>OY728135.1:220946819-222215814 GCA_963277665.1 Viscum album | reverse complement strand
AAACCAATTACAAATATCCAATCATATTCAATATATTTGGAAAAATCTATAGAATGGGGAGAAGAATAATGATAGGGGAGTGCGAAGAGAAAAAAGGAAGAGAGTGTGTAGCTTTACCTAGTATGAGATTTTCCTGAAATTGGGGTAGAAATTTCACAAGATCAGAGGAGGAGGGGATGATGGGAGTAGTAAGTGGACTTTGGTCATGCATTTTGGGTCTATGAAGAGTATTAGTGGGTAAGGACAATTTTTTGGTAAAATATTTGGAGGGGGAGTTTTCTAAATTATAATCTTTTAATACTATGTAAATAACATGGTTGATACATGTCTTACACAAACCATGAACCTCATACTATGTATATAAGGTCACAAACATGGTTTTTCTATACAATGGGACAAACTATGTGCCAAATGTGTTAAGAAACTCTTCAATACTACAGACCCAAGACACACATTTCACAAAGAGTTTGTACTAATTTTTTTTGATAATTTTGGGTCATCTATAAATTTCTTATATTTAAAGTAATTTGCAATGAACAAGACCTAAATATCTAACTTAAAATTTAATATTAGTATATAAATAAATAAATTAATAAAATATGTGTCATGTTTTCAAAATTATTCCCACTATAATTTCTTACTTTCGATAGAAAGCTATTAGATCAAATGAAAAGACCCAAAGAATAATCTCAATAAATGGGGAAGATCAAATGATGACATGATATCAAAGATTCCTAAAATAAAATTTAACCTATTAAACTAGAAAGTATCACAAAAAATCCAATAAACTCTATGTCCTAAAATAAAAACTCACAATTTACAACATATGAGAAATTTATGGATTGGAGACCCATAGTGGGTTTAATAACTCAAATAGCATAATGGATCAAAAGGAAAAAGGTATTTATATAATATTTCTATGATCAAAAACCCAAACCCACACAGAAAAGTTTTATTGTAAACACTACCTTAAATACACACCCATGAATCATGGTAGAAACCATTTACGGTCTCATAGGCACAACATACATTAACCCAAATGCTAGCAATTCATTATCAATAGGAAAGGAATGGAAGAAGATAATCCTTATTGGCTTGTACTAACCATTTAGATAAGATATAATGACCCTAAAACACTCTAATAATTCTAAAGAAGGCATCCCAAAACTCATAATTAACCCTTCGACTAGGATTAGAAGTAAGAATCCATAGGCAAAAAATACGCCTCGTAAAATAACATTGGTTCAAAACATGGGTCAAGAATAAAAAAGCAATAACCTAGGACCTCATACTTGAGATACCAATCATGATCATTCCATAAAACAAAATGGATACTAGTCTGAGTGTAATGTAAACTAATTATTTTATATCCTAGGTACCCAAATCACACATAAGATCTTCCCCATTACCAAGGAATCAAAATCAAATTCACCAACCATAACTGCACTCAAAAATAAAACAGGTCATGATAAAACTCAAAATAACAATATTTTATAAAAATATACTAAGTAAGTATATAAGTAAATATACCCAACAAGAATAACCCCAAAACTCAATCAGCTAAAAAACCCTAAAATAGATGATCTTCCAAACATGGTAGAACTGATGTCTATTCCAGAGGGGGAGACATTCAATAATAGAAATAAATATAATACCTGATCAATTACATTCAAAATAATAATCACCCTCATCCAAAATTATATCTAAATTCAAAACAACATTTTGTGAAACAAATCACAATATTATATTTTAAAAACATTATTTCTAAACATTTTAAAAATCTCAATCTTCATGTTTTGAAATATCAAAACTCTAATTAAAACCCTTTTAATCCAGATATACAAAAATTTGAAAAAATTTATATATTCTCTGAACACAAATTTTATTTTAATTCATTTAAAAATTATTTAATAAATTTCAAAACCTACTTCCCTGTTGAAAAACATGAGTATAAAATTACAACATAACCTATCAAAAATAAATTATTAATAAAAAAACCCTTTTCCAGACTCAAAAAAACTACCTCCATTATAAATCAATAATTAGTTTTGAAACCTCTTTAAAAACCATTTTGAAATGGGCATTTATATTTTGAAATCATTAAACTTCACTCAAAATGGGTTTATTGTTTTATGAACATGTTTATAACACATTAACCAAAACCTAATTAAACAATATAAAAAATCATAAATACAAGGAAAATAGTACATGGGACCATACATGAATTGAAATAATGGGTTGGTAGACTATGTCCTAGTCACACAACCATCATTTAGATTAATATATAACCATATATAAAGGCCCCACACGGGTTATAAGGCTATGGGAGATCACCATGAACCACTATCTCAACTCTCTTTTCATCCCAACAATACATTAGATCCTTCAAGAAACCTATAAAACACCAATTAAATTTTAAATATTATCAATATGAAATAAAAAATACCAATACCACAAACCAAAAATTCAAACCCAAGTTCCCCTAGAAATTTGAGGCTCATAATGAATAATATCTCTTGACGCTCTTTCTACTCATACCTCTCATGATTTGAAAATCCTATATCAATATCCTAGAAATATCAAGTAATATGGTATATTCACAAACATAGTTCCTCATTAGGAACTGAAGATATGATTCCATTTATAATTAATAGGTTTGGGAATCCACCTTAATAAGAACCCAAACCGACCTTCCACTGAATTTAGATGCATCCTCAACCACCTAAGATAATGAAAAAAAATATTATAAATCATTTGCATTCATTGGTGATGATTTCAACATTAAAGATTTATTAAAAAATAATGTATTTTTCACCAAAAAATCTTACACAACACATCTACAAGTAATACTTCTATACAAAAACAAATAGTCTATAGTTTAAAATAAAATTAATAATTTAAACAAATATATGACTAAGTAGATATGAAATAAATACTTCATCCTAGAGTCTAACTCCAACCGCATTAATATCCATTGAGATCATCATGTGGTCTCCACATATATAGTGGGATGCTAATAACTATATCTCAAATTAGAAAATTCCTATTTGGATAAAATTACTAAAATGCTAAAAGTAAACACTAACATACTTACACAACTATACCATGAGACTTAAGGTCGTGATCCATTTAAACTCAGACCCCCACTTTGAGAATCAAATCCAAAAGTTAAAAAATTTCACTCAGTCTAGAAACACTGAGATGTGTGAGTAGGTTGTGAGATTAATAACCTAATAGGTAACCACCATAGAGTCCATACGTTTCTTTTAAAAAATAAACATAATATTATAATTTAAAATAAATTAATGAAATATAATTTATATGTGATAAAATAATGATTATACTTCATAATAAACTATTTTATAAGACTTACATTTCTTTATTTAGATGAAAATATTCACTTGAAAATAATTTCCTCAATAGAAGACTCATTTATTAAAAACTCCACATTTATAAATCCCATCCCAAAAACCAATACATGTAAAAACTACATTTTAAATACTAATTTTTTCTCACATTGTAATTGTTCCTAAAAATGAAAACCTATGATGAAGATATAAAATGATAACAGGAAATAATAAATATAGCATGGATAAATTAGAGACTAAAATTTAATAAACATAATCAATAAAAGTGTATAAGATAATTAAATAGTAGTCACAACATTATCCCTAAAATTTAGTGTGGGAACCATGTATTATGTCACTATATAAGTATAATCTATGAAATATGGGGATGTTATCTAAGATATTGGTCCCCAAGTTAACTGAATCACTCAAGAAACACAAGTTGTCTATGTGAAAAAAACAAATAATACAACCTATGACATTCAAGGAAATTTGAAATGACGAATTAATAGTACCTAAAATATAATAATGAGGCACCTATCCAGTTAACCCTAACTGATGGTCTCCCATGTTCCTACCAAAAACATTTCCCATATAAAATATTCATTCCATAAACAATAAAATCTCGCAATCAAAAGAAAAAATCAAGACTATTCATCCTTTTATAAATAGATTTTAAAATCTCACTAGAAAATAAATATTTTCTTTCATGTAATTGTACACACATTTGTTATGCTCAAATTTTTTTTTAAATTAGAAAAATTCATCTAAAAACAATTCTTTGAAAAAAAATTTAAAACAAAATTCAAACAACAAACTTAAATTTCAAAACATCCCTTTTAAAACATTATAAACATATGCAATTGAATATATAATTATAAACATTTATAAATTCACATATTCATATATTATCATGTTATGATGTTAATATATTCATATATATATATATATATATATATAAACACCTATATATATGTTCATAATTACCAAACATGAGAAGATTCCCCCATAACATTAAACATAAATATATAACACATAAAAATCAAGTAAACTTAAAAATGTTTTACAAATTAGAAAAAAAAAATTAATTAATTCCCTTAAGCCAAGTTTCACAAAATAAAATTTCAAAAATAAACACAAAGAAATTTAAAACATTCAATTATTCATTGAAAATCACCATAGGTATTTTAATAGAAAAAATAATAGTTGTTTTTTGAGTATTGAAAAAAAAGGAAAATTCCCTAAAAAGACTTTTGAAATCAATTCAATATACTTAAAAACATCAAGAAACCTGCATATTTAAGTCAAATTCAACCCAAGTAGTATTTATAATTTTTACAAATCCAATTTGAAACACACCAAGAACATACGGTATATTAGGTCAATGCAAAATCATGGAAATACACATAAAGAATTCATAGACACTGAGAATACTTATAGAAAGGATATTAATAGGACCCAATGAAAGATAAATGACCCTAAAATCCAAAGGAACACCTTTTTAAAACCATCTAGGCTGTGGAAAAGATCATTCCCATCAAATTGGGAGGAAAAAAATTGAGAAAGGCAAAAAAAATAGAATATGAAGCCTTTCCTAGAAGGATATTCTCTTTAAATTACAATAAGAATCTCCTATGATTGAAGGAATATAGGATAATGAGAAAATACAGGGTCCATTAACTATATTTCATGAAATTTTAGGAGATTTGTATAGTGGTTGATTTTTCGGTAAAATAGAGGGAGGGGTGGTTTTGTAAATTCGTTATTTTAAATACTATGTATATCACATAGTTATTGCATGATTTACCAAAACTAGGAACCAACATTATAACTTATAATAGGAATACAATGGAACTCGCATGGTTGGTATTAATGGATGGAAAAATAATGCACCAAATATGATAAAAAACTCTATAATTTTATAGACTCAAAATTAATGATGGCGAAACAGTTTCACTAACTATGTAGCATCAATAAATTTTAAATTTTAAAATAATTCCCAAAAAAATAACTCAAACTCCAATAAAAATATAATTAATTAATTAATCAATTAATTTGGAAAATATGGTTCATTTTTTCATAACGTAGAATGATCAAATATGTAATTTCAATATGGGATAAAGTATTATCCATCACGGAATACTCAATTGGTATTCAACTAAAAATTATTTTCATGTTCTACATGATTTCATACATACCTTAAATAATAAATAGTGATGTATGGAGATTATTCCTTTAGGGGAGATAAAAAATAATCAAAGCTTATAGAGATTTATTTAATTTTACTAAAATTGAACATCTCTATAGCCCCTGTAAAAATATTATGTTGAGGTATAATTTCAACCCACCAAACCCTATTTGAGATTATGTTAAAAATGGTTATCAAATGGGGTGAATATCATGAAATATTATAGATTAAACACAAATTTAACTAAAATTTTTTGATGTATTTTTTATTTAGGTGAATTTTTATTCATCTATTGAAAATGTATTTGATCATTACTTAGAAAATGAATTTTAGTTGTTATTTCTAGGCTATTATTTTATGAGTATATTTTTTCGCTAAAATTAATTCTATCTATACACTAAATTATCCCAAGTAAATATAAATTTTGTTAGTTTATATCAAATTTTAGAGAATAATGTGGTTCACCCTTTCAGTCAAACAGAATTTAACTTAATATATTAAAAAATGGGAGCCATTTTTTTCTTAATATTGGAATAATAAAATGGGGTAGAATAATTTTTATAAACCCTTCCCAAACATCATTGTAAAAGGTGAATAAAACCATTCCCTTTTCATTTATTTTTAACTTTAGGGATCATAATCAAATTGGATTTTGTAGTAAAATTTGAATTGATAACAAATGTAAATGGGGAGATTGATGCACCTTATTGCTTAAAGTTGTATTTTCTTTCAATTAGATATAATTTCAAGGATATTTTCAATTTAATTTTGAAAACAAGAAGTGATAAGTGATAGAGTGTGTATCTAATCATTTTCCATGAAGTTGGTCACCTATACACTTATGGGTAATGGTAGAACAACTAAAAGGAACACTACCCTAGAATAATTGGATAGAAAGATTCCGGTTAGTATACCTTATATTTGATGACTTTAGAGATGTTAATCAAGTCAAAGGAGGGATAAAAAGTTGGAGAACATTTTTATACAATAGTTTTAATAGAATAATTGGGAATTGAATCTCATTATTGAAATGTGTATCTATTGTATATAGTATATAAGATATATTTAAACAAATAAAATAGGATTAATGTTTTGGAAATTTTTTTGATTCTCATAGTGAATCAATAACTGTGGAATCTAGATTTTATAATACTAAAATTAGTGATGAAATCACTTGGATAAGTATTATAGACTACTAAAGTTGGAGAAAATATTGAATCTATGAGATATAAGGGAATACTAAAAAATTACTATTAATTTTCTATAAAGCTCCATATATTTTAATCTAGATTAGTTTTTAATTATTATAATAATTATCATAATTAATTGGAGAATTTTTTAGGGGTTTTGTAAAGGTTTTCATGACATATAGTTATTTTGATGAATCCATGAACTAATTTGAATAAGTCTAGAAATAATGTATAGGGGATGAAAATTTGAAAATTATCCTATCTTATAGAAACCTTTTATGATATGTGGTTTTTATAAGTAGGGATAAAATTCATAATATATCATATTTTATGAGATTAGATACATTTCATAGGATGAAATCTCCACATAAGAAGAAAAATCATGTATGAATGAAATCTCATATGATACAATCTGTACATATGAAATAAAGATGCACAAGGTACTACTTTCATGTAAGAATGACAATGTCTATGATAGTCATGGATTAAGGTCCTATTATTATACTAGGTTATCATGTGATTACAAGTATATGTATGATTCCAATATCATTCTTGGACAGTCTAAACCATTTGAAAGAAACAAGAAATTTATATGATATAAAAGATGTGTAATAAGATGAAATTTATATGATATGATCATAAGAAAGAATTCATATATAATGATACAATTTATGAAATTGTAGTTATTTTTATAAATTAAAAAGCTTTGTTTCTAGATTTCATGATTCTAAATAAAATTATTTGGGATGATGTGTGTGTTTACCAGTCATGTTTAAAATATCATGATGATTTGAAAATCCATGATCTAAGCTTTGCGTTGAATGATATGGAATAATAATATCAATTTTTTTATCAATTTATGAGTTTCAAATAATAAAATTTGAAACTAAATGTATTTTTTCTACAAAGGAAAGTTAAAAAATCGTTTTAAGTGTTGTTATTAAGTGTTTTACGTATCACAAAAATATTTATCATTCAAATTGAGAATTAAGAAGAATAATTTTTTGAGTAGCGATTTTGAGTGTACGAATCTATGATTTAGGATTCACTAATTTGTTTGGAAGATTTCATGATATTAAGGGAAATATATTTTTTTCAAATGACATGTGTTTTATATTTTATACTGCTTTGAAGATGTTTGATATGTGTATATTATGAAGATATTTTCTCATTCCTACTGATAAAAAGAGTAGATACATATTCAATTAAGAGATTAAATGAGAATAAAAAATAATTACATGTTTGTGCTATCATTTTTTTAAATATATAATTTTAGAAAAAAACTAAGATATACTGATTTTAGGGCATTATATATGCATACAGTTTATTTATTTTTATAGCATGAATTCTAAAAAATATTTCTATTTATATAATGTAGAAAGCCCGTAATTGTTGTGTCTCAAGATTTTTCATGTAAAAATATTATATTGGATAGATATAGTTAAGTAAACATGGTACAAAAGAGGACATACAAGGTTTGTAAAATCCAAAAGAGGAGAAGAAGTATAAGATAAAGAAGTTGTCATACTATGTGTGATAAGTTGTGAGGAAAAAACAGACATGAGATTTTCTATTTTCATCACTATAAAAGTTTTGAGAGCTATGATATTTATTTTATAAATTCAATGTAATATGTTTAGGGTTGTATTAATGAATAATATGTTATGATAATTAGAAAAGAATATTTTAATGAATATTCAAGATGTTTTGTAGAGTTCTCAGAGACCAAGTTGCATGACGTGTTCTGGAATACCTTTCAGTAGTCAAGTACTCTTTTATTTTAGAATATTGATTTAATTTTTAGGATATAGTTTCATTTTGTATAGACTTGCGATTTATATCAAGAAATGTGATGTGTTGAACTAAAAACTTGTGTGATGACAATATAAAGAACCTGCAAGAGCAGTAAGAGTTCACTTGTGTAATATTGGAAAAACTCTCATATGTAAGAGTTCACTTGTGCTATACTATAAAACATCATATCAATTTAAAAGGACCAACCCATTCTTTCCCTTTTATTACTAATCTTGATGTAACCATATTTTGAGATCCTAATACTTGATAACTTTATCCCACCCAACCATCCTCTACATAAGTGGAACAAACACATTCAAATTGAACATCCCACTTACTATGAGGTAAGAATTTTATCTATAATATCCACACCCTAAAAATTTTCATGATAACATACTATGTGTAATATATCCCAATCACATTATTTAAAAAAAGGATAACACAATATGGAAACATATTCTCATTTCATCAATTTAGTGCCACTTGGTACACCCATGATGCATGGTTACATCCTTAAAAATGTTTGATTATCCCACTAACTAGAGACATAATCCTCTCAGGAAAATCATGGTTTATTATTCAAATAATCATTATCATATTCCATTTTTGGATATTCTAAGACTATTACTATATCCATTATCATAAAACCTCATAGGTTAAACAAAAACTAGAACCAATACCCAATTATTTACCAACAAGGAATTCTTTTACCCATAATACCCAAGCTCATCCCAAGACAGTCAAAATTATCAATATGATCTAAGGTCTTTTAATCTTCCATTAGGTTTAAATAGCAATGAATCCACCTGGAGATGTAGTCACTAGGTGCCTCTAATATTCCCAAACCACATAATGAATCATAATTTCACAAAAATATGGATCAAATATATCATATTATATAATTAGATCCAACGTGGATCTAACAATGATCTTCCAAACCAACATACCTAATAATGTGGAAGTATTCACATTATACATTACATATTGTTTTTTATTAAAGAGATCACCCACTTCTATACATGAGTTACCACACCCTTCCCATGCTATTTAACATTTACTAAGGTCCACATCGATCCAGAAAATTATTTATATCCTAATAGGTAAAAAAACTCATTTAATTATTTATAATAATTAATAACGATGTTTATAATTTGATAGAAATTATAATGACAGTAGAATGATAACTGAGTGACATCCCATGAAAAAAACGTCATTTGATGGATGGTTGATATACTACAGATGATCTTCATCCATGCCATCATAAAAAAACACAATTACTATTTCTTTTTTTAACAAATATTACCATATTACACAATAATAAATAAATAAATTCTCTAACAAATTTAATTATAGAAAAATGATGAGAAACATGGTTTTTAAATCTTCTTTCTACATCCTCTTTCCCTCGCTTCAAGAAGACCCATCATTTATTATAGATTTTACTAAGATATGATGAAATTATTCCTAACTACTTCACCCATAATCACACAAATTGGAGATGAAATGTAAATAAGATAAACGAAAAAAAGTAAAATGAAATTTACCACAATTTGACATTTGGAAACCTAATGATTTTCCATAGAGTAAGGTAATGAATAAGAGGTAGTATATGGGGAGAAGATAGCCAAAAAATACATCATCCCACTTCCCCTCATGACAAAGAAAATGGAATGGTTAACAATAAAATTATACTTATAAATATCATTTATAAAAAGGAAACTTATTTATACTATTTATTTAGTTCATTTCCACCAGATATATACGGCTTCACTGAGAGCTAGGTCGATTCCTACAAGCCACTCAAAGGCATGGTCAGTGGTTCAGCACCACCTACCTATTCACTGGGTACCTTGTGAGTCCAAATTGGGTAGCTAGTGTCCCAACCTATCACCCCTATATTTTAAGTCCATTACATAACCCATTAAAAGTCAATGTGGAACTTTTTATATAATTATTCCACCTTCAATTCACCCAAATTAACCTACATAAAATAGTATGGTTGGCATTTCTATGATCTATTTTCTAACAATTCATATTAAAAAATGTTTAAAATATCTAAAACATAAATCCCATAAAATTTAATGAATTATAATGACATAGGTCACTAAAAAATCTCATCAGTAGGATTTATATACTTGAGAAGCATCCAAAGATATATCCTGATCTAGAATTCATCCGTTGAAATACATTTCCATTACCCATTTCTAATTCTAGACTGCATATCATCCCACTACTCATGTTTAAAATATTTTGTATTTTCTTAGTTTAATATAATCTATCACTTCTATACCTTAAAATCATGAATCTATTACGGAATACGAGATAACAATAGGTATTTGGATAATCACTAATTCACCAATAATGGGTGTGAATAATAAAATGTTTTTTATACTCTAGTATCAAACAAAATTTATCACATATTAAAGTGGTTGACTATAATGAAATTATCACTTTCCCAGAACATCAATAATTAAAAACAAAATTAGAATAGTGAATATAAAGGGTTCACTAATAAAAAAATATATACATCATTGGTATGATCCAAAAAACATGATAACACACAATCCAAAAATCATGACTGGTAAAAATGATAAAGGTTTATCATTGAACACATGTTACCTAATAAATGTATATTGAATGATGTAATATTACCCTACACAACAAAAAAATGATTGTTTATGGTATAAAAATATTTAACCACTTATAATTGTCTCCATTTTGCTGAGTATGATTACCAACTCCTATTATCTTCTTTGTAAAATGAAGTTATTGTTAGATAGAAAGTGATCGCAATCCTTGACAACCAAAATTATTCTATACGTCTTCATTGATAAATATTTTTGAAATAGAAACCTTTGATCTTAAATCAACAAGAAAATTCTTATAACATTACTAAATATAAGAAATAATAATTCATCCTCTTTGTGTTTATCCTCATTATTTATGCCAAAGTATTGATACATTAAGATATAACATTGATGAATATTCTCTATGCTAATATTCTCTATTCAATGTATTCTTGTAATTGTTCCCCTATCACATAGACTCTAATTTATGAATCAATCCTTTTATGTTTTCCCCACACCTTCCCATTCTCTAGCACTGAATCCATGAGAAAATATCATTAGAATTTTAATTTCAAATTCAAAGACCAAATCCAACATCAATTCCTAACATACACCACATAAACTTGATCCATTAGATCAATCCAGACCATTTAGTTATTATTGATGTGTATTCGGGGCATAAAGGAATGACTTTGAGTATCTAATATACATTCTTTGATTCCACACAGTAAAATTAACTTGAATCATGGATTTATCATTAATCTTGTTTAAACAAAACTAAGAAATAATAATGTTACAGCATGACCATGTTATTCTACTAGTAATGTTGTAGTTTTATTGGATGATTTCTAAAACCATTTACCTTATAACTTCTCAACTACTAGTGGTATTTTTTAATGATAAAAATATATTAGGGAATGAAATTTTAATCCTTCATACCTGAGGGGAACCAAATTTTTATGGCCACCTATATTATGGAATGAATATGATTCATGATGATACAATGTAATCCATCACATAATAATACAATTTATTTCACGGATCATTATAAGAAAAAAAATATATGATCATTTAGATATTTTTTTATATCATGATGTAATAGTTTAAGTATGTATACTGGAGAATTTTATATAATAATATTGCATCATTTTAGATGAATATTCAATACATTTCATAATAATACAAGCCCAAGGGCTGTAAAGGATAAATGTTTCTATAGACTAGATACATAAACAACTTATTTCATGAAATGAATTTATAATCTTCCACAAATTTCTTCTGACATAGAACCATTATTATGTATACCATACATCAAACCATCATTTATAACTTAGGGAATCAAAAAATAAAAAATTTGGAGCTTTAATTCTCAATAATGGTAAAAATAAGAGATATCAGTCAATAATTATAAGAAAGTATATGTTTATGAGAACATGTTATTAAAATAAGAAAGTTATAACCAATCAATTCATAGATACTAAATTATTATTCATGGAATTAGTATTTTTCATAACAAAATAAAAAATTCATAAGTGTGAGTAATCATTAATAATAAAACATGATTCATGAAAATATATAATAAATATAGAAATGTGGAAAAAACATATTCTTATAACATTGTAACCTTGTGTTAATAGTAAAAGGTTCACTCATTAAGTTAAGGATAAAAAATATTGCCATTTAATATACTTATAGACAGGAAAATAGGGAAAAACATTAACTTATAGACATAAAACTAGGTCTATGTATAAATTTATGGACCATAAAACTGATCGAAGAAGAAACTTATAGACATGAAACCAGGTCTATACATAGTGTTTTGAACATGAAATTAGGTTCACAAATAACATAATTATCCAATGAGTTATCCATATTCACCCAATAAATTTGAGAGATATAATGGACCCAACCATGACATAAATTTAAATATTAAATGATACATAGGGTCATAAAAATATTCATTATTTCATTATAGTATAACCCATATAAAAGAAACAGATTTATGAAAGATTATATGTTAACTTCGATAACCCATAGAAAATTAATGGGTTTTATAGAATCAATAATAAAAATTATTCATCCCAAGACATTTAGAGAAAAAAATGGACACTATAATTGGATCATATCCCTAGTGAATTATCAGAAAATTCAAAAAATTATATTATAGATCATATATTCCTTTAAAACATCACTGAAATATTTCTAAAGGAAAATACCCTTTTAATTTTGAAATAAATTATTTAAAATAAAAAAATAACGAAAATATTTTGGAAAAAAATTTCCATTAAAATAACCACAAAATCTTGGAATGAAATCATAAAATCAAGGAATGGTCATGACATTAGGAAAATCCATTCATGTCACATACTTTAAAATAATGCATTCCATTAAAAATTTTATGAAATGTAAAAAAAGACTTGTTTGAAATTTCATTTGAAAGATTAATTATTTATTTATTATAATTAATATCAAATTTAGTTAAAATGAGCTTTTGAAAAAAATTTAAGTATAATAAAAAATTGTCTTAAAATATTTTATAAGAACACATACATGGAAGAAAAATCACATCGATCAATGTGTAAATAATGACAAATTTAATTTAAAAAAATTATCAATAATATTAAGTAATAAAGAAAATAAAATGGTACACATATATATATATGAATTCATTTAATGACCAAAGGATAAGAAAATAAATGGTGTTTAAAGGATAATATCCACATAATTTCCCTCAAAGTAAATTTAGCATAGATAATCTCTGAATAAAATGGTATTGTAATATAAATCCTTACCTCTTTGGTAATCTCTAAATAAAAACCTCTAGAAAGAGAATACCATATATGGATTTTTATATACACATAATATTCCTGAAAGGAATCCTAAAATTAATTTATATGAAGTATATAAACCACAAAATGAAAAGGTATGAGATTATTGCGTAAGTATCGCAAAAATAAAAGTGAGATGAAAAACCCTTACCTCAAGTCTCATCTTGCTTTGTATGAATTTAAAATTCCTGAACTACATATTTGGATTTCTCCTTATATACCATAGGGATGGTATTTTTAAGTGACCAAAACTTTTATTACTTTAATAATGATGTTAAATAGTGGTTTTGGTGTGTGTTGGTTGAGGTATGTGGTCCAATATGGTGTGATGAATAAAAGAGAGGTGGTTTTCATTTAAAGTGAAGTAAAGGGAACACACTTAACAAATTTAAATATAATAAATTTATTTTTATTTTCAACTGGAAAAAGGGGAAAAATTTATAATCAACATAGGGTAAGGTTGAAATCTCATCAAATAATAATATTTTTAATTTTTTATATAGAAATTTAAACCTTACATTTCAGTATAATTGTAACGACCCAAACATTTATATATCAAATTCTTTTTATGAATTAATAAATACATTATTATGTAATGTTGTTATATAAAAAAAGAACTGATTTGGTTATGTTTGAAAATTATATGGTATATTATATTTAAAATAATATTCAATTTTATAAAAATTAAAATTACAACAATTTTATAGTGACCATTATGGTTAGTATATTAAGCGTAATGATAAAGACCAGTGGGCACAAAATAAAGGAGCGATGAACTTGACCTATAGAATCGTACCATATGAAGCTCATTTATTAGAGCTTCCAAGGTAGATTAAATCATAGGTATTTTACTTTGAAAAATCCCAAACCATGATTTAATAATTAAATATTGAGAAATACCATTTCTTATAGAAGTTAGGATCATTAAGATCCTGGTCAAAATAATGCTTTCGAGACCACCCAATGAAAATATTACGACCACACAAATTACCATCAGGGAATTTTCTAGTTTAATAAAGGGATATATATATCTAGACCCTAACAGTGTGAAATTCTATATGTTATTCAATAAAATGGTGATTATACTTATTAATTTTTATTATTTTGTTTTAAATGTCTAGATAATGAGTTTGATAGAAAATTTTATTTTGATTCAATTAAACCCAAATTGTGTTTTTGGTAAACATATTATTTTGATTAAGAGTGTCCCTTGATAAATTCATTTTTTTAAATAAATTATATTTTAATAAAATGTTTCTACAAAAATATTTTTATTAAATATAAATGATAATATAAACGTATAAAGTCAAATTTAATTTATATATGGGCCAGGGAAATATTATAGTCATAAAAACCAATATAATTAAATAAAAGATGGATTTTATTTAAAATTATAAATTGAAATATATTTAGAGTTATTTATATAAAATAAAACATTTATTTGAAATCATCACACAAAATTTATTCAAATGTGAATTTTTTTATGATTTTTGAGACAGTTGAATTTTAGGGTCAAAATTAAATATAGTATAAATATATGGTATTTATTATGAAATAATAAAATAAAAATAGTTATGTAATAAATAAAATAAATATTATCATAAAAAAAATATTTCACCATTAAAATAATATGTTTTTAATTTATTAAATTAATTTATTAAATCATTAATTAATCCTCTAAAAGGCTATGTTAAATTTAAAGGTTTTAAAATAAATTCTTTATAAACATAACTCACTTCCAAATCACCAAGGATATTATTTTAATGATTTTGGTTCTTTTAATAATAAAATAAATAAACAAAACCCTATTTGGTTAAAACCATGGGAAAAACCCTTTGGATGGATTGTTTTTTGGATTAATATATTATATAGATTCCAAAACCTAAGATTAGAAATTATTAATGAATTCCCCTTGATTTTTCTATATAACTCCACCCAACCTTCCTTTCATCTTCACTAAAAACATAGATCATAATGAAACTCTAGCCTTTTATCTCTATAGCCCCTAGTACCCCCAATTTCTTACTAAGCTCCTTCTATGCTATAAGAATCACCCTATCAATATAAGAGAACCTCTTATTACCTTCTTTATTTATGTAACTTCTTTAAATAATGCCTTTTGATTTCTATGTGTTCATGTTTGGATATATTTTCATACATCCCTATTACTATAATTCTGATTTCCAAGTGAGGATATTATTCTTTAACTCTCATTTAACCTATCCCTTAATGTTTATATACCACTATTAATCTACTGAAATCATACTTTGATTTTCCATGGAAAACATTATTATAGAGAATACCAATTAATATTTACACTCAAATGTATTAAACTAGTTGTATCTATATTTCGTTTGTTGGGGATTTAAATGTATGTACACCAACTCTTTAATTGTGGGGTTCAATGTGATTAAAGACATACTTATGTTATAAGATCTATGGGGAAGACTTATGCATGTACATGATATGAAAGTTATGTGTGTGATCGAAATTATATGACCTTACAATGAATTGGATAATGTTTTTATCTCATGATATAAAATTTATGGTGCATGAGAGGTTATCCTGAGAACACTGCGTTATGTTGTCTTGGCGGTTATCCATCATTTATGATTATGATTTCATGTTTTTTGTTGCTTCCACTTTCTTATGTTGTCTTCATGTTATCATTATATAACTTACTTTTTTATGTTCATGTTTATGATTCTCTCCCATTTCATGTGCCATTGATATACCTATTAAGCCACATGTATTACATTCATCATGTTATGTTCATTATTTCCTTAATGGTATTTTTAACTCACCCCTTTATTATATAGGTCCCCAGGTTATCCCATGTAGTTTTTGAAGATCCAAGGAATACAACGTCATGTTTCAATGTTTTTAAATAATGATATTGTAACCATGATTAATATTATTATGTCATATACCTAATTTCCTAAATAAAATAGGTCATAAAATCTTCCAGGGTTGTATTAATTGTACCATTTTTTTAATAAATCATGAATTGATGTTTATTAATGATATGGGTTTCTATAGTTGGTATCAGAGAAAAGTACAATTATTTTTGTGAGTAGGATTAAAAAAATCTTGTGAATTTCTTATCGATAAGACTAAAAATTGGAAAAAAACCCTATATTTTAATAAATTATAGATTAATTGGTTTATATGAACATATATGCTTGTCTATATACTACAATATTTTTTGGATCTGGCACAGTTATACCTAGGGGTAATAACCACAAAAGGGGAAATTGAACTGAATATGATCATCACATGGTGTATGAAAATGGTCCATGATACACACCCATTTTGTAACTCCTAGGGGATATTATTTGGTCAGTTCATTGGCTCTTTAAGAACAGTTATGAAGTGAAAAAAACTCCCCTAACATTTTATATTAGGAAATAGATCATGGATAACATATATTGAAACCTATAAATTCATAGGTTAAGGAAAATATACCATTTATGAGTTCTCCCTTTAATGTTCATGGTTTCCCATTTTTGTGGTTAATATTTTAAACATTATCATCCATAATTATACACTTATTTCTAGAAAATTTATTGAAATAGAGGAATCTAAGTCAATAAATAGTTCGAGGGTAATGTAATGACTAATAATAAGTATATTTTATGCAAAATATTATTTTTTTTTATTTTAATATATCGATTTGTGTTTTTATATGATGAAACATGAAATGTTTTAAATGTTTTCACCTTTTTAATGATTTTTGGTAGGAAATAATGAATTTATGAGAAAAGAATAAAAAGGGGAGAATAATGGAGCCAAAAGTCACTTCATGACATGAGTAAAATGAAGAGACATGGCGCTTGAATTTTGAAGACGTTTTAGATATGGAAATGTGAAGTAAAAAACATTATAAAAAATGTAATTTAATTACACATCATGAATTTATCTGAAGAAATATCTTCCGTAACAAGTCATGATAATATTTCATGTTGTGAATACCAATTACTAGTCGTGAGTCCCAGTTTTATGTCGTGAAAATACTTAATGTTCAAAATATTCGAATGATATTCACTTGAGATTTGTGTAGATTCAAAAATAAAATATTAAACCTAGGAATGGGATTAAATGATGCGTAAATACATGACATGTCGTGAAAAGAGTTAGGCGGAGCCCATCTAGAGCCTTTAAATAGATGATCTTCTTGATGTTATGGGAGGCATTCAGATCCATAATCTTAAAAGACCAAAGCCTAGAGTGTCATACTACAGTCTCCCTAAGTTAATAAATCTTATTATTTATACTATATTTTCCCCTTACCTATTATTCTCTCATAACTAGGATTAGGGTGTAAACATACTATGCTCTAGGGTGATAAAAATACATGGTGGAAGATGTATTGGATTTATTTTTTCTCATTCATTAGTGTATTTGGCTTGTTTCCATTCATATTCATCTTGAAATATATATAATATTCATATATCATAACCATTTATAATTTAATAAAAAATGAACATTAAAATTTCAAAACTAACGACCCTAAAGAAGGCATGACATTTATTAACTTTAGGGGAAATCATGTTTAAATATGATATCAAGATAAACTTGATTCGATGAAAATCTAAATTACCGGAAAAAGGGAAATAGGGTATTTCCACGTCAAGGAGGAGATACAATGACCATTGGATATTTCTTGTATCAACTCCGGCATGAATTATAAATTAATCAACATATTTTATAAAATATAATTGAACCCGAACCATGAAATAAAAAAACCCTGGTATGCTTTCAAAATCTATTTTCAAAAAAGCCAATAAATATTATTTCATTTTTTAATTACATCACATTAAACCAAAACCCATATTGTTTTCACTAATTTCATCAAATATAATAAAATAAAATATTTTTAAAACCTAATCAAACTATTTTATCCATCCCTATGGGTTTGGCCTCAAATTGTTATTTTACTACATTTAAGATTAATTGAGTATGATAGTTTGAGTTTTATAAATTCTTTTTTACATAGAATCGTAGGGAATTAATAAATACATATGAAACTATTAACCAGCCAAATGAGATGACCATCCTGGTGGGAGAAAGAATTGGGAACGTCATCACAATAATTTCTTAATTAACTCATGTTTTGAATGAGAAAATGAATTAAGAGGAATGCCTAACCCCCACCCCAAGAATGATAAAGTTGTAATTGATAACTTTATGAGACAAAGGAATATAACTATTAGTGGATATTATGACCCTTTTTAACAAAATGATATTTTATGAAATAAAACTATTTGGATAGAATATTCGATACACAATATCAAGCGTAAGCGCACCATAAAATATCTAGCCTATATAAGCTATCCATTAAATTGCTGGGTATGAATAGTATATATTACATTATGGAATATGTATATGTATATATAAATATATATTTCTTAATATATATAAATTAATGAAAAATTATTAGTAAATAATCATTCAATTTTTAGTAATGTAGTTTTATTGTTAAAAAATATTTTTTCATCAAAAAATAATAACTATTAACTTTCCTGGAAAAAATATTATAATTAATTTTTGGGAATTTTATAAAATTTATTCGATAAAATGAACTTCGTTTTGGAAATTAATATATCAAAATTTACTTTGGGGGGAAATATGGGATTTCTCTGAAGATAACGTTTTTCAATGAATTGTAAAAAAACCCAATTCTTGAAAAAAATATTTTATGTTAAATAAATCAGGTAAAATAAATATTATGTAGTTATATTTAATCTAATTAATTATTTTTAAATAATATTTTTATTTTATTTTAGTTTAATTTTATTCAGGTTAAAAAATGATATTTTTCTAATTTTTTATGTGCATAATGATTCTTCTTTTTAATTAACTAAAATAATACATAATGAGAAAGCTTATAAATAAAATTTATAAAATTATATTTTTTTATTAAAAAATACAATTCTTTTAAAACCATATTTTTCTTTGTATCTACTAGTTTTTCTTTAAATTTTATTTTCTATAATATTTGAATTAAATTCTTTAAAATGGATTCCATAGTTAGAATTATAAAAATCTATATTTTCTAATTAGTTAATCGTAAATTTTTACCATACTGAATAGTAAAAATAGTAAAAATTAATTACCACTATTAAGGTAAAAATGGGTTTACCGGGGGTTAACATTACAAGATAAGAATTATAATGACCTAAATAGTTGTCTAAAAAATATTTTATGGATGTATTTCAACAATATCATGTCCAAGGATTGAGTATACTTCATTTTGGATCCTTTTGACTTTGTGAAAAATGGGGTTACACGTTTTTATTTTCAAAACTCAATGTGCACCACTCACCTAAATTGTAAAAGGATACCCCGATCCTATGTTATTCACACATTAAAACCCTTTTGGTAAGGTTAATACCTTCCTAAATCACTTCAAAAATTCTATAACGTAATATAAAAAGGGTTTTTTGGGTCAACAAATCTTTATAGGAATACTTTAGGTATAATTCTAAAATGGTTTTCTAAGAAGATGTAAAATTCCTAACTATGAGTTTTTTTCTTCTTCCACCTTATTTAAATATTGTTAAAATTTTATTATATTATAAAATAGTTATATATTATATAATTTTATTCTATTATATTGATTAAAGAATGTATATTTATATCCTCTTCTATCAAATGAGATATGAAATCATCATTAATGTGTATGATGGACTACTGCCTTGAGAACCAATGTCATTATTTTTCCATCATCGCCTCTCATGTATTGTTTTTAATGATGGATTTAATGTATATATATATATATATATTATATTTTTAACATATTTATTCTTATATAGTTATGAAATCAAATATACCTTCTTACATTATATTTTATGAGGGATATGATAACATCACTTCTGTGTACGACAAACTACCGCTAAGAAAATTGATGTGATTAGTTTTTCACTAATGATTTACATAGAAGGTAATAAGGATAAATTAAGTTAATATATGTTATATAAATGATATAATAATGATACTCATGAAATATTTATCATTATGAAAATATAATATATTATTTTCATTGTTATACTAAAAATATATAATGTCGTTTGTGTATGTGTGGACTACCACCGCCACGAAGCAATGTGATTATTTTTTCATAAACACATCACATGAATGATATATAGAAGTATATTTAAAGAAATAATATTGTATTTATGATATTATTATCATTTCATAAAGACAAAATAACTTATACATTATTTCCATAATGATAATTAAAAAATGGAAGCATTACTCATGCGTATGTAAAACCGACCATCTCCATGATCATATTACAGTTCATTTTTTATAACATATTTTAATGATTACTGTTAAAAGATTAACTGATTAATAAATATAATTATAATTTATAGATTATAATTATGTATATTTTGAAATAATTACCTTATTGACCATGATCAACACACTAAATCCTTTTTGAAACAATAAACCGAACATTCTCAAAACACTAGACGTGTACTTATGAGATTAAATATTTAACATGTCATTAAAAAGAAATAAAATAAACAATTTAAGTATAAATTATTAATCATGGATAATTATTACAGCAAATTATGTAATTGATTTAATCTTATTATACAGGAGTTAAAGGACAAAGATGGAAAGTCTAGACTTGAGGTAAGGGGTTTTATCATCTCACTTTTTATTTCTATAAGACATATGCAATATTCAAAACTTTTTTTTATTTGGTATAAATGATACCCAGGAATGAATTTTATGATGATTATCCAGAAAAATATTGGGATTAACATATCAATTTTAGGATCACTATTTTATGGGGTTTATGGTTTAAAATTTACTAAAGTTGATGGTTTTTTGTTTAAATTTTCTTTCTTGGAGACATATGTTGTTTTATGCACATATATTATTTTATAAGGTGAATATAATTCCCTTTGTACACGTTATATCATGAATCTCCTTTTATTTGTGATTTTTGTTTCATATATTATTATTCCTTTATGGGGTTTATGATTTAATGATACCAAAGTGGTAAGGGTTTTATGATACAATCTCATCTTTTTAGGTGCTGTTTATGTTTATGCTTTCAATGATGAAATATTATGATCTATATATCAAGAAACTCATAAATATAATTCTTTTCTTTATGTAATTAAAATATATTTTTTATCTTTGTTTTACTCTCTATATATGCTGAAGAGTTCAAAAAAATACTTAAAAAAACCTTATATATTTCCCCATTTTGTCGAAAAAACTATTTCTTCCAAAAACCATGATTTTTAAAAATGTTTTTAAAAATTATTCAAATCATTGTTTACCCACATAAAAAAGTTTACAATTTTTTTGAAATAAATCATCATATAATTTTCAAAACAATTACTATTTGTTTTTTACTTAAAATGTGAAAATAATTCTTGTTTAAACATGCATGATGTGAACGAAATTTCCCACACACATGACCATTAGTTTATTAGATGATTGTTTTATAATTTTTAAGTTTATTTTATTAGATTTTTTTTCCAAAAACGTTTTACGTTTTTAAGAAGATTTTTTTTTGAAATTTAAAAGTTTTTTTCCTCTGGAAATGTTTTAAGTTATTTAATGATTACTTTATATGTTTCCAAGGTTGTTTTCCAAGATAAGGAATTTATTAATATTTTTTGATTTTTTAGTTTCTAAAAATTTATTTTTACAATTAAAGTGTTATTTTCCTAAAAATGTATTTAGTGATATTTTAGTCTTATTTCTATTTTTTAACATCAATAACCCTTGTTGTTACTTATTCTCTAATTGTTATATTTCCTAATGATATCATCCTCATTCTTTCACTAGATGGATTAATATTTTTTCAAAGTTATTGTTATAAAACCCATTTCTTTTTCATGGGTTAATAATATTTCAAAGATATTATTATATAACCATTTTATTTAACATGGGGTAACCATGTTCTGAATATATTTTTATGGAAATAGTTTCTTTTTCACTAGTTATTCATGTTATAAAGTATTTTTTATGGAACTTATTTATTTTCCACAAGTTAATCATGTTTAAATGATATTGGCCAGAAACCTGGTTATTTTCCACATGTTAGTTAAGTTATAAATAAAATAATGATTATTTTTATGAGTTTAATTATTAAATTAAAGATCTATGTACTTTATTTATGGTTTTTGAACATTTTTATATGTTGGATGTTCCCAGATAGCACCGGGTGACCCCCAATAGCTTATACACTGGGTGTGACCACATAGTGCTGGGTGAGACAAATATATCTTATAATATGGGTGATCCCATATAATACTCCAATGTATTGGGTAGTGATTTTTTATATAGATAATTATATTAAAATTCATCCATATGGTTATTCGAATTGTAAGGGTTTAGTAAGGGTTATATGATGTTGATGTTCTAAGATACAAATATGTTTTATCTATAGTTTAAATGGGTTTATTTGGTTTATTTTGATCAAGATTGATACCACATGGCTCATTATTATTGATGATAATGACTCTTTATTTTTTTAAATCCTTAATCCTTATTTCATGATTTATGATTCATGTATTGATTGGTATGACTTCTTTTCGGATTTTCTCATGCACTCTGATTATGTCATAACACCCTTATGCACTTCTTATAATCATTAATAAATTACAATTTTTAATGATTATTTTTACCCTTAATGAGAATTTGAGATCACCCTTATTAGGTTTAATTTTAATCAAGTTATAAATAATAATATTTATTGAATTATGTTCTGATGGATTTCATATGGATGATGATGTTGACTTAATGTGAAATAAGAAAAGTTAGGTTAAGTGGGAGAAATGATCCTTTAAAGACATGAGTATTTTTTATGTAGAGTTTGTTCTAATTATATAAAACCATAATCCTAAAAATCATAAATAATGTAAGTAATATGTTATTTTATTTTAATATTATAGGTTTTTTTTGTGACAATTAGGTCACCATCATCTATATCAATGATGGAAATGTAATATTTATGATTTCAACACCGAATTTGGGAGTGTAGGTTTTGAGCTGTTATAGTTGGTATTAAGGGAAGGTTTAGGTAACTTTTGATATTAGGATGTATTCAGGTGACTTTATCCTAAGAGTTATGGATATTATCATAGGTATATAATATTAAGGTTGATCACAAGTTCAATGTCTTAGACACCACATTGTGGTTTTATGAAATTAGATATTAAAGTGATTAATGAAACTTTAATAGACATTTTATAGGGTTGAATCGTATGTAAAGATTTAGTTTAATATGAAGTATTACTTTATGTTTTTTGGACATAAGTTTTATGGTTTTAACAACCTTTAGGGTTAATATAATCTTTGATATTTTGGTAATTAGGGGAATAAAAGTTTTATTTTATAGATAACCATGGGATTGAAAAATTATTTGGTGAATAAATGATTAATGTTATTTCAAAAGGATATCAATATATTTTTTTACTTGTAAGATGAAAGGTATAAAATAAACATTGAGGTTAAAACACTCATTAATGTTGAAGTTACTTATGAAAGATTTAGTTTGATATTTTGGTATTACTATTGAATTTAGAGATTAATGTATTATTTCATCCTATAATGGTTTAATAATTTTGGGAAATAACTTACAATGCACTATGGTTATAGTTATTTTATAAAGATAGGTGGAATATATTTTTCTCCCTTTTATGGTTACATGATCTTTAAAATCTTATTTTATTTTTTTAGGCATGAAAAATTCATCTTGAACACTCATCTTTTGTGAAAAAAGATGAGATTGTGTTGGAAATCGGATAAAGGATAAAATTATACTTGTCAAGTAATTATATTTCCCAACCTTTTTAGTAAAGTTGGTAACATAATTACTCCATTCTATGAAACAAATCTTTAAATATAACTTTTATCATAATTCCTTCATTTATGAAGAACTAATGGTATTTTCACTCATCACTGATTAATGGGTTTGAGGGTCTTAACATTCTATTGATTATTCACATTCATATGATAAATGATATATATAAATATAAATAATTATTTATGATTTTATTTCATGTATAACTGTGTAACTTAGTGAACCTAGTTACCAAGAGCTGGAACATTTTTTTAATACATTGTCCTGATTAAAAGGAATCAAGACCCAAAGGATTGATCAGTTTAGAAGTCTTGGAAAATATATTACATATAAGAACCTTACATTACACTTTAAAACATAAAACAGAGAATAAATAATCCTTCTAGAACAACGTTATTCACCTATATTAACCCAAAATATCAATCTGAATACACATCTTGAAATCCTGGGAAAATAAGACATAAGAAAGGGGTGAGCTGAGATGCTCAGTAAGGGAAAATAATTCAGCGGAAGCTATAAACATTTAGGGAAAGTCATGTAATAAAAATCGTAGCCTTTTAAACATAATCTTGAACATAATATGGAAAAAACAAATAAAAAATTACCCTATAAAAATGCACATAGATATTCTACTATTTGAATAATCAAATGTAATAACTAATTTCTTAACGATAGAATATATAATACAGAACAGAATAACTATTACGTCAAGGCCTTGTGCTAAGATCATTCACAAATATTCTGTCAAGGCCTTGTGCCAAGACACTAGTTTTTCTCATGAAACCTACCGATGGATAGAGGGGCTATTGAAATCCCCGCCTTTCACTTACTAATTCTAATGTATTTCTCATATGAAAATGGTGAAACATAACATAAACATTCATATTAAAACCAGCAGATGAATAGTTAATACTTTAACCCTAAATCATGAATGATATAAAATAGAAAATCCACAGTAAAAAACATCATAAGTCATTCAATACAATATGGATGATTTTATTATAATAAATCATCCTCAATCAAGAATAATATCCAATTAAGGATGCTGAAATAGTTAAAAATAGTCAGTAAAAATATTTGAGAGAAATATAATTTTTTCATGAAATCATTTTGATCTCACACAATTTATAAAGGAAGTCATTGAAAATAGATTTTTGAATCAAACTGTCCCATACCACTTTGAAACTTTTGAAAAGAATTAACATTTTAAAATAATAAAGTCCATATAAATAAATCTTTAATATCATTTTGAAATTATGGCCATTAAAAAAATAGTTTTAGAAAAATAAATCTCTAGAACATTTAAAATGATGATCTAGTTAAAGATTCCCTTCCATAAAAACTTAAAATATTAATTTTAAATAAAATTTTATGAAACATGGACATGAATGATAAATATGTCCCAGTAAATACTTGCACATAAACAATCTCGAATAATAATGAGCTCAAGGAATTATCCCTTACCTTTAATACAATACACTCCATACGTGTTTGAAACTACCATGTAATTTTCATAAACATATTATTAACTTATATCAGAATCAGAATAATATTTATTATATCATATTTGATTTTTTTATGACTTAATATTACCCATTTATTAACAATTCCAAGTTAATGCAGTATTTCAGGTAATAATCGCTTTGTTTATCGTATGTGTTTTGACTTGTTATTCTTGGTCATATTACTTAGATCAGGATTTAATTAATTCCAGAATATATAATTTGGTTTATATATCATATTTATTCATAATATAAATATATATAATATAAATATATATAAAATTGAATACACCATTCATGGAGACGGTAGGCCGTATGTATGCATAAACGTTGCTTCTGTTTTCTTATCATATTGAATGGAACTATGTGAATGATATATATATATATATATATATCATTCCGGTAGACTTATTATGTCAAATATTTCATTATTATGAATAATATATATTTTTTATAATCATTCATGGATGGTTAAAGTGGAGAATGAATCCTATCGCGTCGTGGAGACGGTAGGACATACATACACACGAGCGAAGATATCGTTTTTTTAAAGATTAAATGATATAGAACATGATGGTATATTAATTAAAAAGAATAATAATCATAAAATATTCATTTTTTATGTCTATTATACTCATCATTATACCCATCTAAATAAAGTAATGTTGAATAACAAATTACACCACGACGTAGAGACGTTAAGCCATACGTCCGCACACATGGTGATATTATTATTCATAGGATGGACAAAATGATGAATACAGTTTTAACATGAATATATTAACATCTATTTATATGGAATATACTGTATTTATTACTTTTTTATGGAAACATTATTGAAATAAGATGTAGAAGAAGATAAGAACTTTGAAAGAAGGGATAAAACAAATACCTCTTCTTCTGGTGATTCCTTTTATTTTGAACAAAAAGGATCCTCAAGAGGCATCAATACCCACATTTAAGACTCTATGATTAAGTAAGGGTGTTTTATAGGATACATGGATAGGTTTTGGCGGAAATAAAAGGATTTAGTGGTGTGAGTTAAAGAGGAAGGTAGATGCCCTTTTATAAGATATGTGAGGGGCACTTTAAGAAAAATCTTGAAATATTAATTTATTATAAAATTATTTTCGGTTTATAATAGCTCTGAATTTATTTATTTAGTGTATAATATAAGGATGGTTCTAGATCCTCTCAACTAATAGTTTTTATACATATTTAGGTCATAAAATTAACCTTATCATTTAGATTTAACCATTTGTAAAATAAGTCAACTATTACCGTGTCGTCTTTTATTTTTATACTACATGGTTAATATATGTACTATAAAATTACAATAGAACCTAAAGTGGATATATTATTACATTTTTAACACTATATAAGTTATTTCTCTGAAATTTAGATTTTTAGTATTTTTATATCATTTAATAAAATAGTATTTGTTTTTTAAAACCCATTTATGTTAATTTTAACACTATTTAGCAATTGATTTTTGTTAAATTCTTAAAAACTTTATTACTTCAAAAAAGGTATTAAATCATCCCTATAATTTCAATATAATCCATAAAATTTGTGTATGGAATCAAAATTTTCAAATTACATTTATTTTGATATTGATAAATTTATTTATTTGAAACTTTCATTAATGAGGTAATCACTACAGCATAATGGTGTCGTAAATAAATATGTCTATCTAATGTATAAAAATAATAAATAAAATAAAATAATGTATGAAATATTTTTACATTTATAATTAATATTTATATACAATTAGATCAGTTATATATCCCTATATTAAAATCAATTTAGTAAAATATATATGTTTATGTTATAATTATTTTTACTTTAAATTTACTCTTATAACATGTCATTGTCACACCCAAGTGGTCCCATGGGGACCTAAAATATTCCTAATGATGCCTATGGTTGGAAATATCTCATAAAATATAATTAGGACATATTTTAGGGTAGTTTAATATTATTATAATATTATTCTTTTACCCTTATTTACCCGATTTACCCTTTAACCATGATAAATACAAATAATTACTAAAGTTTCTATACTTAATGTCAAAAAATAATAGGTAACTATTTAAAAAATATGGACCTTATTATTTCAAATATTAAATCCAATTTTCCAAATTCAAAACATAGAGTTCGCAGAAATTAATTAATTCCCATTTTCCAAAACTAGAAAGCGTGTTTTTAAGAAGTAAAAACTATCAAAAGATTGACATTTGTTTATGTCCAATTTAAATGTTATATTACCTCCAATGACCTAACTAATATTTAGTTATAAAAATATTATCTAATTAAAATTTAAAACCACTCAAATTTATAATTTAACAATATAAATTATTTTGATTTAAAAAAGTTGTTTTCAATTAAAATTTAGTATTTGTCACTATTCCACAAAATTTGAAAGTTATCAGAAAAGTACAACAAATTTATCCCAACAAAATTTTTATGTCCCTATTCTAAAGAATATTATAATTTCATAAAATTTAATATTTAAAAGTATCAAATATTGGATTTAAAAAGGGTTCTCCATTAAAAGGCAGAAAAACTGCATTTTTTTGAAAAATACTTCTTTTATCTAAAATATTGAATTTGCCCTCATATTATTTATAAGAGATAGAAAATATGAATGTTAGATATTATATAGGATATTTAAAATTTAAAATGCGGTTAATAATATTCATAAATACTTTTTAAATGGCTAGTTTGGTAGGTCATGGTGTGCTTGAACTTGGTGTTGCATACATCGCATGCTGACAAATTATTTAAAAAGGGAGTATACTGTAGAACCTTAGGGTGGTAAATTATCCCCTCCTTCAATAAATTTGGTCCACAAAATTTAAACTCTGGATTGAAATCTATGGGTTTTATATTTCAAAAATATCTTATTTTAAATCCTACACCGAAAAATAGATTAATGAGACCTCTATTTTAAAATAAATAATGGTTGGTATGAAGGTTACCAGAAATAACACATAATAGGGTTCCATGTAGGAAAACATGGATATAGAAGAGAAAAACTACAATAATTTTGTGATGGAGAGTGATAGAGAATATTATTAGGATAAAGGTAACAAAATAAAGGCATAAATCTATGATGATCCAAAGGACAATTTGATTCATTACAAAAGATAGTTCTAGGAAAACAGTTTTGGTTTTCACGATCATTTCCCTAAAGTTAAAGAACATGAGAATAAATTCTTACTTGATTTCAATAAAATCTAAACATTGGTCATTCATTGAAAAATTTCCAATTTATCTCTTATTTAAGGAAATTAAAATGGATTTTCCATTTTTGAAGTGTTGGAAGATCATGTGATCTATAAATAGAATGACAGTTCATTCCATCTATCTCAAAAAAGTGTTAGAATAGGGTATCACATAAGCATAATTCCACATATAGTGAGATAATTCATTAATAAAACTAACTTTATCTAGAGTATAACTTATACTATCCATAAATTGATAACCTTACAATCCTTCGAAAAAATAAAAACTAAAACATTAGAAAGTGGTGAACCAAATTAGATTTGCATTTATCTTCAATATCTCATTGAGAAGTTATTGGTTTTCATATTACAAGCATGTTAAAACCTTCATTATTTATCATCTTGAGTCATGTTAACAACCGAAATTATCTGACATTCTTATTGAAAACATGCATGTTTGTGTGTTCCAATACATAGTGGATTATTCCTTAAGTCCCAAAAAGGTTTACACTTTATCAATGATAGAAGGACCCTCTTGTCAACAAACGAAAAATTAGTTCTCAAGAAACTAGAATCATCAAATTTACTTATTCAAACATAACATTATTATCTGAACATAAGGAACATATTAAGGGTTATCATTACCTTAATCATATATTCTCAAAATATTATCTTACCCGTAAATAAATATTTTCGCCCTTTATAACAATTCAACATATTATTGAAAATTCATAGCGAAAAACATAAAATGAATACTCTGTATATAATTCACTTATTAATAATTCGTGGATCCAAGTACCTAAATACTTCAATCCTTGAAATTAAATGGTTGGAATGGAATAGGTCCTTTCTTGGTTTAGAGGTATATTCTTATGTCTGGGAATTGATTTGGCTAGTGCCTATGATTTCTATGGATGAGACATTGAACTCCATAATAGTTTTTCACTCCAAAATTCTTTTTCCCATAATGATAATATCTTCCCCTCTATTTGAGGTGTTCATTATGGTTTTCTTCCCTTCCTCTTGACATGTAGGAAACCAAATCATATTTCCTCTTTGATTGTTAAAATTTTAACATTTATAAACATTTATCTTCCTCTTAAGCAATGCATTATGCATGTTATCATATATCACATTTCTAATAATATATTGTGCTAACTGATTTGGCATCATCACAATATCTTTCTCTTTAAAATTCTCCAATTTTGTTGCTCAAAATCACTATATTTTCCATAAATCTCAATGTTAATCCAATTCCTTCTGGTGTCCTCTATTAACTAAGACCAGAAATCCTAGGGTGAGAACCAAATCTCATCAAAGAAAACAACACAATAAAGGGAAAGAAATTTCAATCTATAACATCTATGGTTTAATCCTAGGTTATCCATGATCATTAACAAATATTCTAGGGGGTTCTTCTATATTTATCCTCAAATTCAATCGTAGGGTTATGATCCCTAATCTATGTTTTCCAAATCAATTTAGAATTTTTTTTCTAAACTTCTTCTGATACCAATTGTAACAGCATGACCCTAGTTACCCAGATCCAGTGCATTATTTTAATACATTGGCATGGTTATAAGGAATCAAGTCTCGAAAGACAGATTAATTTAGTAGTATTGGAAAATAGATTACATACATGAATGTTACATTACACTTTCAAACATAAAACACAACATTAATTATAATTTGAGAATGCAATTATTACCCTAGCCTAACCATTCACATCAATCATAATAATAATCTTGGAATCATGTGAAAATAAAAGATAAGAAAGGGGTGTGCTTAGATGCCAAGTAAGGGTAAATAATTCATCGAAAGCTATAATCTTTTAAGGTAAGATATTAAAAAAAACAGAATCCTTTTAAACATAAAATTAATCATAATATAGAAACAATAAATAAAACATTAACATATAAACATTGAAATGGATATTCTACTATTCTAATAATCACATGTAATAACTAATTTCATAACGAGGGAATGCATAATGTCAGACATAATAACTACTACGTCAAGGCCTTGTGCTAAGACCATTCATAAATATTCAGTTGAGGCCTTCTATTAAGACACTAGTTTGTCTCCGAAGACCTACCGATGTGTTAAGGGGCTATATCGGGCCCCACCCATCACTTTGTAATTCCAATTCATTCCTCATTTGAAAAGGTTGAAAAATAACATAAATATTCACAATAAAACTAGTATACGAAATGTTAAAACCTTAACTATAAACCATAAATGGTATAAAAATAGCACATACATAGTCAAACATATTACAACTCATTCAATAAAATATTAATGATTTTATTATAATAAATCAACCTCAATCCAGAATAATATCCAATAATAGATGTTGACATAGTTGAAAATAATCAGTAAAACTCTTTGAGAGAAATATCCATTTTTAATGCAATCATTTAAAAGTCAAAACATTTATAAAGGAAGTCATTTAAAATAGATTTTTGAATCAATGTGTCCCATTCCACTTAGAAATTTTTGAAAGGAATTAACATTTTCAAACAATCATGTCTATATAAATAAATCCTTAAAATCATTTTGAAAGTTAGGACATTAATTAAATAGTTTTAGAAAAATAAATCTTTAAAACATTTAAAATGATGATATAGTAAAATTTCCCCTTCCAGAAATCCTTGAAATATTCCTTTTGAAAAAACATTTTTGAAACATGGACAAGGATGATAAATATGTCTAAATAAATACTTACACATAAACAATCTTGGATAATAATGTGATTGAGTAACTAACCCTTACCTTAGTTACGATACTCTCCATATGTGTCCAAAATTACTGTATAATGTGTTTAAACATATTATTAACTTATATCAGAATAATAATATTTATGATATCATTTATGTTTCTTTTATGACATTATATTACCTGTTTATTAAAAATTTCAAGTTAATGCAACATTTTTTGTAATAATCACTTTGTTTATAATACGTGTTTTGACTTATTATTCTTGATAATATTACATAGATCATGATTTAATTATTTCCAAAATGTATAATATTATTTATATATCATATATATTCATAATATAAATATATATAATTTATATGTATAACATATATATATATAATGGAATACATCGTTCATGAAGACAGTAGGTTATACGTATTCATGAACACTGTTTCTGTTTTCTTATCATATTGAATGGAAGTTAGTGAATGAAATATATGTACACACATAAACACACCAATATATATATATATATATCATTTAATTAGACTTATTATATAAAATATTTCATAATTATGAATAATATATTTTTTTATAATCATTCTTGGATGGTTAAAGTGGAGAATGAATCTCATCGCGCCGTGGGGATGGTAAGCCGTACGTACGCACAAGTGATGATATTGTCCTTTTAATGACTAAATGATATGTTTTAGGATGATATATTAATTATAAAGAACCATAATAATATAATATTCATTATTTATGTCTATTATACTCATTATTATACCCATCTAAATAACGTAATGTGGAATGAAAAATTATACCACGTTGTAGAGACAATAAACCGTACGTATGCACACATGGTAATATTATTATTTTTTGGATGGATAAAATGAATAATATAATTATACCATTATGATATTAATATATAATTATATATATTATACTTGATCTATTTATTTGGTATGGAGACAATATAGAAAGAAGTTGTAGAGGAAGAAAAGAACTTTGAAAGAGGGGATAAAATGACTACCTCTTCTTCAGGTGTTTCCTTTTGATTTGAACAAAAGGGCTCCTTAGGATGGTTCTATGCCCAAATTTAGGCCTCAAGGATGAAGTTAATGAGGTTGGTATAATAAATGGGCTGGGTTTGGCTGAACCAAAAGGTTTTATAGGTGTTAGTTAAAGAGAATGGGAGGTTCCCTTTTATAAGATAGGTGGTGGAAAATTTAAGTAAAATATTGAAATAATAATTTATTATAAAATTATTTTCAATTTCTAATAGCTTAGATTTATTTATTTCGAGGTTAATATGAGTATGGGTCGAAATACTCTCAATTAATAGGTTTTATAAATGTTTATTTTATTAAATTAACCTTATCGTTTAGAAACAACTCTTTATAAAATAAGTTTACTTTTACCATATCCTCTTGTATTTTTATACACCATGGTTAATATATTTACTATTAAACAACAGGAGAAAATAATGCAGAACATGTATCAAATTCTTTTCACTATCCATGTTATATAGTGTAAATTTATATTTTTTTTATTTTTTATATCATTTAATAAAATAATATTTGTTTTAAAAACTCATTTATGTCAATTTCGATACTATTCAGTAATTGATTTTTTTTAAAGTCATAACAACATGATTACTTAGAAAAATATATATCAAATCATACCCAATATTTCAATTTAATCCATAAAATTCATCTATGGAATAAAATGTTCAAATTTAATTTATTTTAATATTTATAAATTCATTTATTTGAATGTTCCATTATTTGGGTAATCACTCCCTCCAAAAATTGTGTCATAAAGAAATATGATTATATAATGTATAAAAATTATAAATAAAAAAATATGATGTAAGAAATATTTTTATCTTTATAATGAATATTTATAGACATAGAGACAATTTATATATCCCCATATTAAAAGTTATTTTGTAAAAGATATATGTTTATGTTATAATTATCATTACATTAAATTAATTATTATAACATGTCATTATCACACCCAAGTGGTCCCATGGGGACCTAAAATCATCCTAAGTATTCCCATGGTTAGAAATATCTCATCAAATAGGACTATTAAATGTGTTATGGTTGTTTAATATTATTATAATATTATTCTTTTACCCTTATTTATATAATTTACCATTTAACCATGGTGAATAAAAATAATTTTTGATGTTTCTATTCATAATGTCAAAAAATAAAAGGTTCCTATTTACATAGTTTGGACCTTCTGATTCCAAATATTGAATCCATTTTTCCAAATTCAAAACATAGAGTAGTCAGAAAATAATTAATTCCCATTGTCAAAACTATAAATTGGGTTTTAAGAAGTAAAACTATCAAAAGATTGACATGTATTTATGCCCAATTTAAATGTGAAATTACATCCAATGAACTAAATTATATAAAATCATAAAAATATAATATAATTAATCTTTAAAACCACAAAAATTTATAATTCGGCACTATAAATTATTTATATTAAAAAAAGTTATTTTCAATAAAAATTTAGTCTTTGTCACTATACAAAAAATAATGAAAGTTATCAAAAAAGTACCACAAATTTATCCAAAAATAAAATTTTATGTCCAAATTTTAAATAAGAATTATATTTCATCAAATTTAATATATAAAAGTTTAAAATATATGATTTAAAATAGGTTTTCCATTAAAAGGTGGGAAAACTGCATTTTTTGAAAAATACTTCTTTTATCTAAAAAATTGAATTTTTCTCAATATTGTGTGTATGTGACAAATCATATGAATGTTAAAATTAAATTTCATATATAAAATTCAAAATTTGATAAATACTATTTATAACCACTTTTAAATGGATATTTTGATAGGTCGTGGTGCGTTTGAACTTTGTGTTGCATACATCGCATGCTTTTGAATTATTTAAAAAAGGAAACATACTATAGAATATTGGGGTGTTAAAAATTATTTACTTCTCACCTATGTTATCTTTATTTTTAAATATAGAATTCAGCATTATATACGACCATCTTATATTCTATTCTCTCTTATCAATAGGATATTTTATAAACCCTGTTTAATGATACGAGTTCCCAATAAAAGAATTTTCAAATATATAACATTTGATTAACATGATAAAGTTTAAATTTTAGGTAATAAATTTATTAATGGAAGATGATACAACACCTTGATATTGTAGAAAAGGAAACTATGTTTTATAGTATATTCAACAAACAACCCCAAGATTAAATGGCACATGAAATATATAATCATTATAAAAAAGCATTCAAATCAGAAGATATGAATAATATTAAATTATTTATGATAAATATATTATTTTAAATATAAATAATTTATAATATTTTACTAAATAATTAATAAATTTTTAGCAATGTGATTTTATTCATGAATTTTGTTTTATCAAAAATCTTTTTTAGATATTTTCATTAAAAAATATTATAAATAATTTTGGGAAATTTTAGAATTATTTTGATAAAATTATATTAATTTTTAAAATTGGAATATCAAAAATTTACTTTGTGTGAAATTTTGGTATTTTCAAAAAAATATTGATTTGTCTGTGAATAATTGAAAAGAATAATTTTTGTAAAAAAGTATCTTCATTTCAATAAATTAAAGAATTTAAAAGACCCAATATGTTTTGTAGATTATTTAATTTAACAATATTATTATTATTATTATTTAACACAATTAATTATATTTTAATAAACTTTATATTGGATTTTAGTATAGGTATGTTTTTGTGTTAAAAAAGGGGATTTTTCTAAAAACTTTTTGAAAGTGAATAATGTTTATCTTTGTTCATTAATTAAAATAATATCTAATGAGATATTTTTTTAATTAAATTCATAGATTATAAAACCATAAATATTAATTTATATTCATAAAAATTTTATTAATAATAATAGTGTTAATATAAAATGATCTTTTTTCATGAAAATACACTTCTCACAAACCTGCTTTTTCATCGCATCTGTGGGTTTTGTTTAAAATTCAAATTTACAAATTATGTGAATTGAATTTGGTAAAATATATCACCTTTTTGGAATAATTATAATTTAAATTTTATAATAATTTCAAATTAAGTTTTGATCATAATGAATATTGAAAACATTAAAAATTAATTACCACAAATAAGGTAAAAATGGGTTTACTAGGGGTTACACTGAAAGGATAAGGATTACAATGACATAAAAACTAGTCTAAAATATATTTTAGGGCCATATTTAGACATTATAATGTATACTTATCACTAATAATCCATTTGGGATCCTAGTGGTAGGTAAACAACAAGGGTACACTTTTTTATTTTCAAAACATACAACTGTGTCACTCACCTCACTTATAAAAGGAAACTTATATCCTATATTCTTCACACCTTAAAACCCTATTGGTTTGGAAAATACTAGAACAAATTTATTCCCAAATTCAATCTCCTAATCCAATAATTGTTGGTTTTTTATAAATCCATTCCAGGTATAAATTAGCTATAATCCTAAATTGGTGGTACGAGAAGAGGTAAAATTCCCAACTGTACATTTTTATTTTATTTCATCTTCCACATAATTAAAATATTTTTAAACTATTGAAATATGAAATAATTTTATATCTTATATACATATATGTTATATTATTAATTTAATAACCTTTATATATCTCCTCTTCCATAAAATGGGATATGAAATCGCCATTCGTGTGTATGATGGACTACCGCCTCGTGAAGTGATATCATTTTATTTCCATCATAAGCTCTCATGGGTTATTTAAATAATGTTTTTGAATTATATATATATATATATATATGATATTTTAAACATATTTATAAGTTTTTAATTGTGATATCACATATAATTTCATAAATTCCATTATGTGGGTGAGATGATAATGTCGGTCAAGTGTACAGCAGAATACCACCTCACGAAGTGATGTGTATCGTTTTTCACTAACTATTTACATCAAAGATAATAAAGATAATTTTGATTAATAAATGTGATATATATGAAATAAAAATTATAATAATGACATATTTTTTATTCTGAAAATATAATACATCATTTGTTTTCTTACACTAAAAATTATAACATTTTTCATGTACGTGTAGAATATCGCCTCCATAAAGTGAGGTGTTTTTGGTTCATCAAAAAATAAGAATAATCATATATATAAGTGTGTTTAAATAAGTAATATATTGTTTATGATATTTTTATTGTTCTATAAATATAAAATAGTACATACATTCTTTCTATAATGATCATAAAAAATGGAAAAGTTACTCATGTGTATGTATGAACTATTGTCTCCATGATTCTATCATATTTCATTTTTCATAACCATTTTTATCAATTGATTTTTAAAATAAAATTGATGAAAAAATATGATATTTTTTTTATTATCATATATATTAAAATATATTGACTTCTTTGACCATAGTCAACACACCAAATCAATTTGGAAACAATGAATCGAACATCTTCAAAACACCGGACATGGAATTAACTGATTAAATACATAAATATTTAATTAAAATGAAATAAAATAAATTATTTAAAAATAAGGTATAATAACTTTAAAATTTTCTTAATAAAAAATATAATTTATTTATTCTTATTATGTAGGAGTTATATTACATACAAGGAATGTCTGGACTCGAGGTAAGGGGTTTTCTAGTCTCACTTTATATTTCTATACGACATATGAAATATTCGCAACTTTTTTTTATTGTATGGTGTATATAATTCCCATGAATTTATTTTATTATTATCTTCAAAATTATGTGAATTTACATATCTATTTTATGATTTATCTTTCATGGGGTTCACAGTTCAGAAGTTACAAAAGCAGTAAAGGATTTTTTTCTCTATTTTCCTTCTCTGAGACATATGTTGTGTTATGAAACTATATTATTTTATGAGGTGTATATACTGAACCTTTAAAATTATATATTGTGAATATATTTATATTAATTATATTTTATGTTTCATTTAATGTTATTCTTTTTATGGGGATCATGATTCAATGTTACGAAAGTGGTAATGACATAATGACACAATCTAATCTTTTATCAGGGATGTTTATAGTTTTGCTTCCAGTAATGAAATATTACGATCCATATATAAAGAAACTCATGAAATTTATTTTCTTATAGCTATGTTATGAAAATAATGTTTTACCTTAATTTTATTCTCTCTATGTAATTAATAGTTCCAAAGAATATTTTTTTAAAAATCACAATTATTTATCTCTTCGGATGAGAACCCATTTCCTTCAAAAACAGTTTTTTATAATTTTTTCTTTCAAAAAATGTTTCTTTAAAATTCATTAAATGATTAATTAAATACATTTTTACCAGTGTTTTAATTTTAACTATTTTTTTTAAAGGAATATTCATATCATTTTTGAAACAATTCCCATTTATATTTTATAAAAAATATGAAAGGGATCAATGTTTTAACTTGTACGATAGGAATATAATTTCATACCACCATGGCCGTTACTTTTTTTAGGATTACATGATAAAATTTCAATGTTATTTTCAGATAGGAAAATTTTAGAAATGATATATGTTTTTTTCCAAAATAGAAAGGATTGTTTTCTAATGACATGTGTTAAATGTTTTTCTAAAACATCCTTAATATGTTTCCAAATACATTTTGAAAGAAATTTATTTTCAAAATAATTCATAAAAATTTATTTTATTAAAATTAATTTTCAAAATTAAATGGTTATTTAAAAAAAATGTATTTAATGATATTTTAATGGAATTTACATTCATCAACATCAAAAACCCTCATTGTTAGTTATACTATAATGTGTATATTTAATAATGATACCACCATCATTATTTCTATGTGTGGATTAAGATTATTCTAAAGATATTATTATAGAACCTATATCATTTACATAGGTTAATCATGTTTCAAAGATATTATTTGGAATGAATTTCTTTTCTAGGGGTTAACCATGTTTGAAAGAGTTTGTTATGGAACCCATTTATTTTCCATGGGTTAATCATGTATGAAAGAGATTGTTGTGGAACCCATTTCTTTTCTATGGTTTAATCATGTCTTGAAATGAAATTCATTTCCTTTCCATGATTTAATCAAGTTATAAAAGGAATAAAGATTTTTTCATTGATTTTTATGATGAAAGTAGATATATATATACTTTATTTATAGTTCATGGACATTTTTCTATGATTGGTGTGACTAGATAGTGTTGAGTGAGATCAATATAGATTATACGATGAGTTCAACCAAATAGCAATCCAATGTATTAAAAAATGTATTTGTTCTTAAAATAATTATATTTAAAGTCAACTATATGGGTTTTCCAATAGTAAGGATTCTATAATGGTTATATGATGATGATTTTTAAAGATACCACCATATGTTATCCATTACTTTCATGAGTTTATAATGTTTTATCTAATAAATATTGATATCACATGGCTCCTTATTATTGATTATTAAGACTCTTTCATTTTTTAAATCTTTATTCTATGTTTCATGATTTATTACATATCAATTTATGGGTATGAGTTATTTTATGATTAACTCATTCACTCTGATTATGTGGTCATGCACTTATGCACTTCTTATACTCATTGCCAACTTTCAATTATTACTCATAATGTTTCCACTTAATGTGATTTTTATCACACCTTTCATGTGTTTTATTTTCCCTATGCTATCAAGAATTACGATGAATACATTGTGTTTAGAAGTATTTCATATGAAATATAATGATGACTTAATGTTAAATAAGAAAATTTGGGTCAATGGGAAGAATTTCTCATTTAAATACAAGACTACTGTTTATGTAAGAGTTTTTCATAATAATCTAAAAAATCCCAAAATTTCCTTGATATTGTAATTGTTAAAATATTTTATTATAAAATGTTATGTTTTTGATGGTGAAACTTTCGTCACCTTCATCAGTTTCAAAGCTATAAATATAATGTTTAATATTTTAACACTAGACCTGGGAGTGCAGGTTCTGGGGTACTGTACCTTTAATCATAGAGTAATGGATCAACTAAATCGAATAAATCTTCCCCATATTTCAATGCACTGATAATGAGAAATTCATGTTGTATTTTTATCATATGGATGGTGAAGCTAATTGATGGTGGAAATTGGTTAAGAAAACAGTGCCTAGGGAGGTGATTGAATAGATGGAGTGAAAAACATTCTGGAAACTCTCTCTTAACAATTTTTTTTTCATTGGACTCTTAAACTTAAAATGGATAGGGATTTCATTAGCCTTAATAAAAAGGATGATGAATCCACCTGGGAGTACGAAGATAACTTTACAAGACTAGCAAGATATTCCTTTGGCTTTTTCATTACTCGTGATAGTAAATTTGGATGCTTCTTTGGTGCACTGAAGATAAGTCTTGAAACAACCATAGAAACTTGGAACATCAACAACTATGAGTAAAATATATAATGTTTCATCAAAGGTGAATTAGAGATCAGCGAATCTCAAGGTTCTGATAGGGATAAGAAGAAGAAAAAAGAGTTTAATTAAAAAACACTGCTCTTTATTTAATATTGATACAAGTTTTATTACATATAATTACACTTAATCCAAACCAAAATGATTGATATGTATAGTTTATTTGAGATGTAGGTACATTACATAACAAATTATTACATGGGATACAAAAATTTATTTAAAACTTCCTTGATGTGATCATAATATTCCAACAAACGTAAATATTCATGGGATAATCTGGTGAAATACATAAGAAATAAGTGATATGTAAATACAAGTAAGGGAATATACATGTAATAACATTAAGATAAGAATACATTGTAGACAATATGTATAAAAAATGGTCATTGAAAGAGTAGGAATCAAAAATATGAATGATGAGACATGATATAACTAGGTAATCATAAAGGCAACATAGGAAATATGGAAACAACTTAAAACTCTAGATCATAAAATTAGTTCAAGGATAAATCTATCAAGAAATCATGGTTGAAATATTACCATAATGAAATCAGGTCTACTCCCTATCCCAACATGTCATGTCATGGTACTAAACATTACCCAATGCATTAGAGCACTATTTGGGCACACCCATTATATTCCTTTCATTCCAATGATTAAGTTTGCCACATAGATTCTGAAACATGGAAGAATTAATCATTATAATTTATTCCATATTTAAGTAGTGTTGAATACATATATGTAAGTCACAAATTAGTAAGTACATGTGCATAAAGGTGAATACCCTTGATAGAAAAATTGGTATGGTATTCACTACAAAATTATTTTGGAATGGAAAATCACCATGAAATCTCGGCAGCATATCAATGTTACATAAAAATTAATTAAAATGGTTGATGGGATAAAAAGGTATCTATAATTATTTAAAAATAAAATGCAAATTAATAGGGACAATTAAACTCGTGTACCAACATTTGTAAATGGAAATAGAATGCATAAGTTCATAAAGAATATTTAATAAAGATGGGAAGGTAATGACCCCTTAATGAATTTTGACATTGTAAAGACTTATTTAAGAGTCCAAATGGGGGAGGATAAATTATTCCTAATAAAAATAAAATCAAATGGATAGTAATGTAATGATTATAAATGAATTAAATATAACCACTTGAAATTACAAGAAAAAATTTCAAATATGTTGCTTGAATTTGTAAATAGAAGAAGAAAGTTCCTTACTTGAATGTGTAGCCCCAAAGGCTTGGGAAATACTTATTGAGATCTTTGGGGTTCATTGGGAGGAAAATAGAGAGTTTAGGTTAGATTATAGACGTTATATAAGGAGTTTAGTAAAGATAAATCATATTTTGGGTTGGGTTATATAGGAATGTAGGGGGATTTATTTAATATTTAGGTTTTGGAATCGTCATAATAAAATATCCAAAACCAAAAAACATTCCATTGTTTTCCCCATGGTTTCTACAAAATGATGTTTTTTATAGTATTTTATAATTCAAAATAGATATTTTTATAAAATAACCCCCCTTCTCATGTGAAGGTGTTCCATACAATTAAAGAAATGGTTTTAAAACATTAAAATATGTTATAATCTTGGGAGGAATCATAAAGGATTTATAAAATAATTAAAATAAACATAAAGGCAAATTATTTTAAAAGGAAAATATATATTTGTTTTTTTATTCCTTTTATAGTATTCCTTACATCACTTTTGGGTCATTATGATGTCATAATACACAATGTATATTTATACTATATTTATTTTTTACCCAAAAATTCGATTTTCACATGACAATTTGAAAAATTATCCATTAGATAATTTTAATGATATGATTCTAAAAATAATATTCCTTCAATCTAATAATTTTCTAAATATGTGAAATTTCACTTTTAAAATACAATTGTTATTTATTATAAAATGATGGGTTTTTTTGACACTAGATGTTTTCAAACCCTTATAAAAAACTTACATTTGACTTCATAAAAATTAGATCCTCTTTTATATTTGATAAAAATTAATTAATTAAAAATATATGATAAAAAAATTACATATTTTAAAATTTTATAAATTCATTAATTAGATTTTCAAAATAACAAAAAAATTCAATTTGTGCTGTATTGTATCAAAATAAAAAACATTTACAAGGTTACAATAATTGGATGGAAATATATTAATTATTCTATAAAAAATAATATAAATACACATTTTGAAAGGGTCTTGATATATATATATATTCCTTTAATACACCTGAAAATGTCTTAAGAGTAAGGTACGAGATGATGTAACTTTCATGGGGTGGTTTGAAGAACATGGTTTAGGACATGATCTTGATCATTCAAGCTTAATTTTTATGTATATAGGCTTTGGATTGGTCAAGGGAAAGTCCCATAAGTTCTATATCCCTCATAATAACTAATAAATGGGCTTCATAGGGACCAATCCTACTAGTTGAGGCCATCACATCCTTTTCCTATAGAAATTGGATTTGTTAAAACCTTATAATTATACTAATACTCTTTTCACTTTTCAATGGCTATATTATCAATGATAATTCATATTAATAGTTAATTAAAAATGATAGGATAAAACAAAGGATTTCACTTGTTTTCTATAACTATCATTCAAAACAATAAATTTAATAAATCACAAAATGAAATTTTATTTTTAACTATTTGGGTCAATGCAATTATCACCGCTTTAGAAATTTCACCCTATAAATTTTATTTTACCATAATAAAATAGACGAGGGTAACTATTTTTCATCATCTTCTCTAGTTCTCATGTCACATCTTCAAACTTTTGGTTTCTCCACAACACTTAAACAAGGTGTGTTTTCTTATTTCATTGAATGCTTTCTCTGCAATTTAAGATCTTAATCAACTACTCCTCATAGGAAAGGTAATTATCCAATGTTACCAACTCTATATTGAGTACATGTGGGGGATATGGTATGTACTTTATCAAGATGGATACCTAGAATACATCATGTAACTGAGATAGTGTTGGTGTGAGTTCTAGTTGATCGACCACCAATCCGATACAATAAAGGTTATCAAAGGGGCATATGTATCATAGACTTAGAATTAACTTATTCTAAAATATCATCACCTTATTCAAAGGATATTTGAGTAGGAATACCATTTCTCCAACATTAAACTCTATGTCTCATCGATGATTATCAACATTGTTGTTCTGACGACCCTAATCAGCTTTTATGTGACACTTAATGGTCTTAACCTTCTCCATCATTCTATGAACATTTTAGGACCTAGAAGTTTTCATTCCCCAACTTCATCCCAACATGAATGTTTTCTTCACATCTTACCCTAAAACTATTAGTGGGGATCTATTTTGATGCTCGAGTGAAATATGTTGTTGTAAGAGAACTCGACCAAAGGAATATGTTGGTCTCATTCACTTTTGAAGTACATAGAAATTTCTCACAACATCTCTTCTAGTGTTGGAAACTTCCACTCAGATTGTCCATCAGTTTAAGGATAATAGACCACACTGAAGTTTATCACATTTTTAGAGCATTTTAGAGACTTTTCCAAAACATGGGGGTGAATATTGGATCTCAATCAGATATAATTGACAGTTTTACTCCATTAATCATTACCACTTCTATGATGTATTTCCATGCCAGTTGATCCAGAGATAATTTCAGTAAAATTATGATGGTGGTCTCCATTGTTATGTTCTCCCATTTCCAGGTTTGTGTGGGTAATGGTTTCATTATCCCCTTAGGATTATACCTTCTAGACTTTAATTTCTGGCATACTAGGAACTTTGATTTATACTCAGCAATCTCCTTCTTCATATTTTCAAACTAGTAGTGCTCAAAAATATCTTGATACATATTTTTGGCTTATTGGATGAATATATAAAGTCTAAATGTGTGTATCATTCAAAAATATCTTCTTTAAATCAAGATTCGATGGAACATGTTGTGTTGACTCACATATCACAATTACTTCTTTATTAACATTGATCTCGAAGGATTTAACTTTCCATATAGTTTCCACATTCTTCTAAATTTCGACATCATTTCTTTAAGCATCCGTTAATATTTCCAAAATAAATGCTTGATAAATCATTTTTTAAAGGATTTATGGTGCTACTTTATTTATGATTTCCATGTCAATCCTCTTAAATTCTAAGAATATAAGATCTTTATCAATTATCCTCAATGATAAAATTTATGGTTTTTTTCTACTTAGAGATTGCACCACTTTATTTTCATTACTAGGATTTTAGTAGATTTAGGAGTCATAATTCATAATGATATCTAAATATATCTATTGGTTCATATTGATCTCTTTTTGTTTGATTATATATTTGTGGATCCTGTGATTAGTTTATATCTCACACTTCTCCCCAAAGAGATAATTTCAGAATATTTTTGATGCAAATATTATATCTGGGAACCCCAAATCATGTGTGGGATAGTTTATCTCATGAATTTTCAACTAAATTAAAGTATAGGTTATAAAATTTTCATTTAACATTAACAAACAACCTAATACCTTATTTGAATAATTGCTGAGTACCACAAAAGGTTTTCAACGTATGGGTAGTGTGAACATAGGGGCAATGATAATCCTCTTTTTCAAATCCATGAAGCTTTCTTTACATTCATCATTCTATGAAAACTTGACTCCCTTCGGATTTATCTGGGTAAGAGGGTTTGAGTATTATGATAAATTTATCACAAATCGGTGATAATACCCAACTAATAAAAGGAAACTATTGATAACTTTCATAGATGTTTTCCTCGACCACACTTTAATTGATACTATATTTGAAGAGTTCACAAATATCCCATTTCTTATGATGATATTCCCCAATAAAGATACTTCCTTAAAAAAAATGCACATTTATTTCACTTGGCATAAAGATTATCCTTTCATAACGTATTTATTACAGTGTTCAAATTATTCTCATGATCCTACTTAATTTTTGAGTATATTAAACCGTTATCTATAAAGACATCCAAAAAATTGTTGAGGTAATCCCTAAAGACTATATTTATCACATATATGAATATTGATGGAGCATTAGTGAGTCCAAATGACATTACTATGAACTCATAGTGCCCATACCTTGTATGAAAAGTGTTTTTTGGGATATCTTCTATCTTCACACTTACGTGATAATATCCTGACTAAAGACCCACCTTGGAGAAGTAGTTTCCTCAATGTAGCTAATCAAATAATTAATCAATCTATGTTAGAGGATACTTGTTCATTATCATGATCTTGTTGAGATCATGAAAATCAATGCAAAGACACACTGACCCATTCTTCTTCATGATGAAGAGGACTAGTGTAACCCATTGTGAAGCACATGGGAATATAAAAACCATTATCCAGATTCTTCTGTAGTTATTTCTCTAGCTCCTTAAGTTCCACAACATCCATTCTATATAGATTCTTGGATAATGGTAACTCCCCCGTAATAAGTTCTATTGAAAATTTGACCTCTCAGCTTGGCGGAATACCATTCAATTCCTTAGGAAACACATTAGTGTATTCACTCACAATATGAATGTCTTTGAGGATGGTTCTTTCCTTAGACTCAATCATTTGAGAAATATATGTTTTATCATAGGGAAATATTATCCATGTTTAAGATGATTATACTAAAGAATATTCATCCCCCTCCATTTATTTGTACAAAATTGGGGGTCAGTTCACAATACAGAGAGCGATTTCCTTCTAATTGAAATTTCTATTAGATATATATAGGGAAATACAATCCATGCCAAGACTTTCTTCAAATTCTACCAAAGGTAGTATGACATGGTTTTAAGGGATTTTCAGCCCAAAAATTGTGATAGGGGAGGATTTATTTACATGGGATGCAATAATTTTCCCATTTACCATTTTCACTAACATCTACACTTCCAAACTTTTAGGTGGTGTTTGAATTGATTAACTAAAATTTTATGATATAAAGGAATGAGTGGAACCAGAATAAAAAAATATGTTTGAGATTTGTGAATTAATAACTATAATACCTTTAACAACTTCATTTTTGGGATTCACTTCGACGGTAGTGCTGGGAAAAGATCTTTTTTGCTGCCGTGGAGGTTGTTGGTTGTCTTCAAAAACCCATAGCTTAGGGAATTGGTTTCCAATATTCCCTGGTTCCTCATAGTTGAAGTAATGGAAAATACACCGAGGTTTAACTGGAAAATTCCCTTCCCCTTTCACATTAGTAGGTTAATCTTATTGACAATTACTATCTAGCTTTCATTCCATCCTGCACCTAAATCAGTTCTTCATTCCCCTTAGGCAATTTTGGGGTTCCTCTTCCAACACCATTGACAAGTGGGATGTTGAAATTTTATAGGACCATTAGATATCTATATTGGAACACCATAGTTAAACTCCACTATCCTCTTCTTATCCCCATGACTACCTTGAGATTTACTGATCACTATTTCAAATTTGAGGGAACATCCAATAATTTCCTAATATCTATCAAAGTCATGGGCCGCCCGTGTTTTTCATAGACTAGGTTACATACCACTAAAGAAGAGGTCAAACATACATTCGGGGGTAACAGTAAAGTCAGAGGTATATTATTAAAGACTTGGGATGTTTTCCTAATACCCTTTAATAGATTTGTAATCTTTTTTCTTGAGGGTAGGAAAATTTATTTCCATTTTATGTCATAGGGTGTGAGTACAATATTTATCGATTTTGTTTTCCAGAATTCTATCCACTCTATCACTTCGATATATTCTTTAGCCATCATATTTTTGATCAATGTCCACCAATGATCATTTTGTCACTCTAAATAATAAACAACTTGTAGAACCTTATCTTATTTGGAACATTGGAGGATGGATAAGATCTTATCAATGTATTTGATCATTTATTCTACGATCAGTGGTTCGATGATCCATTGAAAGTAAGAGTACTTTGTCGCATGAATCTATTAATTTCATCTCGTTCTATCTTAAGGTGCTTTTGATCTTTTCTTGAACCATGATTCTATTCATAAATTGATTTAGTGTATAGAGTAGCGTGACAAATTTTGTGATTCCCACTACCATCAGGATGGGTATCTCATTGGGGAATTCATCACATTTATCTTTGCATCAGTTATTAAAATGATCTATCCTATTACCGGCCATTGGCTAGAATAATAGGAAAACTAATGATGTGTATTTTTAAACTAATAAACTCATAAAAGGGGATCTAATAAAATTAAAGGGATAACTTATAAATTATATTAATTTCCCTAACATATGAATTTATATCATTTAATATATATTATCCATGATCTATTTCCAAACATGTATTCTTATGGGAATTTTTTTATTCCTGTAATAATTATTTGTAATAATATTATGAGTTTACCAAAGAATATCCCTTAGGATTATCCAATAACGTGTGTAGTAAATCTCATTTTCATGTGCCTGGTTACCCCATGTTTGGTCTAAGACACCTTTTCAGAGCTATTACACCTAGGTACACGTCCACCTATAGTATCTAGATAGGGATTTATTTTCTTTTATAAATAAAATACTCCATAATTACCAAAATCCTAGGATGTTTTATTATACTTAGTCTTATTCATAAGGTATTCATTAGAGTTTTCTAATCATTTTTCCCAAAATAACTAATGTTTTTCTATGATACCAACTATAACAAACATGCACATTATTTCATAGTAATACTTGTTTTATTACAAAAAATTACATTTAATACAACCTAAAATATCCAAAAGTCTGGTTTATTTGCGATTTTGGTAGATTACCTAACAAATTATAACATTGGATATGAAACATTATTGAAAACTTCCTTGACAAATTCACAATATTCAAAGAAACATAAAACTGCATGGGATAACATGCGAAAATATATAAAAAGGGTATTAAGGGAATATACATTGAATCGAAAGAATATAAGGATATATAGTAAACAATAAGAACATAAAATGGGAATATAAAGAGTACTAATCATAAACATTAAATATGAGACATGATATAGCAAGGTAATCTTAAAGGAAACATGGGAAATGTGGAAACAACATAAAACACTACATGATAAACATAGGTCAAGGCTAAATCTGCCAAGACATAATGGTGGAATAATCCCCCAAAAGGAATCAACATCACTATGTATCGTAACTTGACGTATCATGATACTAAACCTTATCAATTACATTGAAGCACTATCTGGATTCACCCATCATATCCATTTCATTCTCAGACTTACTTGTTCCACATAGATCATAAAATATTTATTCATTCATCATCATAATTTATTCCAAGATTAAGGAGTTTGGAATGAATATATGTAATTACCGAATAAATAATCATATGTTCATAAAGGTGAATACCCTTGATAGAAAAAATCGGTATGGTATTCACTACACAACTATTTTTGACATGAAAAATCATGGTGAAATTTCAACAGCAGAATGACATGTCAAAAAAATTCATAAAAATGGTTTATGAGACTAAAATTGGCCTTCAATAACTTAAAAATCAATTGATAAGTAATAGGTACATGTAAATACATGTAAAAACATTATGATATGGTAATATAATGCTCAAGGTCATACATAAACCAGAATAAAGAATGCCAAGTGAGGATACCTTATAGATTTTCAGCATAGTAATGTCTTATGTAAGGGTATGAATAGAGGAGGCTAAATGATATATCATTAAAATAATATTATATGGATAATAATGGAATGATTATAAATTAAGAAAAATATATCCATTTGAAATAACATGATATAATTTCAAAGAAGTTGCTTTAATTTGAAAGGAGAAGAAGAAGGTATTGTACTTGAATGTGTGGTTGCAACGGATTAGAAGGACTTAATGGGAAAATGGGGGATACATGGGAGGACTATATGGAGTTTAGGTAAGAGTATGTATGTGATTCAAGGATTTTTAGTGAAGAGAAATGGGATATTGGGTGGGATTATGTAGGAATAGAGGGGGATTTCCTTATTATTTAGGTTTTGGACACTACATAATAATGTTTCCAAAAAAACCATCCCTTGGGTTTCCCATGGCTTCATAAAATGGGGATGGTTCTAATTATTTTATAATTCAAAGATTCAAAATTAATTAAATAATTCCCTTCCTTATGTAGAGTTGATTCACACTCTTAAAGAAATGATTTTAAATCCTTAAAATGTGTTACAAGCTTGGGAAGGTTTATTATGGATTTAAAAAATAAATAAAATAAACATAAAACCAAATTATTTTTAAGGGTAAAATATATTTGTTTCTAGGATACCTTTTAATTTATTCATTACATCAGTTTTGGGTCATTATGATGTCATAATACACAAAATATTTTTATATGGTATTTAATTTTTACCTGAAAATTCGACTATCTCAAAAAATTATGAAAAATTCACCATTGGATAATTTCGACACACTAGTTCCAAAATTAATATTAATTTTATCTAAATAATTTTCTTAATATTTTATTTCTCACTTTTAAAATAAAATTTACATTTATTAGGAAATTTATGGTTTTTTTGACAATAACATTTTTTGAACACTTAGAAAAATATTATAGTTGACTTCATCAAAATTATATAATCATTTATATTTTATTAACATTATTTAATAATAATATTTTATTAAAATATTATTTATTTAAAAAATCCATAAATTTATTAATTGAAATAAAAAATTAACCAAAAATATAATTTGTTCTTTATTATATCAAAATAAAGATCTTCTACAAGGTAAAAATAATAGGATGAAAATATATTCATTACTAAATAAATTATAATGTAGATACTCATATTTATCGGGTACTAATACACATCTCTTTATTACACCATAAATCACTCTAATAGTAAGGTTCATGATGGTGGGACTTTCCGGGGATGTTCGGTGAACGTGGTTTGTGCTATGATCTCGATGAGCTTGAACATCTCTCATAAACAGTTTCATTCATACTTAAGGTGTTGGATCTTAGCTTGGGATTGGTCAATGTAAAATCGCAAAAATGATATATTCCTCAAGAGATATGATAAATGGGATTTTAAGGGAACAATCCAACTGGTTGGGGCCATCACTTCCATTTTCTATGACAACAATATTTTTAAAACCCTATATTTATACTAATCGTGTAATCACTATTCAATGACTATATTTTCAATGGTAATGATTATTAATGGTCAATTAAATATGATAGGATAAACCAAATGAGTGAATGTGTATTATATAACTATATTACAAAATAATACATTTAAATAAATCAAAAATTGGATTTTTATTTAAAACTGTTCAGGTTGTTACATTAATTATGGAGGCATTATGGAGAAATTGAAAATTTGAAAGCAATTAAAACACAGTACTTGTCAAATGTGTTGGAAGAAAAATCCATGTAATTTCTTGAAGTGTGTGATGAATTAATTTAGGTTCTATAATAAAGTAAACCTAACTAGTGATTCTCCACAAGAGAAACTGACCAATTTGATAGAATAATTGAATAATCTAGTCAACCCTCAACCTATTCTCCTATAATTAAAATGCATGAAACAAGGAACGTATGTATATTAATTAAATAAGACAAGTTTTATTCATATTAATCAACACTAACAAACTCCATGTCCTAGAGGTAAAGGGAGAGCTTATTCCATCACAACTACTAAGGTGGATCCTGATAATGAAGTGGCGATTGATACACTTGTTATTAATTAAGGAATAGATAATTTACATTTTGATTTTGGTTCTATGAATTATTTTAAATCACATAGGTTTATTATAATTTTTTAAACAAAACATTTATGTTTAGTTATTGAATAATATAGATAATGACTTGATTATCACATCCAAAGAATATAACTCATATCTTATCAAAATTTATTGGATGAATTTCCCACTAAACCATATGTTTCTCCCTTTAGTATAATTCAATGTTATTCTAGGCATGAATTGTATTTCCTTTTATAGAGTGAATATAAATTGCCTAGAGAATGAAATCACCCTCTTTATAACGTATCATCCTGCAATTATATACAAGTGCATGGAGGAGGATGAATCTCCTTGCGTATCATAATATCAATCTTGAATAATATTTACCTATGTGAAAGAAAATATTTATCAAATGATTGACACTACAAAAAATATCATCCTTTAAGACATTCATGTTATGAGGAAATTTTATAATGTTTTCCTTGAAATATTTCTTAGTCTTCCTCATAGATGATAGGTCGATTTCTTAATCGAGATTTCACCTCAATCATTGAATATATCCAAAAATCCATATATAATGGATACTATTGAACTTGAATAGCTCAGGAAGAAAATACAATAGAATAAGAATAAAGGGTTTATACACCCAAGTGCTTCACCATAGGGCACCCTGGTTCTCTTCATCAAGATGAAAAATTGGTAAACTTAACTATGAATTTATAATTGATATCTCAACTAGATCATGATAAATAAAAATTTTCTACTTACATAGTTTTATGACTTATTCGATCAGCTGAATGAAGCACAAGACTTATGCAAGGTAGATATTAGGTTAGGATATTATCCAGTAAAGGTAAATAAGTAGGATATCCAGAACATTTCTTTTTCATACATGGTATGTGAACTATGTGTTTATTGTGATTCTATTTTTACTCATTAACACTATTTAAATATTCATGAATATGATGGAGAGAGTATTTAGGGATTAACTTGATAAATATTTGGTAGTATTTGTAAATGATATTCTTATATACTACAAAAATACCGAAAGAACATGGGGATAATTTTAATTCTATACTAAGGACTTTGGGAATGTAATTTTTATTTGAAAAGTATGGTAAATGTGATAATTTTATAGAGAAAGAAAATTTAGTAGGGAATTTTATCACCATCGAAATGGATATATGTGGATCCATTAAAAACAGATGCAACTAAAGGATCACCAAGACCAACACCTACGATAGAAATTAATAGTTTCCTTAGATTATGTGGGTACTATAATTGAATTATGAGAAACATATCATGATTTCCAAGACCACTAAATAGGCCAACTTCGAAGGTGTATAATATTTTTTGTACTAATAAATTCATAGATATCTTTAACGATTTGAAGAAGAGGATCATCACTGAACCTGTACTAACTGAAAGATATTATTTTAATTATCATAAACCACTTCTTAGGGGTTTAGGGGGAACCCAACATGACATAAATGACAAAACACAATCAAACCACCATGGTTAAAGAGTTCTAGGCCAAAAAAACTCATTCAAGGATACAAACAATCCCTTACCCAATGTAAAAAACATTAAGTTCAGCTTCCAACTTCCCATCACTTCTCGAAAATATGTTCATTGCATAGAATCATGGTCCTGGTATCAATATAAATTCCATACCCTTTCAAACATATGAATTTGAATAGAAATAACCAGGTGAAAGATCTCTACTTTAATCCTCATCTAAAGTATCCCCTTGTAGGTGAACTGGTTGCATAATCCCCTAAAAATGAACTACAGGGCCACAAAGTAAGAACCACCACAAAAATCATTCCATAATGTTAAAAAATTCATCAAAATAACACATAAAACCTTTATAAACTAGAAACCCCTTCAGCAATAAGTCATCATGAGTTAGTTGCATCACCACTGATGATATCATTCTGGACGAACCCGCCATGCTCCACATGGATCCCGCCGCCACCGTAGCCACAAAAAATCCAAAATATGATTAATGGAAAGTTAATCAAATCCATTTTTATATAGGGTAGAATTAAACACCACCACACTAATGAAACATCAGAAATGAGGTGGACAAGGCCGCTCTAAACCAGAAACACCTATCTGGGCATGGATTCACTGATATCAGAACCACCGGCGCACCCTTACTGGGTTTCGAAGCAGGAAACCCACGAGAATTAGGGGTGAGCATGAGTAGGGGGAAAAAAGGTTTAACTGAAGTCATCAAATCTGAAAATCATCCAAAAGAACCTTTAATATCACCACATAAAGATAATACACAAAACCCCTAAATGGTAAAACCACCAACGAAAGAAAAAACCTGAACTCCCCCTCATAGATACTCCAGAACTGACACTGATCCACAAACCAGAAATGGTAAATCAAATAAACACTCTAGCCATATCCAAGAAACACTGACAATGCCGTGATCTAGATCTGGAGACTGAGCCACTATGATAGACGAAGATGGAATGCATGATCCATTTCAGAGCCACAACGACGTCAGGCTGAGATCTAGAGACTGAAGATACTCGGCTACTCTGTGGCATACCAGAGGAGGGTATGAGACAAAATAGGATATGAAGACCTAGGTTCGCATTAGGGTAGGACGCCGTAACTTAGAGAAAAAATTCCAATGCACTTATACTGACATTACCCACCAGTGGGGAATTATTTGTGATCTACAAAGATGCATTTAAAAAGGGCATGTGTTGTATACTCCCACAAGATTAGAAATTGATAACCGATTCCTCCTAAAAATTAAATATCCATGAGTTGAAATACCCAAATCATGATCAATAATTTGCTTCTATAATCTTCACATAGAGGATTTGGAAATATTACCTCTATAAAAAAAAGTATGGCATATGTATAGATCATAATGGTGTGAAGTATATTTTTAAAAAAGATCATAATATGCATCCACATAGGTGGCCAAATATTATCAAGGGTTATTATTGTTAAATCCATTACTGTAATGGGAAGGTGAACATAGTTCTAGAAACGTTGAGTATAAAGGATCCAAAAATCCAATCTGGATGAGGATTGAAACTAATCTAATAATTTTTTGACATAAAAAGAATGGAAATGGGAAAAATAAAAGTATCCTCATATTACCTTTCTCTAATAACTTATCAACTGTAGTTGATTGATAGGAACAAGGAGGCCCATGAAATGATGAGGTTTTCAATAAGTGGTAGAAAATATTATAGATTTTAAACTTTCTAAAAATGGAGTTATAATGCTTAGAACCTGGATACATGTCCCATCAAAAATGGAACTAATGATGGAGCTTATGGATGAAAAAAATAGATCATTATTATTTATTAATCCATGAAGAACTCTGATATATAGATATTTGAAGCAAAACATCTGGTGGGATAACATGAAGAGGGTGATTGTGGAGTTTGTATCTCAATGCCTGGTATGCCAACAAGTCAAGGAGGGATGCCATAAGTATAAGGGTATGATGAAATCATTTCCTATACCATAATGGAAATGAGAAAACCAAACCATTGATTTTATCATAATATACCAAGGTAACCTAAAGGAAATAACACCATTTAGGTGGTAGTTGATCACCTTATAAATAAAAAACATTTCATAGATATCCTTGAAGACTACATTCTTTAGCAAATCTCCATGTTTTCTATAATAGAATAGGTAAGATTACATGGAGTTCTACTCGCCATTAAATTTTATTGAGATCTATGGTTTACCTTGAGGTTTTGTAGAATACATGAACAAGAATCGGATAGAAAACCAAGCCACCATATTTTTATGACCCTTAGACGGATAAAAAGTCCAAAAAATCCATTTAAACTCTAGGGGATATTAATATATAACATTAAATGTATTTAAAAAGATGTTGGGATCAACACCTATGCCTAGTGGAGTTTCCATATAACAAAAAAATCCATTGTAGAATGAAAATGAAACCATATGAGGTTATTTATGGGAAGTGGTGTCATGATCTAATAGGATGGGATGAAGTTAGAGATTAGAAGTTTATGAGACATAGTCATGTCCAAGATATGAAAAGGATTATTCAACAAATTCAAGGGCATACAAAATTCTCACAATGTAGGCATAAAATATATGTATATAATAGTTGATGAAACCAAGAGATTGTGGTCAGATATAAAGTGCTCTTTCATATATCAAAATGGAACAAATTCATAAGGTTTTGGAATAATGGAATGCTTAGTCCAAGATACATCTGCCCCTTTTATATCATTGATCGCATTAGAGAAGTGACGTATCAACCTGCACTAACAACTAATATATCTCAAGAAAATGATATCTTCCATGTATGACTCATAAAAAAGTACATAATAGACACCTCAAATGTAGTAAATCCATATGTGATACCATTAGAGAATGACCATTCATACATGAAGGAACCAGTAAAGAACTTAGATCATAGAGAAAACGTTTTATGAAAAAAGTCAACTCATATGATCAAAGTGTTATGGTGGAACCAAAAGTTAGAGGAGACAACATGGGAACTAGAAGAGGTGAGAAAACATAATTACCCTCATATATTTTTATGTATGAGGTAAAAAAATTTAGGGTGAAATTTATGATGGAGGATCAAATTCAATGACCCAAAGTTTTATAAATAAAATTCCATTTTGGAATGAATAAATGAATTGTTAACTAATGTAATTATTAGAAACACATTCCCTAATATGTTAATTTTGGAACCTTATATGGTATGTTAGATTTAAATTACCATTAATCATCAAAACCATCGATAATATATCTATTTTATATTGACCATTAATATTAGCATGTTACGAGTTATGATAAAGTCCAATTGACCTAGAAGAAAGGAGAGATGACCTTAACCAGTAGTATTGAACCCTATGAATCCCATTTATTAGAGCTTAATTGGGATGTAGTAGCATTGGGCCACACCATTGAATAATAAAAAGATGATATTTAACATAGGAAACATGAAAAATCCATTTATAGGAGATGTTCAAGCTCATTGAGACCATAACCAAACCATGTTCCCCAAACCACTGTAAGAAAATATCACCATCACACACCTTAACCTTAAGGAATTCACTGGTGAAATAAATTGGTATGTATCTAGATAAAAATATAATGATTTTTTATTTTTTTATTTTAATAAAACAAGGATTATATTTTTCCATTTTTATTATTACCTTCTAAATAAATAGATAATGAGTTTGAAAAAATATATATTTTAATATCATCAAAACAAAAGTTCTATTTTTGGGAAATAGATCATTTCAATCAAGACACACTTTTTATGAATTAAAGAATTTCTATTATAAATTATAATTTAATAAAATAGAATTATTAGAAAATATATATTAATTATAAATTATAATATAATTTTTTTAATGTAATTATTGTTAGGTCCACTAGGTTAGATACCCTGAGAGGGGGGGGGATCAGGGTATGAAAGATCAAAACAACTGCCCTTATTAATCTTGTCTCGCAATTAAGAAAGACTCTCTTCTCTCTCCTTACTACAACAATGTATAAGTAGAAATTAAAGCATGTAGAGAACACAATGATTTTTACTTGGTTCACCCTCACTGGGCTACGTCAAAGGAGCATACACTGACAATGTGACGATGTACCAAATCCTCTAAAAGAACACTGATATTTACAAAGTTCATGATATATCACTTCTGTTCCCAGGCTCACTGCCTTTATGATGTTTTGGGTCAGCTCACGACTTTCCCAAGGGTCACTCCCAGTTTCTCTCTCTCTGGCTCACTGCCGGGGGAGAGGATCACGTTCTTTCTCTTCCTTTGTTAACTGCTATGGAAAGGATCCACTCATAGTTTATAGACCTGTAGGTCTCTTCATTATCACTAATGAATACATCCCATGTTGTATGTAGATGATCTATTGAAGTCCAACTTTCACCCATAGATGAATCTCACTTTGCACCGAAGGTATCAGGCAATCATCCAGCTTTCCCACAACCCTGAATCACTGTCGTGCTTCAACCATACCTGGCACCCTTCTACAAGCCAGTGTGAAAGTCTAGGCATGCAAGTTAAAACTGTTGTGAAAGTTCACCTCAACCACTTGCACGACACTAGCTTCTGCATCTCCAAACTTGCACAACTCAGACCCTTTTACCCCAAAACCGATTTTGGCGCACAACCATCAACTGTTACGCTTCTTCAAAACCTGGAACGCAAGTGTCACCAAACGACTTGTGTGATGCCCCCTTCTTAAACTCAAAACATGGGAAACTCCCTTTCTTTCTCACCTGAACCACTCTGGATGCGCAACAATCAACCGGCTCACATCTTTTACTTGTGTGACTACACCACCACTTGCGCGACCACCACACCTGCGTAACGGGAGCTCTAAAATTATCTAAGTGTTAAAATAAAACAAAATGAGGAGGGTTCGACCTCTAATTATAGGAATTCGGACACCTTGGGAGATGGCATGCAAGTCTCCTCTTGGCATGCAAGTCTCGGCGCGCAAGTCTCTGGCGCGCAAGTCACTTGCGCGACCAACCCTAAAAATTGGGTTCTCTTTTTCCCTTTTCCATATTTTGATGTTCAGATCTTGAAAAAAATATGGCATGCAAGTTTCCTCTCCTTCAAGACAAAGGTGCGCAAGTCCCTTTTCCAAAACCAATTTTCTCTATTTTTCAATTTTCAGGCCCAAAAATTTGGCAAACACTGGAAAACGGTGCCACCTTGAATCTGCTCTTTTTGTATTACCTCCAAATCAACCATTCAATTGTTGAAATTCTTGAATATAACATGGATCATTAACCATATCCCTTGAACTCTAAATGCCCCCATGAAATACCCTTTATCAACAAATTTGTATGTCTTGGTTTTCTTTGTCAACAATCATAACACAGATGTCCACTTCGTCGACAAATAGAATCACCTTAAAAATGCATGAATGATACCTTGAGGGATTTTTTACATACAGTCTCCCCCTTTGGGTTTGTTGAAAAATTTCCATAAAAAGATACATCATTAATTATTTATCCACCATTATCCAATTGCGATTCTGATAGCGATTAAGGATTTACTCAACACATACTCTAAGCCCACATGAGAAATGCTCAGTGTGAGGAACAAGAGTAAATGAAAATTTTATCAATGAATCACTCCAATCTGACACCCACTGTTGACACCAAACTGAAACTAATTTTTGAAATACTCTTACCGCATTCCAACAATATTCTTCTACACCACTCTTCTGCTTTTACCACGATCCTCAGCTATCGTGATATCTATTATTTTATTGATCACTTCTAGCACTATCATATTTAATAATCTCCCCCTTTCTCATTGATCCCCATATATCACTGCTCCACCTATTAGCTTCTCCCCATATCATTCATGATTTTTCAAGTAACCATATTGTATTCCCCTTGAACAATCACTATTTTCCACCCCTTTGTCAACGAACCCAAAGCACACTCCTTTGCAGTTTGTAATAGAGTATGGAACACATATCATCACATTTGGGAAAAGCACATCATACCTCAGGGAGAGGGGAATTCTACATTTACACTCTTTTAAGTGCGGGGTGTCGACTGAACTCCCAGTGCCAGCCGATGCCTTTCAAACACATCCTTGGGTAAGGCCTTTTTCATAAAATCTGCAACATGTAGCTCTATAGGAACATACTCCAACAACATGATTCCCAGGTAAAATTTCTCCTTGATAAAATAATAATTTATCTGAATGTGATTTGTCCTTGAATGATGCACATGATTTTTTCTAAGACTTATAGAACTTGAGTAATCGCACTAGATTCCAATCGAAGACTTCACTTCAACTCCCATATCATCAAGTTGATGGTTAATCCACAATAACTGTGTGCATGCTTGAGTGGCCGCAACAAAATAAGCCTCCACGATGATAAATGAAATGTAATATTGATTCTTGCTCAGACAAGAAATACAAAATCCATAAAGATAGAAAGAACCACCTGATGTTTCTTTCCTATTATCCGCTGAACCGGCCTAGTCTACTTCAGTATATCCCAATAACTCTGTCTGAGATTTGTCATTATATGTCAAGCCGAAGTCCACCGTGTCCTTGAAAAAATGAAGTATTCTTTTCACTGCAAGCACGTGTATTTACTTGGGATTACTCTAATATCTCACTGCTTGGCATGTGGCGAATACAATGTTAGGCCTTGTTGAGGTCAAGTAAAGTAAACTGCCGATAATTTGCCTGTATTCTGTGATATTAACTGCCTTTACAGCCTCATCTTTAGACAGTTTCGTCAGGGTGGCAACTGGAGTCTTCATATTTTCTGAATTTTCCATTACAAACCTTTTCAAAAATATGTAGGCATATTTGGATTGACAAATTAATGTTCCATTCCTTCCTTGAGTCACTTGTAGTCCAAGGAAAAACATTAGCTCTCCAATCATTGACATTTCAAACTCACTTTTCATGAATTCAGAAAACTGTCGGCACTGAGCTTCATCTGATCCGCCAAATATTATGTCATCCACATAAACTAACACCATAATCCTTTGATTACTGTAATTCTTGAAAAGAGATTGTAATGAACTCCCCCATGCTGGAAACCAAGCTTCTTCAAGTACTGATCAATCCTTGAGTACCATACTCTTGGTGCTTGTTTCAGCCCGTACAACACCTTATTAAGTCTACAAAATTTGTTCTCATCCTCATGAATGAGAAAACCATCTGGCCACTCAATATATACTTCCTCCTCTAGAACCCCATTCAAGAATGCAGATTTGACATCCATCTAGAACACTTTGAACTTCCGTTACACTATAATGACTAGGAATAATCTGATGTCTCTATCCTTGCAACTGGTGAAAATGTCTAATCAACATGTTTTCCATTTATCTGAAAGTATACTTTTCACACTAGTCATGCTTTGATTCGAACCACTGTTCCATATTCATTCACCTTGTTGTGATAGACCCATTTATTATCGATAACATTCTTATCTACTGGTCTCAAAACAATCTCCCACGTCTGCTTCTTCTCAATCTAATCAAGCTCTTCATTCATAGCATGAACCTAGTTTTCATCTTCAGCTGCATTAGAAAAGCATTTCAACTCTACCTAAGATAGGAAATTTGTCTGCTGTAGTTACTTCATACTTCATGTCTGAACTGGATCTGTCTGATAACCAATGATATTTTTCTTATAAATTTTATCGCGACTCTTTGGGTTCCTTGCAGACACATACTTGACACTTTCTTGTTCATCATCAATGTCTTCTTCTGAGTCAGCATCTTCCACTTCTTCTCCTCCTATGTTACTTTCCTCTTCGTCACTTTCATCAAGGAACTGCTCACTGTGCTGTTGAATATTCTCTTCAATTTCCAAAATTGTGACATCATTACTCTCAATTACTTTTCCCATCCAATTGTTAAAGCATTTTTATGCCTTGATTTTTCCTGAGTAGCCTAGAAATATTCCCTCATCTCCATGTGATTGAAACTTCTTATGTTTTTCTTTGTTGATAATGAAGAACTTACTTCCAAATTTTCAAAAGTATTTCACTATTGGCTTCTTTCTGTACCACATTTCATATGGAGTCTTTCCTTTCTTCGGACACAACAGAGCCCTATTAGAAATGTAGACTGATGTCAATACTGCTTCCTTCAAAAAATTCTTTGGCATATCTTTTTCTATAAGAATTGTTCTGGACATGTTGTTGTTGATCTGATTTCTTCTTTCAACCACTCCATTCTATTGGTGAGTTCTTACTGAGAAAACTTGATTCCTTATTCCATTTTTCTCGAGATACTCTTCCACCTGAATTTTTGTGAATTCCGTATCATTGTCTGTACAAAACATCATAATTTTCTATCCCAACATCCTTTCAGATTCTCTTAGGTATTGTTTTAAGTAGCTGAACACATCAGACTTATGGGCAATAACTAATACCCATGTCATTCTGCTATAGTCATCAATTAAAAGAATGTAATACCTCTTCCCGTCAATAGATCTTGGTGAAATAGGTCCAAAGACAACAGCATACAACAATCCAAGAACACTTTTCGACTTCTTTTCATTCTCTTTGTACACCTTTCTGATGATCTTCCCTAGTTTATAGGTGTCACACGTATGTGTACGATCACATGATGGCTTAGGAAGGTCTCCTTCTACTTCACACTTTACCAGATCTTCCAAGTATGGTTGGCAAAGACTACCAAGTCGTTTATGCCACAACTTGTTTTCTTCCTCTATGGACAGAAAACACATATATTCTTCTCCACCTACTAGGTAGAGATTTTCCTTTGTTATTATTCCATATAGAACAACTGATCTGTCTCTTATTTTGACAAAACAAATCTTCTTAGTAAACCTTATAGAATGTCCTGAGTCACATAGTTGACTGACGCTGAGAAAATTGTGACTGAGGCCTTCTACTACTAAGACATCAGCACATCTCATCTCTTTCCCCCCAAACATGGCCTTTCCTGCACCAATAATCTTCAGGCCTTCATCATTTCCAAACTTGAAAACTCTTCTTTATCATATTTTATGCATGTAGCAAGATCCTTGTTACCTGTCATGTGAGATGTGCAACCACTATCAAAGATCCACACACCAGAGTTATCTAATGCTTTATGGGAAATTTATGCCACAAAGACATTCTCATCCTTCTTCTTTTTGGTCCATATTTTTTCCTAAACACTTATCATCGATTGAGACTTCTATTCTTTATCAGAGTATGGTGGACCGACTTCATCTTGCAAAGCTGCAAATCTATTCTGGATTTTTAACTCACCTGTTGGTTCATTGATATGTTGTTTGCGAACATTTTGATTCTTCTTTAGCACATTCCTCTGTATGGTCGAAGTGGAGTACGTAGCCATGTGCCCAAAACCTCCACACCAAAAATAGTGTCCTTAAAAATATTATTTGGAGAACCATTCTCTATTTGGATACCACCTTTGTTCTTGTTCCCTTAGATATCTCTTGGCTATGGAACAGACATAGTTTGAATATCCTATCTTTCCACAATAATAAAACCTGATATAAGGTGCATTGCTTTGTGTTACTTCCGCACTATGAGTTTCTACTTGGGATCTATGAATATTCTGATTCCGTTTTCTGCCCAAATCAACCTTCAATATCGGAGTCGATGCTTGCGGTCTGACATCAATATTTACATCTTTTTGTTTTTGATCAAGCCCCAATTCAACCTTACCATCTGAGCTCGATTGATGCTTCTTTCCTGCTGAACTACTAGCCTCCACTTTCATCTTTTCTGTCTTCTGAATGACCTGATTTTCTGATATCACATTGGTGTTTATGAGTTTTTTTTATCCTTCATTTTTCATCGCAGAATGACCACTTCTTCTTCATGTTCTTTGATAAACTTGACTTGATCATTCACTTTTCTATTCAAGCCATTGATCTCCCTTTTCTGTTCTTCAATTTTGAGCTTATAATCACTAACTGATTCTGAGTTTACTCATGTTGATAACTTGAGTTTCTCAATTTCTTCCGTCAACTGAGACTTCTCTTCTTCCTACTGCTACATATAGAGTTTGGCATCACGAAAAACGTTGTTAGCATTCGTTGTTTTGGCTCACCAAATATCTATCACCTCAAGAGAAGCCTCTAACTCAGATTGCATATCTATTCTTCCTTCATAATCTTATACTTCATGATCACCTTTGGTTTCATTCTTCACCTGAGAACTACCGACGAATGCCACCATAGCATTTTCTCCATGATCTTTGAAATTTTCAATCTCCTCAACCTCTTCAACCTCAGACTCATCTGAACTGTCTATTTCTTGTGAAAGAAGATTCTTTTCATTGAAAAAATTTCTCTTGAACTACATCTTCCATTTCACATAGGCTAAAGATTTCTTCTTGGGAATTTTAACTTCATCTTCATAATTATATTCTTGAAACTTTTTGGGGCACCTTGAGGCAAGATGACCAAATTTTCCACATATAAAGAAAGCAAGTAGAAGTTTTCGTTTGAAATTTCCTTCTCCTATTTGATGATTTTAGGAAAGAAATGACATTACCTCATTTGTCCCTTCTTCTTCCGTATAATATTCAATGGTGAGATTCTTCATGGCCTTAAATGCGTTTTCTTTGGATTTCCCCTTTTCCACAGCATCGTTATCATCATTCCTCATTTCATATTCAACCAGGGTACTGTGCAAATTGTCTAGTGTCAGCTCTTTTGGATCTTTATCTTCTAGTAATGAAACTTTTGGATTGAACCGAGGTGGAAGTTTTCTCAAGATGCGCTTTACAATATTTATGTCTTTAATGAATTCACTAAGACCTCGCATATCTTCCACAACAATATTTACCCTGTCAATGAATGCATCAACAGACTCATTCGGGTTCATCTTCAAATCTTCATAATTATTCCATAGTACTTGTAGGTTTGCCTCTCTGACCTATATATCTCCTTCATATAGATTCAAAAGTTTTCCCCACATGGAATTTGATGTTTTACATGACATCACCTTCTTATAGATAGCATTGGATATGGATCCCACTAAAGCATTTATTCCCTTGGTGTCAGAATCCAATTCACTTCACCTGGCTTCCGATAATTCCCCACTGTTGATGTTAGCTGTTATACCATGCATTGCTACTATGAATACGTCCATTCCCAAAGACTAGAAGTAGTGTTGCATCCTATTCTTCCATAGCTGAAAATTTTTCCCGTCGAAGATCGGAATCCCTTTATGATTGGTGACCTCCATTTGAGAGAGAACCACTGATAAAAACAAACCTCTGATACCGATTGTTAGGTCCACTAGGTTAGATACCCTGGGGGGGGGGTGAATCAGGGTATGAAAGATGAAAACAACTTCCCCTATTGATATTGTCTCACTGTTAAGTAAGACTCTCTTCTCTCTCCTTAATGTCACAAAGTATAAACAGAAACTAAATCATGCATAGGACACAACTATTTTTACTTGGTTCACCCTCACTCGGATACGTCCAAGGAGCATACACCGACAATGTGTCGATGTACCAAATCCACTAAAAGCACACTACTATTTACAAAGTTAGGGATAAATCACTTCTCTTCCTAGGCTCACTGCCTTTACAATGTTTTGGGTCAGATCACTACTTTCCCGAGGGTCACTCCCGATTTCTCTGTCTTTGGATCACTACCGGTGGAGAGGATCACCTTCTTCTTATTCCATTCCTCACTGCTCTGGAATGGATCTACTCATAGTTTATAGACCTATAGGTCTCTTCATTATCACTAATTAATACATCCTCAATTGTATGTATATGCTCTGTTGAAGTCCAACTTTCACCCATAGATGAATATCACTTTGCACCGAAGGTATCGAGCAATCTTCCATCTTTCACGCAGCCCTAAATCACGACCGTGCTTCAACCATACCTAGCGCCCTTCTCCATACCGGGGTGCAAGCCTCAGCACGCTAGTTAAAACTGGTATGCAAGTTCACCTCCACCACCAGTGCAACACTATCTTCTGTAACTCCAAACTCGTGCTACTCACACCATTTTACACCCAAACTGATTTTGGTGTGCAACCATCAACATTCGTGCTTCTTCAAAACCTGGCATGCAAGTGTCACCAAACCACTTGTGCAACACCCCCTTCTTCAACTTAAAACTTCGGCGACTCCCTTACTTTCTCTCCCGAACCACTCTGGACGCACAACAATCAACTAGCGCACAACTTTTACTTGCGCGACCACACCACGACATGCGCAACCACCTCACTAGTGCGACGGGAGCTCTGAAATTCTCTAAGTGTTGAACTCACACTGAATGATGAGGGGTCGACCTCTATTTATTGGAATTTGGACACCCTGCGTGATGGTGCACATGTCTCCTCTCGGCACGCAAGTCTTGACGCACAAGTCTCAGCCGTGCAAGTCACTTGCGCGACCAACCCCAAAACTTGGGTGCCCCTTTCCCCTTTGCCATATTTTGATGTTTTGATCTTGAAAAACATATGGTGCACAAGTTTCCTCTCCTTCAAGACAACAGTGCGCAAGTCCCTTTTCCAAACCCAATTTTCTCCATTTGTCAATTTTCAGGCCCAAAAATTTGGCAAACAGTGCAAAACAGCGCCACCTTGTATCTGCTCTTTTTGAACCGACTCCAGATCAACCATTCCTTTGTCAACGTTCTTGAATCAAACATGGATCCTTAACCAAATCCCTTGAACTCTATATGCCACCATGAAATCCCCTTTGTCAACAAATTTGTATGTCATGGTTTTCTTTGTCAACAATCACAACATAGATGTCCACTTTTTAAACAAACACAATCACCTCAAAAATGATTCAATGATACCTTGAGGGATGTTTCCCAACAATTATAATTTCTATAAGGTTTAGAAAACTGTAATTGTCAAAAAAGTGTATTTTTCCAAAAATATGTATTTCTGATTTAAAAGTCTAAATTTTTAATTTAGATAATTAGTTTTATAAAATAAAAATCATTTTTGAAGTAATCTAATTAAAATTATTCAATGGTTATTTTTTCATAATAATATGAGAAAATCATATTTTTAGGTCAAAATTAAATTCAGTATAAATATACAGGATATGTTATGACATCATAGAATCCCAAAATTGATGTAATATATAAAATAAAGATTATCCAAGATAAAAATTATTTTTGACCTTTAAAATAATATTTTTTGAATTAATTTGATCAATTTTATAAACCCTTAATTAATCCTCAAAAAACTATATTATATTTTACATTTTTAAAATCAATTCTTTATGAACATGATTTCCTTCCACATCATAAACTGTATTATTTTAAAAGTTTGGTTCTTGGAATTATAAAATTTTGAAATCTACCCCCTTTGAGAGAAACCACATAAAAAACCAATGGAATATTTGTGATTTTGATTAACTTATTATATAGACTCCAAAACCTATGTTCAAAAATTAATAAAGAATCCCAATGTCTTTTTCAATATAAAGCCTCTCAAACTCCCATTACTCTTAACTAGAAACTAATAAAGATGGAATTTAATCTTACTTTATCTCTCTAGAGCCCTGCCAAGGTTACTCCATGCTGATTATATGTTTTTTTTGTATTGCTTAAGAAGTACACACTCAAGTTAATGGATCATAACCTTATTCTCTTTATTGAAGCATAATCTTTACTAAAAGGTGAGTACTTACTCTAAGGGGAATCCTCTTAAATTAATAAAACAAATCAATAGTTGAAAATATGGCATTTTACAATAACACTGTTCAAAAAGGGGAATGATATCGTTAGGTAGGTAATCATAAAAAATATATCATTCATTACAAACACCTTTTTTCCAATCCATATGCAATATAATTATCCTTCCAAAAAACATGGGTGACAACAAAACACATTCATGAGAGAGTATACATGCATCTAATCCATTGGGTAATATGTTTCCAAGAAAGATAAAGATTCCAATTTCTTACCACCAATACTAGAACACTAGTCACATCTAAACCATACAATATTCTAATATCTTTTCTTGTCAATGTTCACTACATATATGAGAGCTAGCCTCTCATATTATATAGAATTTTCAATGCCACAAGATCCTTAAATAGTTCCCAAAATATCATTATTATAATCTTTGATGGCCAACCCAAATCATGAAGGTCTTGAATTACCCTTGTAAGCCACATCTGAGTTTTAATTATTCCAATGCATGAATGTAGAGATCTAAAAGACTTCAAGTATACCATTTGATTGGGGAAAAAATTCTAGTATTCCAAGTCTTCTTAGCACCAATAGGCCATGAACCGAGTTTCTGCATCATTTATGCTAAATGGAATTGGATCCTATAATTTTCATGATGATTTTTAGAAAAGAAATAAGATTTCTGAATGGCGTGTGATCATGCATAATAGAATTCTAGATCCTCTAGATAAAATGTATGAGTTTAGAACATGAAACCTAAAACAAACAGAGGGGATAAATTGAAAAATGATTTTTTACTATCTAGAGGATGTACCAAAATTGAATTATTCTAGGGAATCCATGCATCATAAATGATAAATTAAAGTTCTATATGGAAGTAGAAGTGGCACAACTCAAAAATAGATTGCTAATAATCTCCCTGTGTTGGTAACATAATGAACATCTAGATCATAGAGAGATACAAAATGCTTGTAAGGAATAATTAATATGGATTTTTTAGTGCAGAATCCTCCATTGTAATATAAATTAAGAAGGATAAATCAATTATTTATGCATTTTCCCCTACCATCCATGGATAATCCCATCAATATATCTACGATAGAAATCTTTTTAAGTATACCACTAAGTGATGGATCCCAGTTCCAAAGGACATCATGATAAATTAATATATAATTATTAATATCATTATTTATTTTATAAGATAGGTAATTTATGATTTTACTAATTTCCTTGAGTGTAACATTTAAATCCACCATTATTCCATTAGAACTAATCAGATTTGAGAGAGGAAAGCATGTCCGGTTATGTAACAGCCCAAGATTTTATGAAAAATATTCTTTTTAATTTTATTAATGTCTTGTGTTGTACGCTACACCAAAAGGAGCTTGCACAACACGCATCCTTGACTTGCCTTGCATTACACGCAATCGCAACCTTCCTCGATAGTGTGTGTAGTACGCAATAACGAGTTTCACTAAACAGCGATATGCTATTAAAACTAGCCGTTATGAATAGTAATAACCACTTTTTGAAATTTTGTAAATTTTATTTTTCAAAATGGATTTCATTTTTGGATTCGGAGTATCGAATTTAGCCTAAGGTGAAATTTTGGTACATTTCGGATAACTTTCATATTCTGATGAATAGTGAAAATTACTAAATTATAATTAAAAACAACTTTTTTAATCGAAATAATTAATAGTGATAAATTATTAATTTGAGTGGTTTTAAAGTATATTTAGAATATATTTTTACAATTTAATACAATGTTGGTCATTGGACGTAATTTCACATTTAAACCTGACATAAACAAGTGTCAATCTTTTGATAGATATTGTTTCGTAAAAACACGCTATTTGTTTTAATAGCGGGATTTAATTATAAAATTAATTAATTCAACTTCTATGTTATGAATTTGGTAAAATAGACTTCATTTTTGAATTCAGAATATGAAATATAGCTTAGGATGAAATTTTGGCATTTTTCTGAAAACTTTCAATTTTTGATGAATAGTGAAACCACTAAGTGGTAGGTTAAAAACTGAATTTTGCATAAAACTTAATTTTACCACTTCTGTGAATGGAATTTCGAAAATCCGAGAGACACGGTTAATATCAAGGACTAAAATGTGGTTCAATGAGATGAAAATAATTTTTGGTGAATAGTAACTTTTTACTTTTTTTTACCGCGGTTAATAGTAAATAGGGTAACTAAGGGTAAATATGATATTACTATTACCCTAACACATGTCCTAATTCTATTGGACAAGTGTAATTCGACCAAAAACAAACTTAGGAATAAAATATGACCATTTAGGCCCACTTGGATTAGATTAGGACATTTATTATGAATTTATTTAAAGAAGGGTTAAAATAGTTAAAATCAAAGTTTAATAAGTAAATCATTTTTAATATGGGGTTATACATAAGATAAATTCGATTGTAAATATTCATTAGAAATCTAAAAATATTTCCTACATGATGGTATTTTATTTGTAATTTTTAGACATCAAATAATTTAATTTATTTATGACACAACGATGATGCAGTAATTATCTTATTAATGAAATATTGACATAATTGATGTTATAAACACCAAAATAAATGTAATTTGAGATTTTTTATGAATTCCACTAATTTTATAGGTTACTATGATATATTAATGTTGATTTAATCAACTTGGTTCGAACATATAATTCTGTTATGACTTTCACAAAAATCATATATCAAATAGTGTCAAAATTGACACAAAATAGTTTTTAAATCAAATATTATATTATTAATTGTTATTTTATTCATAAAAATCTACGGTTCAGCCAAATGACTTAGATAAGGATATATATATTAATAATAAACAATTTGTGGTTCGTTTGGCATGTTATAATAAGTTTATTAACCATATAGTGAAAGAAAACAAAAAGACACGGTTAAAGTTAAATTATTTAACTTAGAGTTAAATATAATTGATAAGGTTTAAAATAATATCCAAACATGTCTAAATTTGATTGGTTGATGAGATTACAACCCTATCTCATCTAAGCTTCGAATATGAGTCATTTTTGGAGGTTTTTAAGTGGGGTTAGATTTATTATAAATTAATATTTTTAAGAATTCCTAAGGTGCCTCTCTCCTCCCTTATAAAAGGGAACCTCCTCCCCCTCCTCCTCACACCAATTTTGAGCACTCAAGCTCGGCCAAACCCTGCCATTTTCTCCTCTCCACTTTCCTAGAATAATCCTAGAGGTTCTGGTCTTCTCCAAAGACCAATCTTAGTTCCTTAAGTGGAGGATTCAAAGAGGCGTTCCAAAGAAGAGGTAATATCCATTACCGATCTTTTCAATTTCTTTCTTCTTCAACTTCTTCTTCTTTAGTTGTTTCATGATAAAGTAATAACATCAGTATTACTTACATACTGATATGTTATTATAAATATGAAACAACCCTAATTCACCTTCTATCCATCCTACGGAAAAATGAAATCACCGCGCGTGCGTACGTACGGAATACCGTCTCCACGCCGTGGTGTAATCTATTTTCCACCATCACCTTACAAGGATGGGTATAATGGTGTAATGAGTAACTACATATGATTACTATGAAGTAATATTGATACTGAAATAATATATATATACTCCAATACAATTCCACGATCATAGGAACGATATCATCACTCGTGCGTACGTACGGAATACCGTCTCCACGATGTGATGCGACTCGTTCTACATGATCTTCATTTCATAATGATTATATAAATGAATTGAATGAATGAATATGGTATATACTACACTAATACCATTCTGGAAATGAATTATATATAACCTAAAGATAAGAATAAGAATTTATTCGACAAAACACGCATAAGAACAAAAAGTTATAAAGACCCGAGTAACAAGTAACAATGAAATATTACTAACAAGAAGCTAATAATATGACCATATATGATATCATATCAATATGTATGATTCTGGAATAAGTCAATAACATTATTTAAACCATTATACAGGAACTTCGGACACGAACAAAGCAAATCGGACCTAAGGTAAGGGAAATATCACAATCTCATTTTTATCCGAGGTTGTTTATTCGTAAGTATTTACTGGGGTGTATTTTATCATCCACATCCATGTTTCATAAATATGTAATATTATTTCCATCCACCTACATTTTTTTTAAATCCATTTTTACCCTTCGGTAAGTTTTTAGTAAAAGAAATGAAAGGAATCTTTTGTCGTTTTTCGTACGAGGTACTTTTTGACTTTTCCGACAAAAGTACGAAGAATGTTTTTTTTAACTTATACGGCACGAACGGATTTCTACTGTTTTATAAAGCCTTATTTTCATGAAGCTTCCTCTAAAAGATTTCATGACTATTTTCAATAAAATCTCATTCTTTTAAAATTGCATGATGTTTTGTGAAAAGAAATTGATTTTGAAGAAGAAAGGATATTTTCCTCAAGAATTCAATTCAAGTGTTTTATCAAAATTATTTTCCATCTAAGATAATAAAGGGTTCTGTTTATATCCATATTTTTACATTTATTTGACTATGTTGTGATGGAATTATGTTTATGAATTCCTTTATCTTATATGAATTGTTTTATGATGTCATGTTGTTTAAGAATCCCATTTTTATTACATGGGTTACGCTATGATGTATGGTTTATGATTATGTGGCACACATAAGAAAGGATTAATTATAAGATGGGTGAGACCTATATCTCCCTCCAATGCATTGGGTAAAGATTTTATATCTCATGAGATAGACATGGCTGAAATGGTAGGTTATACCGGTTCAGTGAAACAGGACTGAAACGAGGGTTACTCGATTCAGAAAGGGACTTTGTCCACTAAGATAGTCTTGGCAATGAGTCATGACTAACAAGAAATGATTTTCCATGATTATGTGTGCATGCCACAAAGTTTCAAGTTTCATGTTATGATTATGGTGATCTCATTTTCACTTCTATGATTTGTTCCATGTTAAGATATTATGATCTCTTTTGCAGGTTGTGATTTTCAAAAAGATATGATATGATTTTTATTTCTTTTGTATACCCTTACTGAGCATTTGAGCTCACCCTTTTATGTTTTCTTTTCCCCAGGATATAAAGAAAGGTTTTAGGTAAAAAAATGGAAGATCTTTACGAGAGATATTGAAGATCTTTCACCAGGATTAGAAGATTATGTTCCGAGTTTCCAAAGACACTAAACTATTACGATCCTTTAGTGTGTGTTTTTGTTATGTACTAAGTATTCCGCAAATGTAATGTAATGTCCATGTACGTCAGGATACGGGTCTCTACAGTTGGTATCAGAGGAAAGGTTTAGTCAACCTTTGGAAACTAGGATGCGAAAACGTTAGTGAGATCCCTAGAGATATTTCTAAGGTATGTCTAGGGATGTCCCTAGGGATAAGTATACGTATAGGTTATAGTAATAGAATTACGCTAACGATCATAGAATTAAACCTAAGATGTTGGATATTGAAGGTACTCCCCCTTTATTATGTTGTATTCCCTAGCATGATTTTTTCCTCTCACACTATTCTTTTTGGGTTTTAGACGATGGCTGGAACCCGAAGGAACCGTGTTGATCAATGCAATGGACAATGCAATGATTGCCCTCCTGAACAAACAAATGTTATGGGAGATGGAGTGCAAAATCTTATTGCTATACTTACACAAGCTATGAATCATTCTGGACTTCCAAATGAGCAGAGAAGGGAACAATATTCTATTGAGTCCTTCATGAGGCAACGTCCACCTTCTTTCAGTGGGACTTCCGATCCACTTGTTGCTGAACAATGGATCAGTACCACTGAAAAGATATTTTCAGTTCTTCAATGTTCTGAACATGATAAAGTCATCTTAGCAGTATATCGTTTGGAAGGTGAAGCTGATCAATGGTGGAATCTTATCAAGAATACGAGGCCAAGGGATGAAATTGAGTCCATGGAATGGGACGAGTTCAAGAACTTGTTTTTCAGTAAGTACTTCCCTCGTATTCTTCGAACAAAGATGGAAAAGGAGTTTATTGAGCTGAAGCAGAAGGATGATGAATCTGTTGGTATATATGAAGCGAATTTTACAAGACTTGCAAGGTATGCATCTGGCATTATCATCCAACCTAAAAGTAAAGTTGATCGATTTTTCAGTGGCTTAAAACCAAGTCTTCGAAGGGCATTAGCTATAAGAGACTTCAGTAGCTATGAAGAAATTGTGCGTTGTGCTATCAAGGTAGAAATGGAAGTTGGTGTTACATATCCATCTCATGGTTTTGACAAGAAACGAAAGATAGAGTTCAAGGAGAAATCTCATAATAATGGTGAAAAGAAGATGAATGTTTCCTTATGCACAAAGTGTGGAAAGAAGCATGTTGGAGATTGTCTTAAAGGAACTAGAAAATGTTTTAAGTGTGGAAAAGAAGGTCATCAAGGAGCTGAGTGTCGAAGTAATGGAAAAAGGGTTTCTAATGATGTGAATAAAGCAAACACTGCAGAGAACGCACCGCCAACACTTCAATGCTTCAAGTGCAAGGAAATGGGGCATTATGCTAATAATTGCCCTAATCCAAGGGTTAGTGATGATCAACATGAGCAACCACTGAAGGCAAAGGACAAAGGGAAATCACATGCGATCACTATTGGCAATGTTGAATATGATAACGATGTGGTGGAATGATTAAGTGTTTATGTAATGGGATTCCAAAATAATGTTGTATCATGGAGTATTGGAATATTTATGTATTGGTTTAATGTGGTATTCAAAGTGATTGAGATATTTTTGGAAATAAGATGATATGCGCATAATGAAGGGAAAATAAGAAAATGAAATGTTTAACAATATTCATGAGCTCATGATTGATATAAGGACTAAGTGATATCATGGATTGAGTATATAGAATTTTGAGGATTTTGGTATGTGGAAAGTGTTAACTTTTAACTGCATTCATGTTTTCACTAAGGTATTCAAGAGAATACATGATTAAGGACTTTGAATGTTTAGAATGTGACCAACAAAACATATCTTATGATATGTGGGGATCAACGACAGTATTAAATCTCTGGTAATCGTTGTCACTATATTATGAGAGTGGACTGCAGTATTATGGATAAGCCTAAAGATTGAAATGGATTATGTTGGACATAAGTGAGTATTGTTTAAGGATCGAAGTTTTCTCGATATTATTGATGGGATGTTATAGTAATATAGTTTTAGAAAAAGGACAACCTGCAGGACGGGCGACAACCCATCGCTTCGGACAAGGCTGTAGGAATCGAACCCACAAACGAAGTGCGACTGGCCTTTATCGCCTACCACTGACCTACAGGAAGTCCCTATTTAGTAGAAACTAGTTTTATTATATTAAGCAGTATGATATATGAAGTATAAGTCCATTTTAGGAACCATATATGATTAATCTCACTATAGATCGATTTATGCATATAATTTTTGCTAACCTTTTGTTTGAGACAGATGGAATGACCCGTCATTCTATCACATTATCTGCTAACACTTCACGAATGACAAATTCAACTTCATTTATTTAAGAGATGAAGTGGAAATTGTTCAAGGCACGAACAACAGTGAGATTGTACCAAAATAAAGTAAGTATTTATTCTAATTCAAATTTTCAACTTTAGGGAAATTATCTTGAAAACCAAAAATGTTGTCCTAGTGATCTTATACCTGAGGAATCAGATGGTACCTTATATCATCACAAATTTATGGATTTGTGATTTTTGGCTTTTCCATAGCCATGTTCTCTACCACTCTCCATCAGAACATGATGGTTAGATTTTTCTTCCATATCCATATTTTTACCTATGTGGAAACCCAACAATTAGTTTATTTGGGTAATCGTTACATTTCATACTTTAGTTTTTAAAGCCAAGTTTTGGTATTCCTTTTTACGATGTGGGAAACTTTCGAATAGAAAACCATTTATAACCCCGACGAATTTCGAGGGCGAAATTCATTTTAAGGGGGGTAGAATGTAACAGCCCAAGATTTTATGAAAAATATTCTTTTTAATTTTATTAATGTCTTGTGTTGTACGCTACACCAAAAGGAGCTTGCACAACACGCATCCTTGACTTGCCTTGCATTACACGCAATCGCAACCTTCCTCGATAGTGTGTGTAGTACGCAATAACGAGTTTCACTAAACAGCGATATGCTATTAAAACTAGCCGTTATGAATAGTAATAACCACTTTTTGAAATTTTGTAAATTTTATTTTTCAAAATGGATTTCATTTTTGGATTCGGAGTATCGAATTTAGCCTAAGGTGAAATTTTGGTACATTTCGGATAACTTTCATATTCTGATGAATAGTGAAAATTACTAAATTATAATTAAAAACAACTTTTTTAATCGAAATAATTAATAGTGATAAATTATTAATTTGAGTGGTTTTAAAGTATATTTAGAATATATTTTTACAATTTAATACAATGTTGGTCATTGGACGTAATTTCACATTTAAACCTGACATAAACAAGTGTCAATCTTTTGATAGATATTGTTTCGTAAAAACACGCTATTTGTTTTAATAGCGGGATTTAATTATAAAATTAATTAATTCAACTTCTATGTTATGAATTTGGTAAAATAGACTTCATTTTTGAATTCAGAATATGAAATATAGCTTAGGATGAAATTTTGGCATTTTTCTGAAAACTTTCAATTTTTGATGAATAGTGAAACCACTAAATGGTAGGTTAAAAACTGAATTTTGCATAAAACTTAATTTTACCACTTCTGTGAATGGAATTTCGAAAATCCGAGAGACACGGTTAATATCAAGGACTAAAATGTGGTTCAATGAGATGAAAATAATTTTTGGTGAATAGTAACTTTTTACTTTTTTTTACCGCGGTTAATAGTAAATAGGGTAACTAAGGGTAAATATGATATTACTATTACCCTAACACATGTCCTAATTCTATTGGAAAAGTGTAATTCGACCAAAAACAAACTTAGGAATAAAATATGACCATTTAGGCCCACTTGGATTAGATTAGGACATTTATTATGAATTTATTTAAAGAAGGGTTAAAATAGTTAAAATCAAAGTTTAATAAGTAAATCATTTTTAATATGGGGTTATACATAAGATAAATTCGATTGTAAATATTCATTAGAAATCTAAAAAGATTTCCTACATGATGGTATTTTATTTGTAATTTTTAGACATCAAATAATTTAATTTATTTATGACACAACGATGATGCAGTAATTATCTTATTAATGAAATATTGACATAATTGATGTTATAAACACCAAAATAAATGTAATTTGAGATTTTTTATGAATTCCACTAATTTTCTAGGTTACTATGATATATTAATGTTGATTTAATCAACTTGGTTCGAACATATAATTCTGTTATGACTTTCACAAAAATCATATATCAAATAGTGTCAAAATTGACACAAAATAGTTTTTAAATCAAATATTATATTATTAATTGTTATTTTATTCATAAAAATCTAAGGTTCGGCCAAATGACTTAGATAAGGATATATATATTAATAATAAACAATTTGTGGTTCGTTTGGCATGTTATAGTAAGTTTATTAACCATATAGTGAAAGAAAACAAAAAGACACGGTAAAAGTTAAATTATTTAACTTAGAGTTAAATATAATTGATAAGGTTTAAAATAATATCCAAACATGTCTAAATTTGATTGGTTGATGAGATTACAACCCTATCTCATCTAATCTTCGAATATGAGTCATTTTTGGAGGTTTTTAAGTGGGGTTAGATTTATTATAAATTAATATTTTTAAGAATTCCTAAGGTGCCCCTCTCCTCCCTTATAAAAGGGAACCTCCTCCCCCTCCTCCTCACACCAATTTTGAGCACTCAAGCTCGGCCAACCCCTGCCATTTTCTCCTCTCCACTTTCCTAGAATAATCCTAGAGGTTCTGGTCTTCTCCAAAGACCAATCTTAGTTCCTTAAGTGGAGGATTCAAAGAGGCGTTCCAAAGAAGAGGTAATATCCATTACCGATCTTTTCAATTTCTTTCTTCTTCAACTTCTTCTTCTTTAGTTGTTTCATGATAAAGTAATAACATCAGTATTACTTACATACTGATATGTTATTATAAATATGAAACAACCCTAATTCACCTTCTATCCATCCTACGGAAAAATGAAATCACCGCGCGTGCGTACGTACGGAATACCGTCTCCACGCCGTGGTGTAATCTATTTTCCACCATCACCTTACAAGGATGGGTATAATGGTGTAATGAGTAACTACATATGATTACTATGAAGTAATATTGATACTGAAATAATATATATATACTCCAATACAATTCCACGATCATAGGAACGATATCATCACTCGTGCGTACGTACAGAATACCGTCTCCACGATGTGATGCGACTCGTTCTACATGATCTTCATTTCATAATGATTATATAAATGAATTGAATGAATGAATATGGTATATACTACACTAATACCATTCTGGAAATGAATTATATATAACCTAAAGATAAGAATAAGAATTTATTCGACAAAACACGCATAAGAACAAAAAGTTATAAAGACCCGAGTAACAAGTAACAATGAAATATTACTAACAAGAAGCTAATAATATGACCATATATGATATCATATCAATATGTATGATTCTGGAATAAGTCAATAACATTATTTAAACCATTATACAGGAACTTCGGACACGAACAAAGCAAATCGGACCTAAGGTAAGGGAAATATCACAATCTCATTTTTATCCGAGGTTGTTTATTCGTAAGTATTTACTGGGGTGTATTTTATCATCCACATCCATGTTTCATAAATATGTAATATTATTTCCATCCACCTACATTTTTTTTAAATCCATTTTTACCCTTCGGGAAGTTTTTAGTAAAAGAAATGAAAGGAATCTTTTGTCGTTTTTCGTACGAGGTACTTTTTGACTTTTCCGACAAAAGTACGAAGAATGTTTTTTTTAACTTATACGGCACGAACGGATTTCTACTGTTTTATAAAGCCTTATTTTCATGAAGCTTCCTCTAAAAGATTTCATGACTATTTTCAATAAAATCTCATTCTTTTAAAATTGCATGATGTTTTGTGAAAAGAAATTGATTTTGAAGAAGAAAGGATATTTTCCTCAAGAATTCAATTCAAGTGTTTTATCAAAATTATTTTCCATCTAAGATAATAAAGGGTTCTGTTTCTATCCATATTTTTACATTTATTTGACTATGTTGTGATGGAATTATGTTTATGAATTCCTTTATCTTATATGAATTGTTTTATGATGTCATGTTGTTTAAGAATCCCATTTTTATTACATGGGTTATGCTATGATGTATGGTTTATGATTATGTGGCACACATAAGAAAGGATTAATTATAAGATGGGTGAGACCTATATCTCCCTCCAATGCATTGGGTAAAGATTTTATATCTCATGAGATAGACATGGCTGAAATGGTAGGTTATACCGGTTCAGTGAAACAGGACTGAAACGAGGGTTACTCGATTCAGAAAGGGACTTTGTCCACTAAGATAGTCTTGGCAATGAGTCATGACTAACAATAAATGATTTTCCATGATTATGTGTGCATGCCACAAAGTTTCAAGTTTCATGTTATGATTATGGTGATCTCATTTTCACTTCTATGATTTGTTCCATGTTAAGATATTATGATCTCTTTTGCAGGTTGTGATTTTCAAAAAGATATGATATGATTTTTATTTCTTTTGTATACCCTTACTGAGCATTTGAGCTCACCCTTTTATGTTTTCTTTTCCCCAGGATATAAAGAAAGGTTTTAGGTAAAAAAAATGGAAGATCTTTACGAGAGATATTGAAGATCTTTCACCAGGATTAGAAGATTATGTTCCGAGTTTCCAAAGACACTAAACTATTACGATCCTTTAGTGTGTGTTTTTGTTATGTACTAAGTATTCCGCAAATGTAATGTAATGTCCATGTACGTCAGGATACGGGTCTCTACAGGTTATCAGGCCATAATTTAAGGGAGAAATTTTGATGCACTAACCACTGATCTTGAGAATTTATACATATGAAGCAATGATTCAATGATTTCAAAATAGATGACTCTATGTAGTTAATATTTATATCCTTGAGCTTATTTAAGATTATATCTAAAATAAATCGTAGGGATTCTAATTTATTGTTGATCATATTCCATATAAAGTGTGCTTGAAGAGACCAATTAAATCATTAAATAATAAATATACAAAATCCCCTAAGTTCAATATTATTGAAACATTTTTTTCCAAGGGATTTTGATTATCCTTATTTTAAGTATTCTCCAGCTCGAGTGTAAATTTTTAAAAGATGTGTTGATTTTCATCAAAAAAGAAACCGACCATTTTTAAACCATGAAAGAATAAAAACATTTATAAACAATTATGTGCTTGACAAGGAAGACTATCCTAGCCCTTGAATGTGATTTACCCTTCCACATCACTAATGTATTCCTAACTTTAATCATAATATCATTAAATTGAGAAGCATGAGGCTTACACAAAAACAATGGCACACCAGGATATGGGAATGGAAGTGCAGCCTGTCAAATACCTAGCTCCATAATAATGATATTTTTATAGAAGAAATTATATTTTCCATAATGTACAAAAAAAAATTTTTCTAGCTAATTTCTTTCCCTAAGATGATATGAAAATGTGTTAATAATTCATTTATAAGAATTATATATTTCTTTTCACCTTAAAAAATAGGATAATATCATAAACATATATTAAATTGGGAGCAATAATTCCTCCATTAGTTGTGATGGGTTTAACATTTCTATTAGAAACCAAATTAAAAAATAATCCTTATAATGTAATCCTATACAAGTTAAAATATAAATTTTTATAGGGTTTCACCTTTCCTCAACCCTATTTAACAAGAAACATATCCCTTCATAGAAACATTAATCAGAATTGAAATATGGCATGAGGAAAGAAGAGTCTTGATCCAACTAATATAAGTTTCATTGAAGCTGAAATTGATAATCTCCTTAAAAATATTGATCCAATCCATATTGTTAAAATTATTTTTGATATCAATATTTATGTAAATATAATTCCCACTAGTGTTATTACATAAAATATTTACACACTAATATTCATTCATAATATATTGTTGTATATTCTTTCCTTTTATAAAACTATATTTAACAGAAGAGAGGGATTTTGTTGATATTTTCTCATATCAAGAGGCATGTATTTTATGAATAATGTATTAGAAATTTTTGACCATTAAAACATGACTAAATTGATGAATTTCATTAGAATTATCAACTTTTTGTATTAGATTAATTATTTTATAATTTAAGCCTTGTGAAATCAAGCCTCCTTTGAAGAAACATTGATCTATCCTACAGTCATCGTGATGAATAAGAGCTCAAATTATTTTGAAAAAAAATTATTGGTCAAACCATCTGGCCCCGAAGAACTCCTAGAGTTGAGTTTAAAAGAAACCACATTTATTTAACATTGTAGAGGATAATAGGTAATAATCTCATTATCACAATTAGTCACAAGAGAAATAATTTATCCTTCCATTATGTCTACATCAGTACTATGAAAATTGACGAATCTATTTAATTAGAAAAAATATTAGAAACATAATATATGTTATCCAAGAAGTGATCACCATATTTGTAGAGAGAAATTTTTTCATTGTTTTCTATATTCCTTAAGGGCATTGAAGAATCTGGTATTTCTATCACCATCTTATTCAAGAACCTTCTTTAAATTATTACTTTTTCCATTTGTTCATTTTGGGATATGTTTTCCCACATTACTCTTACTATGACTATGATCTTCATGTGATGATAGTGATATTTCATTATCATTTAACTCTTCCATTAATATTTTTATACCCCCATTATGCAGATGAAATCATCATATAATTTTCCATGCCAAACATTTTTTTGTGAATACCCATTGCCATTTACACTAAACGATATTCAAATAGTTATATCAATCCTTAATTTATTGGTAACTTGTTTTTATATAACCCACACTCTTCAATAATGGTGTTACAATTTATTAAATACATCCTTTTTGTATTATCTATGTGGAAAACATATGAATGTACATGATATGATAGTGATTGGTGGGATTGATATTATATACCCCTACAATGAATTGGGTAATGTTTTTATCATATGATATTCCTTCTACATGGCATGGGATTATATCCTTATTAAATTATGTTATGATTTTTTAGTGTTTATCCTTGAATTATGTTTATGATGTCATGTTTTCTATTGTTTCCATATTGATATGTTTCCTTCATGTTATCATCCTATATCATGCTTTGATGTTCATGTTAACATTTCTCACACCTTTTATGTCATATTGAAATTCCTATTAACTCCAAAATATTAGTTTATTCATGTTTTTATTGATTATTTATTTTCTAGGTTTGATTAATCACCCCTTTATTATGTACATCTCTAGGTTATTTAGTGTATTTTATGGGGATCCAAGGAATATTAGGGCATGTTTCAATGATTTTAAATAATGATGTTTTACCCATGTTTTAAGATATTATATAACATACCTATTTTCAAGAAAACAATTGGGCCTCATGATCTTATGAGGTTGTATTATGTTTACAAATATTTAATAAATCATTAATTAATGTTTATTAAAGATATGGGTTGTCATATTAACTCCATTATTGACAAATTTTAACCTTAAACGTGGCATCAATATTTTAATACTAAAGAGCTATGAATATAATTTTAAGGTAACAATTGGACCAAAAATTATCATGGGATGACATTTTGAACCAAATCCAATACACTTTATTCTATTTTAATATTTTTTTGATTTTTGAATTATGGGATAAAACATTATTAAACATAAAATTCAACTAATGTCATTTTAATAATTATTCACATATTTTGACATTAAAGAAATTATAATAGGTATAGAATTAAAATATAAACTCTTTAAAAAATCAATTTTAAATTATTATTATCCATAAAATCCCTATGACATCATAATATATACAAAAAATATTATTTTTGATGTTTTTTAAATCATTTAATTTTATTTTTTATATTTATTTTCGAATCATTATGTACATATTTAATGTAACAATACCATTAATAAAAATTAAAAACAAATTTTCATTATAAAAATAAATAAATCATGTTTAGAATATTATTTTATATTCATTCATAACATCTTGTTATCCCTATGTGAACATATAAAAGAAATTAAAAGCAACTGAGTCGTACATTGAAATTTCCCTTTACTCAAAATATTAAAAATATCTTTATCAATTAAAAATAACAACCAATTTTTATATATTATATATTTAGGATAGATGTTGTAAAAATAATACCATAAAATGAAATAAATTAAAGTGTATGGATTTATTTTTAGACCTTATGTCATAGTTTTAACAATGTTTAACATATTTTACCCTTACCGAGGTGATAGATATTTATCATGGTTATTATTCATATTGACCAAAAATAAAAGTTAACTATTTATCAATTTTGGAAATCCTAATTAAAAATATAGAATGATTATAAAAATATTTATGTTAAATTATTAGAGTAAATTAATTTTAATACAAATACGTAAAACATAACAGAAAATAGTTTTTTGAAAATAGTTTTTTAAAACTAAAAAAGATCTTAAACAAAAATAAAATATAATGTCCATTACTTGGTAAAAACATAGATGTTGAATAATTTTATATATAATATACTAATTGAAATCCAAATACAAAATTTAATGGTAATTTTAAATTAAATTATTCTAAAAAAATGAAATGTTAGTTTTATAAAAAATATGCAAATTTAAATATTCACTAAAAAATATATATATTTTAGGAAAAGTAAAAAAATTAACACGGAGATAAAACTAAAATACCAATTTCAGAAATTATATTAATTTCTTTATATAAAATTATTAAAAATTATAGAAATTAATTATAATTTCTATTCAAAAAATGAAATAAAAACTTTTTAATGAAACAATATTTTTAATGAATAAAATGAATTGACTAAAAATTGGGGTTTTTATTTATTATTAATTAATAAATTAATTTTTTCTATATGGAAATATTATTTATATTTTTTCTAATGTGGTTATACCAATTTCGACCACCAATTTAATGGAAATCTTACAATATATCACAGTTTATTTTAAGCTACATGTTGCATGTAATGAAATCCATTGAACACTAAATGTTTTCATAAAATCAATATATTCTATAATATAATGAGTTACATTAAACATATTCATGTTATAAAAATATCATAGTCTGATCTATAGACATTTTTATGTTATTTGTTCTGACTTCATTAAACTTAATCTTGCATAGGGGTATCACTATATGAAGACAAGCCTTCTTACTTGAATTCCAACATAACAATAAAACCAATAAATCCTATTCACTCTAGATATTCAATTTTCTCATATGATATTCCATGATTCTAAAGAGTTATATCCTTATCTAAATGAACTAAATTCACAAGATTTTGAATGTGAATAATGGGTTTAAAATTATGTCGATGTGTTAACAATAAAATATAATACAAACATTTTGCAAAAAAATCGACCTCACTTCACCATTAAAATCCTCCACCTTTCAATAATCCCCCACATTGAGAAATACATTAAGGGGAACCATTAATAGTGAATAACATCCTATTAAAAATAATTATACCCTTTGTTTTTTTCTAAAAATAAAAAATACCCTTTCTAACATAGTAGAGAATCATCAGTCAATAAATCTATGTATAGATGAGTAAACTCAATTTAGGGAAAAATAACTACAAATAATTATGCAATATCTATCCATTAGGGTAACAAATATTCACATCAAAAAACTGTTTACACATCACTTTTCAATGTTTCTTATCAAAACTATTCTTACACATGTTCTAAAAAAACTACCTTTGAAAATAATCAAAAAAAAATTATAAAAGTATACACCTCACCAACACACACACACTCCAACACCACAACATTAATTTTTGAAACACACTCCCATAAATATATTCTTCCAATCAAGGAAAAATATTATTTGAATTTATGTTGTTATCCACCACTTTGATGATAAATAAGAAAATATAGGAATAAAGATCATGTGGCATTGTAATTTATCCATTTTAAGAATATTTTTAACTACCATCATAAAACTCAAGCTCTAAAATGTATCCTTTAGGTATATATTAACACATACATATTCCACTTTCTATATTGTAGGGGAAAAAATAAACATTTAACACTTATTTCTTCAACAAATATTTTATGAAGTAGTATAATAAATCTAAGGGATTTGATCAATGATTTGTCACTAGGTTCCCTGAAATATTGATCATACTTTGATTATCACAACCCTCTATTAATATAAGCTTCACTTCTATAGTGAAATCATCAAGTGGAGACATCATCTAAATCAAATTGGTTATTTATTTTTGCGATAAAAACATAAAATCATTCCAATAAAATAATTGGAATATATCCAATATTATATATTTTACAATACCAACTTTTATATCATAATAAGAATACTCCACTGGATGTATATTTTTTATAATCAACATTTCTATACAAATTTATAATCGTAAAACTATATGAATTTATTTTTTATTTTTTTATTTAATTTCAATCCAAAATAAATCATACCTTTTATATTATTTATAATGTTATTTAAAACCATTTAATGTGATTCTTTTGGTTTAATTTTATACCTTGAACATAATACGATAACAAATATGACATCCAGTCCTAGAGTAATCAAATAGAGTAATATGATAATTCATTTTCTAAAATATATTTCATTTATCTATTTACATTTTATTATTTGTAGAAATTTTTTCTCACTTTAATTAGAGTAAAAATTATTTACTTATTATATTAAAAACATATTAAATAATTATACGGAAGACTTTTATTAAGAATGTAAAATAAAGTACATTAATTGATAAATTTAATGACCAAGTAACTACTTAATTTCTCACAATATCTACATCTCAAAATATTCTTTATTTTAGTTGCGAACTACCTACAAAAAAATTCTCAATTTCCTCAAAAAATTATATCTTAAACATTTATAATTATAATATGTGATACCTCATAACTTCTTTCAAGGTAGAGTTTTGCTCACATGTGTCATTTTTGTTTTATATTATTTATAATTTAGGGATAATTTAGTTTTTAAGAGTTCTAATTTGAAATCTTGGGTTTTTGTAGATCTTTCTATTTTTTTTCATGGATGGTTCACTTATTCTTGGAGGGAAAATCTAGAATCCCTAGGAAATAGTTATTTCTATTTCACTATTTTAGCGCATGGTTAGCTAGTATGTTAGTACAAATTTTGGTCAAAACTATGTGAAATATAGGGTAAACTGTGGGAGTCCATTTTTGGCTAGGCGTGTCAGAACACGACAACATAATAACATGGGAAAACCAAGTAGGTTTCCATGTAGTAGGGCTGATGTGAATTATAGTTGTCTATTGAACAATTATTATAAGGTTTAGTGAACCATGAGACCAAAGCTTGTGAGTGTGTTTTGCTTGTATAATACAAGATTCATGGGTGGGACATGATCTAAAAACATGTGTGGCCTAACCATACATGCTATCCATTTTTAGTAAAATATAAAACTTCATGTCCACTAGGTATTTATGCCAAATTTATCTTTACTCTACACCATTTTTGTAATTCCCCAACCCCAGCTACCTAGAGTCGGTGCATTACTTCGTAACATTGGCATGATCACAAAAGATCAAGTCTCGAAAGAATGATTAGTTTAGTAGCCTTGGAAACACTAGATACATTCATAAATGTTACATTACATCATAAAGTGGAAAACTAATAACAAAGTCTTCATAGTCCACACTCATATCCTCTTCTGACTATCCCTGCAGGTCATTCATAAAATACTTCTTCACATCCTGGAAAATATTAAAACATTGAAAGGGGTGAGCTCAGATGCTCAGTAAGGATAACAATATTGGGGAAGCTTTCATAAATAAACATAAACATTTAAGGAAATGTATAACTAGAACAAAAGCCTTTTAAACATGAACATCAAAATAATATGGCAAAAGTAAAATGAGATAATGCCATTTACTTCTTCACATGGATATTCTACTGGTCGAATAATCACATGCAATATCAATAACCACTTTCATAATGATGGAATGCATAATGCCAGACTATCATAACCACGTAGTCAAGGCCTCGTGCCAAGACCACAAATAAGATTTTGTCAAGGCCTCGTGCCAAGACACTAGTTTGTCTCATGAGACTTGCCGATGCATCGAGGAGCTGTAGCGGGCTCCACCCGTCACTTATTAAGTCCAATGCATTCCTCATATGAATAGGTTTAAACATATCATAAACCATAACATAATCGTATCACATAAAACATGCATAAAGGAAACATAACATTTCCACATTTCAATCACAAAATTTCAATACAACTCATTGATATAATAAAATGATTTTAATACCATTTTCAATACCAAAATAAAATAAAGTTAAAACTTTGTATTTATTTTTTATTAAAAAAAAGTGATGGCTAGTAGAGGAAGATGAAACTCAAATAATGGTCATGGCGGCGGAGAAGTCGTTGTCGCCACATATTTATGGAAAGAAAAACATTCCCTTTTTGTCGTTTAGTAAAACGCTTCATATAAAAAGATTCCTTTTGAATAAACTTAAAAGTCAAAGGGGTTTATACACCGTATAAAAGAAAGTTGTGTATAAAACCAAATATGCCTCAATGAAAGGAGATTGAGACGAAGTCCTTAAAAAGATCATTTTTAAAATAAAATAGATATATTATGTGTATTCACTATAGGTACACATAAAGAAAGTAAAAATACAAAATAGGACATAATAACATCATGACATAATTTGAAAGTAGGAGATTAACCCAAAGAATGGAAATTGGGTTAAGAAGTTCCCTTACCTCGTGTCTGACTTGACTCAACCGTTCTTTAACCTCCTGAATAATAAACTAGAGTTAATATATACCTTATTAAGAACCATTTTCAATTTCATTATCCTTATTATATCACTTATTACAATGATATGAACATTATGTAATTATTTAAGTTAATAACGGTCGTTTTGTCGATCTTTGGTACTTGAGTCAACAATAAGCTTCTTATAATTACAAGTTGTTTATGTGGTGAAATATCCATTATATCCAGAATTATATTCATGATTTAGATGTCATATATATCTTATATATCCAGTATATACATTCATTTATAATATTACGTAACATTTAGAGGTAAGAAATGAAATGCACCGTTCATGGAGACGGTAAGCCGTACGTACGCATGAACGCTACTTTCATTTCAATTTAATATTTAATGGAACTAAATCATAATGATATAAATGTATAATATAATTACAGTATAATATAGTGTATAATACCATTTACTCCATCCTTTATACATCCCACATATGGCATTAACGATTCAAATCACTTTGAGGGGGCGGTAGTCCGCACTTCCTAAAATGAAATTATCGCGTTTTACCCATAATGGAAATCATAAAGTATGCCATAAATGAGAAATACAGAAGCATAAGTAAAACATAAACATATTATATATAATATATAAAAATAGTGACATCTTAATGGCCACCTTTGAAGGTGTTATATGAGTGTTGAACAATCATCGTTTCGTGAGGCAGAAATTCGCCATCCACAGAAACCGTATGTTCTTTAACCATTAGATGTAGGTGTGTGTGAGTGTAGCTCGAATACTTCTTATAAAAAAATCCTAGTATATTGAGGATACTGGTGTTGTTACAAAAGAAATGAATAAAAAGAGTTTAGGGGGTTGGAGAAGAAAAAAAATACAAAACAACATTAGAAAAGACATTACCTCAAAATCGGGTAACTCTTTTTGATTTGAGCCAAAGGCTTCCTTGGGAAGAGTTCTGCCCAAAGTGAGGCTTCTAGGAGTAAGGGAGGAATGTTGGGAGAGTATTTGGGCAGAGGTTGGCCGAGCCAAATGGCTTGAAAGTGTGAATGAGGTGGTAGAGGTGGGGGCCTTTTATAAGTGGAGAGGAGGGGCACTTTTGGAATGTAATGAAATGTTATTCAATTATTCAATGCTTTTCGGTTTCTAAAGGTACCACACTTATATAATTCGAGGATAAGGTGATAAGGTTTCGAAATCTCTTCATCCAATAGGCTTTGGACAAATGTAAGCCTTGGATTTTGCGTTATCTTCTCATTTTATTTAAATCGTTAAATAATGAGGTCATCACTGCATCATAATGAGGTCATAAATAATTTAATTTATTTAATGTCTAAAAATTATGAAAAAAATACTATGATGTAGTAAATATTTTTAGATTTCTAATGAATATTTATAGTCAAAATTTGGACTTGTGTAACCCCACTTAAAAACTGTTTTAGTAAAACATTTTATGTTTGTGTAATTTTTTACTTTAACATAAAATAAAAGGTATTTATGTCATTTTATAACTAAAGTGGCTCCATGGGGTCCCCAAGTTGACCCATGGGTTGTCTTGGTCGGCCATGACTCATACAATAGGAGTAGGACAAGTGTCATGCTCATCTCATATTATTATAACATTATTTGTACCTTAAACTACACTAATTACCTCTAATCGCTATTAAGAACTTAAAAGTTACTATTCACCAAAAAAATTATTTTAATCTCATTGAACCACATTTTACTTCTTAATTACAACCATGTATGTTGGATTTTTGAAAATCAAACCACAGAAGTGGTAATATTTCATTTAAATGAAAAATCAGTTATTTAACTACCACTTAGTGGTTTCACTATTCATAAAAAATTGAAGTTTTTCAGAACAATGCCAAAATTTCACCCTAAGCTATAATTGATATTCCGAATTCAAAAATGATGTCTATTTTACAAAATTCCAAACATATAAGTTGCATTAATTAATTTTATAATTAATTCCTGTTGTTACAACAAATAGCGTGTTTTTAAGAAACAATTTATATCAAAAGATTGGCAATTGTTTATGTCCAATTTCAATGTTAAATTAATTATAATGACCACCATTGGATAAAATGGTAAAAATATATTCTAATTATACCTTAAAACCAATAAATAGTATAACTTATCACTATAAATTATTTTGATTAAAAAAGTTGTTTTAAGTATTTTTCACTATTCATAAAATTTTGGAAGTTCTCGGAAAATTACAAAAAATTCAACATAGGCTAATTTCAATATTAGGAATACAAAAATGAAGTCCATTTTGAAATATAAAATTTCTATAAATTTAAAAGGTGGTTATTACTATTCGTAATAGCTACTTTGATTAGTTGCGGTGTGTTAGAACTCGAACTTGCGTACAATGCAAGCTATTGCATTATTGAAAGAGAGGCGTTTCGTGGAAGCTCGGGGTGTTACATTCTCCCCTCCTTCAATAAATTGTGTCCTCGCAATTTGAAATTTTTCTTTGAAAATAAAAGGTTGAAAAGAGAAAATACCTTTGAGGAAAACCCACATCGGAAATAAGATTAATAAAATTTAGCCTTAATAAGAGGGAAAGGGAAATGAACAAGTCACCACCCAATTATGATCTCGATTAGGAGAACATTGGTGGCAATTAGAGACATATAATTAGAGGAAAAACGTAAATATTTGTAGGGAGCGATTGGGGTCATCAATCACAATCAACTGTCAAATTGAGGGCCTCAAAGCCTTCAATCTATGTTGATTTAAAATATCATCAGTTCAACAAGACATAAGGTATTAGGATAACATATTTTTTGTTTTAATATCCCTTTACTAAAGTTTAAGAATTAATTTATTCATTGAATAAGAGATAGGTATATATATATTTATGCTTGACAATTAGAGTTTAAACCTTCAACTCATCTTTCACTCAAAAAGATAATAGAACACAAAAATATTATACTTATCATAATTGTATAAGGTTCCAGATGTTAACACATACCATTTAGATTAGTAAAATTATTTTGTAATAACTGGGGACTTCCTGTAGGCTAGTGGTAGGAAATAAAGGCCTGTCGCACTATGATTGTGGGTTCGATTCCTGCAGCTTTGTCCGACGCGACGGGTTATGCCCTTCCCTGCAGGTTGTCCTTTTCCTAAAACTATAGTATTATAATATTCCAAAAATAATCTTCAGAAATGATTTAACCTTAAGCAATACTATCCATGGTTTAACTTAATCCATTCCAACATTAATAGTTATCCAAAATACCTCCATCCAGACTTTCTCTAAAAGGTCCCTAAATTCCAAAATCAATTGTAACATCAGATTCCCCAAACAAAGAAAAGTTTCTCTTATTGTCACATACTAAAAATATGAATACCTTAATCATATTAAATCCTTAATGAAAACAACATGTACTGCAGTACAATCCTTATATATATCACATTATTCTTATAACCATAATCTAGTTCTTGAGTCCAAAAACACAAATACAATAATTATTCTGCTTCAACTGTAGTAACAGCATAAGATTGTCCTTTATCCCTTGGCCTTTTCTGAGGTAAGTTTCCCTGACGCTTAGGACATTCATTTTCATAATGACCCATTTCTCTACAATTATAGCATTCAACTTTGATAGCCTCTTTCTTTCCCTTGCAATCAAGAGCCTGGTGAACCTTTTCTCCACATTTATAAGAAACTCCCATTCCTTTTAGGCAATTACCAGGGTGATTCTTCCCACAATTATCACATAATCGAAAATCCTTCTTTCCCTTTTTCCATTTATCTGTCTCTTGTTCCACCGTTCTCTTCTTCTCTTGCTTTACTTTGTTGTCATAAGACTTAGAGAATTCCTTTTCTGTCTTGATAGCACACGAGACAATATCTTCGTATGATGAGAAGGATTGTGATACTAAATATCGACGGAGAAATGGTTTTAACCCAACAAAGAAACGATCAATCATACTCCTTGGGTTACGTATATAATCGGAAGCACGCCTCGCTAACCTTGTAAAGTTAGCCTCATACTTTGCGACATTCTCATCCTCCTTCTGCCTCAAACTCAGAAATTGCCTTTCCATATCTGCTCGATGGTCACGAGGAAAATATTTTTCTAGGAAAAGCTCTTTGAACTCCCTCCATTCCATATTCGATACGTCATCATCTTCCTTCATGTTTTGAATCAATGACCACCATTGATCAGCATCTCCAGTGAGGCGGTAAACTGCCATGATAACTTTCTCCCTTTCACTACTCTCCAAGGCATGGAATATTTTCTCTAAGGAATTTATCCATTGCTCAGCTACTATAGGATTTGTACTCCCATTGATGGTTGACGGTTGTTGCCTCATGAAACGGTCTAGCATTGATCCTCCACGTTGCGGATCAGGGTGCTCTATACGAGTAAGGTTATTATTCATAACCTGAGTGAGTTGTCCCAGTATGGTAGTAAGTTGATCAGCACCATTTGTATCTCCAGCTCCACAATAATTATCTTGAGCAGGAGGGCAATCCCTACACGGAGTGCGTGCATTGATACGGTTTCCATTCCTTCCACTAGGCGCCATTTCTAAATAATGGCATAAACTAGATTAGTTTATGAATCAAAATACATAATTCCATACTTGTAAAACACTTAACATTTATTGAACTAATTATGGATATAATCATTAATTATAAAAATGTTTTATTTGAGGAAGTATATACTCGTAACCCTTCATAGTGGTTTGTAAAGAAAATGGGAATTATCCAAAGCATATCCCCCGGGAGTGTCGTAACCATGAGTGCAGCAAGGCCCGTTGTCGTGCACCAGTTCCCGTTCGAGTCTATCTCAAAGCGATGTTTTCGGGTTTTACCCCTAGGTACATCTATGCCAGAGCCACCTCTACCTGCTCATATCCAGACAGGGATGTATTGCTCGGAATACTCACAAAATCTAAACAATACCAAAATTTTAGGAAGTTATTCTATACTAATCCTCAAAGTGCATCTTAGGTCTACGTGCTCTAATCAGAGTTTGCCTAAATCTAGCTTCCAAGGTTTGTACTAAACTTCCTCTGATACCAAATGTAACGCCCCGACCCCAGCTACCTAGAGTCGGTGCATTACTTCGTAACATTGGCATGATCACAAAAGATCAAGTTTCGAAAGACCGATTAGTTTAGTAGCCTTGGAAACACTAGATACATTCATAAATGTTACATTACATCATAAAGTGGAAAACTAATAACAAAGTCTTCATAGTCCACACTCATATCCTCTTCTGACTATCCCTGCAGGTCATTCATAAAATACTTCTTCACATCCTGGAAAATATTAAAACAATGAAAGGGGTGAGCTCAGATGCTCAGTAAGGATAACAATATTGCGGAAGCTTTCATAAATAAACATAAACATTTAAGGCAATGTATAACTAGAACAAAATCCTTTTAAACATGAACATCAACATAATATGGCAAAAGTAAAATGAGATAATGCCATTTACTTCTTCACATGGATATTCTACTGGTCGAATAATCACATGCAATATCAATAACCACTTTCATAATGATGGAATGCATAATGCCAGACTATCATAACCACGTAGTCAAGGCCTCGTGCCAAGCCCACAAATAAGATTTTGTCAAGGCCTCGTGCCAAGACACTAGTTTGTCTCATGAGACCTGCCGATGCATCGAGGAGCTGTAGCGGGATCCACCCGTCACTTATTAAGTCCAATGCATTCCTCATATGAATAGGTTTAAACTTATCATAAACCATAACATAATCGTATCACATAAAACATGCATAAAGGAAACATAACATTTCCACATTTCAATCACAAGATTTCAATACAACTCATTGATACAATAAAATGCTTTTAATACCATTTTCAATACCAAAATAAAATAAAGTGAAAACTTTGTATTTATTTTTTATTAAAAAAAAGTGATGGCTTGTAGAGGAAGATGAAACTCAAATAATGGTCATGGCGGCGGAGAAGTCGTTGTCTCCACATATGTACGGAAAGAAAAACATTCCCTTTTTGTCGTTTAGTAAAATGCTTCGTATAAAAAGATTCCTTTTGAATAAACTTAAAAGTCAAAGGGGTTTATACACCGTATAAAAGAAAGTTGTGTATAAAACCAAATATGCCTCAATGAAAGGAGATTGAGACGAAGTCCTTAAAAAGATCATTTTTAAAATAAAATAGATATATTATGTGTATTCACTATAGGTACACATAAAGAAAGTAAAAATACAAAATAGGACATAATAACATCATGACATAATTTGAAAGTAGGAGATTAACCCAAAGAATGGAAATTGGGTTAAGAAGTTCCCTTACCTTGTGTCTGACTTGACTCAACCGTTCTTTAACCTCCTGAATAATAAACTAGAGTTAATATATACCTTATTAAGAACCATTTTCAATTTCATTATCCTTATTATATCACTTATTACAATGATATGAACATTATGTAATTATTTAAGTTAATAACGGTCGTTTTGTCGATCTTTGGTACTTGAGTCAACAATAAGCTTCTTATAATTATAAGTTGTTTATGTGGTGAAATATCCATTATATCCAGAATTATATTCATGATTTAGATGTCATATATATCTTATATATCCAGTATATACATTCATTTATAATATTACGTAACATTTAGAGGTAAGAAATGAAATGCACCGTTCATGGAGACGGTAAGCCGTACGTACGCATGAACGCTACTTTCATTTCAATTTAATATTTAATGGAACTAAATAATAATGATATAAATTTATAATATAATTCCAGTATAATATAGTGTATAATACCATTTACTCCATCCTTTATACATCCCACATATGGCATTAACGATTCAAATCACTTTGAGGGGGCGGTAGTCCGCACTTCCTAAAATGAAATTATCGCGTTTTACCCATAATGGAAATCATAAAGTATGCCATAAATGAGAAATACAGAAGCATAAGTAAAACATAAACATATTATATATCATATATAAAAATAGTGACATCTTAATGGCCACCTTTGAATGTGTTATATGAGTGTTGAACAATCATCGTTTCGTGAGGCAGAAATTCGCCATCCACAGAAACCGTATGTTCTTTAACCATTAGATGTAGGTGTGTGTGAGTGTAGCTCGAATCATTCTTATAACAACATCCTAGTATATTGAGGATACTGGTGTTGTTACAAAAGAAATGAATAAAAAGAGTTTAGGGGGTTGGAGAAGAAAAAAAATACAAAACAACATTAGAAAAGACATTACCTCAAAATCGGGTAACTCTTTTTGATTTGAGCCAAAGGATTCCTTGGGAAGCGTTCTGCCCAAAGTGAGTCTTCTAGGAGTAAGGGAGGAATGTTGGGAGAGTATTTGGGCAGAGTTTTGCCGATCCAAATGGCTTGAAAGTGTGAATGAGGTGGTAGAGGTGGGGGCCTTTTATAAGTGGAGAGGAGGGGCACTTTTGGAAAGTAATGAAATGTTATTCAATTATACAATGATTTTCGGTTTCTAAAGGTCCCACACTTATATAATTCGAGGGTAAGGTGATAAGGATTCGAAATCGCTTCATCCAATAGGCTTTGGACAAATTTAAGCCTTGGATTTTGCATTATCTTCTCATTTTATATAAATCGTTAAATAATGAGGACATCACTGCATCATAATGATGTCATAAATAATTTAAATTATTTAATGTCTAAAAATTATAAAACAAATACTATGATGTAGGAAATATTTTTAGCTTTCTAATGAATATTTATAGTCAAAATTTGGACTTGTGTAACCCCACTTAAAAACTGCTTTAGTAAAACATTTTATGTTTGTGTCATTTTTTACTTTAACATAAAATAAAAGGTATTTATGTCATTTTCTAACTAAAGTGGCTCCATGGGGTCCCCAAGTTGACCCATGGGTTGTCTTGGTCGGCCATGACTCATCCAATAGGAGTAGGACAAGTTTCATGCTCATCTCGTATTATTATAACATTATTTGTACCTTAAACTACACTAATTACCTCTAATCGCGATTAAGAACTTAAAAGTTATTATTCACCAAAAAATTATTTTAATCTTATTGAACCACATTTTACTTCTTAATGAAAACCATGTATGTCGGATTTTTGAAAATCAAACCACAGAAGTGGTAATATTTCATTTAAACGAAAAATCAGTTATTTAACTACCACTTAGTGGTTTCACTATTCATCAAAAATTGAAGTTTTTCAGAACAATGACAAAATTTCACCCTAAGCTATAATTGATATTCCGAATTCAAAAATGATGTCTATTTTACAAAATTCCAAACATATAAGTTGCATTAATTAATTTTATAATTAATTCCCGCTGTTACAACAAATAGCGTGTTTTTAAGAAACAATTTATATCAAAAGATTGGCAATTGTTTATGTCCAATTTCAATGTTAAATTAATTCTAATGACCACCATTGGATAAAATGGTAAAAATATATTCTAATTATACCTTAAAACCACTAAATAGTATAACTTATCACTATAAATTATTTTGATTAAAAAAGTTGTTTTTAGTATTTTTCACTATTCATAAAAATTTGGAAGTTCTCGGAAAATTACAAAAAATTCGACATAGGCTAATTTCAATATTAGAAATACAAAAATGAAGTCCATTTTGAAATAAAAAATTTCTATAAATTTAAAAGGTGGTTATTATTATTCGTAACAGCTACTTTGATTAGTTGTGGTGTGTTAGAACTCGAACTTGCGTACAATGCAAGCTATTGCATTATTGAAAGAGAGGCGTATCGTGGAAGCTCGGGGTGTTACAATTTTTTTTGATCAAGGGATTTGATAGGTAAGGGAGGTTATCCTTTTATCCCTACTTTAAATTTTAGCCATAGATATCAATTTAAAATGAATTTATTGAGTATAACTCATATATATCTCATTATCTTCATTTATACTCTCCTACAACAATTTATTTTTGTTTCCTTGTCCTCCCATGAACCTTAGGGAAAGTTGGGTTGAGATTATGGATTCATGGGTATAACTAATTGGGGGGGGGGGGTTGGGTTTTAGGGAATTTTTATGATGTATCATTGATTTATTTTGTGTTATAAATTGAAGGTGGTAAGTTACATCTTGATTCCACTAAGTATGAGGTATGATATTTTTGTGAATTTTCATTATTTTTTACATCATTGAATGTTTGGTGCTTAAATTCTTTATTTTGTTAAATAAAATATATACATGTTCCCTATGAAGGATTTTACCTAGGATATAAAGGTTTTATCACTTGTAATAATAAATATTTAAATGGATTTATAACATATAAAGAGTTTTTTAAAATTAAAAGTGTTTTAAAAGAGCACAAATATGCTTTTTTAATTAATTATGATGATTAAAGGTATTTAACTGGTTTTAGGTTATGAAAAAGGAATGAGTATGGTTTATATAAAGTTATTTCAAAAGATAAAATTATCAATATTCCAAAAATATATTCAAATTAAATGATGTCAATTTTTTAAATAGTTTTTATGTGTGATCCATCATAATTTAGTTTCAAGGGATGTTTTGACTTGTGATTTCAAATATTGGAAAATAGAATTTCATCTTACAAAGTTTCATTACATATGAAATTATATTTAAGGTTTTTTAAAATGGAATATGTTTTTAAAACACTCTCTTATTATTTTGGGAGTTAGTTAGCATATATATAATAGCACTGGGACTCAAAATGTAGGTGTGGGGAGTGTATTTATTACTCTTACTCACTCTGTGTCTTATGTTTACATGGATAGTCAGGATGCGAGTCTTGATTTTGGGTTATAGCATGATGATATTAGATATATTTTGATATGATATCATTTTATTTTATCCCCTTTTAGTATGTGAGTGATTTTAGGGTTCTAAATGAGCTATTAGTGTGAAAAAGGAGGAATAACAAAAGATGTATTGTTAGCTCCAAGAAATATAAAACCCCAATTTAGAGCCAATGAAGATGTCCCTTCCACCCATTTCCATGGGTTTTTTACGGTTAATAAATAGTTAGTTAACCTATGTGGCCAAAATATGATCAGTTATATATTCCCTTAGATTATTGTTATTGGTTCCCATTGATTTTGAAATGAATTTAGTAGTGTTTATCGTTAGTGAGAGATTAATTAAGGAAGTTTTATGGTGGTATTATGTTATTGGATGATGACTCAAATTTTTATTTGTGCATTATTGTCTAGCCTCATTTATTACAATATATTTATGGGTTTTGGAGAAGTAAATTTTTAATTGAAAATAGAATATTACCAGGTAATTTTTTTTAATATTCATTTTTGTGGGTTTGAAATAAAATGTTAATACATTTAAAATATTATTAAAAATAATAATCACATTTTTCTTCTAATTTTGAGGATCTGTTTTGAAATATTGGGAGGATTTTTGGAACTGGTTTTGTCTTTAAAATTGGGTGAAATAGTTTAATTTAAAGGGAATGTTTTCAAAATGGTTGATTGAATTAAAAAATTTTGGAATATGGTTTTTGAAAGAATGTATAATTAATATAAATATTTAAAAATATGATTTAGTTTCATGGAAACATTTTGTTTTATAATAGAAATCTTGAAATATTTTTGAAATTAAAGGTCATATTTATGACGTTCATGTGGGATTTTGTTTCATATTGAATAAATCTCAAGGTATATGTTTATTTAGTGAAATGAATTATGGTTTTTTTTGAAATATAATGATTTTAATGGAAGTTATTTTTATGAGTTTCTTTTAAATAAGGTGAAAATTTTCCAAATTAGGTAGTGTTTTTTTCAAAAATTTGGCGTTTCCTTTTGAAAATAAATTTTGTATTGCTTATAAAAATAGGTATGGTTTAAAGAAATAGATGTATTTTAAAAAACTTTTAGTGAATTTTTCCATTGTTTCTTGTGTAAGTAATCATTTCCCATGGTGTTCATTAGGAACGTTTGATTGGTTTTGAATACTAATTGGTATAGATTCATGTTTCATGTTACATAGTTATTCATCCGTGAATGTTTTTGAGATAATGTGGAATGTCATAGTCATAATATGATCTATATGGTGAATATTATTATTGATTAGGTGTAGCTCTTTTAGATGTTAAGTCTTTCAAAACTCTAATTTTTTTATAGTGGAGTTATAATTTTCATTTCTACAGATCTTCTTGAGTCAGTACCTTTATTTTAGGGGTGGTAAAGGTCCCTTTTATAAAATTGGGAGGTTAGAATATTTTTGGACATCCCATGTGTTGAATCACCAAAATTATTCTATAGTGATTATTTATTTTCGTTTTAAAATCATCAAGTGGTGGTCATTGAGGTCATTTGTCACTATATGTGTTACTTGATTCCTTTGGGGTTCCTCATTAGTGATATTTTGTTTTTTGGGGTTGAGTTTATGTATAGATGACAGTTTTTAACATTGATGATTGCACATGGAACTTTGTTTGGTTGTGTTTTGATGGTTTCAGCATGGAAAGGACTTAAGTGTTTGTTTTAGGTGACTTGGATGAGCATGAAAATAGTTGATATTATACTCATATGGTGATGGTTTTGATCTTTTTAAACACAAATGATGTGGTTTCCAAGGTATCAAGTCTTTGATCACCCATTATTATTTATTTATGTAAACTAAGGTTAGATCCCTTGCCATTTATAATCTATACATGTCTTTGGGTGATGCATATCTTTCTATTTTGGTGATATAGAAAGTGATGGATTTGGGTAGGGTTGGATTGTGATCATTTATTTGGGTTTTGGGATATAATTGCATTGAGGCTATGTGATTGGTTCTTGATATTTTATTGTATATTATGAATTATTATTGTTTCTATGGATTCTTGGTGATAGTTTGTTTCACATTGGGGTGTTTCTCTCTTGGTATATTTTCACCTATCTCACCATTTTAGAGGAATTAAAAAAATTGGGGAGGCTAATAATAGTTATACATATTCTTAAAGCCTTGTGATTTGGTTTTAATGAGTTGGATCATTCTTATAAATTATTTTAGATGTTAAAGGATTTATTTTTTGATGATTTCTGTGTCCATATTATCTTTTAGTATTTCTAAACCACATTAAGTCTTCTCAATCCCTCCCAAATCTTATAATTCTATTTAAGGTTTTTATTTTCACTTTCTTGTACATTTATCAATTACATTTTTGGGGTATAAAATATATTCATGTAGATAATTCTAACATCCATAAATCAATTGTGTTTTATATTATATTTTACTTTTAAATAATTTATATTTTTGGTGACTTTCTGTTTGAAATTTAAATTGTTTTAAAAAATTTTACTATGTTTCATGGTTGGTGTGCACAGTCTAGCAGTAACCCTGTAGAATATAGAATTAATGGGGATTCTGAGTTCATTTTGTTACCACATTGTAATCATGAGTATATAGATAATGGTTTGGTTGAAAATATGTAATAACCAGGGTAAAAAGTGAGTCCCTTTTATTCCTTAGAGTGTTGGAACCATATTTTGGCACAATTATGAAAAAAATGTGGATAGATATGCAATAGTGTTGTGGTGAATAGAAGAGGTTTTTTTCATAGTTGTCACATGGTTTGGTAAACTGGGAATCCAAACTATGTAAGGGTGTTGTTCTTATTTGGTTCCAGCTATATGGTCTATAAATTTCTATAGCCTAGCTATCTGAGAGACCTAATTTTATTCAAGCTTGAAATTAAATGTTTACGCTTAATTGTTTAACAAAATTTTTGGAGTCCCCCATTTTTATTTTATAAATCTATAAAAACTTCATGTATGGTTTCCCATTACTTCCTTCATTTATTCTTTAGAATATATATCAATTTGAAATATATTTGTTTAGGTAAACCCTTATATCTTTCACGTTATTCATTTCCCCTATCCCCTACACCCATTTTTTATTACTTTCTTCTCCCAATATGAACCATAGGGTCTACTATGCCTATATTAAGGTTTGTGGGTCATTCTAATTAAGGGTCTTGGGATTCTAGGGTTTGCATGGGATACCTCTTTTATTATTTTTGAATTATTCACAGGAGGTGATGCATTGCAACTTAATTCTACTTGGAATGATACATGTGTTTCTATACATTTCCTTGAATTATATTTTAATTGAGTTCTTGATGTTTCAGATGTATTGTTTCATTAAAGTAAATTTATTTTTTATAGTCATGATAGATTTTCCAATGGTTCTAAAAGTTTTCTATCATAGAATAAAGATTGTTTAAATGGTTTTATAATATTTTATGTGTTTTTTTAAATTCCATTTATTTTAAAGGGAAATTAAGAGTCTATTTTAAATTAAATTTTATGATTATGTGTATCTAACCATGTTTAGGAAATGAAGAAAGGAAATGGAAGGTTTATATAAATTTATTTAAAAATAAGGGTGTAGCTATATTTCTGAAATGGTTTTTAATGAAATGTGTTTTTTGGTTTTAAACGATTTTCCTGTATGATCCCTCTTATTTTTTTAAATAAATATTTTGAATATATGTTTCAAATGTTGAAAAAATGTTTTATAATCTAGAGATGGTTATTTAAATATAGTTTTATATACATTATTCCTTTATTAAAAATTTTTTCCATAAAAAACAAGTCATTTATTAAATTCCATTCCCTCTCAGCTTGTTTTACCCCGTACAATTTTTTATTCAATAAAAACTTTATATTATTGTTTTATGTTGAGAAATTCAGTCTTAACAACCATTTAGAACATGTTTTATTATCTCTCAGTTGTGATAGTAAAGAAAATAATTATATTATCAAGTCTTTTAATGAGAAAAAAATGTCTCATCAATGTCAATACCTTCAACTAAATAATAACCATTACATAGTTTCCTTGAGTTATTTTTGATCACTTTTATTTTTTCATTCATCTTGTAACATAACATGTAATTTGTTTCAATAATATTCTTATTCATCAGTTTACAATCTAATCCTCATGTGTTATTCTTATATATTTTCTATAATTATTTATTTATAGAATCTACCCATTTACAATGATTGAATCTTCATTTATACTTCTTGGTTTGATTTGAGAAAATAATGAGGCATATGATTTTGAGCTTGAGGTTATTCTTGTTTAAACTATTTATTAATGATCACATATTATAATCTAAAATCTTACTTTATTTCTCAACATTCGGTGAACAAAATTTATGTTTTTTTATCAATTGACAAGGGTGAATAATTATCTCATTCTTGGACAATACAAGAATTTTATAAATTTTCATAATTTTTATTATATTTTATATAAAATTATACTTCACTTCTGTCACTACCAAATCATATTCTTCACTATATATACTCATTTTATGAGTGTTATAGTACCATGAAATTATAATTACCCACTATCTTCCATGTTTCCTTGTTATAAAAGTGACACCCAATTCCATTAAGAGGATGACCAAGTAAAATTCAATGAAAAAATCTCTTCTAAAATTTATTTATTCTTTCACTTGACATATTGTGAATATAAGGGTTTCCAAACACACTTAATTATCTCAATATTAGAGTCTTATTATTATTAATTTTAAATATAGTCTTTTCAAAATTAATGTGATAAAAATATTGGTTTTGTATTTTCACCAATATCACAATCATTTTACTCTAAAATGATATGGAAGTATAATGCTTCACTGATATTTTTATAACTATTTAAACAAAAAATATTTTATTCATTTTAATGAAAACAATTTTTTGTGGTGGTGTATACTGTACTTAATTAATTTCAGGTATATTTGCATCAAAATAAACATAAAATTTTCTACTTATGCACTAAAATCTATTATTCATTTGGATTCTCCTAAAATGAGGAACCAATTTACATTTATGCACTTTTATTAAAAATATTAAAGATATTATAGGACATTGATTAATGTTTCATGAGAATAGGACTTATAATATGAATAAATTCATTAATTAATGAGATAGTGGAGGTATTTTCATTTATTGACTTCTTTCTTCTAGGTGCACAGACATCAAATTCAATAAGTTTTAATGGATGAGAATTTTTAATCTGAACATTATTTTATGAGGAATTAATTATATTCCCCTTTTGGTTGGTAAACGAAATCCAATCTCTCTCTCTCTCTTTATTATAAAAACATAAGGAAAAATTTCTATATGAGTAATCTTGTTCATGTTTATTTTTCCATGATGATCAAGTATTAAATACCAAAACCCATTCTCCTATTTTTTCTAAAATATAAATTATTTTACATATATTCAAATTTAAAAAAGTTAACAATTTTCACTCTATTATAGTAAAAGCGTGATCATATTTTAAAATTTTCACCAATCACCCATCCATTAAAAATTTACATCATTCCGTTTATTACCAAATTGAGAGAAACTATCAAAATTCCACTTGAAACCATCATTATTTTCTGTATTCATTAACTTCAACATGTTATCTTAAATTTCTATTGAGATATATCCTTTTATTTTGAGTGACCCATCATTAATGAATGATATTTAACCATATATTAACATTTAAAAATCCTAATGATTATTTACATCACATGTCATATGTAATGAATCCTTACTATCCAAAATATATGAATACTCATTTTAATCATAATCAACTAATATAAAAACAATTATATAGAAATTTATGGATTCATAACTCAATTAGTCACACCATATGTAGATTTATTTCAAGGATTAAAATGAATTTTTTAATCTCAACATGAAAATTTCTAATTTTCTATGAAATTATCTTCTATGAGTAGGAATTATTCCACTCACCTCCTTGCTTTTAAATATTCAAGATCCAAATTAATTCCATATATTTAACCATTATCTTCTTTCCATTAATTTAAATTCACTTAAACACCAATAAAATAAATAAAATTGAAAAATTATTCTATAAAAAACATTCCAATCAGATTGTTAACCCATTGTTTATCTTATTTTAAAACGCTAACTTCATTTCCTATATAATAACTGAATTTATTAGGCACTTCAAACAAAGTTTTTCTACTCATCAAACTTTTTTCATTCAAATCTCCAATATTCCATTTATAATGTAATTTTCATCTATGTTTTTATTTTAATACTTTATATATATTTTTAACTATTATTTTACCACAAACATTAATTGAATTTTCTCTATCTTCAAATCATCTTTTTCACACAACTATGACATTGTAATTATTTTATGTGAGTTATTATATAGCTAACATAGTCATCACACGTCCTTAATCCATCATATCAATTTAAAACACACTTTTTTTTAAATTTCTAACCTCTTGAGCGGACTTCTCAATGTTAACCATGATGTTATTTTATTGAATTTATACATCCAATATCTTTTGTTCAACAATTTTATGTTTATTTTTGTTTATCTCTAACCTTGTTTTAATGGTATATTTTATCATTTTATTCTCAGTGAGAAACACTTTTATACATTTATTCTACTTTATTGAATTTTATTAATTTTTGGTATATATAGAATCAGTGTCGTTTGTGGTTTGGTATTCTTTATTGAAAATTTTATTTTCATTATATAGCTTTTAAATATTTAAAATACACTCCATTAACTTGTGATTTAACATAAAATCCATATTAATTTATTATTATTTTTCATCACCATAAACATTATAATTTGTATACCCATCATAATTCACTTTAACAGTCACTAATTTTATTCTTCTCTATTTGATGTATCAACATCAGTTTTATCATAAATAGTTTATTCATCTTTTAACACATTTAGAAAATTTCAATTATTAAAATTTGACAAATTATTAAATTTTAGAAGAGAAATAATTCGATAAATACTTAATTTTAAGGATTTATTCATTGAGGAAAGTCTTGATGAATCAACATCCCCATTAGTGTATTTCTATTTAGTATTGGAAAGTTATCTAAAAAATTTCCAATAAAACCAAATTCTAAACACATTAGTTGTAGATTTTATGAACATATTCCATTAAATTTACAATAAATTATATAGACGAATGACATTATTTTATCAAAATTAATATCCACCAAATCATATACATCATAATTTTATTCTTACAAATTTACTTAAATCTGAATGTTTTGTCATTTCAAATATTAAAATGATATTTACTTTTTTGCTTTACACTTCTTCATAGAAAAATATGACCCATCATTGCACAACCTAATACAATTAATCAAAAAACATGGACTTAAAAATTTATGACATGATCATTGAAGCATGATATTCAACTCTTGAAGGACCAGATCTAGTATCTTCACATCATATAATTAAACCTTATTGTGATCCATTTGAATTACAGTGTGATATGTGTATTTCCCCATACCTTCACTCCCAGATCTGGTTCTATAAACACACTTTATACATATTAGTTTTGATACCAACTATAGATTAACCTATATAAATATACCATAACTTGATGACTTAAAGAAAATATCACATTAAATACATTCCTAATACCTTTTAGGTTTAGAGTTTTATATAAATTTGAAAGAACATAATCTAACAAAACCCATGTCTTTCTCAACTAATTAATATTTTTTTCACCATATAAGAATCTAGTTAATCCAATATAATTCTTTAACATCACCCATAAATTCTCATCAAATATATCCTAATATATATATCATGTTTAACAATTTTATTTCTAACCTATGGAAATCGATACATAAGAAGGGGTGATCACAAACACTATATAAGAAAAAACATACAATTGAGAAAATTTTGGAATACATATTATTGCAAGAATAAATAATAATTATATTCTACAACCAATTGAAACTAATAGAATAATATATCCTTGGATAGGAATGAACATATATAAATTAAATGGATAACAATAGCTAGTTCCTTAGTGGTGAATTTTTTAATTCTAGATAGTTAATTCCATAATATAATCCAATACATCATGACTCTAGACATCACGACCTTACCATCAAGGTAGTATCTCCATCGTGATAGGAATACACAATGATACAGAAAAATGATTTTTTTATGAGACATACTAATTAATAGAGGGGATATATACTGTTGATCCCTACCCATCACTTGTTTATGTATAATGTATTCATCATATGAGATATTTATTAAACAATACAACATTAACATTGTCAATAATCACCTTTATTAGAGTAACAACACACATAATTCTAGTACTTTTCACTATTTCAATAAAAGGTATAAAAATATCATAACACAAAAATAGTAAAAAAAATATAATAAATATGTAAATAGTTATCCATATTTGAAAAAAAATAAACGAAACACCAATACTTTTACACATGTTAAAAAAGAATAAGATGATCATAACCCATAAGAAAAAATAATGTGGATGGTCAAAAAATTCATAGTTAGCATTCCAATAATGGTCCATATTGAAATAGAAATATATGGAACAACAATAATTTTCTATATTATAATAAAAGGGGCAACATTTTTTCTAGATGAAAATCATCTATTCTAAAATATGTAAAATATGACTTTAAAACCATATAGAGAAATAAATATATGACTAATTCAGTACAATAATAAAATCATCAATATACGTACATAGAAATATATTGGATCATTTCAAAAACAAAAATACCTAGGCTAACAAAGAAAACATATAAGGATGTTGAAATAAATGAAAAATTCCCTACAAGATAACTCTTCGAATGATATCACATAAGAGAGGACTAATAATTAATTTTTGATACCATGTTCTCAATACCCAAAAATAATATATATATATAATCAATCAGGTAACAAGAATCACATTACTGTAAATCCTTTTTAATATGAAAAAGGAAAATAGTGGTGAAAACATAAAATATATTTTAGAATAATTTTTTTAACATTATTGTAAAATAAAAAATTTCATGTCACTTTCAAATGTAACTTTTTTAAAGGTGAAGTGAATTTTTTAGAAAATTTTTTATTTAAAAATAATATAAAATAATTTATATTTCAAAATTAAATATTATTTATATAGGAAAGATAGATCCAAATATAAACCATTTGATTATGAAAGGAACCTTTTTTAGACTTTAAAATTACTATTGTTGAAAAAAGACCTTATAAAAAGAGAAATAAAACATTATTTGTGTTAAGGCTACATTTTAACATAAGAGACTATAAAATAACAAATAATAAAATATAATGGTGGGAGAAACCAAGAATCAAACAAGATGTTCACGATGAATCAATATTACTCAGGGAATGGAGACTTGAGTTATCAATATCCCTAAAGAAAAACTAATCCCTTGAAGTATAAAATTTTTCAAGAAGGATCATTATTTAGAATAAATGTAAATTGCTATGAAAAAGAAATTCAAAATAATATAAAAAACTGGTATAATGTACAAATTTTTTAGGTCTAATAGGAAAATTATTAATCAACGAATGAGAATTTAGTTACCAAAAATATTTAGAACTAGGGTAGGGATATTGTAGAGGACATTTAATAAAAAAACTAATTTTTATTTTTATTTTCAACTATTTTAAAACATAAATATTAAATATACATAAATTCATACTGAATAATCCATTTAATGGAAAACATGGTTTCTAACATAAACATGTATCAAGGAATTGATATTTGTGATAAAGAATTGTAGCTGCTTGAGTAAAATTTTAATCAAACCCACTAGAAGGAGTTTGATTGTAATTGAAATTAAAATATGTTGATTAAAACATAATTAATTATATGATATATAAAATAGTTATTATTTAAACCACATAAATGAAATTAGGTTCATAGTAGAAATGATATTTTAAAGAAGGTAATTTTAGATGAAAACTCTTACCTTGTCCCATATTCATCCAACACATGTTCCTAACATCCTGAATAATAAATTTATGTTTATTAGAGACCCTTTAAGGAAACTTATTATTTTTTATTTAACTTAATATTATCCAATTTTTATCATATTTGTGATGTCCTGAACCTGGTGCCACTCAATGGTTCCCAGAGCCGGTTGGCCATATGCCCTCAAGTCTGCCACCCCATACTCTAGAGGGTGCTGACTAGCATCAAGGGTTTGGTAAGGTAGTCTTGGGGAGAGTATACCCTCTTTTATATGAATAAAACAACAACAAAAGGCAATAAAGTGCGGAAGAATATAATTAACCAAAACAATACCATGTCATGTGATATTCAAAACAACATAATACAATACTCAACTAAAAGGTAAAACATGCTAAAACAATGAGAATGTTAAGTGTCTACAATTCAACTAAATGTAATGACCCAAAAACTCCCCAGAGGGTTTTGAACCACTTCTGGTTTCCTCACCCATGCTCCAATCCCAAACAAAAACCTATCCCAGGGCCTTGCCCTTATCCTATAATGTAATAAAAATGTCTAATCGAGTGTCGATCAGGTGGCCCAAACAGTGTGTGAGTACAACTCAGAAGTCCACCACTAACGGTGTCTAAAACAATTCCAATCAAGGGACAATGTATGAATTTTTATGAAGAAAAAAAAATAAAATTCATAATTAAACAATTATCACATTATCTTTTAATATTTAATCATTAAATTATTCCTAGTTTTAATTCATGTTTTCCATTTGAATAATCATTCATTATTATCATTAATTTAGAGTTGAACCTCTAGTCAAGCACCCAAAATCTCATTCAGTGTAGGTCACCATGCCTATCACTCCATATCTCATTTGGTGTAGGTTGTCATGCCTAGCACCACATAATCTCAATCTTGGATATCTATTGGGGAGGAACGCCATGTCCATGTCCCAACTTCAAATCAGTTAGAACACCATTTCGGGCACAACAGATATCTCTGACATTTAATCATTCTATAATTCACAAGAATGGGACACATCATTCCATTACCAATCCAATGATTAGTTAAACATTTCAAAGGGAATTAGTTAACTAAACAATTATCTATGCATATAAATAATTAATTAATTCACCAATTAATTAATCAATCAACACAATTTTTATTCCACAATTAATCATTCATAATTAATTATCCATATCAGATCTCAACATTTCACAATTTATTCTCACAATTAATTATCTTTGATAAAAATCAAGGAATATAATTAATTATCATATTTAATTATATTTCATATCCAAACATCATTTCATAATTAATTTCCCCCAATTAATTATCTGAACAAAATCAATTAAATATATCAATTACAATATCTCAACCCATAACCAATCTCTAAAACCAATATCTATATGGGAAACCCCCCCTTCATTTGTTCTATGATTAAATTATCAATTAATCACCAAGGCAATCACAAGTCAATTCCACATTCCTAATTACTCCAATTTTGGAAATCAATTATCAAGGGAATCTAGATAATCCATAAACTCACATTCACATATCAAATCCACAACTATGGGAGTTAGATTTAGAGCACTTTCCTTAGTTTATTGATGAATGATAGCCCAATAGCAATCACCAAAATCCTAGCAGTACAACATTTTAAATCAAGTTATTGATATAAATCCCTAAAAAAAATTAAGATCAAAGGCATCATGATCGTGAAAATATAGATCTAGATACATGATCTAAGATCTATATATCAATTAATAGGATCATATACATGGAAAATGTAGAGATATTCCATGAAAATATGAAAGAAAGATAGAGGAACAAACATGCGAAGCAATAGGATGAAATCCAATTATCGAGAAGAGTGCATATCTTCAATCAAGGCTTTCGTTCTAGAAGAACGATGTTCGAATCACATTGGAATTCATCTGAAAGGATCTGGAATCACCTAGAATTTTTCAATCCTAAGACAAGGAAAAATATGGATGTCTCAAGGGTTCATGTGGTTTTAAAAAGGTTTTTTCGAATATTTAATAATGCATGCAGGGTTTCCTGGGTAGGGGCGTACGGTTAAGGAAAACTGTGCACCAACCATGCAGATCTCTCTCTCCAGGTTTGAATATATGCAACAATTTAGTTACAAAGTTTTTTAAACAATGCGCAACATGTGTGACCTCTCTATCTAGGTATGCATGGTTGGCATTGTTTTATCGCACAGTTTTCCAAACCTTCCACAAACTGTGCAAAATCCATTGTCCATTATTTTTTCTTAAAACTCACCCAAATTCTCCCCAAATCTACTACTCCTAATAAAATGTAGTCAAAAAACATCAAAACTTACATGAAAATGAACTTGAGATGACTCTAGAAAAGGCCAGTATCTTACAATATTCTATTTATCTATTTTATATATTTTTTTTCTAATGTCTGCATGAAAAATGAATCAGTGTCTGCTTATTTTGGATACATTTAGCCATCAAAGATGATATTTTAGTAATTAGTTACACAATTATTATGACGATTTTAGAACTAATACCAACTCAATTTTTTTTATAATATAATATTATTATTATTTAATTTCTTATAGTCTTCCACTGTATATTTTTATATCATTATTCATATAGGTGGTCAAACCAACCAAAACATGATCATGCTCTATCTTGAAGGGTGAGTATGGTTAAGAAGGTGTATAATATCATTATAAAATTAGAATAATGATATTATTAATATTTTTATAATCAAGTGAATCAGGTTTTAAGTTTATTGGATAATCAAATAACGTCAATATGATAAATGAAAAATGTTACTTCTTGGATGTGATTGTCTGCACAAGGCACAATTAACATTTTTAAGAGGATGTAAAACAATAAATAATGGGTATTCCATTAATATATTAAAAATTTACTATAATAATGATACTGGTGGTTCTATATTACCATGTTAAACATATTATTGGATGTTAATTATTAAAAATATAATTCTATGGATTAAGTAATAGCAAATTTGGTATATTGTACATTCTCTTAGAATCTCCCTCCAGAAGAGGGGATTAGGATTTCTAATTGATACCATAAGCATATTAACATAAGAGATAATTATTGGAGGATAACATTTAATTAGTTTCAATAATTAATTCAATGGAATCTATTTGCAATGATGGGGTCAAAGTGTCCCATTTTTATAAGTGAATAAATGGGATCATATTAGAACCCCCTTAAATTTGCAATGATATCCTTACACTATTCAATACTAAAATACTCCAAATGTTATAAATAATGGATTTTATGGTGAAATTGTGTTTAGGTAATCTCAAAACATATATCCAATCATGTTTTAAACATGTTGGATGTCTTTTATTCTTAGGTTTGTTACTTTATATATTTTTCTTTTCAATTTGGTAACTAGTTTTTAACTAATCAATTCATATTTTATCCAAAACATAAAACAATAACTCGATATAAATTTGTGTCAAATGAAACTGAATTTATTATCTATTTAAAATAATTTAGAATTTTAATTAATAAAAAACTATATTTTTTGTTAATACATTTTATACATAGAACCATTTTTTGTAGAAAAATGGTGTTTTAACCATTATGTGTTCTTAATCTTATTTAACATTGTTTAGAAATTTAATTTTTGTTAATATAATTATATATTTGTTTAAAAATAATCTTAAAATAATAAATTATATTATATTAATTTAATATTTTCAATAAAAATTACACAATATTAATAAAAAATTTCATTGAAAATAACAGTTTTACCATTATCATGACCGTTAACTTTATTATTATCAATCATAATATTAATCCAAAATTTTTAATTAAACTTGTTACCTAATATGATCATGTTGGTCTAAAATATTAAATAAATTTTGATTGATTGTTTTTCTATAAGTGATGATGTTTAGTTTTTAATATATGCTAGAAAATTTTCTTAATGTAAAATAATACTTTTTTTTCAAATATAATATACCCAAGTTATATAAAAACAAAAAATTAATTTTATATGATTTATTTTATATATAAATATATTTATCCAATAGAAAAATGTTTCAAAACTATTTATGTTATTCTGATATTATAATAATTTAATAAATGTGAAAGTATTTACCAAGACCATTATTATTTTTACTATCCCTTTTAAGTCCAATTACTTCAGAAGAATCAAAAAAACCCATACTAAGATAATATTGTTATTATAACTCTAAAAACAGATTAAAAATTTTGAAATTAAAATTATAAAGTTTATGAAATTAATTTTTTTAATAAATTCAAAAAATATAAGGAAAACACATTTTTATTGGAAAATAATTTTTCTAATATAACTATTATTATTATTTAATATCATTTACTAATTAAATCGGTGTTAAGTAATTTTTAATATCAGCTACAATTTATAATCATTATTCATATGTTTCTTGATATAGAAATTCTTATTATATAAAATGGAAGTTTTTGAGAATTTTTTTTCTAAATAATAAAATTAATATTCTCTATTATGTATAAACTAATTGAATATCAATCATATTAAAAATAGACTTTATATTATTTATTTTAGTAAATCATAAAGTTATTATGAATAATAATTCCCAAAAATATAATATCTAGGTTTTAATGATCATACTTAAATATATCATGGTTTTTCTTAAGTTTGGAGTTCCGTGCTGAAAAAGATATTGAACACATTTACTAATTTTAATTTCATCATGTATTTACATATTGAGGTGTTAAATTTCCCCCTTAATTAAATTACATCCTCACCACTGTAACTATTACTCCCTAATTAATGTTGGTAAGGGTATTCATAACATATTTATCATTTGGTATATAACTTCTAATATGTCATCTACATTAGTCAGTTACTTATCATATATAATACAACATAAACCATTTTATACAATCATATACCCAAGTATGTATATAAAATAATAATATATTGTATATAACATACCTTTCCCAAAACTTTTTGAATATCCAATACACTAATCCACAACATGATTATATATTATTCAAAAAATTAACTCTATCATTAACAGTAAAATGTCTTAATAACAAGTTCATAAAGATAAAAACGAGTAAATATATATCATAATCCAAAAATTTAGAAAAACATCAAAAAAATGATATGGATTATTATTTTTTAAATAAATAATCAATTCCAATACTATCAAACTAACTTTTCTCAAAATCAAATTTCCCACTTGCAACAACCCAATTTTTCTCATGAGGTACATATCCTTTAAATCTAGGTTTAGTTATTTAATTTTAAATATATAAAAGTTACTAGGAGATCAAGGAAGGTCTCAAGAGAATTTGGGACTTCCTTAGAACATGGAGCTCCAGTTTCTAGAGAAATAGAAAGAGACACATGATTAGCACACCCTTTATATTAAAAGTGTGACCCTATAATGATGAGAAGAATTTGAAAAACCATGTGATGGATGTTTCTTGTATATGATAAATGGTTTAGGTATGTTTTAGAGATAAAATTCATGGTTAGAACATATTTTTTCTAACCATTCAACTAACAATGCGAGGGAAAATGGCTTATAGGTAGTGAGCACTGATTATTGGTGAATAGTTTGTCCAACAATGTGTCTAAACAATATTCCCTTTAAAAATGGTTGAAATTACCATTTAAACGTATTTTAATTAAAGATTTAACTCTTTTTTCCCTCCTTAAGTTACACAGAACCTCCTCCCACTCTTGGATCTCCCTTTTGGAATCCAACATTGTATTTGAGCAAGATTCTTATTCTTTTGTTTGTTTCACTCACCCTTATTCACATTGGATCATTCTAGATAATAAATTTATTCTTATTCCAACATTCTAAATTTGTCTTGAAATATTCAATGCTAAATACATTAAAGCGAGTATGTCCTAATTTTATGGTAATAGTATACATCTTCAATTTCTCCCATTCTATCTTGGATGAGTGGATAATAATAGATGAGGATTATAAAACTCATCTAAGGTAGGTGGTCTATACAATTTACCTGAAAGTATTTATGTTTATAGGATACACTATTTTCCCTCGTGCCACACCCTTTGTGTGTTGATTTGATAATTTCAAACACTTCAAATTAATTTTTTATATTGTATACATCATGTACATTATCTTCTTTGACATGGTTGGAGGTTTCCGACCTCAACCCTAAGATCCCCTTGATGCGAGTTCAATTAAATTCCAAATATCTAGACAACCCTTTGGGTGTGCTAAGATACTAACTTGTTATAGGAATCCATAAATAATTAAATGAGTTGTTGAAATTTGAATAACTATTTGGAACATTGTGTATTATAAATTAAAGGGAAACTGAAATGGATTGAATGGGAATTGTGGTATGAGATGGATAATCTTTTGTTCATTCCAAATTATGGTAATTCCATAGATCATTTCATATACATTAACATGATGTCCTTTTTATAACTCATAAGTGAATTTATTAATGAAATGATTGCGATCTATTAAATTCATAAAATGGTCATGGAAAATAAAATGGAACCTTGATTCTATATGTTATATGTTTAATAATAGATACATTATTATGTCACCAATTTCATGGTGTGGCATCAAAGTATTACAAACAAAATAATCAGATGGCATGGATTATTACATTGGATACAAATTTCTTGGACAACCATGGGTATGTTCCTTGGGTTCCTTTAATGTCTTTATCGAGTTTTCTATGGACGAGCTATATATACTCAATGAGGATGCCTCAACCATGGCCCCTAAGTTCCTAGTCCATGTAGGTCTATATTATAATGAGTTTTCTATAGATGATCTCTATGGAATCAAAGTGTATGCCTTGGTCAATGTCCTTGAGTTCTGTTCCTTATAGGCCTCAGACATGACAAACCTGACATATGTTGTAGTTAATGACTTACTATATTGTATAATTACTCTTCATTCATGGAATAATTTTGATACAACTTATACTTGTATATTTTGGTGATATCATTTTATTTTATATATCTTAATTCTTGTTATACATGACCACTCTTACATTTTATATGCGTAAACTATATTTATTATATACACCATTAGTAGTGTCATACTACATTATTCTCACACCATTTTTGGGACATCGATTTGTACCAATACATGATTCATGGATACAAGTAGGGACAAAGTAAAGTGTCTGACTATGGATACCTAACATTCAATACTAGGATGGATTATGGGAGTAGAGGACCCATATTGAGCTTATGATTCTAGCAGAGATAATTTTTTTGTTTGTTTTTGTTTTTTTATAACATATTGTGTATTCATAATGCTCTATTTCTTGTAAAATTGTTTTTATAACATATATAAATGAAATAATTTTGTATATTATATTGGATATGTATCAATTTATAGTTTTGATACTTATTTATCTATTATTTATTTACTCAGATGTGTATTTAATTATGTTTTTAGTTAATTATATGTATTAAAGGTTTATATATAAATATATGACAACTTTGTTCTACTCTAATAATGATGGTATAGTCTCCACACCATACTATTACAGACCCTCACTTTTAGTCAGAAGTCTCTGGAATACGGGTAGGCACGCTTGAGGTTATGTATCCAACTAGGTTTAGTAAATTATGAGTGAATTGGGTCTGGGATGTTACACCTTTATTACCACAATATAAAGAAAATAGTAATCCTAATACTTATCCATACCTGAATAATTTTTTCTTTAATAGTTATAACCAAAAGTAAAAACTTGTCATAAACTCATTTTTCAAGGTTATTAATACATTTTAATATATATTTAATTACCATTAAATTAAAACTATTGAAAATAAATACTTTAATGTTTCACATAATCCTCATAACTTTTATGAAATACCAGGTTTTTATCAATAAATATCTCCCAAAAACAATAATATCTAGGAGTTTCAAAATTAAATTTATTTTAAAACATGAATATAAAAAACCTTAGGTTAGACCATTAAAATCACATATTCTATCCTAATAGAAAAACAATAATATTTTCAACCTTTTAAGTATGCTCCCTTATTCTCTTATAAAAAATAGTGGTATCTTGGTACATAACTTTCTCCACTTTATCTTTTTTTATCTTATTTAAACAAAATACTAAAACCTTAGAATGTTCTATGTTTTGGACTTGGTTGAAAAGATCCATAAAAATTCAAAATATTCATTTTGTGGATAGGATAAATCTTAGACTGAGCCTAGGAATTTAAATTTTATAAATGGAACACCTAGATGTGATGTTTTTATATACGTTTTAAGGATCAATGGGGTGTATCGAGTGTTCAATTCTGTTTCAGAAGTATTAGGATTCAAAATATAGGTTTTTTCATATATAGTGGGGGGTGCATGGATTGTACATGGTTAGGTAAAAATGTGTTCCCCCAACCGTACAACCCTATAAGGGACATCACATGGTTTTTAAAACTGTAATCCTGAGGATGCATGACCATGTGTATTTTCATAAAAAATTACAATGGGCATATCAGTACCTGTACACATATTTTCAAACCATTCACCTAGTCATACAAGGGGGTTGTCCTTTCATACAGTGTCATCACATGGTTTTCACATAGTCTTCCAAAATATGTATCCTAATGATGAATGTCATTAAATAAGTTGAAATTATTATTTCCCTCGACCTTAATCATTTAACACCTATCTCACTTTCCTCATATCCCATTCACATGAGGCTGATCGAGATCCCCACCTCTTTCTCCACATGATTTTATAATTCTTCTTCTTTTGGGCTTAGAATCTATCACCATTGGTTGAATTGGATCACCATCAACAATAATATGATTAAAATTCCTTACTCACTATAGGTATCTTGATATATTCAATTTTTTTTAAATATAAGATCATATTCCCTATTTATATGTATTTATCTAATTCTGCCAATTTCTCTCATTACAAGAAAAATAAAATCCCCATAATGGATGATTATGGATTACTATGAATGAATTTGGTGTTCTAGTGTCTATTCCCTTAAATTTTCAACATTAATAAATTATTTCCATTATCATTCACACCATAATTCTAGTTTTTTCTCCTCAAACATGAAATACATTGAATTGAATACCTCAAAATCCTTTAGACATGCTGTGACACCCTTAAAAATGGTTAATGGTTGATGATCCCACCCTAAAACACCGCTTAAGGTGAGTTCATGTAAAATTAATAAAATGACCATTATTTCATTTTGTTCCAAATAACACCTTAAGAGTGTTGAGTTTTTCACTTGGTAGTGGGTGTTATAATTTCCTCATGTTAAGTGTTAATTGGTTATTAAAATTGGATGAGTTAAATAATGTGTAATTTTTTAGACATTTTGATGATTTTTCATATGGTTATATACCTTGAAATTAATCTTTTCACTTATAAGTTAATTTATATGAATATTGGATGAAATTTTTAAATTTTAAGGATAATTCCCCCTTTGTCATTGGTCTTCTAGGAGTTGACTATTATAAGGGATCGACCAAAATTCATACTTAAATAGTAATGTTTCATGATTATAAATGTGGACCTTATTTTCCTTCGCAACTCAATTGATTAATATAGTAAATTATGTTGTCTTATATTATGTAATGGATTAATTCTCAAGGCTATGTTAATTATTAACTTTGAACTTCCTACAATTTATTATTAAGCCTTAAGAAAAATTTTGAATCACTAGTAGGAATTACTTGGATGGGCTCATTGGTCAAAGGAATCACAATATTCTATGATCAATAAAGGGTTCCCATATATAGAAAACATTGGATAAGTACTCGTAGGGAAATTAGGATTACCATATACATGATTATTACTGATAGGCCTTGGTTTGGGTCATTGGACATGATGTTTCACACCCCCTTGGTATGGGATGTTGGACATGACATCTCAGATACATTTTGGTGGTTGGACATGTTGTTTCACACACCATGATTAGGATGATGGTTTTGAAATTTCATATAATTTATTGGGACTGTTGGACATGGAGCACCATATCCCATGTTTAGATTCTTCGGATTTTATCTATATTTAAATAATGAGAATCATATTACATCATTATCCTTATTATGTGGATTCCATGATCTTACACCCATGATCCTTATCGAGGATTGTATATCTACGATTATATACCTATTTTCATGTATTCATATATATACATGATTTTATCTTCATGGAAATTATGAATTAAGATGCAGTAGGTAATGTCAACAAGGTATCAATGAGAAACCTTACCCAACTTTTCCACTTTTTCTTATATTACACTAGCTTATTTGTATATACCTGGGCATTAATTTATTTTATACTCATGAACCAGACTATATTAGGAACCAATTGTGGTGGCCTATTGAGTTTATTTGACACATTGTTCAAGCCTCCGTTTGGTACCCAGACAGATCTCATGATTGAAGGATCATGATCATTGCCTTTTCATTCCTTCCTGATGTTCTTCCTTATAGAATGGGACTTGACATGGAGATGGGTTCTAGGAATGTACACAAAATTAATTTAGGAGATAAAGTCTTTTATTTATTTATTTTTTGTCTTCTTAGGTATTTTTCATTTACTGGATGTATTTTTAATTTTATACAGTGTAGCATGATCATGCATAGTTTATTATTCATTTATTATTGAATGACAAATATTATTATCTCTCAATTATTTACCATTTATCTACATTTCTTGTTTCTTTATTGTATATGTTTCAGTTTTACTCCATTAATGTGGTATAGTATCCCCACTATAAAACTATTACACCGTTTCTTCTAGTCAGAAACCTATGTTTTTCAGGGAGGTACACTACAAGACCATTGTCAAACTGATTCATGGAGTCATTTAAGTGTCTCCGGGTTTAAGAGATTACAAATTTTCTTTAGAGTATATTTTTTAATTTATCTTACTATTTTTTGATCTTAGAGAGGATCATAGGAACATATCATAACATTTTAAAAATCTCATGTCTGGGTTCTACCCACCCACCCACAGGGGAAGATAAAATTCACCGGGATGAGACCCATGTTGGTGATATTTTTTTATTTTTGTTGATTATTATTCCATCATGATATAGTTATTTATTTCAACTAATTACTGATTGATGGATTTCTTCCCTTGGCCATGTATGGAAAGGATGTGTTTTTACATATATCATCATTAGAATGTAGATATTTACATATCATGTATATGCCTTCCCATATTGACTCCATTGTAGACTTTCCTCATGAATGATGATTTATATACCATATTTGTGAGATTATTTATCATGATTATCTATAAAACCTTCTTAGGTGACTTATTACATGTTTACAATGTTGTATCCATATCTAGTAGTTTGGATGGATTATTCCCATGCTTACTGGCATTATTTATCAATGATAGGATGAATTGTTATAATTAAGATACATGATTGGTTAATAATGTTTTTGTATGAACCTAAATGATGTTATATCATATAGTTTGATTTTGGAAGAGTAATTAACCAATTATGATATATTTGATCCCTGAAACATTGGTTTCATGGGATGAAACATTTATGGTTGTGATTAAATGGGCTAAAATAACAATTTATAAGCTGTATGGGCCTTTTTAAACTGTGATGGGTGACCCATATAATAAACACATCCTGAAGATGAAATTTTTATATCCAGAGAGTGATGGTGAAAACTATGTTTCAGTTACATGAATGCCAATAATAACTTATAAAAGAAAGTTCCTTTATAAATTGGGATTGGTAATGAATCTAATTGAACAATGAAATATGTTGAGTTATATTATTATTGGAAGTTGATGCCTTTATCAAGGCAAGTAGATATAAAATGTGGTCATGATGAACTATATGACTAAATTTATAAATTCACCACTAGAACCAAGTAGGTTAGTTGGGTCATGTTTCTTATAAGATAAACCTACTAACCATGTTTTGAAAACATGAAAATTTAACTGTTATGGTTTTCACATAAATGGACCCAGGTTGGAATGATATGACCTTAGTTGGTCGCCTTTATCTTTTATGATTTGGTTTATAACCCATTAGGAATATATTCATGGCATGAGATGGTTATTTAATGTGAAAAAACACTTATATGGGTAACATAAAAATGTATAGTTTAATCTTACTGATCGCATCCAACTAAATTTAACAAAAGATATTTTTTATTCTTTTGATATTTATTATATGAGTATTTAGTTAATATTAATGTCAATTACATCCTAAATAAAGTTTCCCTTCATAGTTTAGAAATTAACATTTTCTTTTACTAAGCCAATTAAAATGAGTTATGTTGGATTAAAAATGCCTAAAAGAGAAATTATTAGGTAATATTCCTATTATGATTGATGGTGTTAGGTAAATAATGTTCTAATCATAGTTTGAAAAAATGTCCTACTTTATAACTGATACATTAAATTTTGATATATACGAGCCATTTTTAAGGATATAATAAATTTGAACTAATGTATTAGTTTAAATAAAACCTTTATTTTGTGTTCTTATCATCAAAACTTATGTAAGGGTAATAATAATATTAATTGAATGATAATTTGGATGTTCCCATAGGTCTCATTTTGAACTTTTCTTTTAAAGTGACTTTAAAGGATAGGACAGTATGCCTAATAACCTTTTAGTGTGACCTAGATATAGGGTTGATGCTATATGTATTATTAAGACACAGAAATCCTTGATTGGACATCACCATTTGATGGAAATTAGCATTATAAAATGATAAACATTATTTTTTAGATGAGAGGTTCTAGTCAGGTAATAATTTTTCTTAGTAAGACTCTTAGCTAATGAAATGAAATCCTTGGGTAGGCGGGTGGTTGTCTTGTATGTTGAACCTCAAGAGGGAATTATCATATGTAGATAATTTGTGTGGCTTAACTGTTATACTTGTGTGTTGTTATTATAACCCTCTAGGGAGTACACCTCTATTCAGATGCTCAGTGATGATCAGGTTCTGGTAAGACAATGCTTGGAAAGTGATGCCGTTAAGCATATATAGATATATTTCGATAATTATAAGTTGAATATTTATTTACCTATCTATTTTTTACTCTTTTAGAAGTATTTTCAAGTGAATTATATTCCATATAATACAATACCATAAGTTGGATATGATTGTTTTTATGGTAGATCTTTGGGCTAGGTGGGAGACCCTGACACCCTAGTTTTGAAAAACAACCTACTGGGGTGATGATGTATGATTTGATCAAGGAAACCCAAAAGAGTGGTTGAACCAGATTTTATTATGCATTTAGAGTTGGTTAGCTTAGTTATAATCTCATCTAGAAATTTATACATATATGGTGCTTGGGTTTTGTGATATAGGAATTGTGATGGATATTTTTTTGAGAATGATAATAGGGTGCTAGAATCTTAGAAGACTTGAAATGTTAGAACTGTTAGTATGCCTATCTTTTTTTACTAGAGGTTATGAGGATAGTGTAAGCACCCTAATCCAGTTTCCTAGATCTGATTCCTTATTTTATTACATTATAATATAATCAAGGAATTCATATCCTGAAGGAACAAATATTTTAGTATTTTTGGAAAACAATATACATATGTTTAATATTACAACATGAAAGGAAATACAACATATGAACTTATGTCGAATAAAACATTATCTCCTAGATAATCCTTGAAAGTCTTAATAATATAATTATTCACCAATTGGAGAAAATAAAACATGAGATAAAGGTGAGTACATATTCTCAGTAAGGGCAAATAATACAATAGATGAAATTATAAACATAAACACTAGGCATGATGAATGAATAAAAATGCATGCCTTTAAAAATAAACTTGATCATAATTTGATAGGAATAAAAACTGAGTAAATAATTCCATAAAACATAACCCTGGATATTCTACCATTCTAATAGTCACATGTACTGTCAATATATAGTTTCATAAAGAGGGAATGCATAATTATAGACATTATAATCATTCTCACAAGGCCTCGTGCCAAAATCATACATAAATGGGTAAAAACCAAAACTAGTTTGACTAATGAGACTTACAGATGCATCGAGGGGCTATAAAGGGCCCCACCCATCACGTAATAAGTCTAATTAATTACTCATATGATTGGGGATAAACATAAATATGATTTAAATTCATATAGAAACTAACATATGAAATTTAATAACTTTCCCTAATCATTAAATAAGAACACTAACCATTCAGTGTACTATGTCGAGTGGTATCAAGATAAAACATACATAATCAAAGTAATCATAAACCATTAAATAAAATATGTTATATGATATTATTAAATATTAATCCCAATTCAATATAAGAATCAAAAAGAGTGTTGAAATAGATGAAAATACTCGAATAAAATCAACATGTAATTCTTAAGATAAATACTCTTCTACATGAAAAGAAGAGTTATTTGGAAAAAAATATTTATATAAAACCATAGTTGAATTAAGGTATTATTTTATAAAAAAATAGCGATTTAATAAAAATAATGGTTTCTTGAAAACAAATTATTGAGTTCCCTTGAAGATAGTTAATAATTCGAGATTTTGTTCGGAAACGAGCATGTTTATCGGGAAGAGGTTTTGAAAGATCCTTTTAAAACATGTAACTCCCCCTAAAATAAAGAAGGAATATGGTTGGTACACATATGTATAATGTTAAAATAGAATTTATTATGAGTAAATAATAATAAATAAAAATTTCATTGAGGTAAGTAGATAATTAAAGTAACCAGAAAAAAATAGAGGTTTGGGAAGAAAACCCTTACCTTATGTCTGAACGAGTTCTACACTTGACATTGACATCCAGTTTTATCAAATCAAAACCATTAATTAATTAATTAATTAATAACTTTATATAGATTTATTTTATTCATTATAGTTTTATTAATTTCATTTATAGCCTTATTGATTAGATATATTATTGAATTCTATTTTTCTAGAAAGATTGTTTCCTTGATTTTCATAATCAGTTCTCTTATTTATAATTAATAGAGATCATGTTGAATGGAAACAAATCTCAATAATTGGATTTATATGATACTAATGAACATATATACGCTTAAATGGTCCAATAATTCATTTGTATATATTGTATTAGGATGATTTATTAGGTGAAACATTAATGAAAATCATTTAGATTATTTTCACGGTGTCTTGAATATTGCAAACTAGTTTTGTTGTATGTGTTAATATTTTGTATATATACTGATTAAAGAACATTAAATAGGTTATAATACATATTATATAGTTTTTTTCAAACATTAAAATGGTTTCATGACTATAACTGAACAATAAATTGAGGAACGAAGGTTTGTCATCCATGAAGGATGTAAATCGACACCTCTTGGAAGATGATTCTGTTTTTACAATAAAAGATATAGAGTAAAGAGATCAGTGATGGATATTTCATTAACATGATATAATTCTAGTATATAGATTATAATAGAGTTATAGTGGTCATTTTTATAGTGGAGATAGGATAAGAAAAGAAAATAAATTGAAATGAATTTAAAATAAATGGGAAGATGATTTACCTCTTGAAATATCTTCCTTGAGAATGTACTTAAGAGAAGGGTTTTGGTATTTTGTAAATACCAAGGGCACCTGGACAAGGTGAGGGACTAGGGAAGATTATATGGACAACAAATTGTGGAGATTAAATGTATAAAATAGTGAGGAGAAGAGGGAGTGATGGGTGGGTCTTATAGTAAAGGGGAGGAGTTATTTCCCATTATTTTAATCATTATTTTATTATTTTGGATCAAGGATATGAATAGTCTTTATTCTTATGACTCAAAACAGTACAGTAGCTTACGAGTTTTAACCAAATTTCAATTTAAATAAGAATTTAATCATGCAATATGTATAAATTCGTTTATTTAGCATATTTCATAAATGATTGAATTTCACTATTCACAGAAAATTCAAGTATTTTAAAAAAATTAAAAAAATTAACTATAACTTTTTTTCAATGTGTATCATTAAAAAATGACCTCCATAAATTCACCAAAACAAAATATTTATTTAGGAATAAATTTTTTGAAAAAAATTAATTATTTTGTTAATTGAAAAATTTAATTAAATATTTATTACTCACAAAAATAGAAACACTTAATGATTAATTCTTAAAATATTTTATTTCATTTATAAGGTGCCTAAATTTTATTTATACTTACACGGGTGGGTTTAATATTCATAAGGGTACATGTATATTCATAAGGTGGTGTTATTATTAATAAGGTTAAGTTACCATTCACAAAAATGTAAGTTGATTCTACTAGAATCTAAATATCTTACTGATCAGAACCGTGAATGTCTGTTATTCAAAATTCAAATCACAGAAGTGGAAAAATTATGCTCATCATCTAGGGTTAAATAATTTTTTGTTTCATAGAGACTTAGTGCTTCATGTATTCAATATTAGATTCATTTTCAAATTATTAGGGTGTTACATTCTTCCACTCTTACAAAATTTCTTCATCAAAATTTACAGAATGTTACCTTATGAAAAGATTTGGGTAGTTCTTCATCATAAGTTCCTCAGGCTCCCATGATGGTTCTTCAATTTTCTTATTTTTCTAATGTACCTTTACCTGTATATTCATGTAATTCCTCAACACCTATTCTTTATTGGCCAGAATCTGGATAGGGTCTTCATAGTAAGATACATCAGGTTCCAATTCTAAACCTTCAGCAGTGAGGAAATGCATTAGTTGTGGAATGTATTTTTTCAATAATGAGACATGGAACCCATTATGTTCCTTATAAAGGATAGGAATCATTTCAAAATGATAATCCACAACTCCAATTCTCTCTAGAAATTCAAAAGGGCTAACATACCTATGGCTTATTTTCCCTTTATTTGAAAATATTATAACCCCCTTTCTAGGAGATACTTTCAAGAAAACATGGTATCCCTATTGAAATTCTGAATCCTTCCACTGATTATAATCATATATCTAATGACTACTTTGAGATTCATTGATATGGGTTTTAATAGTCTTTACCTTCACCGTTGTTTCCTCCATAAGCTGGGCCCACAATCATTCTTTCACCAACTTCATCCCAACATGTTGGTGTACGAAAAAGCTTTCTGTGTAATGCTTCATATAGTGCCATTTGAATACTAGAATGGAAACTATTGTGGTAAGAAAACAAAAGAAATGGAAAATAATGATCCTAGATTCCCTAAAATTCAAGTGAACATGATCTCAACATGTTTTCTAAAGATTGGATCGTCCTTTCTGATTTCCTGTCAGTTTGAGGGTGATAAGAAGTACTCAATTGAATCTTTGTATCCAACGATTTTAAAATCTTTTCCTGAATTTTTATGTGAATTTTGGATCACAATTAGACACAATCGAGAGTGGTTCTCCTTGATGTCTCAGAACATTATTTATATAGAGTCATACAAGCCGTTGTAGTGGAAAATCCTCCCTTATAGCGAGGAAATGTGTATATTTCATAAGTATATCAACAATGACTCATATTACATTATTCTATCTTAGAGTGATGGGTTATTAAGTGAAAAAACTCATGGATATTTCATCCCATTTCCATGTAGGAATATGTATAGGTTTCATGACTCATACAGGCTATTGTCGTTCAAGCTTCTCTTCTTGAGCAACTAAACATATTGATACATAATTACAAATTTTCCATTTCATGTTGTCCCACCAGAAATATTCCTTCAAATATATATACATTTTAGTGATACTAGGGTTTAGAGAGAAATTCATGAAATGGGAATCATCCAATAACTTCCTTTTTAGGTTGGGTATAGAGGAAACACATAGCCTCTTCCCAAATACTAGAATTTCATCCTCACACACAAATTCATCCAACATCCAATCATTCACACTATAATTTTATTTTAAAGAATATCATCATCAGAATGAGAAGTTTAAATTCTTTCCAATAAAGATGGTTGAGTAACCAATTGAAAAAGTAACTATGTTTCAACATCTTTGATAAATCCTATATCCATATTTACTATATACATGAATACATTATCCTTTAAACCCTTATTCTCTTTATAAGTCCATGATATTTTCTTCTCATTGCATCAACTACCTTATTTTCATTACCTAGGTTGTATTTTATGGAAAAATCGTAATCTTTGAGTAGCTCAATCCATCACATTTTCTTCATGTTGGCTTATTTATATGAATAGATATATTTTAAACTCTTGTGATTCGTATATATCTCACACATTTCACCATAGATATATTTTCTCCATATATTTAGAGAAAAGATTATAGATGCTAACTACAGATCATGAGTTGGATAGTTCTATTCATGACTCTTTAACTTCCTTGATGCATAGTCAATAACTATATCATTATTCATAAGGACACACCCAACTAATTACTTTAATGCATCCCTATAGATCAAAAATACACTGTTTTCTGATGGAAGCTCGTGGATCAAAGCATTCACTAATATCCTCTTCAATTCATCAAAACTTTCTGCACATTCTTTTGTCCATACAAAAATAACCCATTTGCGAGTAAACTTGGTTAACATTTTGGACAATCCAGAAAAGTTGGGAATGAAATGCCGATAAAAACCAACTAAACCAATAAAACTAGGTACCTTGGTTATGTTCTTTGGAGTAGTCCACTCCCAAACTACCTTTTCCATTGTAGTATCAACAATGAATCTATCCAAAGAGACAATATAGCCAAGAAAATTAACTGATTGGAGACAAAATTTACACATTCTAAACATCCAATACAATTCATTTATTTTATGATTCTTTAGAATAATGCACATGTGACTATCATGATCTGTGTATATTTTTGAGTACGATTGGATATCATCAATAAATAACACAAAAATTTCTTCAAGATATTCCTTGAAAACTCTATTCATCAGATCCATGAAAATAGAGGGTGCATTAGTCAGTCCTAAAGGCATTAATGTAAACTCGCAAGGCCCATATGAAGTTCAATATACTATCTTTGGACTACCTTCTTTACTAAGAGGAAACTGATGATATCCTGAACGAAGGTTAATCTTTAAAAATTATTGGGCTCTGTGAAGTCGATCAAATAAATCATCAATGATAAGAAGATGATATCTTTATTACAATATCATTGATCTCCCTATAGTCAATGCATAGCCTCATAGATCCATTATTCTTCTTAATGAAAAGAATAGGGTGTCCCAAAAGGGAAACACTAGGAAAAATAAATCATTTATCACTTAATTCATATAGTTGTTTTTCAGTTATACTAACTCCACTATGGCCATTCTTTAAGGAGTCTATGATACAGGTCTTGAACCCAAAATTATGTCAATTGAAAACTCAATTTCCTGCATCGAAGGATGTTTAGGTAAATAATCTAGAAGAACATCAATATATTCTTCCATAATAGGTACATTCTTAATTTGATGATTTATTTCCTCGCCCATAGATATTGTTTTCTCCACCTCCCCAAGAATTCAATTCAACAGGGCTATTGGGGGTGGATCTATATCCGAATCATATGATGGTGTTTCTGATCTAAAGGTAAGGGATTCTACATCATTCTAAAAAATTGAAAATTCCTTCTTCTTGCAAAAGATATCCACATAAAGTCATAAAATCCAATTCATATCCCTTATTATATCAATGTTAATTAGGGGTATTATGATAAGGTTAGAAACTAAAGAATGTTTATGTGTCATATGGGGGTCTGATCGGCACATCTTTGTTGTAATGATACATCACTTATGAATTCTAAATGACAACTCCTTTATTAAATCAAATTGGACATGTCTAATTTTCATGAAGAACTAGGAAGATATAAAAGAATGTGATGACCCATAATCTAATAAATAATTGGCTATGTTTGAGGAAATTGTTAAATTACATGCCACCACATCATTAGGAACTTCTTCATCAGTAGTTGTGATCACATACGCTTAACCTTTCTCCCTTGGCCTTCTCTGGGGAATGTTTCCTCAGCACTTAGGTTAATCATTTGAATAATTTCTCATTTATTTGAAATTGTATCATTGAAAATTGTTGGCTTCTTTATTTCTCTTACACTCATGATATTGGTGTCCTTTTCCTCCATACTTATAATAAACACCCATACCCTTCAGGAATGTACCGGGGTGTTTCTCCCCACAATTATCATCGGTTTAAAAATTAATTCTTCCATTATTAAAAGTTTTTATGTTTCCTTTTCCAGAGTGTTTAGTATCCCCCTTTTTCTCTTTCATTCCTTTAAATTCATATGACATAAATAATTCTTTTTCTATCATTATATCACATGAGACTATATCATCATATGATGAGCTACGTTGAGATAATAGTTCCTTTGAAAGGAATGGTTTTAAACCATTAATTAATTAATTAATATTTCTCTTTGAATCCCATATGTATTCAATGGAATACCTTATTAACCATGTAAAGTTAGCTTCATACATTGCAACATTATCATCTAATTTTTGCCTCAGATTCAGAAACTTCCTTTCCTTTTCGATCGATGTTCATAAGGAAAGTATTTTTATAAAAATATTTAATTAATATCCATCTATTCAATATTTTAAATCTCTCCCTCCTCCGTTGAGTTTTGAATTAGTGATCACCATTGATAAAAATCTCCCGATAAATGATAAACTTCTAAGACAACCTTCTCCCATTAATTACTTACCAAAGAGAGAAATATCTTTTCTTAGGAACTTATCCATTACTATACTATAAATGGTTTTATAGTACCATTAAATTATAAAGGTTGTTGCAGAATAAAGTAGTATAACATTTCTAGTCCACGTTGTGGTTCATGGTTCTCCATACAGGCAAGGTTATTTTTTATAACCTGATTCAACTATCCCAGTATAGTTATAAGTTGTTTGGAAATAGTCAGAGCTCTATAACTAACATTATTATATTGAATAAGGGGGGAAATGACAACATGAGATATGCATGTTCATGTGGTTTCCATTCCTTCAACTAGGATCCATTTTTAAATGATGGCCTACACAAGATAAAGATATGAATCATATATTATAATATAACTAGTGGAATACTTAATATAACTTAAAATACTATGCATATCTAATCCCATAATCATATAATGGTTTCTTTAAGGAAAAAATTACTTTTAAATCCTTCATAATGGCTTATAAAGAAGATGTGAATTATCCTAATCATATCCCATGGGAGTGTCAAACTAGGTGAGCAGTAAGGCCCATTGTCGTGTACTAGGTTACCCTGGGTCAAGCCCAAAATGTATTCTTGGAGCTGTTACTCCATGGTACATATATACCATAACAACATCCACTTTTTGTATCCAGAAATAGATTTATTTTATAGGAATATACACACCATCTCTTCCTTATGAAAATCCTAGGATGTTCTTGTATGTTTATCCTCTATGTCTATCTTAGGATTTTGTTCCCTAATCTAGATTTTATAAATCAAGTATCCATGTTTTCTACTAAACATCATCTCTTACCAACTATAAGGACCTGACCCCAGTTTCCTAGAGTTGGTGGGTTATTTTATTACATTAGAATATAAACAAGAAAGTTGTATACCGAAGTGATGAATAGTTTAATTTATTTAGAAAACAAGATATATACATAAGTTCAAAAATAAAACATAGAAGAAAATACAACATATAAAATTCCTTTGAGTCACACATAATAACCTAGATTATCCTTGAACGTCATTCATAATATACATATTCACAACCTGGGGAAAATAAAACATGTGAAATGGGTGAGATCAGATTCTCAATAAGGGTAAATAATGCAATAGAGGAAATTGTAAACATAAACGCTAGTCATGGTGTATACCTAATTATTCATGCCTTAAAAAATAAACATGAGCATAATATGTAAGGAATAAAAAATGATTAAATAATTCCATAAAACATAACCATGGATATTATACTAGTCTAATAATCATATGGACAATCAATTTCTAGTTTTATAAAGAGGGAATTAATAATTTTGGACATCATAATCATTATGTTAGGGCATCATGCCATGACCATACAGAAATGGGTAAAAAACCAAACTAGTTTTACTCATGAGACCTACCGATGCATCAAGGAGCTATAGTGGACCCCAAACATAACATAATAAGTCCAATTAATTCATAATATGAATGGGTATAAACATAAACAACATTTAATTTCATATAAAAACTAACATATGAAATGTAAATAACATTCCCCAATCATTAAATATGAACACAAACCATTCGACATAATATGGTGAATGATTTCAAAATATAAAATCCAAAATCAGACTAATAATAAACCATTAAATAAAATATGGTATATGATATCATTAAATATTAATCCCAATTGAGCATAAGAATCAACAAGAGTGTTTAAAAAGATGAAAATACTAATATAAAATCATCAAGTATTTATTAAGATAAATACTATTTTACTTGAAAAGAGGAGTTCTTTTGGAAAAATATTTATATAAAAACATAATTTAATTAAGTTAGTATTCTCATGATAAAATTTATGATTTAATAAAAATAATGGTATCTAAAAAACATATTATTTAGTGCCCTTTAATATAGGAAAAATTTGAGAAGTTCCACTGAAACAGGCTTGTTAGTCAGGAAGAATTTTTGAATGTTTTTTAAAACATGTAAATAAAAATAAAATAAAGAAGGATTCTGGTTGGTAAATAGATATATAAAATTCAAATATAATTTATGAGGAATTAATAATAATATATAATAATTTCATTGAGTTAAGTAGAGAATAAGAGTAACCTGAAAGAAGATGGAGGTTCGGGTAGACAACCCTTACCTTATGTCCGAACGTGTTATGCACTTGACTTTAATAACCTAGGTAATCAAATTAATCCATTAAATTAGTCAATTAATAACCTTTTATACATATATATTATTTTTTATTTTTTATTATGTTCATTTATGGCATTATTGATAATTTATATGATTTAATTCTTTTGTTCCAGAGAGTTCATTTCCCTGATTTTCATAATCGGTTCACTTGTTTATAATTAATGGAGTTCAAGTAAAAATGATATAATTATAAATATTTGTATTTATATGATACTAATGAAAAAACAGAAGCTTAAATGTTCATATAATTCATTTGGTTATATGGTATGAGGATGATTTATTAGGTGAAACATTAATGATAATCATTTAGATTATTTTGCTTGTTTTTTGAATACTACGAACTAGTTTTGTCATACCTAATAATATTAAGTATATGTTCTAGTTATAGAAAATTAAACAGGTTATAATACATATATTATAGTTTATTTCAAAAATAAAAATGGTTTCATTACCAGAAATGAAGGGTAAATTAAAGAACAAAGGTTTGTCTTCCATGAATGTTGTCAATCTGCACCTACTAGAAGATTATTTTGTTTTTAAAATAAAAGAGAAAGAGTAAGGATATTGATGATGGATGTAACTCCCCGACGCCAGTTACCCAGAGTCTGTGCATTATTATGTGACATTGGTATGATCACAAATGATCAAGACTCGAAAGACCGATTAGTTTAGTAGCCTTGAAAAAACTAGATACATTCATAAGTCTTACATTACATCATAAAGAAAAAAAAACTACAACAACATATTGTCTTCATATCCCAACATACTATCCCTGTAGGTCATTCATAATATACTACTTCACATCCTGGAAAAATTAAAACATTGAAAGGGGTGAGCTCAGATTCTCAATAAGGATAACAATATAGCGGAAGCTTTTATAAATAAACATAGACATTTAAGGAAATGTATGACTAAAACAAAAGCCTTTTAAACATGAAATTCAACATAATATGGAAAAAGTAAAATGAGATAATGTCATTAACTCCTTCACATGGATATTCTACTGGTCGAATAATCACATGCAATATCAATAACCACTTTCATAATGATGGAATGCATAATGCCAGACTATCATAACCACGTAGCGGAGGCCTCGTGCTAAGACTACACATAATATTTTGTCAAGGCCTTGTTCCAAGACAGTAGTTTGTCTCATGAGACCTACAGATTCATCGAGGAGATATAGCGGGCCCCACCCGTCACTTATTAAGTCCAATGCATTCCTCATATGAACAGGTTTAAACATATCATGAACCATAACATAATCGTATCACATAAAACATGCATAAAGGAAACATAAAATTTCCACATTTCAATCAGAAGATATCAATACAACACATTGATATAATAAAAATATTATCAAAACCATTTTCAATACCAAAAAAAAAGTAAATCATGGTATTTATTTTTCTTTTAAAATTTTTTTATGTCTTATAGAGGAAGCCGAAACTCAAATAATAGTCATGGCGGTGGAGACATCATTGTCACCTCATACGTAAGAAAAAACATTCCTTTTGTCATTTAGAAAAAATGCTTCATATAAAAATATTTCTTTTGAATAAAAGCAAAAGTCAACGGGGTTTGTACACCTTATAAATGAAAGTTGTGTATAAAACCAAATATGCCTCAATGAAAGGAGATTCAGACGAAGTCCATACAAAGATCATTTTTAAAATAAAATAGATCTATTATGTGTATTCACTATAAGTACACATAAATAAAGTACATATACAAGATAAGACATAATAATATCCTGACATATTTTGAAAGTAGGAGATTAACCCAAAGAATGGAAATTGGGTTAAGAAATTCCCTTACCTCATGTCCGACTTGACTCGACCGTTCTTTAATCTACTGAATAATAAACTAGAGTGAATTTATTTTTGCTTAAGAACCTTTTTCATGTTCATTATTCCATTTATATCACTTATTACCTTGTTATGAACATTATGTAATTATTTAAGTTAATAACAGTCATTTTGTTGATCTTAGGTACTTGAGTCAAAAATAAACTTATTATAATTACACATTGTTCATGTGGTGAAATATCCATTATATCCAGAATTATATTCATGATGTAGATATCATATATATCATATATATCCATTATATACATTCATTCATAATATTACATAACATTTAGAGATAAGAAATGAAATGCCCCGTTCATGGAGACGGTAAGCCGTACGTACGCATGAACGCTACTTTCATTTCTATTTCATATTTAATAGAATGAAATTATAATTATATAAAGGTATACTATAATTCCAGTATAATATATTATATAATATCATGTACTCCATCCTTTATACATCCCACATATGGCATTAATGATTCAAATCACTTTGAGGGGGCTGTAGTCTGCACTTCCTAAAATGAAATTATCACCTTTACCCATAATGGAAATCATAAAGGTGTAACATAAATGAAAAATACAGAAGCACAAGGAAAACCGAAACGTAATATATATCATATATGAAAAATAGTTTCATCATAATGGCCACCATGAAAGGTGTTAAAAGAAGTTTCAACAATCATCGTTTCGTGAGGCAGTAATTCGCCACCCACAGAAACAGTATGTTCTTTAACCATTAGACGAAGGTGTGTGTAAGTGTAAATCAAATACTTCTCATAAAAACATACTAGTATATTGAATATACTGGTTTAGTTATAAAATAATGTAATAATAAGTTTTTATGGGGTTGGAGAAGCAAAATAAAACTGAAGAACACAGGAGAAGACATTACCTAAAAATCAGGTAATGCTTTTTTTGATTTGAGCCAAAGGCTTCCTTGGGAAGAATTATGCCCAAAGTGAGGCTTCTAGGAGTAATAGAGGGAATTTGAGAGAGTATTGGGGCAGAGGCTGGCTGAGCCAAATGGATTTATGGTGTGAGTAAGGTGGTGGGGGGGGACTTTTATAAGAGGAGAGGAGGGGCACTCTTGGAAAGATTGAAATGTTAAATTATTAAGAAATGCTTTTCGGATTCTAAAGGTCCCAAAATGATATATTTAGAGGCTAAGGTGATAAGGGTATGAAGTATACTCATAGAATAGGTTTTTTACAAGTGTATGTCTTAGATTTTACATTAACGTTTTATTTTATTTAAATCATTAATTAATGAGGTAATTTCTGCATCATCATGGTGTCATAAATAATTTAATTTATTTAATGTCTAAAAATTATAAAACAATTATCATTATGTAGGAAATCTTTTTATATTTCTAATTAATATTTATAGTCAAATATATGACTTGTATAACCCCATTTAAAAATTGTTTTAGTAAAACAACTCATGTTTGTGATATTTTTATTTTAACATTAAATAAAATGTTTTTTATGTCATTTTCTTACCAAAGTGGCTCAATGGGGTCCCAAGTTGACACATGGATTTTCTTGGTCGGCCATGACTCATCCAATATAGGGAGCACAAGTTTAAAGGTATTTTCATATTTTTATAATATCATTTTTACTTTAAATTTCTCTAATTACCTTTAATAACGATTAATTAAACTTTAAAGTTACTAATCACCAAATTTTTTTAATCCCATTGAACCAAATTTTACTTTCTAATGACAACCATGTATGTCGGAGTTTTGAAAATCAAATCACAGAAGTAGTAAGGTTTCATTTAAATGAAAAATCAGTTTTTTAACTACCACATAGTGGTTTCACTATTCATCAAAAATTGAAGTTTTTTAGAACAATGCCAAAATTTCCCCCTAAGCTATAATAGATATTCCAAATTCAAAAATGATGTCTATTTTACAAAATTCCAAACATATAAGTTGCATTAATTAATTTAATAATTAATTCCCGCTGTCACAACAAATAACTTGTTTTTAAGAAACAATATATATCAAAAGATTTACAATTGTTTATATCCCATTTCAAAGTGAAATTAATTCTAATGAACACCATTAGATGAAATGGTAAAAACATATTCTAATTATACTCTAAAACGACCCAATAGTATAACTTATCACTATAAATTATTCTGATTAAAAAAGTTGTTTTTATGTATTTTTTACTATTCATAAAAAATTGGAAGTTCTCAGAAAAATACCAAACACTCAACATAGGATAATTTCTATATTCCGAATCCAAAAATGAAGTTCATTTTTAAATATAAAATATATATAATTTCAAAAATTGGGTATTACTGTTCATAATGGCTATTTTGATTGGTCACGGTGCGTTAGAATCTCGAACTTGCATACAATGCAAGCTATTGCATTATTGAATGAGAAGCGTAGCGTGGAAGATCGGGGTGTTACATTCTCCCCACCTTCAAGAAATTGTATCCTCGCAATTTGAAAATTTTATTTGAAAATAAATGGTTGAAAATAGAAAATACCTTTGTGGAAAACCCACATCGGAAATAAGGTTAATAAAATTTAGCCTTAATAAGAGGGAAAGGGAAATGAAAAAGTCACCACCAAATTATGATCTCGAGAAGGAGAATATTGTTGGAAATTCAATACATATATTTGGAGGAAAAACTTAAATATTTGTAGTGAGTGATTGAGGTCATCAATCACAAACATGTGTAAAATTGAGGGCCTCAAAGCCTTCAATCTATGTTGATTTAAAATATTATCAGTTCAACAAAACATAAGGTATTAGGATAACACATTTTTTGTTTTAATATCCCTTTACTAAAGTTTAAGAATTAATTTACTCATAGCATAAGAGATAGGTATATATATATTTATGCTTGACAAGTAGAGTTTCAGCTTTCAACTAATTTCTAGCACAAAGTCTTCTTTCACTCAAAAAGATAATAGAACTCAAAAAATATTATATTAATCCTAATAGTACAAGGTTAAAAATATTAACACATACCATTTATATTATGAAAACTATTCTGTAATAACCAGGGACTTTCTGTAGGCTAGTGGTAGGTAATAAAGGCCTGTCGCACTATGGTTGTGGGTTCGATTCCTATAGCTTTGTCCGACGTGACGGGTTATCCCTCCAACCTACAGGTTGTCTGTTTCCTAAAAGTATTGTATTATAATATTCCAAAAATAATCTTCCTAAATGTTTTAACCTTAAACAATACTATCCAAAGTTCAACTTAATTCATTCCAACCTTTATAGTTATCCAAAATACCTCTATCCAGACTTTCTCTAAAAGGTCTCTAAATTCCAAAATCAATTGTAACATCAGATTCCCCAAACAATGTAAAGTTTCTCTTATTGTCACATACTAAAAATATGATTACCTTCATCATATTAAATCCTTAATGAAAACAACAAGTACTACAGTACAATCCTTATTTATATATCACACTATCCTTATAACCAGAATAAAATCCTTGAGTCCAAAAGCACCAATATATTAATTATTACACTTCAACTGTAGTAATATCATATGATTGTCTTTGATCCCTTGGCCTTTTCTGAGGTATGTTTCCCTGATGCTTAGGACATTCATTTGTATAATGCCCCATTTCCCTACAATTGTAGCATTCAACATTGATAGCCACTTTCTTTCCCTTGCAATCACCAGCCTAGTGACCTTTTTCTCCACATTTGTAACAAACTCACATTCCTTTTAGGCAAGTACCGAGGTGATTCTTCCCACAATTATCACATAATGGAAAATCCTTATTTCCCTTTTTCCATTTATCTGTCTCTTGTTCCACCGTTCTCTTCTTCTCTTGCTTTTCTTTGTTGTCATAAGACTTAGAGAATTCCTTTTCGGTCTTGATAGCAAACGAGACAATATCTTCGTACGATTATATGGATTGTGATACTAAATCTCGACGGAGAAATGGTTTTACCCCATCAAGGAAACGATCAATCTTACTTCTTGGGTTACGTATATAATCTAAAACATACCTTGCTACCCTTGTAATGTTGGCCTCATACGTTGCGACATTCTCATCCACTTTTTGTCTCAGACTCAGAAATTGTCTTTCCATATCTTCTCGATGGTCACGAGGAAATTATTTTTCTAAGAAAAGATCTTTGATCTCTCTCCATTCCATACTTGATACTTCTTCATCTTCCATTGTATTTTGAATCAATGAACACCATTGATCAACATCTCCAGTGAGGCAGTAAACTGCCATGATAACCTTTTCCCTTTCACTACTCCCCAAGGCATGGAATATTTTCTCTAAGGAATTTATCCATTGCTCAGCTACTAAGGGATTTGTAATTCCATTGAATGTTGGTGGTTGTTGCCTCATGAAGGGGTCTAACATTGATCCTCCATGTTTCGGATCAGGGTCTTCCATACGAGTAAGGTTATTATTCGTAGCCAGAGTGAGTTGTCCCAATATGGTGATAAGCTGATCAACACTAGTTGTATCACCAGCTCCATAATAATTATCTTGAGTAGGAGAGAAATCCCTACATGGATTGCATGCATTGATACGGTTTCCATTCCTCCCACTAGGCACCATTTCTAAACAATGGAATAAACAAGATTAGTTTATGAATCATAATACATAATTCCATATTTGTAAAACACATAACATAAATTGATCAATTTATGGATATAATCCATAATCATAAAAAGAAATGTTTTCTTTGAGGAAGTATATACTCATAAACCCTTCATAATGGTTTTTAAAGAAAATGATAATTATCCTAAGCATATCCCCCGGGAGTGTCGTAAACAAGAGTGCAGCAAAGCCCGTTGTCATTAACCAGTTCCTGTTCGTGTCTAGCTCAAAGCGGTGTTTTCGGGTTTAACCCCTAGGTACATCTATTCCAGAGCCGCCTCTACCTACTTGCATCCAGACAGGGATTTATTGCTCGGAAAACTCACAAAATCTCTACAACAACAAAAATTCTAGGAAGTTATTCTATACTAATCCTCAAAGTCTATCATTGCGCTATGTGTTATAATCAGAGTTTATCTAAATCTAGCTTCCAAGGTTAGTACTAAACTGCCTCTGATACCAACTGTAACGCCCCGACCCCAGTTACCCAGAGTTGGTGCATTATTGCGTAACATTGGCATGATCACAAAAGATCAAGTCTTGAAAGACTGATTAGTTTAGTAGCCTTGGAAAAACTAGATACATTCATAAGTCTTACATTACATCATAAAGAAAAAAAAACTACAACAACATCTTGTATTCATATCCCCTCATATTATCCCTACAGGTTATTCATAATATACATCTTCAAATCATGGAGAAATTAAAACATTGGAAGGGGTGAGCTAAAATGCTCAGTAAGGATTACAATATAGCTAAAGCTTTTATAAATAAACATAAACATTTAATGCAATGTATAACTAAAACAAAATCCTTTTAAAGCTAAACTTCAACATAATATTTCAAAAGTAAAATTAGATAATTCCATTTACTTCTTCCCATGGATATTCTACTGGTCGAATAATCACATGCAATATCAATAACAACTTTTATAATGATTGAATGCATAATGCCAGACTATCATAACCACGTATCCAATGCCTCGTGCCAAGACTACAAATAATATTATGTCATGGACTCATGCCAAGACATTAGTTTGTCTCATGAGACATACCGATGCATCATGGAGCTATAGCGGGCTCCACCCGTCACTTATTAAGTCCAATGCATTCCTCATATGAACATGTTTAAACATATCATAAACCATAACATAATCGTATCACATAAAACATGCATAAAGGAAACATAAAATTTCCACATTTCAATCACAAGACATCAATACAATACATTGATATAATGAAAACATTATCAAAACCATTTTCAATACCAAAATAAAAGAAAAGTAAAACATGGTATTTATTTTTCTTTTAAAAAAATGTTATGCCTTATAGAGGAATCCGAAACTAAAATAATAGTCACGGTGGTGGAGAAGTCATTGTCACCGCATACGTAAGAAAAAACATTCCTTTTTCATTTAGTAAAAAACACTTCGTATAAAAAGATTCCCTTTGAATAAAAGTAAAACTCAAAGGGGTTTATACACCATATAAATGAAAGTTATGTATAAAACCAAATATGCCTCAATGAAAGGAGATTGAGACGAAGTCCTTAAAAAGATAATTTTTAAAATAAAATAGATCTATTATGTGTATTCACTATAAGTACACATAAAGAATGTACAAATACAAGATAGGACATAATAATATCATGACATATTTTGAAAGTAGGAGTTTAACCCAAAGAATGGAAATTGGGTTAAGAAATTCTCTTACCTCGTGTCCATCTTGACTCGACCGTTCTTTAATCTCCTGAATAATAAACTAGAGTGAATTTTTATTTGCTTAAGAACCTTTTTCATGTTAATTATTCCATTTATATCACTTATTACCATGTTATGAACATTATGTAATTAGTTAAGTTAATAACGGTCATTTTGTCGATCTTAGGTACTTGAGTCAAAAATAAACTTCTTTGAATTACACATTGTTCATGTGGTGAAATATCTATTATATTCAGAATTATATTAATTATTTAGATATCATATATATCATATATATCCATTATATACATTCATTCATAATATTACATAACATTTAGAGATAAGAAATGAAATGCACCGTTCATGGAGACGGTAAGTCGTACGTACGCATGAACGCTACTTTCATTTAAATTTCATATTTAATATAATGAAATTTTAATTATATAAAGGTATAATATAATTCCAGTATAATATATTATATAATATCATTTACTCCATCCTTTATACATCCCACATATGGCATTAATGATTCAAGTCACTTTGAGGGGGTGGTAGTCTGTGCTTCCTAAAATGAAATTATCACGTTTACCCATAATGAAAATCATAACGGTGTGACATAAATGAAAAATACAGAAGAATAAGGAAAACATAAACATAATATATATCATATATAAAAAATAGTTTCATCATAATGTCCACCATGAGAGGTGTTAAAAGAAGTTTGAACAATCATCGTTTCGTGAGGTAGTAATTCGCCACCCACAGAAACAGTATGTTCTTTAACCATTAGACGAAGGTGTGTGTAAGTGTAAATCAAATACTTCTCATAACAACATACTAGTATATTTAATATAATGGTTTTGTTACAAAATAAAGTAATAAAAATATTTTAGGTGGTTGGAGAAGCAAAATAAAACAAAAGAACACAAGAGAAGACATTACCTTAAAATCGGGTAACTCTTTTTTGATTTGAGCCAAAGGCTTCCTTGAGAAGAATTCTGCCCAAAGTGAGGCTTCTAGGAGTAATATATGGAAGTTGAGAGAGTATTGGGGTAGAGTCTGGCCGAGCCAAATGTCTTGAAGTTGTGAGTAAGGTGGTGGTGGGGGGACTTTTATAAGAGGAGAGGAGGGGCACTCTTGGAAAGATTGAAATGTTAAATTATTAAGAAATGCTTTTTGGATTCGAAAGGTCCCACAATGATATATTTATAGGATAATGTGATAAGGGTTTGAAATATACTCATCTAATAGGTTTTTTGAAAAGTGTATGTCTTAGATTTTACATTATCGTTTTATTTTATTTAAATCATTAATTAATGAGGTAATCGCTGCATCATCATGGTGTCATAAATAATTTAATTTATTTAATGTCTAAAAATTATAAATAAATTATCATGATGTAGAAAATATTTTTATATTTCTAATTAATACTTATAGTCAAATATATGACTTGTATAAACCCATTTAAAAATTGTTTTAGTAAAACAACTCATGTTTGTGACATTATTATTTTGACATTAAATAAAACATTTTTAATGTCATTTTCCTACCAAAGTGGATCCATGGGATCCCCAAGTTGACCCATGGATTTTCTTGGTCGTCCATGTCTCATACAATAGGGTTAGGACAAGTGTAATGGAATTTTCATATTTTTATAATATCAATTTTACCTTAAATTTAACTAAATACCTTTAATCGCGATTAATTAAACTTAAAAGGTACTATTCACCAAACACAATTTAATCCCATTGAACCAGATTTTACTTCCTAATGAGAACCATGTATGTCGGATTTTTGAAAATCAAATCACAGAAGTGGTAATGTTTCATTTAAATGAAAAATCAGTTTTTTAACTACCACTTAGTGGTTTCACTATTCATCAAAAATTGAAGTTTTTCAGAACAATGCCAAAATTGTACCCTAAGCTATAATTGATATTCCGAATTGAAAAATGATATATATTTTACAAAATTCCAAACATATAAGTTTCATTAATTAATTTTATAATTAATTTCTATTGTCACAACAAATAGCGTGTTTTTAAGAAACAATATATATCAAAAGATTAACAATTGTTTATATCCAATTTCAAAGTGAAATTAATTCTAATGAACACCATTGGATGAAATGGTAAAAATATATTCTAATTATACTCTAAAACCACTCAATTGTATAATTTATCACTATAAATTATTTTGATTAAAAATGTTTTTTTTAAGTATTTTTACTATTCATATAAAATTAGATGTTCTCAGAAAAATACAAAAAATTAAACATAGGCTAATTTCTATATTCCGAATCCAAAAATGAAGTTCAATTTGAAAAATAAAGTATATATAATTTCAAAAAGTGGGTATTACTATTCATAATGGATATTTTGATTGGTCGCGGTGCATTAGAATCTCGAACTTGCGTACAATGCAATCTATTGCATTATTGAAAGAGAAGCGTAGCGTGGAAGCTCGGGGTGTTACAATGGATGTTACATTAACATGATATAATTAATGTATATATATGTTAATGGAGTTATAATGATCATTTGGTTAGAGTTGGTGAGTGAGGGACTAAGAAAAGAAAATAAATTGATATGAAATTAAAAGAAAGGTGAAGAGGATTTACCTCTTGAAATACCCTCCTTGAGAGCATCCTTAAGGGAAGGGGTTTTGGTCTTTTGGAAAGACCAATGGATTCCGGATCTGGGGAGGGACTAGGGAAGAGTATTTGGGCATGTATTTTATGATATTCAATTTTTAGAGGATTGATAAGGAGAGGGAGTGATGGGTGGTTTTTATTATGGAGGAGAGGAGTTATTACCCATTAATTTATTTATTATTTTATTGTTTTGGATCAAGTATATAAATAGTCTTGATTCATGGGACTGTAAATACAGATAAGTGAATTTTAGTTTGAAAAAATTCCCATTAACATTATATATGACTCATGCATGAATCATAAATTCATTTCTTTGGCATATTTCATAGATTATTCAATTCCACTATTCAAAAATATTCAAGTATTCTATAACAAACCCAAAAATATACCCTAACCAATTTTTTATGTATATAATTAATAAATTAAATACATTTTATCAAAATAATTTTATAAATATGTGAAATTAAATTTTTAAATAAAATCATTACTTAGTTAAAAAATACAGATTTTAAATTTAAAACCGATTTTATAATACTTTAAAAAATAAACCGATGTATTATGAAATTATCCAAAAAGCAAAGAAAAAAACTATTTATTTAGGAATACATTTTATGAAAATTAATTTTATGAATTTAATAATTTAAAATTGTAATTAAATATTTATTACTCACAAAATAACAAAACATAATTATTAATTTATAATATATTCTATTTCATTTATAAGTTTCCTAAATATTATTTATAATTATGTGAGAAAGGTTAATATTCATACGGGTACATTACTACTCGTAAGGGTATGTTACTATTTATTAGGGTAAGTTAATATTCACCAACAATGTTAGTTGATCCTATTAGACTCCAAATATATTACTAATCGCAACAATGTATGTCAGTTTTTCAAAATTCAAATCACAAAAGACAGAAAATTATGTTCATTGTATAGGGTATGAAAATGAATTATTTCATAGAGACTCAGTGTTTAATTCATTCAATATTAAATTTATTTGAAAATTATTAGGGTTCCACATTTTTACCCTCTTATCAAAATTTCAACAATGGAATTTCTAGAATGTTACCTTATAAACATATTTGGGTAGTTCTTTATCCTAAGTTCCTCATGAACCAATGTTTCTTCGGAAATTGTATGATTTTTCCAAAGTTACTTTACTAGTCGAGTCATCTGATTACTCAACACCTATTCTTTAGTGTCTAGAATTCAGATAGGCTCTTCCCAGTAAGATAAGTCAGGTTTTAATTCTATATCTTTAGAAGTGAGGACATGCGTTCGGTCTCACATGTACTTTCTTATTATTGAGACTTGGAATAAATTGTGTACCTTAGAAAGCCTAGAAAACATTTCAAAATGATAATCCATAGCTCTAATTCACTCCAGAATTTCAAATGGGCTAATATACCTAAGGCTTAGTTTCCATTTCATTCCAAATCATACAACACCCTTCTAAGGAGATACTTTCAAGAAAATTTGATCTCCCTCTTGAAATTCCAAATCCTTATTTCGATTATCAGCATAACTATTTTTCCTAATTTGAGATTCTTTGATATGGGTTTGAATTTTCTTTACCTTCATCGTTTTTTCCTCCACATGCTATGGGCCCACAAGCATACTTTCACTAACTTCATCCCAATATGTTGGTGTGTGGCATCTCTTTCCATAAAATGCTTCATATGGTCCCATTTGAATCCGAGAATGGAAACTATTATTGTAAGAAAATCCCACGAAAGGTAAATACTAATACCAAAAACCCTGAAAGTTAAGTGATCATGGTCTCAACATGTCTTATAATGTTTGGATCGTCGTTTCTGGTTTCACATCAGTTTGAGGGTGATAATCAATAATCAATATAAGATCAGTATCCAATGTTTTTTGAAGATTTTTCAAGAATTTTATGTGAATCGTGGATCAAGATCAGACACAATTGATATAGGCTATCCATGATGTCTCAAAAATTTATAAATAAAGAGTCATATAAGATGATCCAGTGGGAAATCCTCTATTATAGCGAGGAAATGTGGAGATTTTGTAAGTTGATCAACAATTACCCATATTGCATGATTATTTCTTGGAGTTATGGGTAATATAGTGAATGAATCCATGTTAATTTCATTCCATTTACATGTAAGAATAGGTAGAGGTTGCATGAATCCTCTTGGATGTTGTCGTTCGACCATCACTTGTTGACAAACTAAACATATTGATACATAATATTCGATTTCTTACTTTAGGTCATCCCACGAGAAATATTCCTTTAAATCACTATATATTATAGTGCTACAGGTTTTTATTGAGAAATTTCATTTATTGGCATAATCAAATAACTCCATTTTTAGATAGTGTATAGAGGGAGCACCTAGTCTCTTCCCAAATTTTAGAATTCCATCCTCTCTCATAAAGTCAGCCAACTTCCCATCATTCACACCACTAATTTTCTTCTGAATATTCTGATCATAAGACTAAGAAGTTTTATTTAATTCCAGTTAAGATGGTTGGGAAACCAATTAAAAAATTAATGACATTTCACCCTCATTGATAATTCCCATATCCATCCTTACTAGATCTATGACTACATGATCCTTTTAATCCTCATTTTCTTTAGATTTCAATGATCTTTTATGCTCAATGCATCAGCTACATTATTTGAATTTTTTAGGTGGAAGTGTATAGAAAAATATTAATTCTTGAGTATCTCGAGCCATAAAATTTTCTTTATGTTGAGTTCATTTTTTGTGAATATATATTTTAAACTATTGTGATCTGTATATATATCCCACATTTTACCATAAATACAATGTCTCTATATATTCAGAGAAAATATATAGCTACTAACTCATGATCATGAGCTGTATAGTTCTGTTCATGAATCTTTAGCTGCCTTGATGCATAAACAATAACTCTATCATTCTATATAATAATAAACCCATGTAATTTCTTTGACACATCACTATAGATCACAAATCAACCATTTCCTGATGGTAGTGTCAGGGTTAGGGCATTCACTAATCTCCTTTTCAATTCTTAAAAACATTCATCACATTCTTTTGTTCATACAAACTTAACCCCTTTTCGAGTAATCTTGGTTAATGTGTTGGCTAATCGAGTGAAGTTATGAATGAAATACCAATAATAACATACTAAAACAATACAACTTAGTAACTTGGTTACGTTCATTTGAGTCAGCCATTACTAAACTACCTTTTTCTTTGCAATATCAACAATGTTTCCATCCTTAGAGATAATATGTCCAAGAAAAGAAACTGATTGAAGCTGAAATTCACACATTCTAAAATTACCATATAATTCATTTCCTTTAAGAGAGTTTAGAAAAATTTTCAAGTGATTCTCATGATATTCATAGCGTTTGGAGTATACCAAGATATCATCAATATATACCACCACATAGTCAATAATATATTACTTGAAAACTCTATTCCTTAGAACCATGAAAATAGAGGGTGCATTAATCAGTCCAAAAGGCATTACTATAAACTCAGAATTCCCAAACCTAGTTCAAAATGATGTCTTTAGAATATCTTCCTTCCTCATAGGCAACTGATGATATCCTGATCGAAGTTCAATCTTTGAAAATTATTGGTCACTTTGAAGTTGATCAAATAAATCATCAATGCAAGGAATATGATAGTTGTTCTTTATCTTAATAGCATGGATCTCCCTGTAGTCAATGCATAGCATCATAGAACCATATTTATTCTTATCGAAAAGAATAGGGACTCTGCATGGTGAAAATGTTGGGGGAATAAATACTTTATAACACAATTCTTATAGTTGTTTCTTCAGTTATATATAATCCACTGTGGACATTCTATAAGTAGTCTTTGAAATTGGTCTTGAACTGGGAATTAAGTATTTAAAAAACTCAACTTCCCACTCCAGATTATGTCAAGTTAAATAATTAGGAAACACTCTAATGTATTCTTGAACAATTAGTACATTATTAATTTGTACATTTATTTCCTCACCCATAGAAATTGTTTTTTCATCCACCCCAAGAATTTAATTTAGTATGGATACTCGGGGTTGATCTATATCAGAATAAGATGATAATGATTCTAATCTAATGATAATGAATTCTACATCATTCTCAGAAATTGTAACATCCTTCTTCTAGTATTATAGTTTCACATCATAACATGAAATCCAATTCCTACTAAGGGTTATATCAAATTTAATCAGGGGTATGATGATATGGTTAAAATCTAAAGCATGATTATGTGTAATAAAGAGGATTGATTGAATCATCTTTTTTGCAATGATATTTCACGTAATATGTTTGACTAAGAACTCCTTTATTAAATCAAATTGTACATGTCTATTGTTTTGGAAAACTAGGAAGATATAAAAGAATGTGATGATGAAGAATCTAATAAAGCATTGGATACGTTTGAGGGAATTATTAAATTACACACCACCACATCATTATGAACTTCCCCATCAGCAGTTGTGATCACATAAGCTTGGACTTTCTCCCATGGCCTTCTCTGTGGAATTTTTCCTCGATTCTTTGGAAATCATTTGAATAATCTCTCATCTCTTTGAAATTGTAGCATTGAACAATGGTGGATTATTCCCTTCCCTTAAAATCATTGGGTAGGTGGCCTTTTCCACTATAGTTGTAACAAACACCCATACCCTTCAGGAAATTACCAGGGTGTTTCATCCCATTGTTATCATAGGATAGAAAATCAATTATTTACCTTTTCTAGTTTTCCTTATTTTATTTTCCAGAGTGTTCAGTAGACCTCTTCTCCTATTTAATTCTATTAAATTCATAATACATAGTGAGTTATTATTTCTATCTTGATGGAGCATGAGACTATATTTTCATATGATGAGAATATTTGAGAGAACATCGCCCTTCAGAGTAATGGTTATAAAACATAAATGAATTGATAGATATTTATCCATGTAATCTTTATGTGGTTGTCAACAAGACTTGCTAACCTTGTGAAGTTAGATGCATACTTTGCAACATCCCCATCTTATTGTTTCATCATATTCTGAAATAGACATTCTATATCCACTTATTGTTCATGAGGAAATTATTTTTCTAATAACATATTATTAAAATCCCTCCATTCCATAGTTTTAATCTCTTCCACATCCTTTTTGTTTTAAATAAGTGACCACCATTGATCAGCATCCCCCAATAAATGATAAACTGCCATGACAATCTTCTCCATATCATTAATTCCCAATGAGAGAAATATGTTCTCTGAGGAACTTATCCACTTCTCTACTTTAATTGGGTTTTTAGTCCCATTAATAAATGGGGGATATTGTCACATAAAGCGGTCTGACATTAATCCTCCATGTTGTTGTTCATGATCCTCCATATGGGTAAAGTTAGTATTTCAAACCTGAGTTAGATATCCTAGTATGGTTATAAGTTTTCAGCACTAGTCTCAAAACTAGAACCAACATCATTATCTTTTAATAGGGGGAAATCCTTAGATGGGATACACACATTCATGTAGTTTCCATTGATTCGAATAATCACCATTTTAAATGATGTCCTACACTAGATTAGGTTATAAATCATATTGTACAATATCAATAAGCAGGATACTTAACAGTAATTGAAATGCTATACGTAGCTAATCCAATAAACATAAATATGGTTTCTTTGAAAGGAAATTTACTATAAAATCCTTCACATTTTCTTGTAAAAAATACATGAATTATCATAAGGATATCCCCTGAAAGTTTCAAACCAGGTTTACAGTAAGGCCAGTTGTCATGTACTAGGTTAACCTAGGTTAAGCCTGAAACACCTTGTCGGATTTATTATTCATAGGTATATTTGTGATAGAACTACATCCATATGTAGTATCTAGAGAGGGGGGCGGGGGTATTTTCTAATAGTATCCACACAATATCTTCCTTACCAAAATTATAGGATATTCTCATGGGTTTATCATCATAATCTATCTCATTTTTTTGTTCCATAATCTATAGTATCTAAATCTAGTTTCCATGTTTTCTACAAAAATTACCTTGATATCAACTTTAAGGAACTGACCCAGTTACCTAGATCTAATGACTTATTCTATTACATTGTTATATAAACAAGGAAGTTGTATCCCTAAGGAATGAATAGTTTAGTAGCTTTAGAAAACAATATATATATAAAATTTCAATATTACAACTTGAAAGGAAAAACAATTTATAAACTACTTTTGAATCACACATATTCTCTTATATTATCCTTTGAAGTCATTCATAATATACATATTCAAAACCTAGGGAAAAATAAAAATGTGAAAGGTGTGAGATCCGATGATCATTTAGGGTAAATAATACAGTAGAAGAAATTATAAACATAAACACTAGGCATGATGAATTAATAAATTTGCATGCCTCTGAAATAAGCATAATATGGTAGGAATAAAAACTTGCTAAGTAATTCCATAAGACATAATGATGGATACTATACTAGAAAAATAATCACATGGACTATCAATATCTAGTTTCATAATGATAGAATTTATAATGTTGTACATCATAATCATTATATCAAGGCCTCATGACAAGACTATACGTAAATGTGTAAAAACCAAAACTATTTTTCCTCATGAGACCTACTGATGCATCAAGGTGCTATAGTGGACCCCACCCATAATGTAATATGTCTAACTGATTTCTCATATGAATAGGGATAAAAATAGACAACATATATATTCATATTGAAACTAACATATGTGTTTTGTAGAGCCTTGAAACATGTGTTCTAGTTTTAAGAATCACTTATTCTATGTGGTTTCCATTGGATTTATTCATGGAACTGGAAACACCCAATGGTTCTTTATCAAAAAGCGAAATACTTTCCAAAGGCATGAATTCATTATGTTTGAACTTTATGAAACTTTGGAACATGCATTTTTCAAGAGGATGGGAGGTCGAACTCATCACATCCTATTGGGGGGAATTATTGTCTAATATGGGTCTCTCTTTAAAAATTTAAGATATTTTTATGAATCCTTATTAATTCACCAAGTATAAAATATGTTTACCATATAATTTTCAATCAATTATTAACATTTTAAAAATTTGGAATCATCTGTATGTATTCGAGGTTCTTCACTATTGGAGATATAATCTCATATACTACTTAGAGATTCTTTTAATCATTCTTACGATGATACTGGTTTTTATCCACTCTGTGGGGCACTCTAGAATTTTTTGTCATCCTAGGAGACAAAGTTCTGTTTTGATATTGGGATCATACCCATTAAATGGGATTACTATGTATCCCTATGGAAGGAATTAGAACCCTGAACGTTCGGTGATACTAAATGGTACACATCATACCTTTTATGGTCATGTGATAAGGACCCAGCTGTATAGTTTAATGTCATGTGGTACATACATCTAAGCCAAAGGATCTTAGTCAAAGTTTAGTGTGGGAATTATGCCTAACTATCCCAAGTAACTTGGAATGAATATTGGTATCCATGTATGATTAGACCCTGTTGGGAATACGGCCCAAGGTGAACAGGATTGATTTGAAGTGTTGGGTTTGAACCTCAAGGAGGCTTCCTACGTATCCCATGTGGATGGGAATCAATTACCACATTGTTCAATAAGTCTCACAAGATACTATAGTCCTTTGATATAAATGAGTTTGGGCTTACTTTCTGAAAGTGATGCCTTGAATACATGGGGGGTTTAATTTGGGGCTTATTCTAAAAGAGGATTCTTAGATTAATGGAATTAGGCCTAGATACCTGAAGAGGATATCTAGTGGGCTCAAGCCTTGAAAGGGCTTCCTACATTTCCTTATTATGATATAAATCAGAGTTCTCATAGTTCATTAAATTGTGTGTGATTGTGAAATTATTTTAATCACCATGAATATGTAAGACCATGTGAGTCATGATCAGTTTGAGAAACAAGAGGATGTGAAATATTCAACAATGAAACACACACTTTTCCTCCTCTACTGGTGGAAGAGGATGCACCTATGGCTTCCAGGGTGGACGAGGGTGAGGTTATGATCCTTCCCTCTATTCACTTTACATTGGACAAAGGTCCAATGAATGGAAGAAGGGATGAAGGTTAGGGGCTTATACCGGAATAGCTTCCATAAAATTGATCCCAGTAGGGGAGGGAGACTTTTCATTCACTTGATTGGAAAATAATGTTTAAACCTTAACTTCCCTACCAATGATATAAGGTTCTAGTCCATTTAGAAGGGATAGGGTGAGACCTAAACCTAAATCCTCCAAACTGAGAACTTCCCAGCACTTTTCCTAGGTGAATGGTCTATGTGACTGTCGATATAAAAACCCATAGACACTCGATGAATACTAACCCCATTGAGAAACAAATGTGGGAATCCTCTGACTGAGGATATACAAACCCAAAAAGAAGACAAAATTATGTGACTTTTATAAAGTTTTGATAAGTTAGGGGGTTTTGGTGGACGTCTCAAAATAATCCCTTTCAGGCAAGAGAGACAATGAAGTAGAAGCCTTGCCTTGAATAGATTTGATGAGGGCTTGATGTCTTATAGACTAAGGAGAGTAATTTAATCAAAGAGGGGTTCCCAAGTATATAAGGACACACAGGTATTGGCATGAAAGTATGCTTGGATTATGTGATATTTAATTAAGCGATGAAAAACTTGTATGGTAATATTTAGGAGAGACTTGGATCAATCTTTTAGGAGTATTCACAGGTGATCCTAGACATGGGGTGCTCATGTTCCAGTGAAAAAAATATGTGGGGTGAAAGTGTATGGGATTTTAGGGAGGTTGGGCACAGCAGGTGAACAAGTGTTATGGATTTCAAACACTAAAAGGACTTAAGTCCTATGACCCTTCTTCAATTCCTCAACATTTAGATGTTAAAGAACTACCTTGAATGTTTTAGAATATTTGGGAGAATCACTAGGGAGACCAAAGAAACAATTGGGCTTTAAGGAAATTCATCTATACAAATAAAGGCCCTAAGGGTTTATTTATAGTCAAATAACTGACCTTGTGTAAAATAAAAGTGGGCGATCAATAAGGCTGCATGCCAAATTGGGGTGCCCACGTTGGCTACATGACATATGGGGGCACGCGAGTAGGCTACATGTTGATGGCCTCTTGGTCTTACTAGGGTGATCCAAAGTTCATGCCTTTGAAAATCCTTATTTTATTTTTGTGTTTCCCCCTATTTTTTCTCATGTATTTCCCTTTGTCATTTTTATACTCTTTGATGGAACAGAGTGTCAAACCACCCCCCCCCCCTCAGAATTGGATCTGGAGTGAAAAGAGGTTCCAATACCGATGTAATGTAATAAAGGAGAAAGAAGTGGGTAATGGGGTGCCCATGTTTTATGTGCACAAGGAAACTAGTCAGGAAAGCTGGTAGCGTGCAATATTCAGGCATGCAGGGTGACTTGCATAACTTATATAAAGTGGCTCCACTTACACGAAAATTATCTGACTTTTGGAATTTTAGCTCACGGTGTGCAAATGCTTCTTTGCTCGGATGCTTCTGTTTTCTCCACACTTCTTCTATATGTTTTTTGTTTCACGAAATAATTGGGGTTCCACACTTGTGTGCCATCTTACATTTTCCTACCATGTCTTATACTTGCAAGCCTTAATGACGTTTCCAAATTTTTTAATTCTATTATCAAACATCAAGAATGGATTTACTTAAAAGACAAATTTTTTGACCTTTATGTTAGTTCAATGGCTCCCAAAAGAATTAGAACTGCTGATGAACTACCAAATAAGAGGATTGATGAAATGATCAACGTTGTCAATAATGACTATAATGATGTCTGTGACACCACAATTATAGAATTGAAAAAAAAACTGAAGAAATGTCACTTCAACTTTCCTCGACACACTTATTTGGAACTGTATAGATATTTCCATCTGTAGGATATAAATATTCCAGACCCAAAGAAATATGTCCCACATTATTGGTTTCATGATGTTTCCCATTTCTAATCCTTCAATGTTTCTATTGGGGGATCATTTTTTAATTATAGGATAACTAAAAAGGCACTTATCATGCATCACAACCCATGTGCTCCAGATTAGAAATCACACACACCTGGGCTGCATGCACACTATTATTCATCAAAATTTAAAAATTCTCAGATGGATCAATCAAAAGGCTATATTAAAATTTGTGATTTCTTCCTAGGAGGAGGTGTAAAACCTACATGTATGTGGGCATATAGTGTGCACAAGATGTGTGCAGAATTTTTAGACAACTTAAAAGGTGTTTGGATTTACGAGGATGTCTGGGTTGGGAAAACCTATGTGTACTGAAATTATGATTTTTTTTCCAGAGTTACTAAGTCGATGGAGCTCAGAAACTAACTCATTCCATTTAACACAAGGAGAAATAGACATTAGATTGTGGAATTTCTATAATATTTTTGGTGCTCTGGTCCTTGGAGATATTTTTGATGAATTCGTTCCTCCCAAAGCAATATGGAATGACTTGGAGAAGACACCAATTTTGGTTTGTGAGTTGATGACAATATTTAACAAAATAAATAAAGTGACCACCATGAAGTCCCAGAAAATAAGGGATATTCATCCAGAGGAATGGATGGATATATTCATGGTAAAGAAGAAGAAAAAGGGGTTCACCAGCACTCGTCCAACCAGCTGTCCAAAGGTAGAGAAAAGTTGTACACCTGATAGTTTTTGGATGACATTAGAGAAAGGTGAGTCTGACAAGTATGGATTTGTTGTAAATCACAAAATTCATGCAGGAAAATATTTTTTAGGTTTCCTAGCCATGTGTATCCATGTTTACTTGTTACCAGTCTGAGATTCCAAAGTAGGTGTAAAGCTAGGAAATTTTGTTATCGCAACCAAGCTAGCTGAGAGAAGGATGGTAGGGTTGGTCAATCCTATTTTGGAAAATATTCATAAGAGATTACTGCATATTTATAGAGGAAAGTCGTATTTTAGAATAGTGGGACCATTCTAGGTGTTATGGGGATGGATCGCTACTCACTTCACAACTTATGCTGTACAAAGTGGGGTACAGGTCTTTGGAAGTTCTTTCAAAACATCTGTTTAGGCTTTCTCTAGTATCCAACCCTTGTCTCTAAATGCTTATGAAATCAAGGGTAGATTGATTATGTTTATATAATTTCATTTATTTCCTTATGGGAAGCCTCCTACAGGGTGATTCGTTAATGATGGGATGACTAGTTTACATTTGAGGGCATATAAGATAGCTGGTAGATATGGTGTATTAGCCACCATGATTGATAGAGAAATCATATTCAAGGCCTATGATACTTATAGATTTTCATGTTAGTTCAAATGTCTACAACAAAACACCGTATCCCCCCTATGCATGTCTGATTAGAGAAACATTTTGATGGTTTCCTAACAACTATGGTTGCTGACATCTTTGGAGAAGATTGGAGCAATATTTAATTTACATGTTACTGATGCAGTAAGCAGATTGACAATATGGTATGCCAAAAATTGGGTCTCATCTTACCCCGAAGGGGAATTAAACCATGATTTACCTCACGTATGGGTAATGAGAAGTATTAGGAGGGAACAATGTCATTTAAAAGGTAATTCTTCATCATTAGAGGATGAATCATTATAGTCAGAGGGTGGAGGTGACGAGGATCCAAATTCACCAAAGAGACCACGTGCCAGATATAATCCACCTACCAAAGTTAGGAGAGCCACCCCATCGATATATACTAAAGTTGTACCGAGGAAATCTAGTCACCATAATTCTAAAGACAGAAAAGTCCTAGTTTCTCATCCAACATCTATTACTATAAGATTTGGGAAGAATCTTAAATCCAAGGCTATATGATCCTCTTCAAAACCCTCTATTGTGTACTCTGAATATTTATGACCAGAAGCTCTTCAGACATGGGAAAGTTTATACTATGATGTTGAAACCATGTGGATGGATCTTCATGAAGGGCTGCATATTCTAGGAGTAGGGGATCTACAGAACTCTTCTGACATTTTATTTAAGGACAATGCGAATGAAGTGAGAACTTACATCTGAGTGTTGGAAATTATCATATAAGTAACCAATGAATCAATTCCCACCATAGAGAGAGTGAAGTAAATGATAGATCGTGGTACCTTTGAAGGGATTGGTTCTTCATTAGATGAATAATGGCATGATTTTGTGGATCCTAAAGATGTAAGTTTCCTTTTTCTCACATTCTCTTCTACATTGAAATTTAAATTCAGGCAAAGAATTGTTACTTAGGGAAAATATAAATTTTAACTTGCATTTGGTCAAAGTAAAATTAACCTACGTTCCCTCACAATGGTATATCCCTAGATGTTCTACTCTTTGAGCTATTAGATCAGCCCATGAATCAGGAGAAATATCTCTAGGACAACATGCCATGGAGGATGAGATGGAAAGAGTATTTACATCTCTAATACTTACCTTTAGAGATGATGATGAAATCTCTCCTAAGAAGGTGAAGAAAAAAAAGCATGAAAGAAAGAAATCCATAGTTAATCACCTTCTCAGTGGTGGTATACCATCCTGGTAATCATGAATTTTATCCTTTATTCATGAAAAAGCATTTAAACGTCTTAGGATTACATGGGATTCTTCTATTTCTTCTTTTAAAGAAACTACTGATAAGATTCAAGGAACCAGGAGGGTTCTTCTAAATAAGCACAAAGGCATGCTAATATTATGGTTCATAAAGAGGAATTGAGGCCAAATGAACCAAAATCTGTTCCCAGAACTACTCATGTTCCTCCTATTAGAGGTGAAGAGGCTTCTGTTAAATAAACAATTATTTATAAGACATCAATTGTAACAACAACTGATTTCCATCTTGTGATACTTTAGGATTGTCACATGCACTAGAATATCCTATAACATCTGATGCTGGCCACACAAATATTGTTGAGGATGCTATTTGGGGTCAAAGGTTGTCGGAGGAAGGTTTTGAATCAAACACGCCTAGTGCTCCCACGGGTTAGACTAACCTAGGATATGGGATATCATTGGATGATATGATGAAACTTGGAATGAATTTTAATGAATTATTAGAACATGTTAATATACCAAATTCTTTAGAATATTTTGGATTTATTTGTATAGAATCAAATGGAAATGATAATTCATTATCAATCTTACTAATCTTCTTCTGATTAAATTTATAACTATATTTGTTTGAAAAATGAAATTCCATCTAATGAAAATACTTCCGCAATGATACTTGATGGAATTATTGATATTAATTTCAATCCCATCATTGATGATATATTGGATTAGGTGAATCTTGAGACAAAAAATCTTCATGATATTCATTCTAAATATCCTGATTCAATTAGAGATAGGACTCCCCACCCAAAGACATTAAAAAAAATGTTGAAACTAAGAATATTGGGGAGGAGTCTTCACAAGCCAATAACCAACTATTAAGTAAGATATATTGATATTTTGATTGTAATAACTTTTGTTATCCCTTGAAGCTAACCACAACCATAATTTTTTATTTACCATATACAACTATCAACATCAATGGATAGTTCTAGAGAAGAATCCTCCTCATCTTCCCACATAGTACTAGAAGGTGTAGAAGTCATTGCTCATGAAGGATAAGAACATTTCACTTCTTTACGTGCATTAATCCCAAAAAAATACCTTATTATGAGAGTGACTCTCAATCAGACCCATAACTGCCAAAGGATCTCCACCTTGCATGTCACAATGCATGAAAAAATATATGGAATATAATATCTGAGATGCCCCTTGAAGAACTACCTTCCTGAATTCCACAACTCACATCTCAATTTACCATGCTAGGATTTGACATTTTTGAATACTGTGAACTTCCTACTGTGGGGAAAGAGATTATTAGAAGGAGAGAGAAAGATCAAAAGATTCAGAAATACTTGATAAAAGCTAAACTATTGATCAACACCAAAGAATTCCAAGCGACACTATCCCAAGCTATGGATAATCAAACTATAAAGTTGAAATAATTGAAATAGAAGATTAAAGAAAAGACTGTTCAGCAGTTGCATATTCAACAAGAAATAAGATATTATCACATGGGAGCTTTCTGGCTTTATAGATCATTAAGATAAGACTAGAAGGATGGTGAAGAATTTATTTAAGATGATAAATAATTACATCATCATGCTGAAGAGATAGGGGATGGTCAACTAAACAAGCTTCAACGAGTAGATGATGGGCCTCAAGAGGCTATTAACCAATTGATAAATTATGTAGAAAACCTGTTTTTATTTCTAATAAGAGAGAGACTTCAATTTTTGGATGCTCCTTTGATAATTTTTTTCTCACAAATGAAATGTATTTTGTCTTCAATCATTAGCATTTTAATCCTCACTATCTAGTTTTTTTAGACCTAAGACATTGTGCTTATTAAGCATATTTTAATTTTTTTCAAGGGTTATATGGACAACCAGAAAGACTTTTTATCTTTGGAAATTTTATTTATCAATACTACCAGAACATTAAAAAATTTATGTTTAGTGTGTTGAGACTCTACTTTTGTGAAGATCTCCCTTTGCGGGTTCTTAATCTAGTGAGTACCACATCTCTTGTTGCTGGCAGTTTAAATTCATGCATGTTGGACTATAAAAGGATGATGTTTATGGTTGAATATATTTAACCATAAATTTTGAAATTAGATCCCAAACAAGGCTCAGTGTCTAAGAATTGCATTAATATTCTTTAGAAATTTCTAAGGTAAATCTTGAGCCAGGATTTTTATGGTCACCAAATTTAAAAACATGTATCAAAATAAGGGGAGTCTCTTCCAAGAATGAAGATACCATTATTTTACAAACTCTTTACAGGAGTAGTGTTATTCAGGTCCAAATAGATAATATGCTACATAGCCAAATAGTGGCATCTTTTGATTGACATTTCCATTATGTTGGAAAATTTTATACAAGGCCACCAAAAGGTACATACTGCATAGTTAATCAAAGGAGATCATAAGAATTTAACATTTTACTATTGAGAGAAAAGAGAAAACAACATTTGGGTGACTCAAGACAATAGTGGGTGGTTTTTCCAAGGAAAGAGGTTTTTAGAATAAAGGGTTATGTTTGACAACATATTTCATGAATATAAAAATCACTTCTACAAAAATTAGTTGTATAAGGAATGGTTAAAATTTGTCAGAAAGGATAATTTCTGACATCATATTGTGCATTTTTAAGTCTTTCAGTGAGGAAATTATACTGTGATGTTTTATGTCATTTAGTGAGGACATTGTATTGTGGAGTTTTAAGTCATGTAGTGTGGACATTGTTTGGATTTAATTTAAGGACTTTAGATCTGACAAAAGCTATGATACTCTCCCAATTTCATGGTAATTGTTTTGGAAACATATTACTATATTTATTTATGGAAGGAAAAATTGTAAATTGTGATTTTCTAATTTATGGATCTGAAGAATGATATTCGAAAAGGGAGAAAGGCATTAGAGGATGTCTTTTCTAAGAACAACGTTACCAATATTTGACAAACCCATTATGAGGGTTATATTATGCAGGGCCAACCGGGGAATATATTGTATATCCAAATAGTTTTATCTTTTGACTGAAGTGGATATTATGCAGGAAACGTTTATACAAGGCCACCATAGGGCACACACTGCATCGTAAAGCAAAAGAGATCTTAATAATTTTAACATTCTTTTACTAAACAATGATGAATGTTTTTGGAGATTAAGATTTTCCGAAGCACAAAGTCTGGTTTATAGAGAAAGGTACCTGGATATGGAGATGGTATTTCAAATTAGGATTTCAAAATAATTGGAGGAATAGGGTTTTAACAATGTTCTAACCCAAATGTAGGTAGTAGGGTGTTTGTATTTTTAGGTTATACAACTAGGAACAGAAATGGAAACAATATATAATATGTGGTCAAGTGATCCAATGTTATTTCATATTACTTTGAACACATAGAGCGAGAGATCTGTAAACCATGGTCTTGAATAATTTCAGATCGATTGAAATATAATGGAAAAATATACATAAATGACTATTTTAAAATACAGATTCTTGTATATTGTCAACAAATTTTGAAGGGGACAAAGACAATATAACAAAGAACAAAATTACCATCATTTGAAAAACCCATTAGGGGGGGGGGCTGTATTATGTAGGGCCAATTGGAGAATATGCTTCATATCCAAATAGTGGCATCTTATGACTAATAGGCCCGTCATGTAGTTAACTTATGTAGGGTCACCTAAGGACTCGTACAACATTGTTAGGAAAAAGAGATCTCAGATATTAGAAACTCTATCACAAAAAATCTTAAGAATGATTATGAATATAAGAAAATATTCAAGATTAAGAGTGTGAAATAAGAAAGGGGGTTATGCTCAATGCATATAATAAATATTTTAATCAATATTGGCCATGAGTTTGAATTCCTTTATAAGAATCCAACTCATATGTAAAAATGGAGACATTGTTTGTTTCCTTTCAATCAATATTATGCTAGGAGGTTTAGTTTCATGCAACAAGGACATTGTATAGTTAAATTTTAAGTCATGCAGTGAGGACATTGATAAAACCATAAGAAATTGATACACCTTATTTATATAGAGAATCATTTTACACAATTCCTAATCCACAGTGAGCTATGCTCGGTGTGAGAAACAAGGAGCCGTAAGGGTTTATTTTGTAACAAAAGGATGACAAAAGTGAGGAATAGGGGTATTAGATTTCCATGTAGTTTAACATCATGAATTAAAAACAAATATGAAACAAAGTGAAAGGAAGGAAATTTTGTAACTAGACTAAGGGATAAAACCCATGTGTCACTATGTGTCTTGCTGGGGGGAAAGAATCAAGTCATACATTGTTCTTTAAACATTATCTATGCAGGTTTTGATTCTTATATAATGAATAAAAAGGGGGTTTTATTTTTATATATCGTGGCTGGTACAAATATTGGAGATCTGTGCATCTCTACATATCTCATATAGATGACATTCAAGTCGTACGTTGTTCTTTAAACATTCATTTCCCAAACTAATTGAGTTTGATATGGGAGGCTGGGTTTTTTTGACCCGTTTTGGAAGAATGGTTAAACTTAAGACACAAAATGGAATACATATCTGAACATGTATCTTAAGGGAACACTATATATTGATCTCATTCATATACAGGATGAGAAAATGAAATAAAAAATTTTTGGTTGTGGTTGGGCCTAAGATTGGAGATCTAGGTTTCTCCAAGTTTTTCAATGAGAATGAGAATCAAGACACATGTAGTTCATGAAATAAGGTCCCTATAAAGATCTAATTCAGACATAGGGAAAAAAGAACTCCTATGCCACTAAGGAGAATTAATGATATCAACGATGGTTGCATATATAAGCTCCCAACATCATGCAAATAAGACATTAGCCATACAGGTTTATGTCATGTAATGAGGACAAATGATGTCATGCAGTTTAACATCATACAACAAGTACAAAGATGCTGCTCAATTTATCTTCATGTAGCATGGAATCTTATGGTTGTTATGCAGTTTAACATCTTGCAACTAGGAAATGTACAATGTAGTTTAAAGCCTTGTAGTGAGGACATGTGGGCTGTATAGTTTTTAGTCTTAGAGTGTGAATGATATAAGCAATTATACAAAGTATTTCTTCAAGAATATCTCATTGGAGGGAGTTGTAATAAGCTATCCAACCATTGATATTAAGGAAAAATCTCCATTTAAGTAGACCTTATATATGGAATAAGGTACTTCCCACTTTGGATTAAGCTTTGGAGGCTTCTTTCCTATAATCATTGGAGTTGGGAGGACCAATACCAATTCTTTTTGAAGGAATGAGCAAAAGAAAAGTTTCTTATTAAAGGATCATGATATTCTGTTCTGATAGACTTATAAATGATGAAAATATGAAATATTTTGTCATCTAATCGTTCCATATCATCAAACTGTTTTTGAGACCTCTCATATATAGACAACAGATCAAAGATTGAAAATATGAATCAAGGTAATTGGATTTCAATTGGCCAAACTGCTTTTGTTCCATACAGAAATGAATAAGGTGTTTCATGGTTGGAAATACGGGTAGTAGTCTAATAAACCCATGAAGAATAAAAAATATTATTAGGAAAATATTTGTTATCTTTATCCACCATCTTCTAGAGTATATTTGATAGAGTCATATTAAAAGCCTCTATTTTTCCATTAGCTTCCACATGATAGTGAGATAAATGGTTAGATTTGATATTATGCTCCTGAGATAACTTCATTACCTCAACATAATAAAAATTGGTACCATTTTCAATCAATATAGTATGAGGGACACCAAATATAGTAAAGATGTTAGTTTTTTAAAAAATAACAATGCTTTTGGATCTGACTTCTTTGATAGGTATCACCTAAGCCCATTTGGAGAAGAATTTAGTAGCGGTAAGGATATACTTGAACTGCTTAGACATGGATGGAAGATAGGGCCCTACTACATCAATTCCCCATGTGGAAAATTGCCACGAATATTTATCTATTTGTAAAAACTATGAGGGTTGATGGATGAAGTTGGCATGCACTTGGCAAGGATGGAACTTCCTAGTGAAATCTGTGCAATCCTACATCATTTAATGCCAAAATTATCCAAGCCTTTGGATTTGATGAGAAATCCTATGCCTAGAATGGTGAGCACCACAAGCTCCTGAATGTACTTATTTCACGACAGTTTTAGTTTCTTCTACATGAATACACATGAAGTGGATTCCATCAAATCTTCATTTATAGAGGATCTTTTGGTGATCTGGACTATCATAATGCGTAAAATTGGCTGCTTGTCATCAAATCTGTTCTTTTTCATCCCTATCTTGTGGATGTAGTCCATTTCGAAGGTATTTCATTATGGGTGTTCTCCATCCCATGGTATGACCATATGGACCAGAAATAGGGCTAATTTAATTAATTTCCTGCATTCTAGTTTGAACGAAAGGTGATACCACATTATGATGAGTTATACTGTTGATTATATCATCCTAGTTTGGATCTCCCAAGGCTGTCGCTGCATTAGCCAGTGCATCATCTTGGGTGTTTTGAGATCGTGGGACATAAGACAATGTCGTCTCTGAGGGAAATTCACCCATTAAACCTCTGATGTAATCACACAAAGGGATTAAATCTTCTTTTATAATATAATATTCCCCATTTATTTGTTCGATTACCAATTCTGAATAACCATTCACTTTAAAGTGATTCACTAGTAGGTGAAGTCCCAATTCCAAGCCTACGATGAGGGCTTTATATTCTACTTCATTGTTGGTACCACCTTCTAAAAACAAGAAGGAATAAGGAAATACTGCCTTTTCTGGGGAAATAAGTACAATTCCGAACCCAAATTTGGTGAGTTTAGGGTTTTCCATTCTCTTCCTTGATGGACTTATAGAGGCACCATCAATGTACATTTCCCTTGTTTGGGAACCATCTTGAATAGAGAAGACCTCTTTATTAGGATGATCATGTTTCAATGACGTATCTTCTTCAAATAGATGTTCAGCAAGGAATTCGGCCATAGGTTGGCCCTTTATTTCCTTTTGAGACACAAACTGGATATCAAACTACTGCAAAATAACCACCAACTGTGACAAATGCCCTGTAAGGAAAAGATTATTGAGGATAAATTTGAGTTGGTTATTGTGAGACACTAATTGGACCTCATGATGTTGTAGGTAGTGCCTCAATTTATGAACAACAAAGATTAATTCCAGGCATCACTGTTCAATAATTTAATACTCAATTTCTATATCAAGAATAGTATGACTAAGATAGTAAAGGTTATTTTCATTCCCATCATCATTCTTTTGGGCAAGGAAGGAACCCAATGATCGCTCTAAAAATGTCACATAGAGAATAAGTGGTATTCCTTCAACAGGTGTAATTAATACCGATGGACGGAAGATATATTTAAAGAGGGTACCAAATGCTTCTTCGAATCCTTCAATCCATTGATAGGTTACTCCCTTCTTCATTAATATGGTGAATGGAAAACACTTGCCTTCCAAATTGGCGATAAATCACCGAGTATAAGACTTGAGTCCTTGGAGTACATATTTCAAATTTTGAGGAGGTGACATTACAAGGATTGATTTTTTTGTAGGATTAAATTTAATACCATGATGGCGTACAACGAAGCAAAGGAAATTTCCCAAGGTTACCTTGAAATAACATTTCAAGGGGTTCATATTCAAACTATGTTGTCGAAGTTTATGGAATATTGTTTTTAGATCCTCAAAGTGATTGGAATATTCTCTAGATTGGAACACTAAATCATACACATAAAATTAATCAAATTTCCCTAATAAGTGTCTGATGATATGGTGCATGGCACGTTGATACATTGCACCCACATTATTTAATCCAAAGGGCATTACCCGATAGAAAATCACACCTTGAAGGGATGTAAAGGCTATATGTTCTTCATCTTAGGGTACCATGTAGATTGGTTACACCTAGAGTATCCATCCATGAAGGAAAGGGCTTCATATCCAGCTATTTCACCGATAAAATGATATGTGATCAGAAATAGAAAGTCATATTTGGGGAAATTTTGGTTAAGATCTCGGAAATCAATGGAATCTATGATTTTCCCATTCATCTTTTTCACCAAGACATTGTTGGAAATCCATTTCGGATATTGAACATCCCTAAAAAATTTATCATTTATAAGTATATCAACTCCAGGTTCAATTGTAGAGGCATGAGTTGGGAGTGTTCTTCTTGATACCTGCTTGAATCCTCGAGGTTCTTATAGCAAACCCAAATGATGAGTGCCTATATCCAGATTATTTCATAGAATTTCTGTATAATTCCAAGGAAATATATCTTTATTTTTTTATAAATGAATTATTAACCCCTTTCTCTGCAAAATTCATGGCCGCGCTAACTAGAGTAGGGAATGGATCTTCATCTATACCAAGATTTATTTCCCTAAGCTCATACACAGTGGTAGAGACACCTTCTTAAAATGATGGAGGAGTATCCCTAATATCTTCATCTTATTATTCATTATATGTTACATTTTCTATTTCTACTGACATAGTAGATGATGAAGAAAAACTTCCGTATTTATAGGGGGAAGTTAGTATTTTAACATCCTGAAGAAGATGCCACTATTTATGACCCCATTGATGATGAAGGGTCTTCCTGGGGTAATTATTAGGAGATGATGGATTGGAAATCAACATCCTTATATTACTCTAGAATTTATAAAACTTATTATACGTTTATTAATGAAATAGAGACTTAATAATGTTCAATTGATAAAATGAAGACATGTCCATTTATGTTTTCACCGCTGCTTGGTGATTCAATAATTTCTCCCAAGCTGTCAGGGTCAACTACCACAACTGACATTATTGAAGTTAATGGATGAATGCTTGTATTGGAGTTTACCTTATCAATTTGATTGATAGGTAAAACATAATCTATACTCAAATGTATGAATGGGGTTTTGTGGATCTTTTCCAGTCCATTCAGAGCTTTAATCCCATTTTCCTCCTTTGTCACAGACTTAGTTTCCTTTGTGTTATAAAATTCTACCTCAATGTATTGAGGTTCACACGTTTTGAATGGACCCTTGTCACCATACAACGTCCCAATTTTACCATTGAAATATTATTTAATACATTTATGTTAGGGTGAAGGTATGTATACATGTTGATGTAGCCAAGGCCTTCCATGCAGATTGTTGACGACAATGTCCTAACAAAAAAATATGAAATATGAATTAGACACAAGATCCCCAAACTGAGTTTTGCGTGTAATATCACCTAGATGTTCTGGATTATTCTTGTAATATCCTTGAATAATTAATATTAAATAAGATAAGTCATATACTGTGAGGCCCAATTGAAGAAGTGTATGAATGAGAATGAATTTGACTCCTGAGCCTTTATCAATGAAGGGTCATCAGATATCTATGTCATTGTCCTTTCTAGATTGATACATGGTTCTGATATGTCAATGTACAACATAATCATCATCTTCATATGTAAAAGATATGATGACATGAAATTCTTCAAGATCATTCTCTATACGGTAAACCTCAGTAGCAACAACTTCAGTTTCAAACTCTTTAGGACTTGAAAAAGCCTCAATAAGTTCTTATCAAAGATCTTTCGACACATTTAAGGCATCCATGATTTACAACTGGGATGGTACTTATGCCATCTGTTTCAAAACATCCTACTATTGGCCTATAGGTCTACATATCCCAGCATATGGAAGTGGTTTTGTAGGTGCCTTGGAAGTTGATGCTTCAGATATAGATTTACCCTATATCGGAGCACCAACGAGAAATACCCCTAGCTTTGGTAGATAAGACTGACTAGGCCAATCTACTTGCTAAAAGGAATATGGTGTTAATTCTAATAGTTCCTCCAAAATAATCATGTCGGGGATGAGGATTTCATGTGTGGAAGAAATTTCTTATTCTTTTTGAGCCTACTGAAGGGATATTCCATGAGTTTCCATTGTATATACGGTTCAAGATGGGGTAGAGTTAAAATAGCGTCTTCTAGAATTCCCATATCTTCCACTACATCCTCGACCTTGGTATCTTCATTAAGTTTCACAATTAGGTTCAAGGAATTCCAGCTCATTATAATCAGAATCACCATTTCCATAAGGATCTGTTATGTAGATAACATTAAGAGTACCAAAGATCGATTCTTCATCTGATGAAGATTCTTCTTGATAGGTCAGTTTTGGTTATACCATTTGGAAGGGCGGTTCCCATGCTATTGAAGATGATGGCATGAAATTTTCCACATTTAAAGACAACTTTGACCTTTACATGAGTTCATATTCTTATGACTACTCTTTACCCTTAGGATCACCACAATTCTTTGAGTACTGACCTTTAGAGGACTGATCTTTGGATTAAGATGATTTTTCCATGGTGGGAGTAGTCGGAGACACAATCGGTCTATTCAACTGTGTTTTTAGAAATTCATGAGTTCGGTTGAACATTTTCCTAATAATCCAATCATCATATTTCAATTGATTTTTTTTCTTTTAAATTCCTTCCATTCTCCTTATTCCTCTAGATTGGAAGTAGTAACACATGATACTTGGGCTGAAGAACATTTCAGTTTTATTTGTCTGGAGTCAACCATTTTTTTGAAAGAGGTATTTGAAAACAAAATACTACTGAATGGGATTCCCCAAAAAATGGTGAAAGGTAAAATAATTCTAAGGATCTTCATATCCTTCTTTGTTTAGTTTCTTAGGACTTGTTAACTGAACCAAATTATATTTCAATGTTTAAATGAAGTAACTGTGAAGCTATTCATCCCGGAAAGAATAAGATTTGTTCTTTAACTCCTCTAACTAATTCTGCCATTGATCTCTTTTATCATCTCAAAGAGGTGGTTATTAGATATTACATTTGGGTGGAAGATCCCTATTATATGATGAAGGTTTTGAAGTGGAAGCAAGTACATGTTCATTCTTGAGTGTGACTGTAGCATCATCTTCTTTCTCTATTCTCCTTCCCATAGCTGATGGAATTACATGAGTTTTAGCCTTAGTTTCCATGAAGAAATATAAAAATCTATTGGGTAGTGTCATCTAGGTTTCTAAACCCTCCTATTTACATCACAAGGATAAGTGGTGTGCGTAACTCATCACACAGATTTACCACAAAAATTGGCAGTAACTTTTCTTGAGGGGGTGCCAGATTTAAAGAATACATTATTCCCTTCCATTGAGAAATAAAATATGAAAGTATTTAATTTTCATTTTGTTTTCAATTTTTAAGATAAATAAATGTTGTCTTTATAAGGATTGAGCTAAACTTAAGAAGAAATTTGTAACAGAGATCTTTCTGTCTAGTAATTGATTGAGATTGGAAACTTTTATACCATACAAAAGTTGGTCCTTGTAATGAGAGTAGAAAAAACCTAAGATTTAATAATTCTTATTATTGTGGAGTTCCCATCATGGGATCACAACGAGAAGCAAAATGTGTTAAGTGTTATCCTGAATTTACCAAACCATTAATGATTGTGAATGTGGTATTCACAAAATTCGGTGGGGGATTGATTAGATCGACCCATTTAGGGTAAGATTTCTTTTCTAGTTGAACTTGAACACACTATTATTACATGGATTCTACTCAAGTTGTTATTGCCTCAATTGTGTTCATAAAGACTAAGGGAATATCCAGATGAGCTGGGACTGTACAAGTACAACAAATGGAGCTTGAAATGGTGCAACAGTCGGTAAAACCACTGGTGGTTGTGCTGGTATTTTCCTTGGATAACCCATGGGAATTGGTCTATAAGGATGTGTTTGATCCTGCCATGGCTGTGACCCTAATGGGGGGAATTCATTATCTACTTATCTAGTTACCACAAATCCACTTTGCTGAGGTTCTATTACAATATTTTCAAGTTGAGGATCTTCTTGGGGAGTACTGTAGTAGAAACACTACTTCAAAGTAACTATATATTGAGTATTTTAAACTCTTTAATCTCCACTTCTTTTTGTGAAAATCTCTCTTCAAGTGAAACAGAATGACCTTATCCATTGGAAAAGTGATATTCTATATTTCTTTTTTTCCCCTTGTTATATGTATTTTGGAGGGGTGGGTGTTAGTTATTTGACGTCATACCTATATTCTGGGAAAGCCTCTGATTTCAGGTACGTACACCTTCTTCCTTTGATTCACGTATTATGGATAGGAACATCATCTTCAAATTTCACTAAACTAGACCCATTTTCAGGAGGGTCATATGTAGTAGTATTAATAACCTTTACAGAAGTATAATTCATTGATGTCATTCTGTTTGAATCTTTTTAAGATCTTATTCTTCTGTATCTTCTAGGAGACTCTGCTGTCCTATATGATGGATTCATAGGATCAATTTGATTGAAAGTAACCCAAAGGGAATCCTTGTATAGTTCAATTTTGTTCTCTATTTATGAATTCTTCCCTATTCGGTAGAAAACTGAATTTTGCTGAGGATACGACTGTAGAAGTGAATAATCCTCTAGCCCTATAGGCTGAGGCAATTCCTGTTATTTTGTTTTCAAACATTTGAACTTATTTTATTCAATTCAAAGGATGCATTAAATGATCCACCAATCCTAGAAGATGGGTGGCTATTAAACTAATATAGATGATATTTTTATAGGAACTCTTTTGTTTTTTGTGAATTTTGGTTCAGACATTAGCTGGATGCATTATACGACAACCAATCAAATCACCTTCTTCAGAAGATTCCTATGATATTTCAGTCATCTACATTATCTATTGGCTGATATATTCTAATCAGGAGGCCTGGTCAAGATTATTAGATGCTTCATGAAAAAGTAACTCAACAACTTGTTTTCTTTGGGCCCGACTCTAATTAGAGCTAGTTAAGGCCTGTTCTTGTGCGTACATTTGATTGCATGTAAAATACTTTGATTGTAGCTGGTTGTGGGCAATGACATTTTCTAATACCACTTTTTGTGGGTTTTTTTGATTCCGGAGTGCCTTGAAATGAAATGTTACATGTGAATCCTATCCTCTGATACGAACACAATATGGGGCATCATAAATTAGCTAGTGTATACTCTTTAGAGTATTGAGTCATTCACGCTAAAGGGTTCTCTATTGTTGTTCATCCTTTTTTATGTCAGGAAACCGAGAGAGATGCCACATAAATTTGGCGGTTCAGCCCTTCTATTACCTTTACATAGTTTTTATATTAATCATACGATAATAATTTGGTTTTCAAATGATGAAGATTATTCCATAAGTTGAGGAAGACATAATGAATGCATTTTTATGCCATCAATTCTGAAATTTTTTATTGAGAATTTTCCAAAGTCCAAAATACGACTGATATTTCTCTTTTAGCTAACTGTTTTCTCATGTTTAACTTATCTTAATCTTCTCTCACTAGACGTTTCCACACATAGTCTGACCAAAGTGGACACTCTTTAGTAGAAGGAAAATGTCCCAAGAGAAGTTCAGAGTATTATAGTTCCCTTAAGATGTCTTCTAGTTGAGAAAGTGTCAAACCCATCAATGTTAAGGCTTCAGACATGGTTGGCCTTGTGTTTTCAAGTTCCTCGAGATAGGAGGTATTTATCATAAATACATTATCAATAATTTAATTATCATGATAATGAGAAATACTACTACGGAGAGGTATTTTGTAGAGAATTCCATTATTAGGATGACCACCATGGTAGATTATAGCAAGGGATAAATCCTCTTACCTGTTGGTCTTCTAGACACATGGAGGGTTGTCGTGGCTCTCATCTGATGGTATGCTTTCTAGATTGACCAAATTTTCATGAAGAAAGACTTAATAATGATGTGTATGATGTGGAACTTCAGAATTAATGCTACTACACTCATAATTTGGGAATAAGAGGGTAGGATGTTAAGCTGCAATAGATAAATGTATGATGGATTCATGAACTCTGGCATTAAGAGGAGTTAGTTTGCTGCTTCAATCTTAATTTTACATCTATATTTAACGAGAAATCTTCTTGGATGTTCTATTAAACTTAGTTGGGGCCACTTGTTGGGAGAAGTGGTTATCATGAGCAGGTGTATATGCCTACATTCGAGTGGTCACCAGAACAGATCAATTACCCCCAATTGGAAAGATTGTATGTTCCCGATAATGTTGTCTATATGATATGTGGGAGTATTCCCATGATCCTCATAGAGTGGAACATAGGTTTGTATATGCTCTAGAATGTCATAATGATGTGTCACCCCATGCGTGGGACAGATATATTTGTCTATTCCCCTAGTACTTCTGAAGTAGTTGTTATAATATCCTGGCATGCTTCCAGAATATGGGCAGGAATTTGTGTATTACCTTTCACTATAGAAAAGATGTGTTTGGTGACTTCAGCGGCCAGAATATAAAAATATATCCATTTCATATTAGGAGTATGTCTATATTCCAGTTCTTTTTATCCTTTTCCTATCAATGGGTATTTATAGTACTCATGTTTGGGGGTAGAGAGTGGGGTTTTCCCGAGATTTTTCATCAGAGCTTTTTGACTGAATTCTCTAGGTGCTACCAAATGAGACTATTGGTAGGATTGATGAATTCTAAAAGGTGTATATGCCTACTAGATTTTTTCAATCAATCATTGTTGACATACTTCCTTCAATACTGGCTGATGAGACTGCTAGAAGATTTAGTGATTGTAAGTAGGTATATGTTTCTATTTACCAGTTTCCACCACATTAGATCGGTGGGTTTCATTAAATGCTCTCAAATGAGACTACTAATTGGATGATAATTTGTAAATAGGTGTATGTTCCCGTTCACAATAATCCACCAGATTTTCCTGGTAGGATTTGTGGGTTTCTACCAGATGAGTCTACTGGGAAGCAGATTTAGGACTGATAGGTGTATGTTCCCGCTCATTGTTCTCCATCTTGTTAGGTTGATGGACTTCTCCAGAGGGGTAAGAGGTATGATCCTACTCTCTATTGACTAGAGGCTATCCTAAGCCATTTGTATTGTGTGCCAGGGTCAGAGAGACCAGGTTTGAACATGCAGAGGAAACACCCCCATCATATTGGGGGTTCACTACAATGCGATTTTATTGGCAGAAATTGTTGGTGGGAGTCCACCAAAAGGACCCCCATCCTTGAATTGAGGACCTTGTTGGCCTCTTGATCCACATCCCTATAGTGAAGAAGGGATCAGTTGTTGTGTTATAGGAATAAGGACTCAAAATAGTTGAAAATGGTGGTTGGAACCGTCTGTTTCTTGATCATTGGTCATCATTGGCTGGACGATCGAGAATTGTTATTGACCTGGAGGGTCTGTCAGGAAGCCTTCAATGATGGGATTATACCATGATGATGGTACTACTTTACCAGCATGTTGGAGACCCAACATTGAATATTTTGGGTGGGTGACGGAATCCTTTCTATTGATGATAATCCAGCTTTAGTAGTGGTCTATATGTTCACAAATATTGTCTTGAAGAAATCCAATTTGGACTGAAGGGAGTTCTGAGGAAAAATTTGAAAGAACAATAAAATCTATTAAATCTACATCTTTTAGATGGATGTAAGTGTGATTTATATATTTTTATGGAAATTATTTATCAATTAATAGGGGCCTGATAGGTGGGTAACATTATTAACATGGATATGGATTCACATTGGGTTCACCATTTTTTTTTCGTAGATTCTCCAAACATGTGTTCTAGTTTTAAGAATCCCTGCTTCCAGGCGGTTTCCATTGGATTTATTAATCGATCTGGAAACACCCAATAGTTATTTATCGAAAATGGAACTTATTTCCAAATGCATTATTTGTGAATTTGGACCATTAGGACTCTTAAGAACATGTATTGGTTGAGAGGATGAGATGTCAGACTCATCAAAACCTTTTCGGGGGAATTATTGTCTACTCAATGACTCTGTTTTTAAATATAAGATATTTTCATGAATCGTTATTAATTCACTAAGTATAAAAAATGTTTACCTTCGATTTTTTATCACTTATTAAAATGTGTAAAATTTATAATCATCTATTGGTATCATAGGTTCTTCCCTAATGGAAATATCCCATCATATACTACATAGATATTATTTTAATCATTTTTATTAAGATACTAGTTTTTAAGCCACTCACTGGGGAACTTTGGAATTTATTTTTATCTTGGGAGATGAAGCTTTGTTTTGATATTGGGATCGTACCCATGAAATTGGCTACCTAAATATCCCTGTGAAGGGAATTAGACACCTCATTGTTCGATTCTGCTTAATGGGACACATCATACCTTTTAAGGACATGTGATAAGGACATATCCGTACAGTTTAATGTCATGTGGAACAGAAATCTAAGCAAAATGTGCTTAGTAAATGTTTGGTGTTGGATTTATTCCTAATGAGCCCAAGGAACTCAGAAAGAATATGGGTTTCCAAGTAATATTATACTGAGTTGGGAATATGGCCCAAGGAGAAAAATGTTGATTTGATGTGTTGGGTTTGAAAATCAAGGAGGTTTCCTACATATCCCATGTAGATGGGAATCAAATCCCACATAGTTTGATAAGTCCCATAAGAGAGTATATCCATATGATAGAAATGGGTTTGGGCATACTTCTTGAAAGGGATTCCTTGGTGATTTGGGGTTTTAATTTGGGGGTTATTCCTAAAGAGGATGCTCATATTAAGGGAATTTTGGTTGGATTCTTGAAGAGGATATCCAGTGAGCTCGGGCCCTGAGGAGGCTTCCTACATACCCCAATTATGGAGGGAATCAGAGTTCTTGTTGTTTATTTAATTGTGGGTGTTTGTGAAATTTTTTAATCATCACAAATCTTTAAGACCACATGAGTCATTCTCGGTGTGCAAAACAAGTGGATGTGAAAGATTCAACAATGACACACACACTTTCCTCCTCTTCTTGTGGAAAGGGGCTCATCTATGGAAGCTAGGGCGGACGAGGGCGAGGAGACAAGCCTTACCTCTATTCTCTTTACATTGGACAAGGGTCCAATGATAGGAAGAAGTGATGAAGGTTAGGGTCTTATACCATAATGTCTACCCTAAAATTGATCCTTGTAGGGGAGGGAGACTTTTCATTTGCTTGAATGGAAAAGCAAGTGTGAACCTTACATTCCTACCAAAGATCCGAGGTTACAGTTCCTTGTGAAGGTAGAGGTTGAGACCTAAACCCTAATACTCAAAAATGGGAACTTCCCAACACTATTCATTGGAGAAAGGTCCATGTGACTATGGATATAAAAACCCACAGGAACATCAGGAATCCTAACCCCATTCTGAAAACATGTGGGAAACCTCTGATTGTGGATATACAATCCCAAATAGGAGACATACTGATGTGAATTTCCCAAAGTTTTGATAAGTCAAGAGGTTTTTGTAGAGGTATCTAATCAATCCCTTTAAGACAAGGGGGTCAATGAATAAGAATCCTTTCCATGAATGGCTTTGAGGATGGTTTCATGGCTTGTAGATTGAATAGAGTAAGTGAATCAATGAGGGGCTCCTTTGTAGATAAGGGAACACAAGTATGGGCATGAACCTAGGCTTGGGTGACATGATATTTACATAATTGACAATCAACCAGTATGGTATTACTTGGGAGAGACCTGGATCAAGCCTTCATGAGTATTCATAGGTGATCCCAGAAGTGGGGTGCACATGTTCTCATGAAAGGAATAGGTGGATAACAAGTGTTTCTGATTTTAGGGAGGTTGGATAATTTAGTCTGACACATGTTATGGATTTAGAACACTAAAGAGACTTAATTTATATGATACTCTTTCAATTCATCTACTTTACGTGTTAAATAACTACCTTGAATGTTTCTTAAGACTTGGGAGAAGCACTCAGGTGACTAGAGCAGCAATTGGGCTTCTGGAAAACTTTTCCATACAAATGAAGGACCCAAGGGTCTATTTATAGGTAAATAACGGACATTGGAAAAAATGAAATTGGGTGATCAAGTAGGCTATGTGCCAAATGGGATTGTGCAAGTAGGCTGTGCGATATATAGTGGTGCACGAGTAGGCTGCATGCTGACAACCTCTTGGCCTGACTAGGGAGATCCAAAGATCATGCCTTTGAAAATCTTGATTTTATTCGTGTGTTTCCTCCTCTTTTTTATAAAGTATTTCCCTTTTTCATTTTTATACTCCTTGATTGAATGAAGTGTCAAAAATATGAAATCTAAATAACCTTCCACAATCATTAAATATGAACTCTAACCATTCAGATTAATATGGAGAATGGTATCGAGATATCATATCCACCGTCAACATAATCATAAAACATTCATTAAAATATGGTATATGATATCATAAAATATGAATACAATTGAACAAAATAATAAACAAGAGTTTTTAAATATATGAAAATACTCATATAAAATAATTGAAGAATTATTATGATAAATACTCTTTTACTTGAAAAGAATAGTTTTTAACAAAATTGTATAAAAACAGAAGTAAATTAAGGTATTTTTTCATAAGAAAATGGGTGATTTCAAAAAAATAATGGTTTCTAAAAAACATATTTTAGATTTCCCTTGGATATAGGTAAGAATTCTAGAATTTCATTTGAAAGAAGATTGTTTTTCAAGATAAAATATTGAAAGATCCTTTTAAAACATGTAAAAACCCAATAAAAAGAAAGAAATATTTTGTTGGGTACATATATATAGAAAATTCAAACATATTTTATGAGGTGTAAATAAGAATAAAAAATAATTTCATTGATTTAAGTAGAGAATAAGAGTAACCAAGAAGAAAATGGAGGATTGTTTAGAAAACCCTTACACTATGTCCGAACCTGTTATGCACTTGAACTTAACTTCTTGTATAATAAAATTAAACCCATTAATTAATTAATTCAGAACATTATATACATGTATTTTATTCAATATAAATTTATTATTTCTGTTTATTTCTTTATTTATAAGTTATATGATTGAATTCCGTCATTTCAGAGTGTTCATTTCCTTGATTTTCATAATCGGTTCACTTTTTTATAATTAATGGAGATCATGTGGAACGAATATAATTCTCCAGAATTGGGTTTATATTATACTAATGAAAATAAATATGCTTAAAATTTTAATATAATTTATTATTTTATGTGGTAGGAGGATGAGTTATTGTGTTAAACATTAATGAAAATCATTAAATTATTTTGCCGGTATTTTGAATATTGAAAACTAGTTATGTTTTATGTATTAATATTATGAATATATACTAGTCGTAGAACATTAAATATATTATAAAAAATATATTATAGTTTTATTCAACCATTAAAATGATTTTATGGTTATAACTAAAGTATAAATTGAAGAACGAAGATTCTACATCTATGAAGTTTGTAAATTGGCACCTCCTGGACAATGATTTGTTTCAAAATAAAAGAGAGAGAGTAAAGAGATTGATGATGTATATTGATTTTATATGATATAATTCTAGTATATTGATGATAATGGATTTATAATGATCATTTGGTAATTGGTGGTTAGTGAGAGACTAAGAAAAGAAGCTAAATAGAAATGAAGTTAAATAAAAAGGGAAGATGATTTACCTCTTGAAATATCCTCCTTGAGAACCTCCTTAATGGAAGGTGTTTTAGTATTTTAGAAATACCAAGGGATACTAGATGTGGGGAAGAACTAGGGAAGAGTATTTGGGTGTAACATGGTGTACCTTAAAGGGTTATAGGATTAAGGTGAAGAGGGAGTGATGGGTGGCTTTTACGGTGGAGGAGAGGAGTTATTTCCCATTATTTTAATCATTATTTTATTATTTTGGATGAAAACTATGAATATAATTGATACTTGTTAATACAAATAGTAATAATTTAATTCTAGCTCTAACTAATGGCCATTTACACCAACCATGACTCAAGCATGATGCATAAATTCATATATTTAGCATATTTGGTAAATTATCAAATTTCACTATTCACCAAAAATTCATGTATTTCAGAAAAGTATCAATAATTAAACCTAACCATTTTTGATGTATAGATTAAAAAATGAACTCCATTTTATCAATATAAGTTTATAAATAAGATAAGTTTAATTTTTTTAAAAAAATCATTATTAACTCGGAAAATATAGATTTTAAATTTAGAACTGATTTTATAATACTTTTCAACATTTAATTAAGGTCTCATAAAATAATCATAAATTAAAGGAAAAATACATATTTATTTAGAAATAAAATTTATGAAACTTAATTTTTTAATTTATTAATTCAAAATTTTAATTAAATATTTATTACTCATAAAAATACCAATACTTAATTATGAACTTTTAAAATATTATATTTCATTTATAAGGTAACTAAATTTTATTTATACTTACATGTGTGAGGTTACTATTCATAAGGGTATATTTCAATTCATAAGGGTATGTTACTATTCAAAAGGGTATGTTACTATTCAACAAAAATGTAGGTTGATTATATTAGGCTCTAAATATATTTCGGATCATAATTCTGTATATCAGTTTTTTGAAATTCAAATAACAGATGAGGCAAAATTATGTTCATTGGCTAGGGTAAAAAAAAGTGTTGTTTCAAAGGGACTTCATGTTTCTTGCATTCAATATTAAATTTATTTGTAAATTCTTGGTGTTCTATAGTAGATGATTTAATTTCTAAAGTGATTCCATAATTTGAGCTGTCATTTGTTAGAACTTGGAATATGTGAGGTGCTTGATTTTGAAGAGGAGTTTGACTGGAAAATTCTACTTAATGAGACTAACTTGGCATGACCAAAATAAACTTTTTGTTGAATAAATCATAGAAACGTGTGTCAGTTCCTAATCCAGGTGGTACAATATGTACTCAAGCTATTTATAAAAATCCTAGTTCATACCTATTGAGCACAGTAGCTATTAAAAGATGAACATTAGTGGGTGTCTTGGTGTGAGTCAAGGACTAATGGTTTTTAAGAAGTGACACTTATGAGCATGGAGACCCTTAGCTTTGCCTAAATTTATGCAAGTTCTAATTGATGAGGATAATTTTTAGAATAGATCAAATGCTGTAAAATTGTTAACCTGTGGTCTGACATGGAAAAATGTGGTCGGGAGACACAATGCCAGGTTTATGTAAAGGAATGATGGATCTTTATTATGAGAGCGTGGCTCAGGAGAGTGAAACATGTATGATAATAGAATATTAGTGTACTTATAGTTATAGGTGATCATGCCCCAATATTAGCAATGTTTGAAAAATTATAATAGGGAACGATCTATAAACTATGCTATCTATCTAAGAATCCTTTTTTATGAAAGGTCTCCTTGGGTGTTGTAAAGTTGTTTAGAAGAAATCCATATGGTTCATAGTGCACAATTTTCCATTTATGGCTGTGATTCATGTTTTAATTTATCACTAGATGAATACCATGGGAATTATTCATAGGAAGTAGGAATGGGGGACATGTGATCTTTTTGTTATTTATTAGAATGGGTGGGTTCAAGGTCTTTCTAGTTGTGAGGGACAATTCATGGGAAATGGCGATCAGATTTTCATTTCATAGAGTGATAATAACAATACTTTTAAGGAGGGGAGTATGATGTTATTCATTAGAGCATGACACTCCATGTGAGATGGGCTTTGGGATTTTGAGTCCATATTTTTTATGGTAGTTTTGGATTTTGTATTTCATTTTATAAATAATTTAATGAATAGATGGTTTTCTTGGTAAATACAGAAAATGATTAAAACAAGAACCTTGGTGAATTTTGATGGTTATAATTAAGCATGATGAAACTTATGGTGATCCAAGGATGTATGATTATGAGTGTTCTGGTGCATTAACTATAGCATGATAATGATTTTTAACATTGAATGGTCATTTAGTAGATTCCAATAGATTTATAGAATATGATTCAGTGAGCGTGGCCATAATAATCTTGGAACACCTTTGGATGAAGGCTTCTAAAATTGGTTTTGGTGACATGGTAGATATAAAAGACAATAATTTAAAAAAATGGAAACTATAGGTGGTTCTACATGATTTTATTCTAAATATTGGATGGAGTTTGTGGGATAACTATATTAGTCACACCATTCTAATGAGAGGTGAATAGTTGAAAGCTTGGTTGTGATTTTTCATGGAAATGCCACGTGACTTTGTGGAGCTTAGTCAATTATAATTTTAATAATTCAATCAGATTAAGAAACATAGTGAGAGTGTTTCAAGGACACTAGGGATGTTCTTAAATCAGAAATTATGATGGGGAAAGTACTATGACTTGGAATTGTCCCAAAAAATATAGGACCTATTGGTCTGGAGAACCATATTCTAGAGGATGGAAGAGACAATGATATGATTTTGTATTGGGTTATAAGGTCTTAGGTATGCACCATCTTGGTGTTTCAGTTTTGTATATGAGAATTTTTTATAGGCTAAAAATTTCATAAATAATTATTACATCTAAGTGGAAGAACATTCATTACACAATATTTTGATCCGCACCAAAATATTCTAGGTCTAGTTTGTTTGGAAACTTGGACACAAAAACAACTAGTTCAAAAATTATCTATATCATCTCTCACTAAGTTCTTCATAACTACAACCCTTCTTAGACTCATCATTTCTAAAACCATTATTAATAACCTATAGAAAATAAAAATAAGAAAAGGTTATATTAGATGATTATGAAGGCTAAACATGGGAGATATCAATTATCACATAAGCATAACATGATCATAAGGGTGTGAGAAAAAAACATAACATTTGAAATCTACACCCAAAATATCATAGATCATAATATTGAGTCATGGAATAATTATTGGATGTTCATAATTCCTGAATTATAATGGAATCAAATAACATAATCCACATGATCATAAAATTGACATAAGACATAGTATTTTAGTATACATATAATATTATAAATTTATAGACACGTATAAACAGAAACAGGTTCACTCATTATGTTAAGGACATGAAATTAAGACCTCACATATAATTATGTACATGAAACCAGTTTTATGCATAATATTATTAATGTGAAATCTTGGTCGATGCATAAATATATTAACATGAAACTAGGTCTATACATGATCTTATAGACACTAAAACCATGTCCATATCTAAAACCGTTAGCATGGAAGGAGGTTCATGTATAACATATCTACCTGACGAGTTTTATACCTTAATCCAATGCATTGGTATGAGATATATATCCCACCCATACCAAAAATAAAATCATGCATACATGTTCCACAATATCATAAAACATTCATCATTTCATAACTCATTAAGTGAAATGAATTTCATCAAAGTATATCATGTGTAAAAGGTAACATGTATCATTAAAATATTTCAATCATAAACATAATACATATATGAAAAGTATAATAATAGAATAATTGGATGATATCCCTATTAAATATTATTTACCATTATATGATTTCATCATATATGGAATTGTTTTTTTAAATATCACTTGTAATAATTCTTAAAGAAAACAACCTTTCTATTTTAAAATAATTATTTTTCATAAAAAAATAATGCAATTATAAAGGGAAACATTTTCATTGAAAAAAAATTATACATGTAAATGAAACGTTACTATATTTTGGCATCATAGTAGATCGAAAAGCTGATCATTCCATATAAGTTTAAAAAATTCTTTTAATATTTATTTTTTCTGAAAATTCATAAACTGCCTCGTTTGGAAAACGACAAAAAATTACATTAAAACTATTTTGTAAAAAGTAAAACATTATTAAAAATGAATTTAATAATTTTAGTAAAATAGAAAAAAATATTTTTTTTTTTTATAAAATATGGACATTAAAGTGAAATATTACATGTAAGAGACATAAACATAAACAATCCTAGATAATGATGAGATTATGAAATAAAGCCATACCACAAGTATCTCCTTTCCATGTTCATGTTCAAACCCAATATATAATAAATATATATTTATTATATGTTTATTCTATAAAAATATATCCAAAATACCTTCTAGTATTTATTTATAACATCTTATCACCCATTTATTAATAATTTGTTATTAAAATCACAATTATTTGTGATTATTGCTTCGTTTTCCAATCATATTTCAGAAAAGAAGTCATGGTACTTATGCATTAATCATGGTAAAATTATATAAATAAATTTAATCATGGAATAAAAATCATATATATTAATTATATTCAGATTTATAATCATTCATCAAATGTAGTGATTGAAATATTAATTAAACCATTCATATAGACAACAGGTCATACGTACACATGAACGTTGTTTCTATTTTTCAAATCATGGAATGATAGAAAGGTAAAAAAATAATTAATACATATAGAATAATTATAATATAATAAATATCATATATGTTTCCCAATTTATTCTTTATTTCCTACCATGTAAAATCAAATGAAAAACTAATATCATCGCTTTGAGGAGATGGTAGTCTATACATACCTACAAGTGACATTATTGATTCTCAAAATATTAGACGGTAAGAAGGTATACATGATATAATAATTAAATGAGTGTAATTATATCCTAAATATAATTTATAAACACCAAACCCATCATAATAACCACCCATAAAATATGGTGTCGAAAAAAGAATTGTATCATTACATGGAGATGGTAACAAGTATGTAAATACAAGTGATACATTCACTTCTTGTTTGATGGAAAAGATGGTTTATAATTGTGTTTTAATAATAATAATGACATTTAAGAGTATTTATAATTATGAAGTTATTATCTTATGATAAATATCATGGATTTATATGAGTTAATGAATATTAGAAAAATAAAGTGATCAGTTAGAGAAAATACATCTTCTATGAAATGACTCAATTAGATCTCCAATAAAGGGTTCTAGGGATGGTATTTTAGAAGAACTAAACCAGTATAATATTTATAGTGAATTGGAGAATAGTATTATTCAGATTATGGTTGATATAGAAGGATCAAAGTGGTGTAATGAATTAAGGGAGGATGTGTCCTTTTATAATTGAGGTGAGGGTCACTTTAAGAATTTATTTTCTAAAAATAAAATATAATAAGATTATTTTATGGAAAATTACTTAAAAAATTGTTATGAATTCAAACCAGGGATAGGATATGGCTGAAATATACTGAAAAGTAAATTTTTAAGAGGTTTAAATGTTATTTTTAACCTAATCATATACATTAACCACTTAATTAACCTATTTTAACATTAATAGTGGAAAACTATTTTTCAATCTTAAAAGGTTATAAATTTAAATATAAGGTAACTATTAACTCTTAAATGGAAAATGCACGAAATTTTATATTGTATATTATCCCACTTTTTCTTATTTTAATTTTTATTATTTATAAATAATTCAATAAAATATTATTTTCATAAAATATCATTGTTGTCAATTTTGACAGTATTACTTACTTTGAATTTAATTTCATTATGAAAACACTTATAATTGGGAAAAATTAATTTATCACATCCCCAAGATGATTTAGAAATAAATAAATATCATGTTTAAACATAATTATCTCAAATATAATACTTTTAACATTTTTAATTCCATGTATTTACTTTTCCATTAAATGAATAATTATGACATCAACATTGAGAAAGTATTTATGGTAAATATTTAATTCCAAATAATTATATATAAATTAAAATCATTAATATAATTTCATTAGGAACAATATTTTGGTTATTATTCTTTTAGAACTAATATTTTCATCTATGTGAAGACAAAAATCATATTTAAAACTAAGAGAGTGACATTTTTTCACCTCATTTGGTTTAAATAATATATAAGTACTTTTCAAGGAAATGTGTCAATTAAATAACTCAACTATTAACCTTAAATACTATGTTTTTAATATGATTCATCCATAAATAATTATGATGAATAATTAATCTCTTATAACATAGTTTTAACGTAGATTAACCCGATTTACCCTTTACCGATGTGATAAATTTTACCATGGTTACTATTCATATTGATAAAAAATAAAAGGGTCCAATTTACCAAATTTAAAAATACAGATTATAAATATATAATAAAATTTTCAAGATTTAATTTCTATAGGTTTTATAAATTATATTTATTATAAATGAATAAAATTCAATGGAAAATAATTTTTAGCAAAATTCATTTTTAGGAAAAAAAATTTACTTATAAAATAAAATCATGTATAATGATGATTCAAATGGAGTTAATAATATTATATATAATTAAATATAACTTATTTTTATTTAATATAAAATAAAAATCTTAATTATAATTTATATAAAAATAAAAATGATAGTTTTAAAAAAATCTGCATTTTCACTATTCACTAAAAATAAACATTTTAAAAAAATACAAAAATTTAACTCAAAAACAATTGTGTCGTTTTTATTCCAAAAATGATTTAATTTTATAAAATATATATTTGATAAAATTTCCAACAATTAATTATTATATTTTATTTGAAAAATGAATAAAAATTTATTTTTGATGAAAACATATTTTCGAAGAATAAAATGACATTACAAAAAATTGGGAGATTAATTACAAAGTAATTATATTAAGTAGGATGTTTGTATAAAATTCAAAAATTAGTTAATACTATTCATAGATTCCAATTTAAAAACAATGTAATAAAATTAAATAAGAATATTTTATAGAGTATATCGCGGTTCAATTGAACTCACGGTTTCACATAATCAATGATATCGAAGACGTGATGTATATTTTAATGATTTTTTTAAATAATAGGGTTTTACATTATCCCCCATTTAAGAAGTTGCGTCTTATTAATGTTTGCTCAGTAATAAAATTTTTATCATTTGAAAATTTCTGTGTGGTATCCCACATCCTAAAAAGGGTTAATAAAACCTTTTCTTGAAAAGAAAAAAATGGAAGTATGAAGATCATCTAGGATTACACATACTATGTTTCCAAATAGAAAAACAGTAGTGAGGATTTTAAGTTATATAAAAGGAAGAAATGTTATGTTTAAAGATCATTGATTATATGAAACTTAATAATCTTGATAAATTTAACAATAACAAAACTGTAAAACAAATATGTCGAAAAGACCATCAATTCTCTAGAATTGAAGGCTATAAGAATTTTTTTTTTCTTAAGAAATTTTTACTTGTTCTGAGACATTAATTTACTATAAATATTAGGAATATAAGTAAATATACATAATTTTAATGTATAAATTATTACTTTCATAAATTCACCCCACAATATCATATTTTACTCCAAATAACACATATTAAAGATTAATATTTCTTGCCTCAATCACTAAGACCATATTCTAATGCATCACATATTACATAAAAGGATAACATGATACTCCTTTAATATTTAGATATTAAACTAATCAAAAATTGTTTTAATAAGTTATCTAATATGGATAAATACATTAATTTTTAAAAAATCAACAATAATGACCATAACTGGTTAATAATAAAACTCCTCGAAAACATTTCTGACCAAATTCAAGACCCAACAATTTAAATATAAAGTCTCCATGATTCAAAAAAATCAACCTACCATTAATACCCAAAAGTAGCTATTAATTTCACATACCTAATATGTTAAAAAAGTGGTCATATATTTTATGGGAAATTGTTAATTACAAAAATTATGATAAAACCCTATTGAAAACATTCATATTTCCAAAACTTAACACTATCCTTTTTCCTGAAACAAATCCATAGACTATTGAGTATATTCCTTAAATAAAAAAAAAATGAAATAATGATCATAAAAGATGAATTAAATAAAATTTTCTTCAAATCACTAACCAATTTCATTTTTACCAATACTATCACAATTAACTCAACAATGTAAATCATTAATTTATCTAAAATAGAAATAATATACTTAAAACTAAAGAACAATTCTTTTTTATTGGTACCATTAATCATATTTTTTAAAATAATTATAGAAAACTATCATGTATAATTTATTAGATTCTTATAAATCATTATATCCCAAATATCATTAATATAATGAATATATAATTATCAATTTATAATACATAAAAACTAAAATACTTACACTTCATTGACCATTCATTTATATAGGAGATATCCTTTAGAATAGGGAAATGGCTCAGATAATTCCTAGGTTATCCTCATACAAGATATCAGATTACATGGTAATTTCATACTCCATACCCTTAATTTAAACATAGAATACATATTATCCTCCATTGGATATATTCTTCTAGGTTCCTCTTGCCATATTCTCAATATGACAAAAATTGAACATTATTACCTCTAGGATCATCTCAACATAAACTTCCTTAAAAGTAAATTCTCCTATTATTTTTCATGATATAAATATAATCAAGGATCATTTCATTAATAATATATAATTATAGATAATTATAAATCATCATAATATTATTCTATATAGCTATTATCCAATTTCGTTTCTCATAATCCATGAACTATGCATCACATTCATTTCTAACATTATTCCTCCAAGATCCATCCATTGTTTAAATCCAAAAAGAAATGTGAGAGAAATGATAATAAAAAGGGAAATCACATAATCGTGATAATAATAATTTATATGATGTAAATATCTTGAAACCATCTTGTATGAAAGCATAGATTTTTAAGAGGTCCTTTATGATCATTAAAAAATCTTTTGGATGATATCTTGCACTTAGACTTCTTCTCAGGGTTCTCATTAATGATTTCTAATTCGAGTTTCCAAAGGATAACTAAACCCTACTTTCATACCAACTATAATAGCCCATAATTTTCAAACATTTCTAATATATATATTTTGAATAACATTCATTATATAAAATTTTGATCCATTACTCAATTGTAGAGGTATAGTGCCTTTGCGTACATGGGCACACAAAAATGGTTCATAAATGATGTATATCACCTCCCACTAAGTTCTTCACAACTAAAAACCATCCTCAATCATAATTTAAAAAACATTATTCATAAACTAGGGAAATAAAAAATAAGAAAATATGATCCCAGAATCTCATTAAGGCTATAAATATGAGATGACCATAATCACTTAAGCATAACATGAGAAAAGGGGTGTGAGAACTTGAACATAACATTTGAAATCTATACCCTGAATATTATAAATCATAATACTAATTCATGGAATAAATATTTGTATTTCACAAGTAATGAATCATACAAGAATACAATAACATAACACAAGTAAACATAACATTGTAACAATACATGGAGTTATAGAATAAAAATAAATTTATAACATTGTGAACATGTACAAATAGAAACTGGTTCACTCATTAAGTTAAGGATATGAAAGCAGTACCTAAAATAAACTTATGTAAATGAAATAAGTTCCATATATAATCTTATGGGCATGAAGTCCAGACCCATGAATAAACATATGGTCATAAAACCTAGTCCACATAAGAGATTATTGGAATCTGAACGAGGTCTACAACTAAAATTGTGAACAAGAAATTAGTTTCACACAAAAAAACATTTACCACATGATTTATCCATATTTACCAAGTTCATAGTAGGGAGATATAGTTCCCACATAACACATAAATAAAATTGAAAATACTGTTTCTAAAATATCACAAAACATTCACAATCATATAACTCATGATAAGAAATGAATTTGATGAAAGCATAAACCGTGGAAAAGGGAAAATGTTTCAAAAAAATCATGTCATGATAAACATAAACAATCTAGAAAAATAATAAGGGTAGTATCCTTGGATCATATAAACAATAAATTTTAGTTATAATAAATGATGTAATTATAGATGGAAAATTATTTTGATGGATCACATAGAATAATAATTGTAAAAAATAACCTTTCTATTGTAAAATGATTTCTTTTAAAAAATACAATTATAAAGGAAAATTTTTTTACTAAAAATAACCTCATAAAAATTTATATTAATATTGAATGTATTAAGGTATCATGATGTTGGTAAAATTATATCATATTTTACAAAGTTAAAAAATATTATTTTTGTATTTTTTATCAAAAAACTTCAGAAATTACATCTTTTGTAAAATGGAAGAAAATCCATTCGAACAATTTTATAAAAAGTGTAACATGGTTAAAAATGACTAATAAAACATTTTATGGAAATATTGAAAATATTTTTGAAAACATTTTTAGAAAACATTTAAATGGAAGGTAAATATTCATCAATATAGACTTAAACATAAATAATCACAAAAAATGATATTATTGTTAAATAAACCCCTTCCTCAAGTATCACCCTTCATCGTTAAAATGAAAAACCAATTTATGAGAAATATATATTTATTATAAATTTATTAACTATGTATCTATATATAATTCCAAATTTTATTTATTTGTAACATCTTATAACCTATTAATTAATAATTCTTTTATTAAAATAACTGTTCTTGCTGATAAGTGCTTTGTTTTCCAAGACTTTTTTAGTTCGGTAATCTTGTTCGTTATACTATGATCCTGGAAAATTATTTCAATATTTTTAGTAATTTCATAAAAATAATATATATTCATTACAAACATATATATTATCATTCATATAATGTAGAGATATAAAAATGAAGTACACTGTTCATGGAGACGGTAGGATATATGTACGCATGAACACTATTTATATTTCTAGATAGATGGAATGATGGAAAGGTAAATAATAATTAATATTTATAAAACCATTATTATTTCATATATATTATATATATTAATCAAACTCATCCTTATTAACACCAATGTGACTATAAATGAAAACTGAATCACATCATAATGTGGAGATGGTAGTTCGTACGCAAGCTGAACCGACATTATCGTTTCTCAAAAGGTTAGATGGTTAGAAGTTAGACATGAAATTTTCATTATAAAAGTATAAATATGTCATAAATATCATATATAAACATTAAATCCACCATAATAACCTTCGATAAAAAGGTGATGAAAAATGAACTGTATCACTATGTGGAGACGGTAAGCCATATTTACGCATGAGGGGTTCACACACTATTTGATTGAAAAGAGGGTTTATAATTGAGTTTTAATAATCATAATATAATTATAAAATATTTATGGTACTTAATTTATTATTTTATGATAAATATCATTGATTTATAGGAGGAAAATAAGTCTATAAAAATAAATTGATCGGTTTGAGCGATTTCCTCTTCTTCAAAAAATCTCTTTTAGATATCATCTAAAGTCATCCAGGGTTGGTATTTTAGAAGAAATGTAGCTATATAATGTGTTTAGGTATATTTATAATATAATGTTTTAGAAAATGGTTGATGTTAAATGAACAATGTTTTGTAATGAATTGAGGAATTATGTGCCCTTTTATAACTGAGTTTAGGGGAACCTTTAGATCTGTTTTAAATACTATAATAAGATTTTTTAGAGCCAAATACATCTAAATGGTCATGAAATATAAATTAAAGTAGCTTATCATTACAATATAATCATCCAATAAAATTTATAAAAGTTTAAGTGATATTTTAATCCTTATATTTTGGTTTAACCCCTTATTTAACGTATTTTAACATTAACCATGTTAATTATTTCACTCTAAAATTGTTTTATGGTTACATATAAGGAAAATATTAACTCATAAATAGATACCTTATGTCATTATAGACCATATCTTATACCCTTAATCTTTATTTCTTTCTTTCTTTATTTTATTTATAGTTTAATAAAAAATATTTTAAAAAAATATCATCATTTTCAATTTTGACAATGTTCATTACATTGAAATTAATATCACCATGAACACACTTATAATTGGAGACAAATATTTTAAAACAACCCCAAAATTTCATTCATATATAAAAAATTCATTTTTTTCCTTATTCATCTCATGTTATAATACTTTTAATACTTTAAATATCATTAATTTGAATTTTCCATTAATTGAATAAATATTGTAACAACATTTTGTATGTATTTGAGGTAATTATTTAATTAATGAAAATTATAAATAAATTACCATCATAAATATAATTTCATTAGGGAAATCATTACTGTCACAATTAATTCATAACTAAAGTTCATCCTATGTGAACACAAAAATGATATTTAACACTACGAGAGTGATATTTTATCACTTCCTTTGGATTAAATAATATATAATTCATTTTCATGGATTTTTTTCCATTAAAAAACTAAATTTATAATATTAGGTATTGAGGGTCATATTTAAATATTCCATTAAGAATTACGATGAATAATTATGGTCTTACCACTTAGTTTGAACCTAGATTAACCTGATTTATCCTTTTCCAAGGTGATAAATTTACGATGGTTACTGTTCATATTGAACAAATATAGTGGGGAACTATTTAAAAATTCGAAACATCTAGATTATAAATATTTAATACTTTATTAGGATTCAATTTCTATTAGTGACTTGAATTAATTTTAATATAAATGCGTCAAATGCAACAAAAAAATATTTTTTAGAAAAATGTGTTTTAATCACGAAAAATAACTTATACCAAAATAGTTTATAATGATCATTAAAATGATTAGAATATATATATATATATAATACTTATGTTACTTTGAGATTAAATTAAATCATAATGATAATTTATGTGAAAGTAAGAATGATAGTTTTATTAAAATTGGTATTTTCACTATTTACTGAAAAATAAACCTTTATTGAGAAATACAAAAATTTTACCAAATCTAATTTTGATATAATGATGTAAAAAATGATGTTCATTTAGTCAAATATATTTCATAATATTTATTAAAACAAGTTGTAATATTTTATCATAAAAATAGATAAAATTTTATTTTTAGCAAGAATTCATGAACTAAGTAGGTCAATTTTAGCTTTTGTTGTTCCCCATGGTTTCTTAGGAAATAGAAGTTACATGATGGGGAGGTTATAAAATCCAGTGCTTTGTAATGTGTTGAAAATTTCTAATAGAATTTGAAGTTGTTTTGGTGGACACTCCTTTTCTTAAACTCATCCTTAGAAAGTTATTCCATGCATTGGAACACTTAGATATGATGTTTTTAGATGGGGTTTAAGGCTCAAGATGTGTCTCGAGTGTTTATTAGAGTTTTGTAAGTATAAGAAATTGAATTATGGTTTTTTTGTACAAGTTGAGAGTAATGTAAAATTTTTTCATGTTGAGTGTAAATAGTGCACCACAACTATGTGGCCTAATAAGGAGTGTCACATAATTTATCAAACCATGCACTCAAGGAGTAATGTCTCGACCTCGGAGCCACACACTTGTCCCCTGAGCCAGACCACTACATTACCTAAGGCATGCCACCCCATACACAAAAGGATACTAACTATCAGTGCTAGTCTGGCATATCAATAATTAGGAGACTATACCATCTTTTATCATATTAAAACACCTGAGGAAACAAATAATCAAATGCAGAAGAATATATAAGCATGAATAATAACAATGTTAAAAGATAAACAAAACAGAAAATAAAATATTTTATTGAAATGGGAAACCTGTTATGCCAATAAAAGTTTCATGTGTAAAAGTGAAACTAAAGTAAAGACATTAATGAATCCCTAGTGAGTCCCAAACCACATCTGGTTCCATCATCCATGCTCTAACCCCAACTCATCCATATAAAATAGGGCCATTTCCATTAATGAATCTATAAAACCCAGTGTCTATTCAAGTACCGATCAGGGAGCCTGTGTAGTGTGTGAGTACAACTCAATAGGACACCACCAATGTTGTCTAAAATAAATCTAGTCAATAGAAGTGTATACAATTGTATAAAGAATAAAATACATGTAATAAATTAATCAATTTACATTTATTCAATTATCCTTTATTCAACCACATAAACACCCAGGTTCCCATGGACACTCGTATCTCAATACCTACTTTTACCCATTCTCGAGTTTGAACTATTTATCCTATTCAATTCCAATCATTATTTCCCATTAGATCTCATTATCCATTTTATACAATTCTTATACGTCCAATTGGATCTATAGTATAATGTCAATAAATGTATGTAGAACCTAATGTCTAGAATCGATTATGAGAATTTGAGCATCGGTTCTTATCTCACAGCCCATTGTTATTTGGAGCCTTAGTCATTGTCCCAAAGAAGAATATTTTCATACATGTTGGTTGTAGAACCTTGTGTCTATCACTCTGTGAGTATTTGGAGCATTAGTCCTTGTCATAAACCCTATGTATCTATCATACAGATATATCATGGGTGATGAAAATCATGTCTTGAACCCTATGGTTATTTGGAACATGATCCCCCTTCTCACACCCCATTCATCAATCATACATGGTTAACATTGGTGTATAATGTTATGTCTATCACCCCATATCTCAATCATTTACAATATATCACAAATATCACAAATATCACTTATTTCACAATAATCAAGGTTAATCAACATTAACCGCATTATCACATTTCACATCACAATTTCAGATTAATTAATTTAACAATTAATTAATGAAAATATAACAATTGCATAATCAAATTTTTCCATAAATAAATTCCACAATTAATTAACTATATCTATCCCATAAATTAATTTACAAATTAATTAATCCCAAACCATTCATTAAATAATTAAATAATTAATTAACAAAATAATATCCATTAATTAATTCAAGAATTAATTATTTATTTCACAAAATGACATCCAATCATTATTCACCAATTCATTATTCACCAATTCATTATTCATAATTTATAATTCAAAAATTTGATAATTAACTCAATAATTAATTCTCCTCCAATTCCAAAACTAACTCAACAATTAGTTTGTAACATCAATACCCTTAATTAATTAATCAATTAATTAATCAACATCCACAAACTCAAAATCCCATAATTAATTCCATGATTAATTATCTCAATCAGAATTTCAATACTCCATAATTAATCATGGAACTAATTATGGGATTTTGAGTTTGTGGATGTTATTTAATTAATTTATCAATTAATTATCCAAATATATCTATTAAATAACCCAACCATCAATATTAAAAAATTCCCAAATTAATTAATTCAATTCATTCAATTACACTATCAAAATAATGCCCATTAATTAATTCATCAATTAATTAATCTAACTCATTCAACTTCATCAACAATATAATCTAAATTAATTAATTTTCTAATAAATTAATCCCACTCATTCAATTTCACCATCAAAATAATACATATTAATTAATTCACCAATTAATTAATCTAACTGACTCAACTGCATCATCACAAAAGTCTCCATTAATCAATTCTCTAATTAATTAATTAAACTCATTTAATTGCATCATCATAACAATCCCAATTAATTAATTCACCAATTAATTAATCTAACCCATTCAATTTCATCATCACAATAATCCCAATTTATTAATTTTCCAATTAATTAATCTAACTCATTCAATTTTTTCATCACAATAATCTCCATTAATTAATTTTCTAATTAATTAATCCAACAAAAAAATTGTAAGATAACAATGAATCCACTAGTTAATTTATCAATTAATTAATACAAATAATTTCTATTAATTAGTTAAACAACTAATTAATCTAACTCAACACTTTCAATTAATTCACCAATTACTTTTTCACATATATTTCCATTAATTAATTCAAAAATTAATTAATCCAACCCATTCCCTTTCAATTAAATAACAAATTAATTAGTCACATCCAACCACTATCAATTAATTCACTAATTAATTGTCCACGTCAACTCCCATTAATTAATTCATAATTAATTAATCTCATTCAATTTTATAATTTAATTAAATAATTAAATAATCACATTACTATATTAATTAATCCATCAATCAATTATCCTTATACAAGAAATTAAATATCCCCATCTGATCCATTTCTTAATTGGTCTAACTCAAAAACTTAAATATCGCCATTTAATAAGGTAGTTAATTGTTCATACTCAATCACATTAATTAATTCAACAATTAGATAATTAAATTCAAACAATTTTCAAATAACAACATTCTCTAATAATTAATTATTCCATTTCAACAAATTCAATCTAACAATAATTAATTTGGTTATAAATTATTCAAATCACAATTTTATAATCCCAAACATCCCCATTTATTAATTGTATAATTAATTATTCATGTTAAACAATCTCAATTTCCTCATAATTAATTTAACAATTAATTATTAATGATATTAAATTACAATATCCAAATTTTTCATTTAATTTAATTTAATTAATTATCAAGATTAATTAATTTAATAAAGAATTAAATTTCTAAACATCTAGTATAAATTATATAATTACATACACATAATTTTAATCATGACTATGTTATTTAAATTTTAAACCACATAACATAATAATTGGGCTAAATGCTTGCCAACAGGTAATCCAAATTTGAAGCAGATCAACCGAGATCATGATAATGAACGCAGTCTAGATTCAAAACCTAAAAACGCAGTTAAATGAAATAACTTATCTTAAATATAGATCTAAATCCAAAAATCCTTGATCTAGATTCCACTAATCTAGATCTAATTTTTAAAGGAGATAAATATATTTATTTTATCCAGGATGAGGAGAAAAAGAAAGATTCATCTTAAACGAGAGGAACACCCATACCCGGGAGGTGCACGGAGGCTCTGCAGTAGACAAGGGAGTCCCGCGCAAGCCATGGAGTGGATAAGAGGGGTGTATAGAGGGTCAAAAAATGCATGAGGTGTAATTTTAAAAATATGTATGTGATGATTAGATGATGTGAATCCTTATTTAACGTCGTGTAACATTTGTTTTATTTTTTCCTTTCAAATCCCATAAAACCATTAAAAAAACATAAATTACATATTACACATGGACAAATCTTACACATGGGGAACTATAATTCCACAATTTGAAATATTATATGTGGTGAAATAAAATTTCACATAGTGAAATATTAAACGTGGTGAAATCTTATTAAACGTGGTGATATATTATTTCATGGTAGGTTGACAGGATGCAAAAAACACTTACAGAGGGTGTAATTATCAAGGTTTTAAATTACATTAATCCACAAATTAAATTCAAAACAACCCATATAAACCATTAATTTAGATAGATTCATACATGAAAAATATAAGATCTTACAATCTACCCACCTTATAACATCTCTTCCTCGAGCTGTACTCTCGTGCATCTGTAATATTGTGAGTAAAAAGGATTAGACTAATGACCCCACACATATGATTTTATCTCCCATATTTCTTCCAAAACTCATACATGTTTCCACAATACATGAACTATTTTCATGGTATCTTCCCATAAAACCTTATCACTACCACCCAATACACATATCAAATGCTCCTCAAAGGATGCATTGGTCTCGTGATCAACTTCCCCAACATAATCAATGAATTTTCACAACTCACTGTTCCCAACAACCATAAGAACACAATCCAACATTGTGACTCAACATACCCATAAAAAAACCTTGAAAGGATGTACACCCATCACCTCTAAGAACTACCTGGACATTCCCCAAAGAATTTAAATATGAACCATATAGATTCTTTATTAGAATTTCTCATTGGTCTTAATCCATAAATCTATTACTTATATATAAATCCCCATCTTGGGAGTATTGTTCAAACCACTTGTGATGCCACTCAACCACTATGGTTCGTAGACCATAGTAATTATCGACCCGAAATATTTCCTGAGAACTTCATCCATAAACAATCGATGGCACACCTCACACCAGCCAGCTCCACATATATACCTATTTATAAGAACAACATCCCAGGTGTCTCATATCTAACCAAAGCACATTTAGGTAGCTAAGAGTAAGTCTAGAGCATTCTCAATTTACTCTAGATGATCTCAAGATAGGGTATATGACCTTAATTAATTAAAAGTACAAAAACATTTCATCGATGAACACTAACTCAAATCATCCATGACTAATGTTTCCTCCCACTATAGAAACACCTTAATCTATTAAAAGTCTTGGGATTCCCTACCCACTGACATCCCACCACATTGATCCAAAACCAGACGGTCTCCAACATAACCCACAATCATGTTCACAAATAAGGGAATTCTCACTAAACAAACTACCTATACCAAGGTACAAATAAAAAAACAAAGGATTCTCAATTCATAACATTATTATAGGTAATAATTGGGATTAAAAAAACCATATCAAGACTTTCCCCCTTTTTTACCACCACACTATCATAAATGAGGCACTATCTCTTCCCTTAACCATCTGACACCTTGGTCCTGATTAATAATGGAAAACACATTATCATTATTTCAGTATCTCATTTAGACAACATTTATTCTCAAATTTCATCATTTTATAATAATTCAAATTTTTTTGTCAAACACCATTTTCATTTAAATTTTCACATGTAAGGAAAAAAATTTATATTAAAAAACATACCCAAAACTATTTTTTTCATGAGTTCCTATAATGATTCATGCTGATAAAACTCTATTGCATTACCAGGACATGAGTCAAATCTCAGAAAATATCAAAAATAATAATCACTTCACACAATAAGTGTATCACCCTAGGTGAAATAACATTCAACTATAAAAAAAAAATAATATAATAATCCCACCCTGGGTACTTGGGTTCTTCCCTGTACATTGGGTATCTACTCCCATGTACGAGCTCATATAGAAGCCCCAACTCTTCATATTCACATGTCAACCACTCCCCAAACAGTAAAAAAAAAATAAGAAACGAAACTTTGAGCTCTGATGCAACTTTTTAAAATCCCAAACCATAATCCACACACATGTGCCTCGTGCCGGACTACAACATGACCTCAGGTGCACCTCCCCATATTCCAGAGGCTGCTGCCTAGAAGTGAGGGGCTTGTATATCAATCATAGGGGTACTATACACTCATTTACAGGAGTAAAACACAAGTGAAAATAAATAATCAAATTTGGAAGCATATATAAGAGTTAATAATACCAAGGTTACAAGATAACCAAAATAGAAAATAAAATATTTAACTGAATGGGAAAACATGCTATGCTGATGTAAGTGTAATGTTTCTAAATTGAAACTGAAGTAAAGACATTAATTTCTCTCTAGTGGGTCCCAAACCACGTTTGGTCACCTCATCCATTCCCCATCCCCAACTCATCCATCTAACATAGGGCCTTTTCCCATAACAAGTTTAGAAAACAAACAGTCTATTCAAGTACCGACCAGGCAACCCGAGAAGAGTGTGAGTATAACTCAGTAGGCCACCACCAATGAAATGTAAAATTATCCATTCAATAGCAGTGTATGAAGGTGAATAATGAATAAAATAAATGTAATAATGTAAAAAATTTATATTTATTAAATTATTCTTTATTTAACTATATAAACCACCCAAGTTCCCATGAAAACCAGTATCTAAATACGTATTTCGGCCAATGCTGAAGTTTTAACAATTTTTCATATTAAATTCCCAATCATTAGATCACATGGTATTTCATTATCTATTTAATTAAATTCTTATGTGGTCATTTGGATCCATAGTCCAATGTCAACAAATGGGTGTAAAACATCATGAATAGAACCCTTGTGAGTATTTGGAGCACCAATATCAATCTCACACCCAATGGGTATTTGGAGCCTCAGTCCCTATCCCATACAAAAATATTTGCACGCATGTTGGGTGTAGAATGCCATGTCTAGCACCTTGTGATTATTTGGAGCATTTGTCCTTATCTCACACCCCAGCTACCAATCATACATATATATCATGGGTGTAAAACATCATATCTAGCACCTTGTGAGCATTTGGAACATCATTTCCTATCTCACACCTTGTTCATCAATAATAAATGTATATCATGGTTTTATAATGCAATGTCTGTCATCCCATTTTTCAATCATTCACAATATATCCCAAATATCACAATTTAACATATTCCACAACAATCAAGATACGTCAACATCAACCCCCTTATCACACTTCACATCATAATGTTACTTTAATTAATTTTGAAATTAATTAATCAAAATATAAAAATTTCATAATCACATTGTTCTATTAATTAATTCAACAATTAATTAACCATGTTTATCACATTTATTAATTCACAAACTAATTAATCGCAACCATTTCATTAATTAATTTAACAACTAATTATGCATATAAAGTCAATTAATTAATTTAATAAATAATTAATAATTTCACAACATGACATCCAATAATTAATTCACCAATTAATTATTCACAATTTATAATTAAAAAATTTAATAATTAATGCAACAAATAATTATTCTTTAATTACATTACTAATTCAATAATTATTTTGTCACATAAATACCCTTAATTAACTCCCTAATTAAGTATGTACATCAATACCATTAATTTATTCATCAATCAATTAATCAACATCCACAAACTCAAAATCTAATAATTAATTGTACAATTAATTATCTCATTTACAATCTCAATAATTTATAATTAATTCCACAATTAATTATATCAATTTTAAAATATCAATATCATATACTTAATTTATCTATTAATTATCCAATTCAATCTATTATGTATACCAAAAATCCACATTAATTAATCCACCAATTATGTAATTCAATTAATTCAATTTCAATATCATAATAATGCCCATTATATTATTTATGAATTAAGTAATCTAACACATTCAATTACTTCAAAAAAAATATTATCCATTAATTAATTTTATAATTAATCATCCTAAATCATTTAATTGAACCATCACAATAATAACCATTAATTAATTCACCATTTAATTAATCTAACTCATTCTATTACATCATCACAATAATCCCTATCAACTAATTCTCTAATTAATTAATCTAACTCATTGAATTTCAAACTCACAACAATCCCCATTAATTAATTCTCTAATTAATTATTCTAACACATTCAGTTGCATTATCACAACAATCTGAATTAATTAATTTTCCAATTAATTAATCTAACTCATTCAATTTTTTCACAAACAAATATGCATTAATTGATTTACCAATTAATTAATCCAACTCAAAATACATAACATTACATCTATTAATTAACTAATCAATTAATTAACCCAACTCATTTAAATTTATTTATTCAATAATTAATTAATCTAACTCAATCCCTTCAATTAATTCATTAATTAGTTGTCCAAATCTATTTCTATTGCTCAAATCGTGCAGATCATGGGTTTTACCCCATGATTACCTAAACATTTTTAAATATAAGGTAATGTGAAATGAAAAAAATGAGGCACAAAAATAACCCCCAAATACATGTATGGATCACAAGATCCCAAGTAAGATGAGATCTGAGGCCCCCAAATAAATCTATTTATATTAATTAATTCAATAATTAATTAATTTAACTCATTACCTTCAATTAATTCACAAATTAATTATCCACATCAACTCTCAATAATAAATTCCCAATTAATTAATCGCATCCATCCACCATCACTCAATTCACCAATTAATTATCCATGTCGACTCCCATTAAATAATTCAAAATTAATTAATCACATTAAATTTTATTATTTAATTCAATTATTAAATATTAACTTTAATATATTAATTAATCCATCAATTGATTATACGCACCCAACCAATTAAATATCCCCAACTGATAATTTAATTAATTGGTATAACTCAACAAGTTATATATCACTAATTAATTTGTCAATTAATTATTCCTACTCAGTCTCATTATTAAATTCAACAATTAAGTAATTACATCCAAAAAATTTACTAATCATATTAATCTCTAATAATTAATTCTAAAATTAGTTATTTAATTTCAACAACAACAATATAAAAAATAATTAATTCAACTATTAATTATTGTAATCACAATTTAATAATCCCAAAAAACCCCATTAATTAATTCCATAATTAATTAATCATGTTCAACACTCTCAATTTCCTTATAATTAATTTAACAATTAATTATTTTGGATCTAAAATTATAATATCCTAATTTAACATTTAATTTAATTAATTAATTCTCCAAATTAATTAATTTGACCAATAACATGCTAAACATGTATTAGAAATTCTTCAATTACATAAAAACATTGTAATCATGACTATGGGATTTAAATTTTAGACCACCTACCTTAACAACGGTGTCAAACACTTGCCCACGGATAACCCCAAATTGACGTAGAAAAACTGAGAACAAGACGATGAACAATGTTTAGATCTGAAACCTAAATACACAATTAAATGAAACAAGATCTCTAAAATCTTAATCTAAATCCAACAAGCCTAGATCTAGATTCAAGAAATCTTGATCTTCCTCTAAAAGTAGATAAACACCTTCTTTTATTCTAGGAAGAGGAATAAAGGAGATATAAATCTTAAACGAGAAGAACACCAGTACATGGGAGGTGCACGAAGGCTGTACAGTAGACATGAAAGGTCTACAGACGCCATGAAGAATAGAAGGGGGAGTTTGGAGGGTTATCCGACCTTGGAGATGTTATTTGAAATATCTACATGTGATAATTACAATATTTGAAAACTCATTTCAACTAATGTAACATTTTTTGAATTTTTTCCATTGAAATACCATCAAAACCATAAAAATATTAATTACAAATTACATATGGTGAAATCTAATTTCCTGTGGTGAAATATTACATATAGTGTAATCAAATTTCATGGGGTGAAATATTATTTCATGACCTATTGACATATGAAAAAAATACTTACAGGGCGTGAACATTTTCAAGGTTGACAATTACGTTTGGTTATAAATTAAATTCAAAACATCTCATATTGACAAAAAATTTAAACAGATTCATAACTACAAAAATATGGGATCTTATACAAGGCCACATAACTATTAATATTTTATATAGATAATTTAGTTTGGTATGTTATGGCTTTCACATGATATGTTAATCTATGAACCAAGACACAAGAGATGGATCCCCCTTCCAATAGTAGCATTGCATAGTTGGCACATGATATTCCAAACCATCAAGCTAAATTATGCATCTAATTAAATAGGATAGAATGACTAGTTTCCCCTCTATCCATTTAATTTCCACCCATATTTCATTTGCATCACCTCCTAAACATAATAGGCCACTTAATATCCCCTCCTCTTCCTCCATAGAATTTTAAAGGTCTTCATTATTCACACTTGGAATTTCTTTCCATTAGTTACATTTGATCACGCTCTATAATACTATGATTATTGTTCATTATTTCATTCATTTATCTTGATTTATTTAATTATATTTGAATGTGATATCATAAAACTTATTTTTAGTGTGTTCTTCAATTGATTAGATTTATCTCTTTCAAGGAAAAAATAACATCCAAATAATGGAGAAGTGTGGATTACTAATCATGAGGTAGGAATTCTAGTTTATTTTCCATTAAATTTTTATTATTTAGAAATAACTGACAATTTACCACATTCTGGACTTCCCGTACATGCTAATGAAACATGAAATACATTATATTTAATACCTAGACCCCATTTATACAATCTATGGCACCATTATAAATGTTTAGAGTCCAACAACACCAACATTAACCACCACCCAAGGTGATTTTGGTTAAAATTATTATAATGATAATTTTTTACTTTTGTACCGAATCATACCCTATGTGTGTTGAGTATTCCACTTAGAAGTGGGTGCTATAATTTACAAAAAATGAACCATATAATGGTAAATATAATGAAATGAGTTGAATTTTGTGTGATTAACTAGATAATTAGATAAATTCTAATATGGTAATTAAATGTGTAGGATAATCCCCCCTTGGTCATTAGTATTTTATAAGATAACAATTATAAGTTATCGACCTAAATACATTGTTTAATATTAATATGGAATTCTTAAGAGCATAACCCTTTTTTTCCTTTCTAATTGGATTGATTAATGTAATGAATTATGATGACATATTTTATGGAATTAATGAATTATCAAGGGATATATTAATTATAAATGTGAAATTCCTACAATTTATTTTTATTCCTTAAGAATACCTTAGATTGATACCTATGAATACCTTGGATGGGATCATAGGTTAATAGAATTACACTATGCCTTGAGTGATACTAGGTTCATCCTCACTGAACACCTTGGATAAGGGATCAAATGGAAAGTGTAATTACCTTATAAGTGATTATTACTAAGAGGCATAAATTAGGGTTATTAGACATGATATTTCACTCCACCTTGGTCCAGGATGTTTGATATGGAATTTCACATCTAATTTGGTGGTTGGAAAGGCATTGCATGCCTTGTGATTTTGATTTTGGACATTATGTTACAAATAACCTATTAGGATTTATGGTCATGGATCATTATATCCCCATTTTAGATGATTAATATTATATCTATATTTAAATAATGGGACTTATATTATATATTATTATTATTATTATAAGTATGACTTGGTATTACAACTCAGATCCTCACTAATGATTGTATATATTTCCATATATACTTATTTACAAGTTAATACATATATATATATACATGATGGAAATTTTAAATACATTCAATATTAGGGTGAAGAAGGTATTATTGCCAAAGTTTCCTTGAAAATCCAAATCTAGACCTGATAAATTATTTCTTATATTTAATAACCTTATTTTGAAACACCCCCAAACAACATTATTTTATACTCACCAGTTAGATTTAATTAGACACCACTGTTGATGACCTACTAATTTTATCCCACACCTTGTTTGGGCCACCATTGGGTAACCAAATAGACCTTATTATTGGAGGTTTAGGATCACAGCCTTTGTTTCATTCTTGGTAATATTCCATTTAGACTAACACTTCACATGGAGCCAAGGTTCGATCATGTACTCCGAATTCCTTCATGAAATGTGTCCTTTTATTTATTTAGTCTCTAAATACTTATGAATATTTTATTTTCCTATTATATGTGTATTACTATATATTGTATCATGGACTTTCATTGTTATTTATTAATTTATTATTGATTTTCAGATATTATTATCATTTTTTTACTATGATGCTTATATACTTATTCTATTGACATATTCCATAAACCACTATCCAATTATGATACTGAGGGAATATTCTACCAATATCACCACCATTAAACTCTTTATTCTAGCCAACGGCCTCTGAGAATTTAGGGAGGCACAATTTAGGGCTAGTGGTGAATTGGATTGGGACACCGTTTTAGTGGATCCATGTCCAGGACGTTATAAATGATTTTTTTTATCAAATATGTTATATTAAATTATAATATGAATATGAAAAATAAATCCCAATAAAAATTCTCTAGTGAAAACATCATTTAATCCTTAGAAAATTACATTTCAATCTAATTCTCTTTAAGATAGGTTCTCTTCTAGTTTGTAACCCAATAACTTAAAGTAACTAACAAAACATTATTTCACAGTTGTTCATAAAGAGAATATGTTAATCCAAAGAATATAACATGAGAGTTTCTTACCAGGTCTGTAGTCATAGACTTAATAAGCATACATCATATTGATAATTGAGCCAATGATCAACAAACCCTTTTTTATGTGATATCCCCTATGTGAATCTGTCCCATAAATACATCAACATTATTGTATCCAAAAAATGAATTTTTTGAAAAACTACATAATCAATAATATTCCAATATATCAGGATATCATCCCAAATATATACATATTCCAAGGATTCAGACTAAATTTTTCCCATCTTAATCCCAAAATAAAATGTTCAATATTACCCTAGAATTATATCATATATTATTTCAAAGGGTTATATATTATTATAAACTATATGTTATCAACCCCAAAATTATCAGAAAAAATATCCTAATCTCTAATTTTTTTCTAAACCATGCTCAGATACCAATTGTAGTACCCCAGACCCGCACTCTTAGATATGATGATATAAACACAGACATTACATATTAGATTTGATATCAGCTATAGAATCCAAGAAATAACTATCCCATAATTACATTACTTATGGAAAATATAACATCACACATATTTATAAGATCTTTTATGTTACTATATTTAGATAAATATGATTAAATAAAAACTAATAGAACCCATGTCTTTTTAAATGAAATAATTTTTTAAACTATATAAGAATCTACATAATCCATAATAAGCCTTTATGATCTCCCAAATATTTTCCAAAGGTATCCTTTTAGACATATCTTTGTAGTAGATTTATTTATCACTTGTAGGAATAGAAATATATATTGAGGTGAGATCAAATGCTGAGTAAGTGAAAACATAAAACTGAGGAGTTTATGGAATAATGATGACAAAAATATTATGGAAAGAACAAGTAATAACTATAATTCCATAATCAACTAGAACTCAGAGCATAATATATTCATGGAGATATATAATAATAAATAGATAAAATGGAAAACAATGACTAGTTCCTTAGTGAAGAAATTCATAATGTTATATTGTTAATTTCATAATATAAGTGAAGACATCACAATCTTAGATATCATGATGTTATCATCAAGGAAATATATTGACCAAGGAGGCATATAAAAAAATACACTGACAAGTTTTTTATAAGACTTACAGATGAAACAAGGGGATATATATTTCATTCCCCCACCCATTCACATGTTTATGTCCAATTCATTCATTATACGAAATATTAAGTAGCCAATACATAATAATTTTTTTCAATATTCATTCATATTGGAATAAAAATATATAAAACTCTAATACTTTTCCCCATGTAAATTAAAGAGATAACATGATTATAAAAAATCCAAAACAATGATGGTGGATAGTAAGAAAATATATAGTAAACATTATAATAATCATATATATTTTAATAACACCACATGAAACACTGGTATTTTTTCCATGTAAAAGTAAGATAACCATATCAAAACCCATCCAGATAAAGAGGGTGGATAAACAACCATTAGATATTTGAATTCCTATAATCCTCTGTATAGAAATAAAATTATATGGGATACAAATAATTTCACCCATTTCATTAAAAGAGATAATATTATTTCTTCATGAATGTTATCTAATCTTAATTATGTAAAATGAGATGTTTACACTATATATTGTAATGTGTATAAAAATTAGTTAATACTGGAATAATATGATCATAATTCATCTAGAGAGAGAGTATTGATGATTTTAATGAAACAAGTCCCCTTTATGACAATGGAATCCTTGATTTATGTTGGCATAAATGAAAAGAATCCTTACAAAAGAATGCTTCAAATTTTATCTGGGATCAAAAATATAAATTTTACATCACGAGTTAAATCCCACAAATATATAAATAAAAATATATTTTGGAGAATTAATTATGTAATATGATACCAATGAGTATAAATCCATTTGAATATGAAAAATAAAATAGTCGTGAAATCATAAAATATTTCTTAAAAAACATTTTAACATTTAAACAAAATAAAAACATTCATGTTACATTTAAATGTTACTTTCGAAAAGGTGAAGTGAAAAAATTGGAAATTTTTTACTTTAAAATTAATCTCAAATAATGGATTTGTCCCATCCCAAACCCATATTCCAATGAAGTTTCCCCATGCTCAGTTGGCCACTAGGCCTCAAGTGAAACTCCATGAATTCCAAAGGCTGTCGACAAGTAGTGTGGTCTTGAGGTGTTTTTATGGGGATACTATTCCATCATTACTAGAATATAGAACAATGGGTTAGTATAATATAACAAGAGATAAGTCATTAATGTATTGATTTAAAATGAAGTCACAGTAGAAGAATAATGAAGTAATTAATTATAGAAACAACTGATACTCATATACAAAAGCTGATGATGATATATCATATAACTATGAATATGGAATACATGGATACAAGGTAGAAGGTATAACATGATATACTAAAGTATAAAAATTATACCAGAAACTGTCCCAAGCATCCTGACCTCTAGCTCGGTCATCTTTTACCAGCTCTATTCTAAGTAGGCAACTAATAAAATGTCTGAAGAAGTATTCATCCCATTGTCATGTAGTCTTCCTGGGCACTAGTGGCACCCATTTTGGGCGTGAGATAAATATCGTTATGTCACCACCAATGGAATATATAACATATAGTCCATGAAATATAAAATAACATAGTTTGCAATCACACATTTATAAAATTAAGTAGTACAATACTATTAATACTCAAGTACCAGCTTCATCCCATGGAAGGTGTCTAAACATGCAACCAATTTATTAGCTAATTATGTACCAATTTATATACATAGGTTATGTGAGGTAATACCGGCAATGACATGATAATAATAAAGGATCTAATTTGAACAGGGAATCCATTATTTTATTAATAATGAATTTGGTCCAGGGTAATGACCAAGGAAACGTACACTTAAAGGGTCACCAACCTAGTAGTAATTATAGTCTAGCTAAGGGGTAAGAGTATAATCCAAGGAGCATTGTCCAAGGCATTCTAGAATAATGAATCCAACTGAGTCAAATGAAAACATCCAGGGTAAAACTAAAAAAAATATGGATAGGCCCAAGGATGTAACCAGGGCACCTCATGTGCACTAAAGCCATGTTGGATGCAATGAGTGTATCTAAGGAATCCTATACAGTAAGGTGGGATCCTATAGTGTAATACTAAGCATCCAATTACCGAGGAAGACTAAGTTCCATGGCGGGTCTCACCCTTGGTAATGAACATCCTTGAATCAGAATGACATTTATGAGTGCTCAAGGCATTCCCTTAAGAATCAAAAAGCTAACTCAAGTCTAATAACCCCTATAATAATGAAAAGTTTCTTATATAATTTCGCACATTACAATTTATTAATTTAATAATTAATTCTATGTAATTAATCATAGCTTTATTTATGTTCACTTGGTTCGAGCCTTTACTTTCATTAATATGATAAGGCTAAGGGGAATTCAAACACTATATTAAGTCATCTATGTAATATTCATTTTTGAATTTTTATTTTTTTCACTTAGATTCCTTCCCTTAGACATGGAAAGGGTTGATACAGAAATGAAACCAAGAAATTATATTACAATTTATTGGGCCAAGTCACATATATACAATATACATGAAATTTCTATTTAATAGTGATTAATCAAGTGAAAAACTTACCTTTGGTAGGTCAAGTGGAATGAAAACACTATAACAGATATTTAATAATTCAATTGTCAATTAATCAAGGGAGGCATACCATTAATAGGTTCTACCTTAGGTTCCCCTGAATAGTGGCTCAGATGAACATGCCAAACCACTATATCCCAAATATGCAAATAACCCTACAAGGGGTGGTCGATGTTGTGGATGTGCCTTCCAATAATTACCATCCTATATGTAATGGGTTTTAAAATATGTTTTCAATGACTATAAGAAAGACATATTAATTTAATAGTTGGTGCCCTAGGAAATTGGCATGGCCGCATGACAATTAATAAAATGATGAAACTTGAGGGATGAGTTACAGACTGATGACCTTATATTCGTAAGACTATCCTCATGTATTATCTGCATATATTTTTCTTAGATTTGAAGGGATATGAATAATTGATCAATGCCCTAAAATTAGGGCATAAGAGACAACATCAATATAGCATCATAGATAGGAATAAGAACAATGAAAATTAAAAAGGAATCAAGATCGTACTAGAGTGAAACCAACAATATTAAGCTCAATCGAATCATACACCAGATAGATGCTTTATATAAAACCTTTAATATACTTAAAAAAGTATTAAAATAGAAGAAATGGAAGGGGATATACAGTGAAGGAAGAAAGAGAGAGAGAAGGTTTTCTTAAATTTGATCATTTACAGTAAAAATGGTAAAATCACACTAATATGGACTTCACATAGTTTTACTGCATTGTTTTCCAAATCATGCACCAACCATACACCATAATTTATACTAAGGGGTCACCGACATGGTTAGGATATATGGTTTTGGAAACCTTGTGCCAATTTGGAAAACCACTCTACAATTTGTTATGTAGTTTTTTCATAATTATGTGACCTAAATCAAAAGGTTAGGACATACTGTGTTCCCTCCTGCTACTCATATTCCATCACTTCCTGATTAAAACTGACCATGTAGCCTGCCCTATATGGTTTATTCTGACCATGCGACATGCCATTTTCTCCCAAAAATCTGGGTTCCGGGGTCTGAAAAATCCTCAAACACCATCCTTACCCTATGAACACATTAGGAATCCGTATTAGGTGAAAAATAAATAATTATAACAAAATTTAAATGATACATACCCAAGTCGGAAATGAGGTTCTTACAAGATTCTTAAAAATGGCATAATGTTTTTTATAGGATAAATTGATACATTGATCAAACATTTTATTATTAAAGGAATGTTTATAATACATTGTAATTACCATTGTTGAAAACAAAACATTGTAAAAGAGTAATAAGATTGTTAGGTTATGAAAAATGCCATCGGGGCTAGGCACCAGACTTCTCTTCATGAGGCAATGCTAGTTGATTAGTCTTGTGAGGTGGGGAGCACAAAGCTTTCAAGATGCAAATGCTAGGGAGGGGCAATTTTAATTGTTTCAGTTCTTGGGCCTTTAAGGTCATGTATTGGGTTAGGTACGATGCTTGTGCCTTGGGCATACACGTCGTGTAAGGTTCCCATTTCAACCCTAAAAAAGGGGATTATCCAAAAATAAATAAAAAATAAGGCCTTTTGGATATTCATAGAGGATTATTATGACTTAATAAATTAAAAGTGATGTAATAAAAAAATTACAGCTAGGGTAACAATTTATTAAAATAATTTTGATGTAAAGTAAAATATTGGGTTTTGAATTTACTATTATTAACAATAATATATGAAAAATATACATCCATGGGTAGATAATAAACTATTCAAATGAAGAAATGATCCATAAAATAAAAATGTATCAAGGAACTAATGGTTGGGACAAAGAACTACTATGGCTTGTGTACCATTTTAATCATAACCCATTGAAAGAGTTGGAATGTAATTTAATTTCGAATAAAATTATTAAAATATTATTCATGATATTAATCCATAATTGGTATTACATAAACTTAATAAATTAAAATTAGTTCATAATACATAACATTTCACAATTAGGGGGATTTGAGATGAAAAACATTACCATGTTTGAGATTTGTTTAACGCATGAACCCAGATACCTTAATAATAAATATAATTTAATTAAATAATTTCTTATAATTTTTAGTTTTTAAAACATAATTTAATATTTACGAATAAATATTAGATCATATTTATTTATTATATTGTTTTTTATTATGTTTGAAGGAAAATTTAATCGGGGATGGATTATTTTTGAAAATTTATCTATCAAAGTTGAAATTTTAGTAACAAGTTAAATTAAAAATATAATAATTATATAAAAATATACATTATTTTTTTATTAAATTTTAATAGTAATAGTATTTATATTCCTATATTCAACTATAATATATTTGTTTTATCATTATTCATGTAGGTGGTTAAACTGAACCAATAATTAACATACTCTATTTTAATGGGTGAGTATGGTTAGGTAAGTGTATAAGATAAATATAATATAAGAATAATGATATTATGTATATGTTTTTTATTTTTATAATCATATTTTAATCAATTTTTTCAAAATTATATAGAATCAAGATGAAAAATGAAAAGAGTCAATTCGTTGAGGATGTAGTTCATACAATGCATGATTAACGTTCTTTTTATCTAAGTGAATGGAAATGAATAAATAATTGTTTTTATATTAGTATAAAAAAATAGGTTTAAAAATAATACTGAGGATACAATATTAATTAGGTAAGGATAGTGTAACATCCAGTGCTCGACGCACATGGTCACTACATTACTCGTACGGAATACTGAATACATTACAAAAATATACACACAAATACCAAATTAGTTTAGTGTCTTTGGAAACATGAAACATAATATTATTACTTGGTGAAAGATATTCATCATCTCCCATAAAGATCGTCCACTTTTTTCTTACCTAAAACCATTCATTATATCCTAGGTAAAATAAAACCTAAAAAATCATGAGCTCAAATGGTCAGTAAGGGAAATCATAGATAAAATAAAACAAACCATAAACATTATAATGTAAAAACCTGAACATAATGTTCTATTATCAAAATCCTGAGTCATTTAATAAATCATGGTACTTCCGAAGGCATAGATCATAAAGGGTCATTATTAATGTTAAAATATCATTAACATAAAACATGGAATTATAGAAAAAATACATGATCATAATATGATATCTATAGTATCCAAGTCATTACTTCCAAGACTATCATAGTGGAAAAAGTCCATTACTGAACCGGGTATACTTGTCCTTCCAGCCAGGTATTACTGAACCAGGTTTACTTGTTATTCAATCCCTGTACTACAGAACTATATTTACTTACTATTCTTTTCATGTATATATCATGTGATATAAATGTTTACCCATTGCATTGTATGGAGATATATCTCCCACCCATATCATTGTTAAATCATTCTTTGTGTTCCACAAAATCATAAATCATTCATCACAGCATAACCCAAGAAATAAAATGGGTATCTTAAACATCAGCCCATCATAACATAATCTAAATGAAAGATTATTCCATAATTATAACAATAAAATCATTGTAATAATAGGGATAGAATCATAAATCTATTTAATAGTGTCATATTATATGGAATATAATTTTGATAAAACACTTGAACTTAATTCTTGAGGAAAATATCCTTTATTCTTAAAAATGATTTCTTTTCTCAAAATAATATAAAATATCTAAAGAAAATAATTAGTTAAAAATTAACATGAAATATTTTAGAGTATGCTTCATGGAAGTAATGTTTCATGAAACCATAAAATTCAATTCATGCTGTATAAGTTAAAAAACATTCTCCTCGAACATTTTCTAGAGAAAAGTAAAAAAGTACCTCATATGGAAAACGAAAAAAAGATTCCTTCCGTACCGTTTAATAAAAATTCACTAATGGGTAAAATTGAATTTAAGAAATAGTATAAGAATAGAAATAAAATTATATCTTTTGGAAACATGGATGTTAATGAAAAATATACACCACTAAATACTAACGAATAAACAATATCGGATAATAATGATATTTCAAAATTATCCTTTACCTTAGGTCCGACATGCATAGTATGTATTTGAAACTCTTATATAGTGGGACAAAATATATTATTAACTCCTAATAGAACCATAATATTATTTATGATATCATATTTGATTCACTTATGACTTTATAATACCTATTCATTTATCAATTCCATGTTAAAGCAACGTTGTGGGTGTTAATCGTTTTATTTATCGTACATGTTTTGACTTGTTATTATTGATATTATTAATTATTTGGTGATTTAATTACTTAAATAATGTAAAAATTATGTATATATCATAAATAATAATTATATTAATATATATAATAGATGGATAAATGAAATGGAATACACCGTTCATGGAGACGGTAGACCATATATACGCATGGACACTATATCTGTTTCCTTATTGAATTGAATGGAAGAAAGTAAGTGAAATATATATGTATAAAAACACACATATATAAATAAAACCAATATAATTATTATGTCATATATTTAATTCTTATTTATTTTATATACTTTATAATCATTCTTGAATGGTTAACGTAGAGAATGAACCTCATCGCGTCGTGGAGACGGTAGGCCATATATATGCACGAGCGACGATATCATTCACTTAATGGTTAAATGGAATGAAATTGGATGGTATATTAACTATACATAATACATTTCATTTTATATTAATTATGTACCTCTATTATACTAATCATTATACGAATAAAAATTATGTATTATTGAATATAAAATTACTCCACAACGTGGATATGGTAAGTCTTACGCACACAGAAATGGTGATATTTTTATTCATAGGATGGATACAAGGAGGCATAAAGATGTCACATAAATATAATAACATATAATAATTTATAATATATTTTATTTATTACCTTATTATGGGAACAACATAAGATAAATAAGCACAAGCAGATTTTTTTCTGAAAGAGGTGGTAAAACAATTACCCCTTTTTCGAGTGTCTCTTATTGATTTTCTCAAACGAACTCCCTAGGATGGATTTATTCCAAAAATGTGAACTATATGAGTAATGGAGGGTTGTTGGTAGGAGATTTGGTTACGGTGTTTCTAAGCCAAAGGGATTTGGAGATGTGAATAAAAGAGAAAGAGAAGTACCCTTTTATAGGAGAGGTGAGGGGCACTTTATAAAGGATTTAAATATTAATTTATTATAAATCGATTTTGGGTTTATAATTGTCCCAAACTAATTTATTTATAATTTAGATGAGTATCTGTCTAAATAAACTCAACAAATAGGTTTTAAAAGACTTTATATTATAAATTTAACCATATCCTTAGTTAAAAACCAAAACCCTTACCACGACTTCTTGCATTTTCATAATATATTATTACTATAGTAACAATATAATGCCAATAGAACCAAAGTGGATCATTAATTAAATTTTTAACATTATATAAGCCATTTGAATAAATATTAGATTTTTAGGTCTATTATATCATTTAATAAAATAGTATTGTTTTTAAACTCATTTTTGCCAATTTCTACACTATTTAGTAATTGATTTTTGCTAAAGTCATAAAAAAATATATTATTTAGAAAAAATGGAATTAAATAATCCCTCACATGTCAATTTCATCCATAGAATTTTCGTATGACATCAAAATTTTCATATTATATTTATTTTATTCTTTATAATGTCATTTATTTGAATATTTCATTAATAAGGTAATCACTGCATCATCATTATATCATAAATAAATTTCTTTATAAAGTGTCTAAAAATTATAAATAAAATAAATGGTGTAAGAAATTGTTTTAGATTTATAATCACTATTTATAGTATAAGATATCATTTATATAAACAAAAATAAAATTATTTTAGTAAAAAATACTTGTTTTTGTTTTATTTCCATTTGTTTTAAATTAATTATTATAACATGTCATTTTCACACCCACATGGTTCTCAGATGAAAAAATGTTATAATATGGATTTTTTGGTATCCCATGACTCATTAAATAGGATTAAGACACATGTTAGGGTAGTTTTATATCATTATAAAATTATTTTTTTTCCTAATTTTACTGATTTATCCTTTAACCGTAGTAAATAAAAATGATTACGAAAGTTAATATTCATAATGTTACAAAATAAAGGGGAACTATTTTCATAATTTGTACCAAATTATTCCACATATAGAACCCATTTATCTAATTCAAAACACATAATTTGAAAAAAATAATTTAAAATAAACTCTTGTTGTCAAAACAAGAAATAAGGTTTTTAATAAGTAAAAACCATCAAATTATTGGCATGTGTTTATATACAATATCAACATAAAATTACTTAAAATGACAAATATTGTATTAAATGATAAAAAATAATCCAAATATACTTTAAAACCAATTAAAAATATAATCTAACTATATAAATAAATTAGATTAAAAAAGGAGTTTTAAATTATCATTTAGTATTTTTTACTACTCATAAAAATATGAACTTTATCAGAAAAATAAACAATTCAACAAAATTAAATTTTGATGTTTTTCATAAAAATAGTTTTTTTTATTTTTTCAAATATAATATACAAAAGTGTTAAAAACTAGATTTAAAATGGGTTCACCCTCAAAATGTTTTAAAACTGTCTTTTTATAAAAAATACTTCTTTTATCTGAAAAATTGAATTTGTTCTTATATGATTTCTAAAAAATATATCAGATGAATGTTAAAGTTATATAAAATTCAAGATTTTGTTAATACTTTTCATAATGGATAATTTATATCTCATTAAATAATAATATTTTAATAATATATTATTGTTTAGTGAAACTCGGTATTTCCTACAACACATGCTATTGAGGAAGGTCATTGTTGCCTGTAATTTAAGACAACAATAGTGTTGTGTAAACTAAAAGATAATATGGTGTTAAATATAGATAAATCTAATATATGTGTAGCATACACGATAAGACATAAAATAAATTAAAAACAATCTATATCATACAATCTTAGGGTGTTACATTATACCCCACTTGAAATGAATTTCTCCCAAGAATTTCATCAGGGTTATCAAAGCTTTAATACTTGAAATATTCTTTTATTGAAACCCAAATCATAAAAAGGAATACTAAAACTTCATTTTAGAAAGTAATTTTAGAAAAATAACGGTTACCCAATGTAACTCATCACTGCGTTTCCACATAAGAGAACATAAGTGGGATGTGAAAACACGAACATGGAAGAAAATTCTAACCATCAACTCTAATGTATAGTGACTGAGAAAACGTTTTGGAGAAAGATAACTACTAGAAATCCATAAATATGGGATGATCAAAGGGATCATGTGATTCATTTTAAAATAAGATACAAGGAAAACATTTTTGGTTTTCAAGATCCTTTTCCTAAAGTTAAAGAACATGAGAAGAAATACTTACTTGATTTTGGTAAAATCTCATCATTATTAGTGCCTTGAAAAATTATAACTTCATATCTTATTTGATGAAAAAAATGAAGTCATATTTTTCACTCTTGATGTTTTATATGATCATGCTATGGAATGATATGTCCCTCCATCTATCTCAACAAAAAGGTTAGAACATGTATTAAAATATGCATAAGTCCACCTATAGTGAGATAATACATTAATAAAAATATTAAAATGGAAAATAACCTATACTATCCATAAATGGATAACATTACAATACTTCCAAATAAAATAAAATATTAGAAAGAGGTGAACTAAATTGGCACATCATTTATCTCCCATATCTCAGAAGGTTTTTCTTTGTTGTCACATTCCAAACATGTGAATAACTTAATCATTTATTCTCTTGAAACATTGTAATAAGATTAAATACTATAGAACCATAGTGGAAACTTGCATTCTATCAAAATTAACAATTTCCATTCACTAAATATACCAAAAAATCTATATACTCAAACAATGATATCACTTTTTCCTTGTATCAGTCATGAGGTTATTAATACTATCAAACATCTCATTATCTCATTATCCCATCATTAGGTGGATATCATGTGATTTCCAAAAATATTTAAATAACTTTTCATTGTTATCAGTACCATATACTTATCAAAAGTCACAAGGTACCAATATATAGATATTCTAGTATTTAGTAATACTATAAAAGAGACTCTACAACACAATTTTGGAATCATATAACATAAAAACTAAATCATTCCACCAATTTATTATCACACTCAATATCACCAATAGTGATCACATGTGATTTTCATTTTTATTTGTCCAAAAGAGGTTTTTGGCATTGATAATCATCTATAACCCTTGGATTAAGGCATTGGTTAGCATAATGCCCAATTTCCTTGCACTTGTAGCATTGATGTGTTGGTGGTGTGTTCTCTACTGTCTTTTCTCTATTCACATTATTAGAAACCTTTTTAACATTACTTTTATACTTAACAACTATATGACCTTATTTTACACACATAAATATTTTCTAGTCCCTTTAATACAATCTCCACCATTCGTTTTTCCACACATTGAGCATAAGGAAACATTGATATTATTTTCCCATTTTTTTTGAGATTTTCTCTTGAACACCACCCTTCATTTCTTATCAAAACCATGAGATTGATATGTAATAACCACTTATATTTATTCCCTGATAGCACAACACACAATATCTTCATAGTAATTAATGTCTTTTATAGATAAGTCCCTTCAAAAACTTGGTTTTATGACACTGAAAAATCGATCTACTTTAATTTTCGGTTGGATGATAAAACTTGAATCATACCTTGCATGTATTTTAAAATTCACCTCGTATATACCAACAGATTAATAATTATCTTGATTAAGATCAAAAACCTCATTTTATATCTTTATTAAAAGAATATGAGGGAAATACGTATTGAAAAATATGTTCTGGAACTCATCTCATTCCATGGATTCAATTTCATCTTTCTGCATTTTATTATTTATTAGAGTCCCCCACTGTTCTTATTCAGCTTCTAAATGATAAATAGCCAAAATTTGATTCCATGTTTCAAAAAGTGAAGGATGGATAATAACTTTTCAATTGTACTGATCAATTTCTCAGCAATATGTGGATCAAAAGACCCACTGATAGAAGGTGAACGTTGCCTCATGAATGACTCAAAAGAATGTTATTCTGTTCTCTGCTCATTTTGAGGTCCAGAATGATTCATAGGTTTTTTAAGTATATAAATAATATTTTTCATTCCATATCCCATAACATTTGGCTGTTTTGGAGGACAATAATTCCATTTCCCAGTGCATTGATCATTAATATGGTTTCTTTGGGTTCCATCCATTGTCTAAAACCCAAAAATGATATTGTGATAGGCAAAAATCACACTAAGAAAACAAAATAATCAAGGTGGATTACTTTAAATCTCTAAAATATTCGGTATAATCTGAGGTTATTCATGATAGTTGAAATAATTATAAGACTATAACATGTAGTCATAAATACCTTTAGGTACATCCCTAAACATACCTTAGACATATCTCTAATGATGACACTAATGTTTTCGCATACTAGTTTCAAACGGTTTATAAAACCATAGATATGATACCAACTATAGGGACCTATGATTAATGTATGTGGGCATTACATTAATTATTTGGAATAATTAATACATGAAAGAACAGACACCCAAATACCGTATTAGTTTAGTGTCTTTGGAAACTTGGAAGATAATCTTCTAACTAGGTGAAAGATATTCAAAATATCCCATAATGATCTTACCCTTTTTATTTTCCTACCTAAAAGCCTACTTTATATCCTAGGGAAAAGAAATCATAAAAAATTATAACCTCAAATTCCTAATTAGGGTAATAATATAGAATAAAAAACACTAAAAATAATAATGTAAAATCATGAACATAAAGTTTAAATATAAAAATCATGATTCACAAAATAAATCTTGGTAGTTCGTAAGTAATAGATCATAAAGGAAAATTAGGCATGATAAAATAACATTGGCGTAAAACAAGGAATTATTGAAAACAAACAAGAACATAATTTTATTTCCATAACAGCCAAGGCATTGCTGCCAAGACCCTCATAGTGGACAAAGTCCATTACTGAACCAGTTTTACATGCCGTTCCAGCCATGTTTTATGGAACCAGGTTTAATTTCAGTTCTAGCCCAATATTAATGAATCAAATTTAATTTCAATTCCATTCATGTATATAATATGAGATAAAAATCATTACACAATTCATTGGGGGGAGATATAGGTCCCACCGATCTCATAGCAAAATCATTCTTACAAGTCCCAAAAAAACATAAGTCATTCATCATAGAATTACCTAAGAAATATTATGGGTTTTCTAAACACCATTCCTCTATAACAGAATCCATATAAAATATAATTCCATTATTAAAACAATCCAATCCTAGTAATAATAGTTATTCAAACATAAACCTATTTAAGTGCTTTCATTTTAAATGGAAAATAATTTTGAAAAAACACTCGAAGTTCATTCTTGATGAAAAATATCATTTCTTCTTTAAAAATGTTTTCTTTTCTCAAAATGTTGTGAAATTTCAAGAGAACAGAAATTAGTTGAAAATAAACTTGAAATAGTGTAGAGTAAGATTCATGGAAATAAAGTTTCATGAAACCAAAAAAATCTATTCATGCAGTATAATTTACGAAAACATTCTCCTCTTACTTTTGTGGAAAAGTCTAAAAGTACCTCATATGGAAAATAAAAGTTATATTCCTTCGATAACATTTAATAAAAAATAACTAATGTATACAATTTACTTTATAAAATAGTATAATAATATAAATAATATTATATACTAAGTAGACATGGACGTGAATGATAAATATACCCCAGTAAATACTTACAATCAATCAATCTCTGATAATAATGAGATTGAAAAATTATCCCATACCTTAGGTCCGATAGGATTTGTATGTGTTTGATACTCCTATATAGTGGGAATAAGTATATTATTAACTTTTAAAAGAAACATAATAATATTTATGATATCATATATGATACACTTACGATTTTATATTACCCATTCGTTTATTAATTTCATGTTAAAGCAATGTATGGGGTAATAATCATTTTATTTATCATATGCATTTTGACTAGTTATTCTTGATCTTATTAAAAAGACCATGTAAAGCCCCTTAAATTTCAAGGAAATTTTTTTCATAATTTTCTTTGGAATTTTACAAGAGCGTAGTTTCTTGACGGCACCTGATTCCGAGGCCCGGTGTGCCCGGAATCATTTTCCGAAGTTTGGCTTGGGTACATTCAGTGAACGGACGAGCGGGTTTTTTCTAACTTTTGAACCGGTGCTCGGAATCGAATTCTGAGGACACCGATGTAATCGAAGCGCCGGTACTTGCTTAGAAATGCCTCTTCCGGAGTTCCGTTTGATCAGGTGTGGTTTTTCATTTTCGGGCATAAAGATAAGAAATAAAATAAATTGTTCCAAAAAAATTATTTTATTTCTCTTAAGCCACATGAAAGCCACTTGAAGCCACTTAAAGCAGCTTAAACTGAGTTGAAACGGATAGGGTACTATCCAAAAATATCCTACCCTCTTGGTAGGATATTAGTGAGGTGGGGCCCACACGAGCCCCTGTGTTTCTATTCCGCTAAGTAACGCACCCGCGAAAACCCGTCAGTATGAAAGTCAACTGACACGTTTTCTTAAATTCTTAACGCACCATTTAATTGGGTGGTTTTATTCGTGAATTAAATGGGCAGTTTCTTTCATTGAATTAATTTTACGAATTAATGGGTCGTTACTTACCTCTTTTTCGTTTGTTGGCGAAATAATAAAATAAGACCAACGCCGGCATTTGGAGGATTACACGTTGAGAGGCTTTTGACAGAAGTTCTTGTGACTTCACCCTTCTTCGTGAAGAACGCGAAGAACGCGAAGAACGCGAAGAACGCGAAGAACGCTAGCATCCGACGAAGAACGCCGAACCCGTGAAAATCGACGACGCGATGCCGTGTGCCACGACGTCAGCGTTTCCTTTCCTGTAACGTTCTTCTGCGACGTCTCTTCCTCTGTAACAAAACCCTCGATCATCCGTTGAGGTGAGAGTTTCAGGTTTCTTTTAAAACTCCATTGTGGTTTTTATCAACGCACAGATTTAATTATTATTAATTAAATCTTTTTGTTCTTGAACCTCGAAGTTCGTCAACGCGACACCCATCTGCGACGACGCGACGCCGGATACCGCGACGACGTGACTATTCCCTCCTTCCACGGCGATCAAGTTCCGCGAAGAACGTGCGTGCGACGACTTGACAAGGTAGGGGTTGTTGTGAATATTTTATATTCCCGTGAACGTTTCTTCAAAATTAAAGAACCGGATTCATATGAACAATTTTAATTTATTAAAATTGTTGTTTCATGTGTTGAATAATTCTCCCGTTGTTTTTATCTAACGCGGAGGGTGCGGGCCAAACGAACACGGCCCGACAACCCTCCACCGTTCTTCGTGGTTGTGCAGATTTGGCGGGCGACGGAAAAACGTGACACAAGGGAGATTTTATGATCCCGTAGTGAAGAACGGAACCCGAAAGGAAAAACGGCGCATACTGGAAGGAAAACGGACCACCGGAGCGACGTTGGTGGCCCGCAGAAGCTGCCGGCAGCGCGGGGTGCCGGCGCAGCGGCGCCGGCGTCCGGAGGCGGCGGTGCCCCGGTGCGCCGCTGGATAGGGCCGCTGCGGATGAAGCCGCAGCTGCACGGGCCCAACTCGCCCGCATGGGACGCGGCAGAAGCCGCGTCCGTTTGACAGCGCGGCCCTTCGAGGGCCGCGGCACCTCCAAACCGCGGGGGCGGCGCCCCGCGGCAACTGAGCGCTCGGCCGCTCGGCCTAGCCGAGCCAGGCCGGTCCGACCGGCCGGGCCGCACCCAGGGTAGACCGGACCGTGTTCGGATCGGGTCGGGTTGTCCCTGTTCGACCGACCCGGGCCCGGACCCCCCGTCTTCGGACCATTTTCGGTCTTTTTCTTGTAACATGAGTTACGGTCTTCTGAACGACGCACCGTCAGCGGAAACATGATCCTTGGATCGAGACGGTCGTTTCGGTATATCACACTCAAGGTTTCGGAATACTTTGGGTTCGTCCGGGTTGGGTCGTACACGAAACCAACCGGGCCCTCGGAGCGGAAACGTTCATATCTTGAGCTACGGGCGTCCGATTGACATGCCGTTAGCTTTGGTGGATTCCTCTAAGAGAGACAGATCTTTTGACTCACTCCGCCCAAGGTTTGGTTGCAGGTGGAGTATGGTTGGGATGGTTTTTCCTTAAAAACCAACAGGGCCCCTGGGACGAAAAAGCCAATAACTCTCAGACCGGGCGTCCAATTGACGTGCCGTCTACGACGTTGAGTTCCTTTTGAAGATACAGAACTTTTGGATACATCAATTTCAGACTTTGTGTTAGTTGATGTATCAGCCTCTCGGCTCATGGAGCGGACCCTCCCGAACGAGCTTGCTGTGTGCGGGAACCCTAGTGCTGGCTGCGATTGCTACTTCGACAGCGACGACTGTGCAGAGATCCTCAATGGACTGCGATGATGACTGTGCAGAGATCCTCAGTGAACTGAGATGACTACAGCACCCAGCGATCCCTTGTGGGTCAGTGCTACAGGTCCTGTGTGGGCCCGATCTTATGTGGGCCCGATCTTGTGTGGGTCAGCGCTCCGCGGTTCTGTGTGAGCCAGCTCCTACAGGTCCTGTGTGGGTCTTTGCGGGGGTTAGTACCTATCGATCCTTTGTGGGTCCGACGACTTAGATGGATCAGTGATCATCTTTATCGTCATCCGAAGAAGTATACCTGTGTGAGCTGAATCTTGTGTTACTCTCTTTTGTGTATTGTGGTAAACTATCCTGTGTGGATTTACTGTTTACTCTCCTTTGTGGATTGTGTTGAGCTATCCTATGTGTATTTACTTTACTCTCCTTTGTGGATTGTGTTGTGATATCCTGTGTGGGTATACGTTTTTCTTTCCTGTGTGGACTGGGTTGTGCTTGGGCTCGAACGTTGGAGCCGATCGAGAATTGATGACTTAGGTATATGTATGGGCATATAGCTAAGCAATGTCGGATGTTACTTCGTGATTCCATCTTTCCATTGTGGTTTATCCTTTCTGGATTTTGGGAGACCTTCGGGGGTCTCGGGGTCCCTACTGAGTAGCTTATACTCACCCCTGCACGGGCTATGCCCGCACATCGCTGTGTTGGTTGTAGACGACGGACAGCGCTGATCGTAGTGGAGGCTTGCAGAGCAGACCGGTACCTGGAGGTGGACCACTGGGCGAGACGTACTTGGAGCGGTCAGGTGGACCCAAGGAATAGTGGAGGCTATCTGTACCCACCCATCAGGTGGGACCTTCAGTGGACGGCTCGACGCTGCATCTTTTATTTTTAGTTGCTGTTTTCTCCTTTCAGTTGTACTTTACAGTTGGGCTTGTATTTCCGGCCCCTTTTAATTTCAGCAAAGCTTGTTACAGTTTTTACTAAGTGTTTACTTTTCCGCTTTCTTACTCTATGGTGCTTGTTTACTTTTCAAAGGCAATACCTTCCCTTTTGTTGGGATTTACGCCTTGGTGCTAGTCGCCAGCCCCTGGCCTATGGAAGGCGGGCTTGGGGTAGTCACCGCACGGGCCCCGAGGATGGGTCGTGACAAATTGGTATTAGAGGTGGTCGGTTCTACCATAGACTCTGATCTTTCTTCTATGTGAAGCAATGGTGTTAAGCATATTTAGTGTGTTTATCAGTCCAGGTAGTCCAATGTTGGTGCGGCGGCCGACGTATCCGTACACCAGGACCCTGACTTCTGATTTCCGACTTAATGCACGAAAACATTGATTGCATGTGTGTTTCAAGTTTTATTTGTGATTACTTGGGTCAGCTCACCAGGTATACTGTTCTGACCGTGGCACACTTATTTCCTTTTCAGGATGGCCCCACGACGGCATCCAGCTAGGGTTCTGAGAGTAGAGCGTGACTACAGCCCGCCGAGCGACGAGGCCTCGGTACAGGGGACATTGACAGCAGATGCACCGGCAGTACCTTTACCCGCCGAGCCCCCGATGCTTCCAGCGCCGACCGCTGATGATGCACGTTGCCTCGGAGATCTGAACGAGTTCCAGCGCCAGCGCCCACCTAGGTTTCGTGGGGAGACGGACCCCCAGGCAGCTCAGGACTGGCTGGAAGTGGTCGTTCGAGTTTTCAGGCTAGTGAGGACACCAGCAGACCTCACGGTGATCCTCGCGGCGAGCCTACTGCACGAAGAAGCAGGAAGATGGTGGAGCTTGGTGCTCCAGGGGCACGATGAGGCCTCTCTCATCTGGACAGACTTTGAGGTCCACTTCCGCTCAGAGTTCATCCCGACCACCCTCCGTGCAGTGCACATTCAGGAGCTTCTTCAGCTGCGGTAGGGCAGCTTGACGGTCGCCCAGTACGCGGCGAGGTTTACCGATCTTTCTCGCTACTCGACCGACATGGTACGTGACCCCTTCTTCCTGGCCCAGACCTTTGAGCATGGATTGAGACACGAGTTCAGGGCATCACTAATCTCCCTCAGCATCCCGACCCTGGCAGGAGTACTGGAGCGAGCCCTTCTGATCGAGAGCTTTCTGGATGAGTCCACAGCGAGACCTACCACAGGGCGGCAGGTAGCGGAGTCTTCGGCGGTAGGTAGCCGACGGATGACTCAGGGTTCCAGGAAGACCAAACAATCTCGTAGATGACCTCAGGACACCGGATTAGTAGTGCGGGGCACACAGCGCGGAACCAGTCTTCTAAGAGTCAGACAGTGGTACGCATGCGGCGGGCAGGGCCACATGGATCGTGACTGCCCGACCCGCCATACCGAGGAGCAGCAGATGGTGGAGGGGCCACCTAGGCAGAGGCAGAGGGTCGACCATGGTGGTCTGTAGGGAGGAGGTGAACAAGGTAGAGGAGCTGGCCGAGCAGTAGGTGGTGGGCGACACTTTGAGGCTCTGCCACCACCACCACCAGGAGGTCCGCCCCGACCACAGGGAGCTGGCGGGCAGAGACATGCACAGCTCCAGGCAACGGAGGCCTACCACCACGGTGTGCCAGAGATGATTCGAGGTACGATCTGTGTCTATTACACCCTTGCTGAAGTTCTTATAGACACACGAGCGAGTCACTCTTTCATATCCACTTCCCTTGTTCGGACCTCGGAGATTCCGACAGAGCCGTTGGCTCGATCCTTACGGCTAGAGACCCCTACGGGAGCAGACTCGACGATTACACACTGGTGCCGGCAGTGTGAGCTTACTCTAGGAGGTGAGATCTTCGGCTGGGATCTTCTTGTAGTGGCGTCGAGGCCTTATGACGTCATCTTGGGCATGGATTGGTAATCTACAGTCCATGCTCAGATTGACTGTTTTAGGCGGAAGGTGCGATGTGTGCGCACCGACGGGAGCAGGTTCACCATCACCGGCGAGAAGGGATACTTAGTAGCACAGGATGGACTCACGCAGAGGAGAGGACATCCCATCACTCATCAGTTGGCTAGCCTCATCCTAGGAGCAGTGGACGTGCATAGTCCTAGTTTTCCTTCTGGGGTGGATCAGTACGCAGACGTCTTTCCCGATGATGTTCCGGGGCTACCTCCTCACAGGGAGGTAGAATTTTATATTGATCTGTACCCCAGGACAACCCCGATATCCACTCCAGCGTATCGGATGGCCCCTTCCGAGCTTCGAGGGCTACGGGTACAATTGGAGGACTTGCAGGGCAAGGGGTTCATCCGACCCAGTGTTTCACCCTGGGCTTCCCCGATTTTTTTCCCCAAGAAGGCGAACAGGAGCTTGCGACTGTGTGTCAAATATCGTCGCCTAAACCAAGTGAAAGTGAGGAACAAGTATCCGCTATCGAGGACAGATGACCTTTTCGATCAGCTGAAGGGAGAACAGTGGTTCTCGAAGATAGACCTCAGGTCAGGCTATCATCAGCTCAGAGTTCGAGACGAGGACGTGCAGAAGGTGACCATTAAGTGTCGGTATGGCCACTATGAGTTCTTGGTTATGCCTTTCGGCGTAACCAACACTCCAGAAGTGTTCATGAGCCTCATGAACAGGATCTTCCAGCCATACCTCGATCGATTTGTCGTGGTCTTCATCGATGACATTTTGGTGTACTCAACCACGGAGGAGGAGCACACCTACCACTTGCGGGTTGTACTAGACACACTCCGTGAGCACCAGCTTTATGGAAAGCTCTCGAAGTTCCAGTTCTGGTTACATGAGGTCCACATCTTGGGGCACGTCATTTCTGAGGTGGGAGTTGCAGTGGATCCCGCAAAGATCGAGGCAGTCCTAGCTTGGGAGCCACCTAGGAGCATGACGGAGGTTCGGAGTTTCTTGGGACTATCTGGATACTATCGGAGGTCTGTGCCAGACTTCTCTAGAGTTAAGGCGCCACTCTCAGCTTTGACGAAGAAGGGGAAACCCTTTGTGTGGTCAGAAAGATGTCAGCAGAGCTTTCAGGAGCTGAGATAGAGATTGACCAGTGCACCTATCTTGAGGTTGCCTGAGGAGAGAGTTGGATACGTAGTCTAGTGCGATGCATCAGGGAATGGACTCGGATGTGTCCTAATGCAGGAGCGGGCCGTGATTTCCTATGGATCATGTCAGTTGAGGCCGTATGAGCAGAACTACGCTACCCATGACCTGGAGTTAGCAGCAGTGGTCTTCGCTCTGAAGACTTGGCGGCACTATCTGATGGGCGAGCTCTTTACAGTATTTTTTGACCACCACAGTCTTAGGTACATCTCCTCTCAAAAGGACCTGATCCTGAGACAGTGGCGATGTCTCAAGTTCCTCCAGGACAATGACATTGAGATAGTCTATACTCCTGGGAAGGGGAATGTAGTAGCCGATGCCCTCAGCAGGAGGACGGGAATTCAGCTACTTGAGGAGCTGACAGAGCAGCTAGCCACCTTGCAGATATCCTTCGTGGATAGAGATGGAGCAGCCTTCCTTCAGTCTCTCACAGTCACCCCTCCACTACTACAGTGGGTCAGAGAGGCACATCGTGAGGACGCTAACTGTGAGACGTGGCGTGCAGAGTTATCCTCATGACAAGCACCTGATGGTTTCTCCTTTGGAGTAGAGCACAACATCCTTTTCAGAGGACATACCTTGGTACCAGTCTCTTTACGAGAGGAGGTGCTGAGAGAGTTTCACACTTCTCCTTTGGCGGTACATCCTGAAGTGGCGAAGATGTGCCAGGACCTCAGAAGACAAAACTGGTGGCCGGGCATGAAGAAGGCTATGGCAGAGTTCGTTTCTCGATGCCTCACCTGTCAGTAGGTGAAGGCAGAGCATCAGGTACTAGCAGGCTTGGTATAGCCCTTGGAGGTCCCGGAGTGGAAGTGTGACGGGATATCTATAGACTTCGTGACTGGACTTCCACGCACTTCCAGAGGTCACAACTTCATTTGGGTGATTTTTGACAGACTCACCAAGTCGACACACTTCTTACACATCAGAGAGCAGGGCTCAGTGGAGAGCATGGGGCATCTCTACATTCAGGAGATTGTACGGCTTCATGGTGTGCCATTGTCTATCGTCTCCGATTGAGATGCTCGTTTTACTTCCTAGATTTGGAAGGGTTTGCAGGAGGCGTTCGGGATGCGGCTACGTCTAAGCACCGCCTTTCACCCTCAGACGGATGGTCAGACGGAGAGGCCCATTCAGACTCTCAAGGACATGCTCCGCGCATGTGTCCTCGACTTTGGTCGCAGCTGGGAGGACCACCTACCCTTGGTGGAGTTCGCGTACAACAACAGCTACCACTCCACCATCGGGATGGCACCATACGAGGCATTGTACAGCAGACCTTGCAGATCTCCTTTGTGCTGGACATACCCTGGGGAGTCAGCGCTTGTGGGACCAGAGATGGTCTGAGCCACGACAGAGAAGGTCCAAGTCATCCAGGAGCGGATGAGGACAGCTCAGAGCTGGCAGAAGTCTTATGCTGATAGGAGGCGGAGGCCACTAGAGTTCGAGGATGGCGACCATGCCTTCTTTCATGTCTCACCTCGACGTGGTTTGCGGAGATTTGGCCGAGGCAGCAAGTTGTCTCCACGCTTCATCGGACCATTCCAGGTTTTCAGCAGGATTGGCGAGGTGGCTTATCACCTGGCCCTGCCACCTTAGTTGCACTGGGTGAACGACGTCTTCCACGTATCTCAGTTGAGGAGATACGTGCACGACCTGACACACATCATTGACCATGGGGAGCTAGACGTGGATGATGGGTCGACTTTTGCAGAGGTCCCAGTGGGGATTGAGGATCGACAGGAGCGGGTCCTACGTGGGTGATTGATTCCTCTTGTGCGCATCAGATGGCAGCATGGGAACCTCCAGGAGAGCACATAGGAGCGGGAGGCTCAGATGCGTGCTCAGTACCCACATTTGTTCCCTAGTTTATGATGTATCTTTACGGGGACGTAAAGCCCTGAGGAGGGAGTAATGTAAAGACCTGTAAATTTCAAGGAAATTTTTTTCTTAATTTTATTTGGAATTTTACAAGAGCACAGTTTCTGACGGCACGTGATTCCAAGGCCCGGTGTGCCCGTAATGATTTTCTGAAGTTTGGCTCGGGTACGTTCAGTGAACGGATGAGCAGGTTTTTCTAACTTTTGAACCGGTGCTCGGAATCGAATTCTGAGGACACAGATGGAATCGCATCACCGGTACTTTCTTAGAAACTCCTCTTCCGGAGTTGTGTTTGCTCGTGTGTACTTTTTAATTTTCGGGCTTAAAGTTAAGAAATAAAATAAATTGTTCGACAAAATTTATTTTATTTCTCTTAAGCCACATGGTAGCCACATGAAGCCACTTAATGCGGCTTAAACTAAGTTAAAAAAGATAGGGTACTATCAAAAAATATCCTACCCTCTTGGTAGGATATTTGTGAGGTGGGGCCCGCACGAGCCCCGCCGTTTCTTTTCCGCTAAGTAACGCACCCGTAAAAACCCGTCATTATGAAAGTCAACTGACGCATTTTCTTAAATTCTTAATGCACCATTTAATTGGGCAGTTTTATTCATGAATTAAATGGGCAGTTTCTTTCGTTGAATTAATTCTATGAATTAATGGGTCGTTACTTACCTCTTTTTCGTTTGTTGGAGAAATAATAAAATAAGACCAACGCTGACATTTGGTGGATTACACGTTGAGAGGCTTTTGACAGAAGTTCTTGTGCCTTCACACTTCTTCGCGAAGAACGCGAAGAACGCGAAGAACGCCGGACTCCGACGAAGAACGCCGAACCCGTGAAAATCGACGACGCGATGCCGTGTGCCACGACGCCGGAGTTTCCTTTCCTGCAACGTTCTTCTACGACGTCTCTTCCTCCGCAACAAAACCCTCGATCATCTGTTGAGGCGAGAGTTTCAGGTTTCTTTTAAAACTCTTTTGTGGTTTTTACCAATGCACGAATTTAATTTTTATTAATTAAATCTTTTTGTTCTTGAACCTCAGAGTTCGTCGACGCGACACCCTTCCGCGATGACGCGACGCCGGATACCACGACAACGCGACGATCCCCTCCTTCCACGACGATCAAGTTCCGCGAAGAACACGCGTGCAATGACTTGACAAGGTAGGGGTTGTTGTGAATATTTTATATTCCCATAAATGTTTCTTTAAAATTAAAGAACCGGATTCATATGAACAAAAATATTTTATTAAAATTTTTGTTTCATGTGTTGAATAATTCTCCCGTTGTTTTTATCTAACGCGGAGGGTGCGGGCCAAACAAACATGGCCCGACAACCCTCCGCCGTTCTTCATGGTTGTGCGGATTTGGAGGGTGACGGAAAAACGTGATGCAAGGGTGATTTGATGATCCCGCAGTGAAGAACAGAACCGAGGAGGAACAATGGCGCAGACGGGAAGGAAAACGGACCATCGGAGTGACGCCGGTGGCCCGCGGAAGCTGCCGACGGCAGGAGGCGGTGGCGGCCAGCGGACCCGCGGCCGCGCGGGTCCAGCTCGCCCACATGGGACGCGGCAGAAGCCGCGTCCATTTGACAGCGCAGCCCTTCGAGGGCCGCGACACCTCCAAACCGCGGGGGCGGTGCCCCACGACAACCGAGCGCTCAGCCGAGCCGAGCTTGGCCGGTCCGACCGGCCGGGCCGCGCCCAGGCCGGACCGGACCGGGTCGGGTCGACCTGGTTCGACCGACCCAGGGGGGTCGGGCCGGGTCGACCGGGGCCCGGACCCCCCGTCTTCGAACCATTTTCGGTCTTTTTCCTGTAAATTGAGCTACGGGCCTCCAAACGACGCACCGTTATTGAAAACACGATCCTTGTATCGAGAAGGTCATTTCGGTATATCGCACTCAAGGTTTAAGAATACTTTGCGTTCGGCCGGGTTGGTTCGTACACGAAACCAACCGGGCCCTCGGAGCAAAAACGCTCATATCTTGAGCTACGGACATCCGATTGACGTGCCGTCAGCTTTGGTAGATTCCTCTAAGCGAGACAGATCTTTTGGCTCACTCCGCCCAAGATTTGGACGCAGGTGGAGTACAGTTGGGTTTGTTTTTCCTTAAAAACCAACTGGGCCCCTAGGACAAAAAAGCCAATAACTCTCAGACCGAGCGTCCGATTGACGCGCCGTCTGCGATGTTGAGTTCCTTTTGACGGTACAGAACTTTTGGATATATCAACTTCGGACTTTGTGTCATTTGATGTATCAGCCTCTTGGCTCGTGGAGCGAACCCTCCCGAACGAGCTTGTTGTGTGCGGGAACCCTAGTGCTGGAAGCGACTACTACTTCGACAATGACGATTGTGCAGAGATTCTCAGTGGACTAGGACGACGACTGTGCAGAGATCCTTAGTGGACTACGACGACTACAACACCCAGCGATCCCTTGTGGGTCAGTGCTATAGGTCCTGTGTGGGCCCGATCCTGTGTGGGTCCGACCTTGTGTGGGTTTGCACTCAGCGGTTCTGTGTGAGCCAGCGCCTACAGGTCCTGTGTGGGCCCGATCCTGTGTGGGTCTTTGCGGGGGTTAGTACCTATCGATCCTTTGTGGGTCCGACGACTTAGATGGATCAGTGATCATCTTTATCGTCATCCTAAGAAGTATACCTGTGTGAGCTGAATCTTGTGTTACTCTCCATTGTGGATTGTGTCAAACTATCCTGTGTGAATTTACTCTTTACTCTCCTTTGTGGATTGTGTTGAGCTATCCTGTGTGGATTTACTTTACTCTCCTTTGTGGATTGTGTTGTGCTATCCTGTGTGGGTATACGTTTTTCTTTCCTGTGTAGACTGGGTTGTGCTTGGGCTCGGACGTTGGAGCCGATCGCGAATTGATGACTTAGGTATATGTATGGGAATATACCTAAGCAGGTTCGGATGTTACTTCGTGATTCCATCTTTCCTTTGTGGTTTATCCTCTGTGGATTTTGAGCAACCATCGGGGGTCTCGGGGTCCTTACTGAGTATCTTATACTCACCCCTACACGGGCTATGCCCGCACATCGTTGTGTTGGTTGCAGACGACAGACAGCGCTGATCGTAGTGGAGGATTGCAGAGCAGAATGGTACCTGGAGGTGGACGACTGGGTGAGACGTACTTGGAGCGGTCAGGTGGACCCGAGGAGCAGTGGAGGCTATCTGTACCCACCCTTCAGGTGGGACCTTCAGTGGACGGCTCGACGCTGTGACTTTTCTTTTCAGTTGTTGTTTGCCCCTTTCAGTTTTACTTTACAGTTGGGCTTGTATTTCCGGCCCCTTTTACTTTCAGCACAGCTTGTTACAGTTTTTACTTAGTGTTTACTTTTCTTCTTTCTTACTCTGTGGTGCTTGTTTACTTTTCAAAGGCAACTCCTTCCCTTTTGTTGGGATTTACGCCTTGGTGCTATTCGCCAGCCCTTGGCCTATGGAAGGTGGGCTTGGGGTAGTCACGGCAAGGGCCCCGAGGACGGGTCGTGACAGACCATGACATAAATAATTAAATAATGTAAAATATTATGTATATATCATAAATATTCAGAATATAAATATATAAAATAGATGGATAATTGAAATTGAATATACTGTTCTTGGAGATGGTAGGTCGTACGTACGCATGAATGTTGTTTCCATTTTATTATTGAATTGAATGGAAGCAAGTAAACGACACAGACAAATATATATATAAAAAAATAAATATAGTTGAATTATTATGTCATATATTTCATTCATATTTATTATATATACTTTATAATCATTCTTTGATGGTAAAGGTGGAGAATGAATTTCATCACACCGTGGAGACGGTTGGCCGTACATACGCATGAGCGATGATATCATTCACATAATGATTAAATCATATGAAATTGGATGGTATATTAATTATAAAGAATAATTATCATGTCATATTCATTATTTACATCAATTATTCTCATCATTATACAAATCCTAATTATGAATTGTTGAATAACAAATTACACCATAGTGTGAAGACGGTAAGTCATACATATGCATGCATGGTGATATTGTTATTTGTAGGATAGATAAAAGAAGGTATATGGTTGAAAAATATTTATCATAATATCTAATAATTTATAAGATACTGTATTTATTACTTTATTATAGGGAAAAAAAAGAAGTGGAAGAAGAAGAAGAATAGGATTTTGAAAGAGCTGATAAAACAATTACATCATTTTTGAGTATCTCCTTTTGATTTGCACAAAATGTCTCCCTAGGATAGCTTTCTACCCAAAGTGTGGACTATAGTAGTAAGGGATTTATTTTGTGAGTTGATTTGGGAATGGGTTGGCCGAGAAAAAGGGCTTTGGAGGTGTGAATAAAAGAGAAGGAAACATGCCCTTTTATAGGAGAGCTAAGGGGAACTTTAGGAATGTATTTAAATATTAATTTATTATAAATTTATTTTCGGTTTCTAATAGTCTCAAACTCATTTATTTCGATGATAATATGGGTATGGGTCAAAATAATCTCAATAAATAAGTTTTATACAAGTTACATTCACAAAAGTAACCTTAGCGGTTTTTCTTTAACCATTACTTTAAAACATTAACTCTTCATATGTATTCTTGAATTTTCATAATATCTGGTTACTATAGTTAATATAAAATAACAATAGAACCAAAAGGGGATCATTAATGAAATTTTTATGATTATATAATTAATTTGGATCAATCTTATATTTCTAGTACAATTATATCATTTAATAAAATAGTTTACCTTTCTTAACTCAATTATGTATATTTTGACACAATTTAGTAATTGATTTTTGTTAAAGTCATAACAACTTTATTCCTTAGAACCAAAGGAATTAACTCACCCCTCAAATGTAAATTTCAAAGAAAAATTCATGGATTAAATCTTAATTTTAAAATTATATTTGGTTTAATATTTATAATATAATTTGCCTAAATATTTAATTAATAAGATTACCACTTCATCATCATTAGGTCATAAATAATTTTTTTCTATTTAGTGACTAATAATTATAAATAAAATACCATGGTGTATGAAATATTTTTATATTTATAATGAATATTAACAGTCTAATATATCATTTATATAAACCCAATAATTTGTTTTAGAAAAAAGATACATGTTTATGTTATAATTCCCTTTACTTTAAATTAATTATTATATCATGTCATTTTAACACCCATGTGGTTCTAGAATAACAAAAATTCATCCTAAGGATTGTTTTTGGTTACACATGAATCATATAATTGGATTATAACAGTGTTAGGTAAGTTTTATATTATTATAATTTTATTGTTTTACTCTTATTTACCCGACTTACCCTTTAACCAAGGTAAAAATAATAATTTCTGAAGTTACTATTCATAATGTTAAAAAATAAAATGGACCTAGTTGAATAATTTAGACCTTATGATTCAAAATATGGAATACATTTATCTAAATTGAAAAAACATAATTGGAAGAAATTAATTTAAAATTAATTCATGTAGTCAAAACGAGAAGCAGGTTCTTAAGAAGTAAAAACTATAAAAAGATTGACATGTTTTTATGTCCAATTTAAATGTGAAATTACTTCCAATGAACAAAATTTTATTAAATTAAAAAAAACAAATATACTTTAATAAAATTAAATTGATAACTATGTACATAAATATATTAGATGAAAATGCAGTATTTTTTACTATTCATTAAAATTTGAATTTTATTAGATTAATACCAAAAAAATTAACCAATGTAAATTTGGATATTAAACATAAAAATAATAAGTTTATTTTTCAAATAAAATATACAAAAGTAATAAAAAAATATATTTAAAATGGGTTCTCCATCAAAAGGTGACAAAACTGCATTTTTCTTAAAATACTTCTTTTATTCGAAAAATTGAATTTGTTCTTATATCATATCTAAAAAATAAATAAGGTGAATGTTAATGTTTTATAAAATTAAAAATCTGGTTGACAATATTCATAATGTCTAGTTCATATCCCATTAAATAATAATATTTTAATAATATATTTTTGTTTACTAAAACACAATATTCCTTATAACACAAGCTGTTGAGGAAGGTCGTTGTTACTTGTAACGTAAGACAACAATAGTGATGTGCATACTTCAGGATAGTACGATGTCTCATATATCCCAAGATAATATTGGTTTATCATACAATAAAATAAATTAAAGAAATTAAAAATAATCTATCTCATAAAATCTCAGGGTGTTATAGATAGTATTTGAATATGATAATAAAGAATAAACTTTTAAGGATTAAGTATTACTCTCTTCAGAATGTTAAACTCTCACTTGAATATCTCCATGAAAATGAATGCCTCAAAATAACTAATTGCAACTACTGAATTATGAAACAGAGATAGGATTATATTAGGGGAAATGGCATTGTTTTTGCAGTGATTTCAAATGAATTTCTATTACATGATGGGATGGATGTGTCCCCATTTATATGCGAATAAAAGTGAACATTTCAATAACCCCATAATTTTCAATGATATCATTACAACATTGAAGGAAAAAAGAGTCATAAATTTATAAATAAGGGATGTTGGAGTGATAATAGGGAGATAATTAATCAAAAAAACATTTCCACACATGTGTGAAACTATTCTAACTCAATTTTTCTTACGTTTCTTCTTTTACGTATTTTTTGTTTTTAATTGGGTAACTTATTTTAACTAAGTAATTTATGTTTTACCACAAATATAAAATTAAAACACATAAATTTTATAGTTTAATGGTCTTAAATTTTATCTCCATTTAATATAAATAAAATTCTAAATAATATAAATTAATAATTTAAATTAAAACATTACAAATATAGAAATAATATTTTTTTAGAAACAATTGTTCTAACAACTATGTCTTCTTTATCCTATTCAGATATTGTTAAAAATTATATATGTGTTAAAATTATTATATATGGTTTTAAAAATCATATAAGTTTCATAAATTAAAATATTTATATTTATTTTGTTAATTAATAAAAATACATAATATCAATAATAGAATTATTTCAAAATTACTGCTTTCCCATCATCATTGTTAGTAACATTAATCTTGGTAATAATACTTTTATGAAAAAAATGTGAAATTTACCTTATTACGTAAAGTTTAAAAATTTATCTGGAAAAGTAGGTATTTTTTTATATATTTAATTCCTTCAACTAATGAAAAGTAAATTTTGGAATAAAAATAGTTTCCTTAGTGTAAAATGTTTCATATGTTTCTATAATGATATACATTGGTTTTATAAAGACAACATAGTAAATTTAAAAAATTTATTTTACATCTAAATATATTTACTTTATAAAAAAAATTCAAAACTAATTCATTCATTCTTGTATTATTATAATGTTATAAATGTGATAATTTTTTGAAAAATTCTAATTTTTTCACTATTCATCTAAAATCACATTATTTCAGAAAAAATATAAAATATTAATCTTAATCTAATATTTTTAACAAAAATGAAAAAATGGAATTAATTTATTAAAATTCAAATTTTGGAAATTATAAATTCATTTTTTGAATAAAAGCATAACCTATAATGAAAATATGTTTTAATTTTAAAATAACATTTTCAATTATAACTACTATTAATCAAAGTTCATACAATTTACCAAATAAATTGGTGTTAACTATTTTATATTATCTATAAAAATTTATCATCTTTAATCATATGTTTCTTTAAAATGAAATAAATATCACATAAAAAATATATTTTTGAAAAATAATTTTATAACTTATAAATATTCTTATTTTTCATTTTAGATAAAATAAAATAATTTAATTTATATTTAAATATAATTTATTTATTTCTATAAACATTTCATAAAGATGTTACTATTATTCACTCCAAATAAGTTAATGGGTAGGTTTCAGTAATCATAATTAAATATATTGTGTTTTATTTTTTGTTTGGTGTTACGTGTTGAGAAAACCATCAAACACAATTACTTATATAAATGTATTGATATATTGAAATATTATGGTTTTATAATATGTTTAATTTTCACCAAAATTTATCTTAAATTGGATAATTATGAAATGATAGCATCCATTTAATTATTAATTCTCGTTCAACACAAAAACTTGTAGACACTCTACACTCTTCAAATTTGATCCTCTTTAATGATATTCTATAATTATGAATTGTCCTTGTATCATATAAATAATCTAAATTCATCAATTTTTGAATGTGATTAATGTGAGGAAAATAATTAAAATTTATAGAAAGTGATCTAAAATATAAAGATATCACATTATATTAACTTCACACCACCATCTACATTTTTACCCATTTAATAATATCATTCTTTCAATAACACCTTAAATATAATGTTAAATATGGAATAATCCCTAGTAAACATATAGATATATATTCTTAATGAATTATCATGAAAACAATTCTATCTTACCATTTTTTATGTAACATCATGTTACCATTTTGATTGGAATGACTTAACCCTTATCTTAGTTTGCCATTTTAATTGATGGGGTAGGGTGAAGTTTGGATTTGAAGGATACATATAATGGTGAATTCAGATATTTTTTGGATTCTCACCTTCAAATAGACATTTCATGTATATTATTAGAGGGTTACAAATTGTGTAATAGGATTACATGTCATGTAATGGTCCTGTGAACAGGTATTCATCGGCTTCACACTGTGATGGGTATACGTCGTGAGTTGCTACCACACTTATTGATGGAATTAATGAACAATCTTTAATTTGGAGTAACAAAATTAATGTCATGGCCACACATTATTTAGTGGTTACAAAATTTAAAGGGTTCATTATGTGTTTTGGGATTCCATGTCATGTAATACCCCAACTAAATTTCTGTAAAAAAGAAGTGTGGATGGTTATTTATTTTCCATCCACTCTAAACTCAGCTTCATTGACCTAAGTCCATCACCAGGTTATCTTGAACCTATCTAACCATTCAGAATATTTTTTTTGGAATTGGATCATTGTTAATCTTGTGGTGTGTTTTCCGAGTAAGTTTTTTCCCTCATTCATTCTGTTTATATCTCTCTCCACTCATGGGTTTTCAATGGATCGTATTGGAATTGATGGATCTATGCCCTGTTATATTTGATCTTTTTTCTAGGTTGAGTTTTGAGGACTTCTTCACCTTCTTCATCATTGATATGTTTTGTTGTAAGTGTTAATTTTCTGTAAGAGGTAGGTTGTTTCATCCTAATTATAAAAATTGATTATACCTAAATTTATTTATTTATTTCAATTTCTAATTTAAATTTAATTTATAAAATTTTAATTACATTAAATTGATAAAACCTGATTCAAGTGAATCAGGATATTTGAAATGGTTTTGGCATGAAATTTGGAAAACTCCCAATTCAATTGATTTGTGGTGTGTTAATAGTAGTTGGTTGATTTAAATTGTTGAATTAAAATTCTAGATTTGATGGAAATGCTTTCAATTAAATTATTTAATTTAATTGTGGAAAATGAAGTGTGAAAAATATGGACATGGTTTTTATTGGATTTAAAACTTTTGAAAATGGATTAAAATGATGTGATCTAAACCCAGTGGTTTTATCTTATGAAAATGGATTTTTTTTAAAACTCATTTTGGTTTTAAATGAAAAAATTGCCATTTTGAAATGGGATAATGGTATGTAATTTTATTTTAAGCAGTTTTAAGATAAATGTTCCATCATGTAAAAGCATATGCAAGCCTTAGGAAGTTGGTGAGTTATTTAGATACAATCTATGATATTACAACACTCAAAAACATACATGTAATGGGTCACATCCCTGATTAGAGGGTGATGAGTCGTGTTTGGCTTCTGTTAGTGGGATGTAAGTATTCTCATTTTTAGGAGATCACATAGAGAGTCTGGAACCCTATATCTGATTAATACTATCATACCTACTTGGCAGATGAACATGTTCGTCACTTGTTTATTTATTCATGAGATATAAATATATGCCAATATTGTAAAACAACTTTACATGACATTTATATACTTACATAAACTATTTTATGTAAATGTTTTAGTTAATCCATTTTCTTAAATATTCCATATTATTTAAATTATAATCGTGTGATTTAAAAGTATTTTCCCACATTTTGAAAATGTATAGAATGTTTTTTTCAAATATTCTTTTGAATTTCCAAACCTATTTATATATAAAACTGAAATATTTTCTTTGTATAACCTATATTTTAAATATTCTATGTAATATTTGGTTGAATCCTACTAGGATTAGGCTCACACCCTACTTTTTTATTTGGGTTTTTGTAGACTTTATCCTTCTAGGTTCTAGCTAAGTGATGTGATCTTTTGGAGGTGGATCCAGTTGTTGAGCTTTGGGCTTGGTGAGTTGTGTCCATAGGGACCTTGGGGATATTGTCCTTATTTTTCGTACTTGGGTTGTAGTAATTTGGGATTTTTATTCATTATTGTATTATGGTACTTTACTCGGAGTAAAGATTACTTTATATGCATATCTACTTTCTTGTATTACTTCCCTATGTCTTGTGAAATAATACTTCCCACATTCTAGTTATATGATGCTCGGTTCTAGTCACTGAACCATGGGGATTGGGAACGCCCTTCGGTATATGTTAGCACCGACTCCGTAATTGGGTTACCTAGGTTCTTGGGATGGTTTGTGACAAAGTGTTATCAGAGGAGGCAATTGAGTTTTTATCGTGAAGTCAATATGCATTTTTGAAATAATGATATGAATTAGAAGGAATTTTCCATTGAGTTCCTAGATAGATCTCACTGCGATGAACCTTAAGTTTATAGGGGAGATCAAGGAATGACATCTTATGGATTAATTATATTCCTTTCCCTATTTTGACTTGGATAAAGTGGAATCCAAATATTGTTGTTCCTTATGTTTGGAATAATTTTCCTTGTTGTTCAATATGAGTGTTAATATAATTTCTTCCTTCTATATATTGATGTTTTGTAGCATCATGCCCCAAAGAAAATCTTAAAATATGATTTAGGAGGAAGCTTCTGCTAAGCTATAGTGAGTGAGTCCTTTGTTGCACCCAAATATAGTTGAGGTGATTGTGCACACTATCCATGCTTTGGGATTGGCACCACCTTTCAATTCCCATTCATGCTCAAGTTGTGGATCCTCAGAGGGTTGTTCTTTGAAATCATTCTGAAGGGTTCCTTTACCATAATACCTATGTTTAAATAGGTTCCATTCTAGGAGGACCACACAAGAGATGGTGGGGGTACGATGGAGATTGTGGAGAAGAATGAGGGGATTGAGTGTAAGGACTTTAATGTTCTTTTCACTAACCAGTTCTCTTTAGATTCAATGGTTTTGGTTGTGCCTGTGGAGATTTTCAAATTTGAGTATGCTGACATTACTGAACCCGAGTATTAAAATCACTTTGCTGAGATAGTGTAGTTTTCTCCTAAGATTGTATCTAGTGAGATTATGAAGGATAAATAGTATGATTTGGGGATTTGATCAGATATCCATGCTCAGGTTTTCATGCTAATGTTTCCCACATATCCATATGTTCTTGATAGGGTGATAATGATTGAAATGGACCTGGATGGAAAGTTAGTGTTGACGAGAGTTCTTTTTTCTCTTATTGGAAACATTGACTCCTTCAAATGAAAAAAATCATGATGATTCCTATAACATTTCTCGACAACAGAGACATTCCATAGCTTTTATAGCATGAGGAGTAAGTTCTTGGACTTTTTATCAGTGTGTAATGCAAGGAAATTATATGAGAGTTTACACATAGGCACCAAAGGACTTTAGCTCCTACAGAAGAACATGGAACTTAAAGTGATTCCCCCATCATTTATATACTCTTCATAGTAGGACCAGATCATTAGATCCTCCTAAAACTATTTGGAAACCAAATCATTCATATACAAAAGGGTTCTATCTATAAGAATCCAGAATGAAAACTATTAATGTAGTGGAAGATTCTCAAAGGAAGAAGACGTGGGTCTAGCGACCCTTAGAGGTACCATTACTATATCATCATCATTATTGAATTATAAGTTTGATACTGGAACTTATACTTCATTTATATCAACCTATATTTTAAATATTTTAACATTTCTATCGAGAATTTATCTTGTGGACTGGATATTTGTACACATATTATTACAAAGAGAAAGAAGGGTTCATGTAGCCTTTCTTGTTTCTTCTCTTGATTAGATGCTGATTTATTGTGGAGTTTTTTGGTTCTTTATATAGAACATCTTGACATTATATTCGAAATGGATTGACTCATTTCCAATAAAGCCCATATTGATTGTTATCTTTAATGGGTCTACATTACTACATCTAGTCGTGTATCTGTTGTTTTTCAATGAGATCAAGACATGTTGACAAGAAGAGATATAACTTCTTATCCAGAGTTAGGGAAATTAATATTAGGGTTTTATTTCCATCTAGAGTTTGAATCGTTGAGAATTTATCTCCCTCCGGTCATCATCAAGTTTCCCGATGTGTTTCCATCAAATTTATATGGTCTTCCTACACTAAGGGAAGTTGAGTTGTCCATTGAATAAATTTATGGCACATAACCAGTTTTAATTTCCTCATACCACATGGATCCAACTGAACTAAATGAGCTAAAGTCCATGTTTGAAAATCTTCTCGAGAAAGTATTTATATGCCTGAGTGTATCATATTGGGTAGTGCCAGTTCTAATATCAAAGAAGGTTGATGGATCTATTTTCATAAGTGTTCATTCATAGAAAGACAATCCAGTTATGATAATGAACAAGTATTCATTTCCACAAATTGATGGTTTGTTTGATCAGCTACAATTTTGAAAGTGTTTTTCAAAGATCGATCATCGGTCTAGTTTACACCAGTTGAGGTTAAAAGAATATGACATTTAGAAAACTACCATTCTAAGTATATATGAACATTATGAGTATTTTTTTATGCCCTGTGGTTTGAAAAATAATCTTGCAGTTATCATCGATTTTATAAAAAAGATCTTCCTTGAATATCAAGATACTTTTGTAGTTGTCTTGGTGGATGACATCGTTATTTACTCTAAATCGAAGAAGGAAAATTTTCATCATTCGAGAATAATTTTGAGTTTTATAAGATGTTACTGAATCTATTTCAAACACTCTAAATGTGTCTTTTATATTTGGTTAGTGAAATTATTGGGACTCGTGGTGTCTAAAAAAGGTATATCAGTTGATCCTAAGTAGTTGAAGGCTATTATGACTTGGGAATGACCATAGAATGTCTTTGAGATCTAGAGCTTCTTGGGATTAGTCGAATATTACTGCAGGTTTGTAAAGGACTTCCCAAAGTTGTCTTCTCTGATTACTTCTCTAACATGAAATGTTGTGAAGATTGTTTTTGATGATAAATGTTAGTTGTTTTTTTATCTAATACATATTTTGACAACTGTGATAGTGTTTACTCCTCCAGATTCCAAGCATGGCTATGTGGTATTTTTTGATGCATAGGGTTAAATATTGGGATCTGTTCTTATGCATGAAAACCATGTAGTTTCTTATCATTATTATCATCATAGGACACATGAGAATAATTACCCTACCAATGGAATGTAACACGATGCTTAAATTCACACACTTAAGAGTTGGTGACATTCCCTTTAGGGAGAAAGGTTTACTATGTTTTTTGACAAACAATACTGATTTATATCTTCTCTAAAAAGGATTTGAATCATCAATAGAGGTGTTGGGTGGAGTACCTGCATCCGTTCAACATTGACATCACATAAACCCCTGGGAAAGGGAATTTCATTGAAGATGTGTTTAGAAGAAAACATCAAACCTAGGCAGTGAAAGAATATTTAGAAGAGTGGAATTTGATGGCTCTCTTTACATAGTTTCATATTAGTGTTTAGAAGAAATGGGATAATGTTTATTTAGCCAGCACTCAGTTATCATCCAATCTTCTCAAGATGATTCTTAAAGATCAATAGCTTGATGAGGAATTATAAAACATTAGGGAATATCTTTATGGTGGGGTGACCATTTCCTAGTGGTCATTCTCCAAAGAGGGTGTTTTATGCTATCAGAATCACTTTGTTGTGTCTTTAGTGAAAGGGAAGGATATGATGTGGGATTATCATAATTCAAGTGGGTAGTTCACCCAGGAACCACAAAAATGATGTACGACATACTGTGATAGTTTTGGAGACTAGGTATGAGATGAGGCATTTTTGAATTTGTTTCTCATTGCTATACATGCATATCGGTGAAACCCAATCTCTATAAACAATATTTTTTTCTTGAACCATGTACAGTACCTACTTGGAAGTGGGATGAGATTTCAATAGATTTTGTGTTCGAGATGCCACATACCCAGAGAAATAATAATGCGATATGTGTTGTGATAGATAAACTGACCAAGTCAGCTCACACTATACCCATTCATGATACAACAAATGTTGATGAGTTATGAAGTCTCTATGTGAGAAATATTTTTTGTTTTCATAGAGTTACATCATTTATAGTGTCTGACATGGAACCTCATTTTACATATCACATTTAGAGAGGCGTTTAGGAGGCACTGGGATCTCAAGTTCATTTGATCATAGCCAACTATCTGCAGTTGAATGGCCAGACAAAGAGAGATATATATGTTCTTAAGGATATGCTTTGTTCCAGTGCTATCTACTTTTGTGGGGCTTGGGACGATAGAACAGGGATAATTGAGTTCTATTATAACAAAAATTACCAATTCATGATCAGGATGGATACTTTTGAGGCCTTTTATAGTTGACCTTGTAAAACTCTATTGTGCTGGTTGGAGGATGGTGATAGTTCCTTGGATGGACCATGATTGGTCCATGAGATGACAACTATAATTCATCTAATTTATTAGATAACATTGATAGCACATAGCTTATATAAGTTTTATGTTGATCGATGACGTAGACCATTGTAATTTTCAGTTGGTGACGAGGTGTTCCTGAAGGTTTCAGCCCTGTTCGGTTATCGACGAATTTGGAGGAAAGGGAAGATTGCTCTTCATTTTGTGGGACATTTTGATGATGTTAAAAAGACAGGGGAAAATTTATTACTATTTGTAACTGCCACCATAGATGACATGGATACATTATATATTCTACGTATCATATATGAGAAAGTATATCTACGATCCATATCACATTTTGAGATGGAGTAATATAGAGATAGAACCTAATTTATCTTTGATTGAGCGACCGATTAGGGTAGTTGAATATGAGACCAAGGTAATTCATGGGAGGATGATACATTTGGTTCTTATTCTATGGAAGCATGGTTCTAATAATTAATAGAAATGGGAACACAAGGCACTGATGAGAAATCAATGGTCTCATATTTTTGGCATGGAAGCTTCTTTATAAGCTTTCTGGGGATATAATGTTCTTATGGTTGGGATGTTGAAACATACCATAATAATTTTGGTAGGTACACATGAAAGCATTTATTAGTTTTTACTTTTATTTGATAGGGTAGAGAGGAGTTTTTATTTGTAGGAAACCTATAATTGTGAAATTAGAATGTTTTTGGATTCTCACATTCAAATCCACTTTTCATGCAGACTTCCATAGAGTTACACACCATGTAATTGGCTTAGACATCCTGTAATGGAAATATGAATAGGTTGTGATCATCTTCACACTATGATGGGTACACATTTTGAGTTTACACTACACGTCATGATGGAATTAATGATTTTTTTTAATTCATAGTGTCAAAATTTAAGTCAAAGCGGTCTATTTTTTTAGAGGTTACAAAATTTAAAGGATTCGCGTTGTGTATTAAGATTACACATCGTGCAATACCCCAAATGTGTTTTTTTAATAATAAGGGTGGTTGGTTATTACTTTTACATTCACTACAAACTCATGATACTTAGCCTAAGTCATTACCTAGGTGATATCGAACATATCCATCCATTTTGAATCATTTTGTTTGGATTTGTATCATTATTATGTTTGATGTGTGTTTTTTGGGTAAGTGTTCTCCCTTTTTCTTTGTGTTATCTCTCTATGCAATCTTTTTTTTCAATGGATCATCTTGGAATTTATGGATCTTTGCCCTGTGGTGTTTGATATTTCTTCTAGGTTCAGTTTCGAGGTCTTATTCACCTACATTCAAATTGATGGGTTCCATTGTGAGTGTTGAGTTTGGGGAAGAGGTTGGTGGTTCCATTCTCTTTAGCAAAATTTATTATTAAAAAAATGACTAATTTATTTCAATTGTTAATTTAAATTCAATTTCCTATATTTGATTTAAATTAAATTAGTAAAACCCGATTCCAGTGAATCAAGATATTTGAAATGGTTTTGGCATGAAGATTTGGAAAAACTCAAATTCCATTAAATTGGGGTGTGTTTATTGAAGTTGGATGATTTAAATTATTGAATATAAATTTTGTATTTGATGGAAGTGTCATCAATTAAACTGTGGAATTTAATTGTGTAAAATGAATTTTGAAAATGATGGAATTGGTTTTTTATGGATTTTAATGTTGTGAAAATGGATTAAATTGACTCTATAGAAGCTTAGTCGTTTTATTTTTTGAAAAGGGCATGTTTTTTTTATTAAAACATATTTTTGTTTTAAATGAAAAAATTGTAATTTTTAAATAGAAGAATGTGATATAATGGTATTTTAAGCAGCCATAAAATAAATTTTCCATCATGTAAGATAACATGCAAGCCTTAGGGAGTTGGTGAGTTATTTGGATCCACTCTATGTTATAAAAACATTCTAGAACAATCATATGGTGGGTTACATCCCCGATGGGATGGTGATGAGTCACCTCTATCCAGTGTTAGGGATACATGATTATATTCATTTTGTAGAGATCACATAGAGAGTTATTAATTCTGTAGCTTTTTAAAACTACCGTACCTACTTGTAAGATGGAAATTTTTCTCGATAGTTTATTTTTATATGAGAAATAAATATATGCTAATGTTTAAAACATCATTACATTCCTTTAAAATATTTAGATAAACTATTTTATGTAACTTTTTAATTTAAGACAATCTTTTAAATTTTCTATCTCTTTTAATGTATAAGCTCATGATTCATATGTATTTTACATCATTTTAAAAATGTATAACATGTTTTTTAAACATTATTTTGAATTACCAAAACTATTTATTTAGAAAAGAGATATATTTTATTTCTATAATATATATTATGAATTTTTATGGAATATTTGGTGGTATCCCACTGGTCTTAGGATCACACAATACTTTTTCCTTGGGGGTTTTTAGACTTTCTACTTCTAGGTTGGAGCTAAGTGAAGGGATCTCTTGGAGGTGGATCAGGATGTTGAGCTTTGGACTTGGTGAGTTGTTTCCTTATAGAACTTGGGAATTTTTTCTCCGTTTTTGATACTTGGGTTGTAGTACATTGGGATTTTTTATGCCTTGTTGTATTCTGGTACATTACTCTTAGTGGAGATTCTTTTATATGCATGTCGAATTTCTTGTCTCAATTCTTCTATGTCTTCTAAAAAAACCGTTCCTATTTTCATGTTATATGATGCCAAGTTCTAGTTGTTTACCCATGGATATTTGGAACACCCTTTGGGCTGTCGTAGGGACAAATCAGGTATCGGGTACCAAGGTACCCAAGATGGTTCCTAACATTTGATCACTAGAAGAAATGTTGTTCATACCTAAAATACATCAATTAACACTATAATTTCCATGTGATACTTAACATAACAACCAATAAATTTTAAATCCATGGTTTCTCCTTCCAGGAAACCTCATAAAAAACCCACACACATTACCTTGAGTTTAACAATATATTATGAGTTAATGCACTAAAAAAACCAAAATTCAGTAAGGTGTTAGTTCACTATACACTCTGAGCATAGATGAATGCTATCACCATATTATTACTCGATCTATTTATCACACCTGTTATTTGTTTTCACACCAGTCCCCATAAATTTACTTGATAATTGTATTGAGTTTCCAACAATAGTATATGTAGGAGAACTAGATGAGATTTACCTACTTCACCCTGATACATTGAGTGATGACACAATCAATGAACACAATGATTTACATTGATTTTATGTCAGTAAAAAATTATTACAAGGAATCCCATAGGGTTCTCCATGCCATATGACTACCCCATTTTTGGTCTCACTAACACTCAATTGATCTAATATGAACATTCCAAAAGGATTACTACACTCATTACCTACTATGAAATTTAATAAATACAAATAAATTTCAATATACCACATCTTGTTTTTGCGGACCCATGGTCATCAACAATAACCATTGACATGCTTGATTATTTAAAGAAAAATAAAACTACATCCATTGAACAAATGAGGTCTTATCAAAGTAACCATTATCCGCTATCTCAGATACCCAATTGAAGACCCATTATTGAATCTACACATCTATTCTATAATCGTGAATTTCATTGAGAAATCACAACTCACTCAATAGAGTAACCTAATAATTCATCACTCATATGATAGTGATCCTTTACTGCATGGAACTACTAGCTTCATCTCTAAATGGAATATGTGACTACTATATCCCAATACAATAAATCCCCATAATAATATATGAAAAATAATTATCTATCAGAATTTCCTACAATACATTAAGGGGTTGATATAATTTTAATAGAGAATCTGACCCATTCTGACCACCATCTTTCTTCTCACAAACTAGGTGACAACTGGTCAGGGGTCAATAACCTTCATGGTGTATGTTATATTTCTAACGTTTTTTCCAATTAATGGGATACCCTTTTTTACATGAAATTTCTTGTGTGACTACCAATAATACATCACTAATCAATGCCAAAACATTGACCTTTTGGTCATGGGCCAATGACTAACCAGTTTCCCCTTTCATTATAAGCTATTAACGAAATTATTTACATGAATTTTACATAATCTTAGTCCATGAACAATCTTTTGTCACATGTATTTTCATTTCTGATTGATGTTAATATCTTTCATCCCCTTTTAAGACTCAATAATGGATTTTATGTCTAAACTAAAATCTAATTTCTATAATTGACTCATTCATTGAATGCGAACCCTATTTCGTCCCACATAATGTTGATGGAATGAAATGATGAGATAGACTGAACTGTCAATATTAGATAATAAGAGTAAATATAACATTTATATGTGAAATATGGTGGTAAAATATTATTATAATCCATATCAAAAAAATGAGTGATGTGGGTGTATAAAGTGTACAATGTAATGTAATAAATAATGTGAGAAATGGTTTTTATATTTTTTAGATCAAATGATCCAACATTTACTCTTCAAACACTCAAACCATGAAATATGGAAATCTACCAGGGAAATCCTTTTATAATGGGCACAAACTAAACCCATACTTTAATAAAGGCTTGAGACCTATCGCAAACATTTACAATGTATAGACCCAAACCAAATTTATTTAAGTTGGAAGCACAACCTACCCAACATTTTATATATTGAGGTAAAACCGACATTTCCTTTTATCAGGATAGAGGAATAAACTATCAATTTATTTTTAGATTTTCATTACTAAATCATATCTTTTAATGTATGTTAAAACCCATGTGTGAGTTGAAGTTATAACAATATCTGCTTTATAGTACATATAAAATTAAAATACAATGAATATTATAGAATTATAAAATAGGTACATATTTTTTTTGTTTTATCTTGTTTCAATGATCCTTATCACTTTAATATTGATGTAAAAAAGATTGATCCATGAGAAACTACTAGTTTATCCTTCATAAAACCTGAATGAGCATAAGTGAATAGTAATTCGTTAGAAATTTTAACTCATTGTATTTTAGTATATTATATTGGTAGTCTAGTTCCAATTTCCCTTGATCATTTACACAGTCGATTCAATAATCAATATTTTAGTGGATGAATATCAAAAAAATTTATTATAATTCTGGATTATTCAATATTTTTAATATGATTTCCCTGTTTCTACAATGGTCTATAAGGAAGATGTATGCAATAAAAAATGTATGTATTTGTTACATAATCAAACTCAGGAATAAAATAATCAATTCATTCCAATATGATTGATTTATATGACATACTCATTCCAACACAGCCTCTTGACCTTCCTTGATAATGTGGACCTGATCCAGCATTTTGTCAAATATTAACATAATCCTATATTCAAAACACAATTTTATATGTTTCTCACCATCTGAAAAATACATTCATTTATGATTTTAGTACGCTGATTCTCCTTATAGTACATATCTTAGTAATATATTACATTGGAAAATTATGGTACTAACACTTTAATGTTGTCTCGTAATAATTATTAACATTATATTTTCATCTAATGTTATCTTAACACTCTATGCATAAGGAATTATTCTTGACACTAGAATATGTTAACTTTTCAGAACAACATTCATAATTTTTTAATGATAAAAAACAATAATTATATCACTTAAACATAATAATAAGGTCAATAAAGGGATTAAGACACATAAAAAATAAAAAAAATTATAATAACCAATCATTATTAGTATTTATATGTAAATTAATTAAATATAGAGATCTGTGATTCTTGTTAGGTTGATATCTTAATTCATCAACCCTATATTAATCTAAAATTTTATACCATTTGGTGTGTATCACCATTAATCTAATTATAGATTGAATAAATATAGAGTTTATTATTTGGTAAAATTGAATTATATTAAATAAATTATATTATCTTTATAATACATCAAATACATCCTATATCATACTTCTTTATATAATGATAATGTTAAGAAATGTATGTAATCATAGTATAAAATTTATTGAATTATCATAGAAATGATCATGTTTCATAGGGAATATTATAAACATTAAAGTGATGAGTTTAAAATTTATTTTGATTAATCAAAATGTATCTAAAATTATCAAAACTTCAAGCTAATAATAATCTAAAAATTATAAGGTATATAACAAAAGATATGTCTAAAATATAGCTATAAATAATTTTTATAATTTTGGAAACAAAATTCAATGAACTTGAGAATGCCTCATATATTAGAACATAAGAATATGTTGGAAAACAAAAATAACATTGCATTAGTACTTATAGATACGATTAGAACCAAACAGGTAGCATTGGGAACTTCTTAAAACATATAAAAATTTATTTTTAGGTCTCATATGATATATTTATCTTAGGGAATCTTTATGAATCTTATTAAAAAATTCATAATAAATCTAAACATGAATTGTCTATTTAAACTATGAAAATCATCATAAAACACAATAAACATAAATATTACTCTAAAGAATACATTATGAATACATTTATTCATAAACATATAAACATAAAGTAATGAACATTTTTTTATAATTATTAGAACTAGAAAACCAAAAGAGAATGGAGACACTTAATATTTTCCCCCTTTTGATACTTAAAAAAGCACATGAATAACTTCCCTACCTTTTTGGAATTAATGAAAAAAGATAATAATATAATCAAAAAATAATATAATAAAAAATAGAGTATAAATAATGAACAAAATTGTGAATATATATCCCATTTAAAAAACATTTATACATAACATGATTTAAGGGACAGGAAATATCACAATTGATAATAAGAATCATATCTATTCCTTAAGATTAAATACTTCTTAAATGTATATGAATTTGGATGCTTAGTGAACTGGCTATATCTAATAAATTAACTACATAGAGAAACTAATTATATCAATGATATTCATGGAATTAAAAAAAGAAATTTGAATAATTCAATTTAACTAATTATCATATTTCATATATATAAATAAAAAATGAATATAGTAAATATCTGATATAAATTAAAACTAATATAACTCATGACATCATACCAATTGATTAAATAATTAATAAATCCATAATTGAATAAAATCAATAATTAATTAAGAAATTACATCACTTTATCCTCCTTTTGGTTCAACATTATATATTTTTTAAATCAAAATTTAGAATTTTTAGTCATAATAATATTTAAATACTTATCTTCTTATAATAAAGTGACTAAGTATATATCAAATAATAATAAAATGCATATTTTCCATATGAGCCACAATAAAAATAATTAATAATAAAAAATACCTATAGTTTTTCTTCTGAAAAAGTAGCTATTTTAAAACTTTGGTTTTTTATTACTATATCCAATATCATTCCCCCTTTTAGTCATTGTTTGTATTGAAATCATTTTAAAAAGACATTATCATCAAATAGTGAATTTATTCAGGGACTCATTCATCATTTCATTATTAGATTTTATTTTCTCATTCACATAGTATACAACCTCTAAGTAATTACACACATTATTTTTCTATTGCGGAATCAGTGTTTCTAAAATCATCATTCACTTTTATAGAATTGAAATTTTTTCAAAATCAACACTATTTAACCACTAAAATTATGATGCCATATTATTATTCTTTACCAAAACCATTTTGTGTCTCATCTTGAGTTTCTTGTATTGGGAAGAGATTAAGAACACAATTTTTCATTTTATCAAACTTTTCATTCACCACATCAACACTAGGCATATTCAATATGAAATTATAGTTATAATCATAATAAAAAATATTCATTATCCCCATGTAGATATTCAACTAGGTATAGATTTTAGTAATATTTTGATCTATCTAAATCAGTATTCAAGTTAGAATATCCTCTATTAGTCTTTATTACTCCCATTAACCAGTTTATTTTTGCGATGATTTTTTTCATTTATTTCACTTTTTAACCATGAATAGTCAGGTTTAATACTCCCTTAATTTTTCAATTCAAAATAAGAAAATTATGAAATATATAAAAATTAAAATAGAATTATCTTTCGTATCTCTTATTTCTACGTACAATCTATTGTCCCTTTTAACATATTTCTGAAGTATTTCCATTCCCTCACATATCTTTCCAAGAATCATATAAGATGTCTTCAATCATTTTTATCACCACTAAATGAACCTGTATTTTCATTGTAATAACTAGCCAAGTAATAAATATTTTCAAATAAAAACTCTTCCTTTTTTATTTATTTTTCCTGATAGATATTTTTTTAATCAATACCCATACTGTAGGAGTTAACTAATCATATCATCTATAATGTAGTAGTGAAATAATTATTTTTAACAATTACCACTTTCATGGAATTCAACTTCTTTTTATGTTCCCAAAGAATTATTTCAATGATAACCTCATTCTGTATGGACTTCCTATGTATAGTGGTATTGAAAACGTTTTTAGTAAACAAGTGAGAAATTTCATCAATAATTTCATGATACATCATTTTGAAATATTATTATTCATCCCATTACATTCCATGTTTAGTTATCTATAACATTCTTGTACATTGATGATTGACTTGAAAATTCTTCCTAATGTCAACATCAGTTTTAAAAAAAGATATACATCCATGAAAAATTCTACTAAAATAAAAATAATGAAAATTCATAACCTCAAAATTAAAAATATCATTCAATGAATGATCATCAATAAAATTTTTAGAATCATATTTTTGAAACTTATAATGTATTAATAATATTATCAAATATTCAATACCATTAGTCTTAAAAAAAATATTCCATTATATTCCTTTAATATCTATTTTTCATTTCATTTGAAAATAGTTTGTATTAGTGGATATATCAGATGTGTAACTTCTTAATTATCCTTTAGAAAAAATAAATATTTTATATAATTCTATAATATATATAACATAAGTTGGATGGAAAAGTAAATATAGAAAACAAATTCAATAAATAATTTAAATAATATAAGATTGAATTAGAAATATTTGATACAAATTTATTAGTCCCGCATAGTGGAGATGGAACAAAATAGGGGGGGGGGGTGAATTTTCTTTCTCAAACAATCTGAGTAAATATAATCATTAAGAATTTTATAGGGTTGAAAAATATTAAGAATTTTCAACATATCTTGTTCTAATTAGTGGGTGTATAAAGGGTATACAATAAAGAAATAACCAAGAAACCATAGATAATTTTATAGTAGTTTGGGTAAGACAATCCCTTATCCCCCATTCACACTCTCAACCTGAGGAATGTGGATATCTATTAGAGGGAGACTATTAAAATATCTGTAAACCAAAACTATGTCTGAAAAAAGATAAAACCTATACCTGGATTTTATATAGGATTAGTCTTTAGTTAATGAATTTATGTTAATAGAATAACCTACACTATATTTTACACGGGGACATACAACCCACCTAAAATTTTAACAAGAAACAATACAAAACGTGATCATTATATTTATTTATTTTAGAATAACCAAATCCTACTTTTTCATGGAAGATATGAAACATTTGTGATTTTATTTTACAACTCATATACAGAATTTATTATACTTATAAAATTACTAAACAATGAAAATAATCAATAAATTAAACTAGTAAATTCAGATTTATGGATGCTGGAATGTGGAAGTGATTCCTGACCATTCAATATATTTGTAAAATGACTTAGCCTCAATAAACCTTCAATGTATCCTTTAACAAATTCAAATTATACCATGTGAAAAATGAAACATAAAAAAAAATATTTTAATATTTTAAACTCGTATAAGTTGTTTACTAAATATTTTGTTCGATCATTTATATATATTTTGTTAATTACACTTTTCAATGAGTCTGCCCCCATGATATTCTCTTTAATTATCATTGATTCTGTTTGAGGTATGATTTTTCCTTATTTTTTAATGTATTATAAGAATATTTAGATTATTATAATATCCTGGAAAGTTTTTTTTACTTGTTTACGAAGTGTGTGTAAGATAATCAATGAATTCTTACACATTTCTTTCATATGGAAACCTCCTTACAATGTAGTCTCAAAATTTTTCTTATAAATACAATTCATGTACAATGTAGTCTCACATATAAAAGTAATACTTTATTCTAAACTCAACTCTATATAATGCTCTCATTATTAACAACACAATATTTTCAATCATAGTTTTAGTCCATTGCCTATAATACATTTATTACTAAAGTATTATACATTGAATTTTTGGTAACTTGTTTTCATAAATATATTCTCGCATTACGTACCTTACAAAATTAATTCTCTAATTATTCATCTTTATAATTCTTCAGAAAATGTTTGCATCCAACACTATCTTGACACTACATGTATAAAGGATTTTAATTGATATTGGCTTATATTCACTATCCAACAACACTTTCTTTTTATTTTATGATTCATTAGTACAAAATATGTAAATCATGAAAATTAGTTGACGATCAATTAATGATATAATAAAATTAATTTAATAAAAATAGTATAAAACAAATATATCCAATAATTTGAATGTATATATATGAAATATATATTATCATGATAGTTGTTATATTGAGATCCCAATACTTTAATATTCCTTTGTGCTAAAATTATATAGTATTAAGTGTAAAATAGATTTGATAAAATTTTAAAATTACTAAATTAATGATTTTATTTCAATTCTAGTTGACTTATATTTATAAAATTCTTCAACCACTCCAACACATCAAATATCACCCCAATCTAACAGTTGTATGTTAATATATCATTAAATCCTAAAAACAAGAAAAAAAAATATGAAAAAATATGAAAAAACTTATTATTAGGGAAAAATAACTCAATGATTTCTCTCAGAATGTTTTTGGTGTGATTTTGTTTTTTGAAAAATCCAAATGACCTCAAATGAGTTAGGTTGATGTTTGGTGGGGACAGGGTTTAAGCTGAAATAATTTCCTAGTGTTTTCGAATTTTATGGGCCTCAAAATTTGGAGTTTTTGTTTGAAAAATGAAGGTTTTCTTCATAGGAGTAAATGGTATGAAGAACTCTGATGAAAATTAGAAAAATAAGGGAATCAGGTACCATTGAACATGGTCCACATACCATGGATGAGAATGGTTCATGAGTACATATCATGTATCATTAGTGGTTCGTGGAGTGATAGAAATGGTTTACAATAACAATTAACAATGAAAGGAATGTGGTATGAGGAAGTCATGATGGTTCGTGAGATGGTAGAATAGTATGGAACCACATAGGTGTAGAGGAAGTATGTGGACCGTGGTGGTAAAAAATTTCATAGAATAGGTAAGGTTCACACTAGGAAGATCAACATGCAGTGAAGCCTGTACTGAATCAATGATTTAGGGAAATATTGGATTAAAGGATTTTTCATATCATTTACTATATAAGGATAACTAATCCCAACAATTTTAGGTTAAATAGAATATCATTAGAGAATATATTTTTTCTCTAAGAATTCAGTGATGTTCAAAAGTGGTTTACGGGAAGCAATTCCAGAATGGATGAAGAAGACCATAGAACAGTTCATGAAAGTGTTTCTTGGAGGACACTATGGTTTAAAGAGGAAGAAAAATCTGCAGATGAAGAAAATGATATGTGGAGGGGGATATCCGGTACATAGAAGAAATGTAAATATGCAAATAGAGAATAGTTCACAGGCAGATGGTGGTTCACAGAGGAGGTTCTCGGAGTTGGTACGCGGGGGAGGTACATGATAGAAAAGGTGGAGGTAGACCGTGAATAAAGGGAAGTTTTTGAAATAGGAAGTGGTACACATAAGATGAATTTGACATAGTAAACCTACTATATAGTACACGATTGATGCATTTGATTCATGGAAAACCCAAGGAAGCTTGAGAATGGTTCAAATCAGCTTGTGAAATTATTTTTTGGTAACTAACAACACATCGGAAGGTAGACTTCATAGGAGGGTAAAAAAGAAACTTCAACAGGGAATCTACATGAATATGGGGAAGCAAGAATTAATTAAAAAGAAAGGACCTACATGGCCATAAACTATGTTTCACCTACAAGTCTATAAACTATGCGTGGATTCCTTTCAAAGAGTAGTGATTGAAGGAAGTGGAAAACATGATCCTTTCCACCAACAATGATAAAGATAAAGAGGTATAGGGAGTGACCATTAGGAATGTAGTGAGTAGACCCTAAACCTTGTAAATGTAGAGAGCCTATGCATAAAAGATCCAACCTAATCCTTGGAAACATTATTGGCAGTGAGCCTTAGTGAATTTGGTACAATGACACATCGTCATTGTATGCTCCCTGGAAATTGCCCAGTGTGGTTGAACCATGTAAAAATCTATGTGTCCTTCTGCATTCTATACTACTTTAAATTTAATTCATCATCATTAGATAACATTAGAAGTGACATTAACATTAGAGATCATAACTAGTGACCCTTTTAATAAAGAGTTAATGATCTATTAATGAAAAAAGTATTTTGAAAAGAATATCTATACCCTAATCCACACACCCCTATCAGTGTATCTTGGACCATTTTGGACTTAAAAACTAGTATTTGGGGAAAGGTTTCTTTTATCATGATTGTTGTGATCTAAATTTCTTGAGTTAATTTCTAGCTTTTTAGATATAGTCTACTCTTATATTAGTGTTCTATGGATATTATAAGAAGTATAATGAAGATGTAGAATTTAGGTGGTATTCATCTGTGTCAAAGTGTCTACCAAAGAAGTGCAATTGAGTTTATGGAATTAAATAGTTTACTAAATAAAGGTTTGGATAAATCAGATAGGGAATAGATGTACTCACTCAAAGATGTTGTAGGAATGCGTGAAGAACTTGATAGACCAAGTGATGATGAAACTACCTATGTTGATGAAACTCCATGAAATATTGTAGAGTAATCTCTCTATTATAAAAAGTAATTATATAATAGATTTAGTAAAGAAATTAAATATAATGATATCCAGATCCATGCATTGGAGAGTGAGATGAACAAGTTAAGTGTCTTAAATCAATGGCACTTGAAGTGGATAATAACCTTATGGCAAAGAATGATTCCTAGGGCAAAGAGCTTAAAAAATATTCATCAAAGATTGAAAAACTCTGAACTGATTACAAGGGAATTTAAACAGAAGAAATTTAGAATATAAAATCCAAAAATTATCATCTTCCTACATAGATATCTAAACTTGTTCAGGAAAATAAAATTATGCAATAAGATAATGCTTGATTTTCTGATTTTGTTACAAAATAAAAATTGAAAGTAGAGAAAAGTGACAAGGTGGGTAAGATGAAACATGAATCAGATGAGTAGATTGAGGAAAAACAAGAGAGAAATTAATGATCATGTTGAATCAAGATATATTAATATTTAACAATTGTAATATGATTTATAATTATTGAATAATGATGTTAAGAGATCCATTGTCAAAGGAAAGACTAAAATTAATGATGCCTTACACTTACTGTTTTATTATCCTTCATCATTTGACGATGAAATGAAAAAAAATGTTACTTCTAAAGAGAAACAAGAACATATATTCTAATCTCAAATTCCAAATAGTTTGGGAAAACATGCATTGGATTTGATGAATCCTCTTCCATGGATGAGAGGAATAAGTCATTGAAAAGATCCAAAGATAAAAAAATCTAGTAGGTTCTAGAGGAAGACCTAAAAAATATTTTATTGGAAGTAATGATAGAATTTTTTATTTATGTGGAATGAATAGTCATACATTATGATTTTTCTTTGAGGCATTGGATTATATTTCATGCTATGAAGATAGAAATATTTTAAAATCATAGAATAAGAAGAAGCATCTTGGGAAATAAGAAAGAAGAGTCTCTCATAAGAGAGTATCCCTGATGTGATATTATTATGGAAGAATGGGACACACCATGAGTATGTGTTAGGAAGCTCATGATATCAATGTTAGAAGATGAACTCATATTGCATCAATATCCATGATGATAAATTATGAAATGAGGTATGTATTTGATGTAATATAATTTATTTTTTCTGATCATGGGAATTTGGAAAGACATTGTAATAAGAAGAAAAATAGGAAGGAAAAGGAACTCATAATGAGATACCCATCACATGAAAAGTATAATGAAAAATCATATACTAGAAGATAATATGGTGAGCTAAAAAATAGGTATAAAGCCCTAAGAGAATCACTAGGAGATCAACAAAAGGTTTATCAATCACCTCATCTGTTACACTCACAACAACTCTCTTGGAATGAATGTGAAAAAAACCTAGAAGAATGAGGGGAGATATAATCTAGTTGTGAGTAAGAAGAATGTAAAATCAGTGTAAGACTCAAGATTAATAGGGAAGTGTGCCATGAATTGGAAAAATAATAAAAGAAAAATGAATATATAATGTCATGGAAAATATACATGTCATGCCACATTTTGAGAAGTAAAGGAAACATAAAGATCCCTCTAATAAAGGAATAAGCAAGAAAAGATAACATGTAGATACATTCCTACTCACAGAAAGAATCATAAGAAATGGAATATTGGTGGAACATCAATAAAGCAAATGTGTACTAGTGGGTACTACGAACAAATTGTGAATAATGATAAGCCTACAAAATCTATATATCAGAAAAATTCTCAACATGTGGGTAAAGAATGTATTGTCATACGGCCAGAATAGTTGAAGTTGGCTAGGCAGTTGCATAAAAAAAATAAAGGATACTATTCTTTGAATTAATGTACAAAAGGTTGATCCATAAGAATCGACCAAAATTCTTTCCATGAGTATTACAGTGGATTCCCCTCTCCCCATGTGTATAAATAATGTCAGCTGATTCTCATGTGATTCAGGTACAAGGGAAGATACAATCCAAGGGTATGTCACATAAAAAATTCAAAGTGGTCATATAATGTGATGCAAAATGAAAAATGATATGAATTAGCTACAAGAATTGGGGAATCAATAAGAAATAATTACTCCAAAAGTGTCTATTTTTTATAAATGCATGAGATGTATGTAAGTGATTTCATGAAATGGATATTGTTGAAATGATGTAGGATAAGAAAAATGTTTGTGTTCAAAACAACAGGCAGACATTCAAATCATTGGGGGAATTCTATCTCATAATCAATTTCAAAATCCCAATTTTAATGAAAGGATGATGGATTATATTTATTGAACTCAAGAAGAATGACTGAATAAATAGTATTCATTGAAATCAAATAGACAGTGAAGATATAATTAGCTGATTTAGTAGTTACAATTATTGAATATAAAATCATTGGTACCATTCCCCAGACCAAGTGATAGTTTTCCACTAAGAGAAGAAAGATTATAGTAGAAGAATCAATACTCATGAATTTCATGATTATCAATTTTCTTCTAACAATATGGTTTTAACTGAGTATTTTCAGGATACCATTATATTATGAGAAAATATTGGCAAGGGATCAACAAGAGGCTAGGAATGTAGTTGAAATCAATGATGTCACTGTAGTAGAGAATGATTGGAATATTCAACAAAAAGTGAACAATTTCATGATAATAATGATAAGGAGATGTATATGAAAACTATGTTTAAGATATCGATGAAGATATTGTTTTTTTGAGATGATTGAAATGTGGGAGATTGTTTTGAAGCCAAAAGATAATAATTTCATTAGGATAAAATGGGTATTTTACAATAACAATGAAATTTGATGGTGTTTTTATTTGAATAAAAGAACGACATGTGTTAAAGGGTACTCCCAAATATAGGGTATCGATGTTTATGATACATTTTCACGAGTTTCATGTCTAAAGACAAGAAGACTATTCTTAGCCATGACAGTGCAAAAAAAGAAAAGTTTTTCCAGATGGATGTTAAGTCAGCATTTCTGAATGGAGTTCTAGAAGAAGAATTTTACATTGAGAAGCCATATGGTTTTCTCATTCATGAATTTGAGAACATATTTTTTCAGTTGAAGAAATATTTATACGTATTGAAGCATTAACCAAGATCATGGTATTCAAGGATTGAACAGTTTCAAAAGAAGATAAGTTTCCAGTGTGGTGGAGTATATTACAATATGTATTTCCAAAATGGAAGTAGTCAAAGGATGATGGTGATGGTTTATGTACATTGAAAAATCTTTGCAATAGTTTTTGGGATATACAGATACATATTGGGATAGTTCAATAGATTATATAAAGTCGACATCTTGTGGTGTATTTTTTCTTAGAAGGTTGTGTATTTATTGGACAAGTAAGAAGAAATATTGCATCTCATTGAGTACCATAGAATCCAAAAACATTGTGACTACTCAAGAATGCACACAATTATTGTGGATGAATTTGTAGCATGAGGATATTTAATATGAAGTGAAATATCTGATTGGAATTCAATATAATAATTCATGTGTTAAAAATCAGAGAAAAATACATTCCATACCTCACGGTCAAAGCACATTGAAATAAAATATCATTTTATCAAGGAAAAGGTGGAGAAAGGGGTAGTGATGTTGGCTTATGTGCATATAGAACAATTGGTGGAATTTATCCTAAAAAAGGCCTTACAAAAAGAATCATTTGAAAGGAATCGACCGGATCTGGGAGTCCTGTCAACTACCTTCACAAGAAAAAGTGTAAATGTGGGACCCCTCTCTCTGAGGTATGATGTGCCTTTCCTTAATGCGGTGATATATGCACATGACCTTGAATTTCTTTTTAGGTTCATTGAAAAAGGGGAAAAATGTGTGACTCGTTCATCGATAGAAAAGACATAGGGTGAATTTGTTAAGTGGAGTAGTGAGATAGGGGGAGTTAAAGCTAAGCTGAAGTTTTTTGGAGAAGCAGTAAGATTGGGGGATCATTAAATATGATGAGTCTAGAAGTGATCGATCAAATATTACACATCATGACAGTTGAGGTTCATGATGAAATAAGGTGATTGGATTCAAGAGTTGGTGTTAGTATTGAAGTGATTCATTGATGAACTTTTTATTACAATCTTATTTCTCATGCCAATCATGATCATGTGAGATTAGAGTATGTGTTGATTAAATCAATGATTTTTATCTTAATCGCATGAAACGAATAGTGGTTGAGGATGGAAGGTGTTTTAACAAGGTATCAAAATGCAATGAATTGTTATGGGAAGAGTTGTCAACAAACCCAAAGGGGGATATTGTTTAGAAAAAAATACCTGAATGTGTCCTCTCTGTACATTTTGTGTTTGATTGTGTTTTATTGACAAATCCACATGACCTGGAATGAGTTTGGTTGATATTTTCCAAAGACATGTTTTTAAGGTGACATAGTTTCCCAGTGTTTTCCAAATTTTTGGGCCTCAAAACTGGGAGTTTGTGTTTGTAAAAGCAATTTTTTCATTATAGAAGTATATGGTATGAATAACTGTGATGAAAATATGGAAAATATGGGAATCACATACCTCAAAACAAGGTCCATGTACCATTCTCGATAATGTTTCATGACTGCGTATCAGGAAGCAGGAATCGTATACAGAGTGATGGGAGTGGTTCCCAGCAATAGTTTTTAGTGAAGGGAATGCGGTATGTGGAAGGAATGATGGTTACTAAGATGGAAGAAGTGAATGGATCTATTTAAGCAAAGAGAAAGTACATGGACCATAGTGAAAAAATGGTACTCAAAATGGTTTTGTTCATAACAGGAAGATAAATATGGGGAAAAGGATATACCGAATCAATGATTTGGTAAATCATGGATTAGTGGATTTTGTGGATGTATTTTCCAATAAAAGGATCTCTAATCCCACCGATTAGAGGTGAGAGAGAAAATAATTAGAGAATATCTCTTTGGTCCAGGAATTCAGTGAAGTATGAAAGTGGTTTGTGGGAATCAATTCTGCTATGGTTGAAGAAGTTCATAGAATAGTTTGCGAATGTGTTTTTTATGGGACATTGTGGTTCATAAAGGAAGAATAGTCTATGGATGAAGAACACAATACAAATATGGGGATCTATAGAACATAGAATATAAGGAAATATGTAAGTAGAAAAAAAATCACAGATAGAGGGTGGGTCAGAGCAGAGATACTCAGAGTCGGTATGAAGAGGTAGTACACAGTAGTGAAGGCAGAGGCAATCCACAAAGGGAGGGTAGTTAGCGAAAGAAGTAGTAGTACAGGGAAGAGTTATTCCATGCTGAAAACATACTACATAGTACACGAGAGGAGAAAGTGGTTCATGGTACACCCATTGAAGTAGGAGAAAGATTCAAATCAGTTTACGAATATATTTTACGGTATCTAAAAATAATCAGGAAGTTAGACTTCATCTATGAGTGGAAAAGGAAATTCAAAATTGAATCTACCCAAATTTCACGATGCATGTATTCATGAAAATTAATAGACCTACATGTCCATAAACTATTTTCAACCTAAAAGTCTAATAACTATGAGTGGATTCCTTTCCAATAGTAGTGAGAAAAGGAAGAAGAAGACGATGAACGTTTCCAACTAGTGTTAGCCAGAGAAAGAGGCATAGGGAGTAAACCTTGGAAATATTTTGGTCTGACCCTACAAATTTTAAAGATAGTGAGGCTCGGTATATAAAATCATTACCAAACCGTATAATCATTATTGGTAGTGGTCCTCAGAGAATTTTGATCAATGAAAAATCACTTTTATATGCTCCTTTGACATTTCCTATTGAGGGTAAACCATGTAAAAATATTTGTGTCCTTGTTCATGTTTTATTACATTACTTTTAGTGAATCATCATTAGAAAAAAATTGAAGTGACATTAACATTATAGCTCATAAAAAGTTTCCCTTTAAATAAATAGGTGAACATCCAAAGGGGAAAAATAATTTTGAAAGGAATATCCATACCCTAATTAACCCCCTATCAAACTTTCTAGGCCCCTTGGGGACCTAAAACTTATTATAACATTAGATAAAATTAAAAACATCAAAATGGTTGATTCAACCTATAGTGTAGTTGATGAAATCTTATATAATATGATATATTTCTATCACAATGATAATCAAGTAATTACATGATCTATATCTCGAGATATGACTATATACTTTATAAAAAAGTGTTTATAATTATAGAAACATAAATATTTGAACATTACAATGATCCTAACATTATAGGTTAAAAATATATTGGGACTTATGAATACTTTGGGATTCCATTGTTCTGTTTTTGGTGTATAAAAAAATTAATTTATATATTTCAAATGACATATTTGGATAAGAGACTCTTCGTAAAACTTGTAGAATAAATCATAATAAATATAATAATAAATTATCAACTTAAATCAATAAAATAATCCTAATATTTAATCAACATGAATCATTATTCTAAATAATATATTATATTGACATATATTCATAAATAAAAATGTAATGTAAATAACATTTGTTTTGTAACTGTAAAATCAAATCCACTAAACGGGGGAGCAATCACTCAACACATCCATCCATCACATAACACAAATGGTGATAATATTCATAATAAAAAAATTGTGTAAATAAGGTCGAATTCTCATTCAAACATCACTCGATCCACATTAGAATTCTCAAATCACTTACCCATGCTCGAGTCAACACAAGATGAAACCTCCTATACACCTCATAGAATGAATGATAATAACTCACTTTTATTCTGGGAAAAAGGAAAACCAACTCCATTTCCTCTAAGACATGTGGGGTTAAAATACCCCACACCATAATGGATATGATCTATCATATATATAATTAGGAAAATAACTTTACATATTAAATCATCTCGACTCACACTAATATGAGTCATATTTTATCATCCTAATGAGTTGTCACCAATATCTCTAACTACTAAAATATATAAAACCCATTAAACATCCCTATACTATCAAAATTATTTATCCTTAACACAGATCACCCACACCCAATATAATGTTTCCAATACTAAAACCTACAAACTATAGAGATATTATATACGTTTAGTATTACTATAACAAAACTATATAAAATAAATAACATACAAAAAATACCATAATATTTTTAATTTATTATTTCACCACCAATAATATATTCAATAAATCATCAAATAAATTATCATTATTTTTTTAGTTATCCCAAACTAGTATTAGGAAACATTTTTTAAAAGATAATTCCTCGAATGTCATTTCTTGGAGAATGTATGCTCTCAATTCCGTTCGACCTTGGGATTATCTTTAGCTCATTGAGGTGGTGGCAGTGAAATTTTCATGGTATCACTTGGTCTTCTTATTTTAACATTCAATAGTTATATTCATGGTATACTAGAAGCCATTTCTTCCCCTAGTTACCTATTACATAGTACTTTCTGATGTTTTCTTGTATTTGTCCTTTCATTTCCTGCACTTCCCATATTTCTTTGGTTCTTGGTGTGTGACGACCTCTTTGATTCATTATAACACTAGCTTTATGTTGGAATCCTCTTAGTAATAATGACTTCTATATAGTGGCATAGGGATTCTTTGGTACTACAATAAATTTTTCTTTCCCCAATTTTAATAGTTTTATAGTGGCCCCAAACATTTGGTGGTGGATTACCTTTATCATGGCTTAACAGTGGTGGGTTTCTTTGTCATTGGATTAAAATATTTGATGTAATTCTATTCTATAATTTGATGTTATGGTGTATTTTTTTCATATGATTTTAGTGGTTTGTATACATATATGGATTTTGGTCATCAATAGACTTTTTTTGGTTTCATCATTTCCCCTAATGTGTGATTCCGATCATAGTGTTTCTTTCCAATACATTGTTGATAGTGTTAGGTTATTATGACATCCTTCATAATATAATGGTTTTTCAGGATCATGGTGGATGGTATTGGATTTTTCATGTTTACAACTTATTTTTCTTTAATAATTAGTGGATAGGTCCAATTGGTTTTTAGGGTTCTGGTAGTGATGTCTGATCATGGTGGAGGTGTTTTTTTAGTATTTGGCTATAGGACACACATGTTATAGATTGATACAAATGAGATTTTATGGTTTTTAATTGGTTTGGGATTAAATATTTTTACCGTTATATTTTTATATTATTTTTCCATTTTCTTGGTTCTCAATTAAAATTAAAATTTGGAACCATTTATAAATATCCAAAAAAATGGATTAAAGGAAAAACATTTTCCAAAACAATTTCTCACTCACAAGTTGTTACATAGATTTCAGGTATACCTAAATGAATTTTATGATGCATTCACACAAGAAATATTACCATCAAGGTCCATGAACATAAGAATAAATCACAATAGAAAAATATAGCATCATACATAAAAAAATATAAATTATAATAAAAAAATGTCCACAATCTAATACCCATAGTAACTTGGGCTTCCACCAAATTGTGTTTGTGATGCACATGGAAAATGTATGTTTCATGTTCAGACAATTCCTATCTAAATTTTCTAGGTCTCCATGTATTTATATAACCAAAACAATTCTTTTATATTATTTTTTAATGACGCATATTTATCTTCTTAAACAGTGACAGACTTGATGATGTTTAAAGATCATCGGCATTACTCCCCATTATTGTAGAGACCACCAAGTGGTGAAGAGGGCCTATAACCAATGACTGAGAGACTATTCTATTGAAATAAGAATATATATAATACTAGAAAAATAATGGAACTGTCATATAATAATAGAGTAAATTTATGAAATTATAGTTAAGAGTTTACTATCAATAATTTGAAAATATGAAATTGTTATAAAAAATTGACCCATGATAACATAGATATATACATCGCAGGGAAACCCACACATATGATAATGTTAATTGTAAACTTTGAAAAAAAAGAAAATAAAAAAAGACTTCCTTACAATAGTTGAGTTTTTCATTGACTATACCACTAAAGCACAATAAAGATACACTATCTAGATCTCGTATAAATCATATAAGTAAATAATTATGATATAAATAATGATTATACATCAACCACAGTTCAAATTCAGTGTGTGAGTATAAAAATCAATAGGGAACCACCAATGGGGTCCCTTATATAAACCAAAATATCTATGTCTGTATGTATAGAAAAAATGAATAAAATAGTAACAAACAAAATTTAAGTAGTCACAAAAGATCTATTTGTTATTAAAATGAAACCATGATACATTATCACACATACTTTGTATAATTTTTATAATTAACATATTTTTTTCACTCGAGACATATTAAGGACTTACAATGAGTTTTGATAATAAAAGGTTTGTCCAAGAGATGTTTGTATGTGAAATGAATCATATAAAGGTGCTAATTATACAAACATATGTTGCTGAAAATTTATTGTTCCTATCACTCATCCATGATCTCCCTAAAAATATGAAGTTCTAAGTCCCTAGGTGGTGTATCGTAACATCCATATTCCCAAAACATAATTTATAAGAATATTTAATTATGTAAGCTGAAACTCTAATCTATATTCATGTATAGAAAATTCAGTTGTGAAAGGCTTATCATGGATAAACCCACATATAAGATAAATTTAGAATCCTATCACTTATATATGATCTCCCTTAGACTCCATAAGAATTTCTCACATAGGATATGTTATAATACACCCAAATTCCTAGGTTTCTGTGTGTAACAACACTAATTTTTTACATTTTTATATCTTTGTTTTACATTTACATAATGTTTTATTAGCATTAAATAACTTTAGATTATCCTTAACTTAATTAATTTTACACTTACATAACTTTAGTTTACCCTAAAAATCAATTTAAATGAGTTTTGTTAATAAAGAGTTTATCTATTAATCATTGTATGTTATATTAATCAAGGAAAGGAATTACTTACCCAAACTACTATAGATGAATAATTTAGGGTCATCTCAATCATCCATGATCTCTCTAGAAATATGAATTACCAAGTACCTTGGTGGTGTAAAATAACATCCATACTCCTATAACATTACATATAATAAAATTTACTTGAGTAACATGTAACTGTAATCAAGATTTAGGTATATAAAATCCATTAGGGAATGGTTTTACATTGATATACCCAAAAATATGAGAAATTTGGGATCCTCTTACTCATATTATCTCTCCATTAAAATCTATGATATGTGTTCACTTAGGTAGTGTTAAAAGATTCCCTAATTCTTAGGTCTCTGGGTTTAACAACAATGATTATGATTGATTGAGAGTTATCTCATTTTTGAGTTTGGATGTCCTAATAACATGAAATGTGTAAAATGGTAATATGACCATATTGAACAATCCTGGAATGTTTTCTTGGGTTTTCAATTAGTATTAGTAGATGATTTTCGGATTTGGGATTAATATTGGTAATTCTTTTGAATAGTTTGATATTTTTGGATATAATCAATATTTGTTTACAAAAAAGTATTTATTAGACATGAAAAAAATTATATATCTAAAATTATAGATTAAATTAAAATTTCAACTCCAAATTTTTGTCTAGAAATAGTTGTTTTTACTAGAAAGTCTATAAACAATGAACTTAGGAGTAGATCCATGGATAAAATATTTTATGGTGTTTAATTAAGCCACCACATTATCTAACTATTATTGTTATATTAAAAATAGTAATATTTTTGAGATGATCTTTACAAAAGTGAACTCTCAGTATTATAAGTATAAGAGATAAATTAGCTAAAAAGGCAATTAAATCTTTTGAAATTCCCATTATATTGTATTTATATTTGTAGTCAATGATAAATTTAATATATTTCTTGAGGATATTGGATGAATGAATGAGTATACATCCAGCTATGAAGGAGTGGATTCCCATTAAATCATGGGAAATGAATATCTTGATGATGTTATTGGATGTTTCTCCTACCAATAGATGATTTATAATGGTGGTCCTAATGTCAAAGAAAAATGTTTATGTTTCATAATCGTGTTCTATAATAGTTTGTAAACATTTTTAGAGTTGTATTATATGTACAAAATGATGTATGTTAATAATGAAGATAAAACAAAATTTATTTGGGATTATAATGTCAAAAATTTAATATAATGTACTCTAGTGTTACCGAGTATAGTGACTATTGAAATATGAGAAGAATGACACTTTGCAAAATGGTTTATTTAATATGTAGTGATGTTAGAGATTTTTTTTGAAGTGATATTCTTTAAAATAAACTACTTATGTAATTATATACGAAAAAGTAATGGAAAAATATTAAAATATTAGGAATTATTTTAATAGTTTATTGAATAAATTGAATCTATTCCGAGATGACTAGGAAATGATTAAGATGGCCCTATAATAATTAATTTGTACTTTATAATATCTATTAAAAATATGATTTTAGAGTTTGAAGTGGAACATGTCTAAGTCCAATTTTGTAAATATTTTTAGTGTCCTCATAATCATGATTCGATAGATACATAAACATGATGCACATCTGTGCAAACTTTTTATCCCATAGTGTAAACATGAGTCACTGATGTTTTTAAGGATGGGGTTATTCATAATGATCATCCAACCACTATGAATACTTGATTTGGTATTTTTTAAATCTAATTTAATGCAATGAAAACGGCATTCAAGGTGCATACACCTAATTTATCTCTATATATTGATGAATTTAATTATTCATATGGATGATTAAAGAACAATATATTAATGATTTTTGACCTACATAAGGTAAACACTAATGTGAATTATATAAATAAAGGTATTTTAGATATCTACATGAAAAAATAATATATATAAGGGTCAGTTTTATCATTATATAAAGGTAATATAGGAGTTCAGTCAGCTCAATAAGGGTAATCAAGATGCTATATAAGGCCAACTATTATATTTTCCATGATTAATATATTGACGATGAAATTCAATTGTGCTGATATATGATCTCTTCTTCTGTGATATAAATATTATAAAAACTATATTTTATTCAAACTATTATAATGGGGCTATAATTTAAATGAATTTTACGTTGAATATAAAAATGAATATTTTTTTGAGAAAATTATTGTGGTTGAGAAAAGTGTTCCATTATAATTGAATTAGGTATAACATCTTAATATGATTGAGCTATAATAAAATTTCATTAAATATCAAAAATTAATTTGTGATTCTCTCTGTGAATGGGAAGTATGCGTATTATGGTTTTTTGATATTAAAAATAAAACATGAAGGCCAAATAATTATTTCATGATCTCTAACACTAAAAATGAAGATTTCAGGCCACAAGAAGATGTGTTGTATGGGATTTTATATTGAAATGTTGACTGTTTTAATTTCTAGTGGATGTGGAATATTTTTTGATGAAGGTGATTGAGATAGATTTTGAACAACTCAAAGAGATATTCATCGATGAAGAAAACTAGACCAAAAGAAAAATTAAAAGGGTACTGATGGAAATACACCATAGACAAGAGATTAAGAAAAAGAGACAATTAGAAGATTGTGGGAGACCCTCATATAGTATGTTGGTAAATATAAAATGAGATAATAGAACAAATATATTCAAAAAAAATATTCTATATTACTAATATAAAAATTTATTTATTCAGATATTTGTATAAAAAAAGAGATAGAGCTTAGTGGAACTAGAATTATAATAACGAAGAGCCAGTGTGATGTGATGAATAAGTTAGAACTCTCAGTGGTGAAGTGTAATAATCTGATACAACATTGATAATATGATCATATGGTTATTGAAACTGTAATATAATAAAATAAAGATGATCATGGGATATAATTTTTCATAGAAGCTAGGGAAATATAATAATAACTAAGAAGTTATTGAAACTATTGTACCATTGTTTTCTATATTGTCATGAAAATAAGATACTGAGGATATGTCATGACCCGACCCAACAGGGCTCGAGCCACGACTCCCCAAGCCCACCTCCAATAGGCCAGGGGCTGGCGACCAGCGCCGAGTAGGCTATCACACACATGAGCAGCATTAGCCTAAGGTACCTGTACACATGCACCCATACACACCTCCATGCAATAGTGCAGAGATATGTAAAACTGAAAATAAAATGTATGCATACACCATCCCACAACCAGAGTACAACCGAAGTACAAAGGGAAAAACAAGGCCCACCAAAAGTAAACTACAAGAGTGTGTCCAACCTGCTCTAAAGAAGGGGAACACTGCCAAAAACACCGCCGGAAAGCTCCCTCGGCACCGCACCAGAAAACACCCTGGTCAGTCTCGCTCACTCAGCTCCGCCTGCTCCGGGTCCTCCAGGGACTCCGTCGAAAGGCATGTGGTCTGCACTGGCACGAACATGTGCGGGCAACGCCCGTGCAGGGGTGAGTATAAACATACTCAGTAGGCACCCAAAAAACCCAAAACCAAAGAGATCAACTAAAAGGAAAAAGTCCGCTCATCCCAGCCAAATGGAACCCAAACGAGAGAGAAATTCCATCTCGTGACCATCCTCGGCTAAACACAACTAGTCAGCTCAGCTTCGGTGTATGCCCATACATACACCTTGAAAAATCCAGATAAACTCAACTGACTCCACAAAGACACAAGAGGTACCGACCTCATCACCAGCAACTGTCCACTACCAGAAGAGTACACCACATGAACACTGTCATACCAGATGACACTCATCCAAGAGATACACTCCATCGGGTTTCTCACAAACCTCTCGGACGCTCACCCGAGAGATCACGCTCGTCGAATAGCATCACTGAGGAAATCTCTCTGAAACAACAGAACCACCAAACTCCTCAGATAGGGGATCACTCCTAGGGTCCGCTAGGGGATACCAGAACCCACTCCAGTATATGAAGCTCATAGATAGGGGATCACTCTCAAGGTTCGTTGGGGGATACCATGACCCGATCTGGTATACGTAGTTCTCACAGATAGGGGATCACACCCAGGATCCGTTGGGGGATACCACAACTCGATCTGGGGCTCGACAGAAGCACATCACTCAGATAGAGGATCATCGCCCATATAAAGGTGGTCACGACGATATCGGAACCCTATCTGGTATAACTCGCGATGTAGGGGATCGAACCGACGATGCCGCAACCCTACCAAAACCACGCGCTGAGTAGGGGATCGCATAACCAGCGATATCACAACCCTATCGACACCAAGTGCTGAGTAGGGGATCGTATAACCAACGATACCGCAACCCTACTATAAACCTCATGCTAAGTAGGGGATCGTATACCCGACGATGCCACAACCCTACTGAGCATGACCCATCGCGTTGGGGATCACATTCCCAATGATGCCACAAACCCTACGGGGTTAACCTGCTAGATAAGGGATCGCCGCCTATGAATAAGAAGTCACAGCGATACCAAGAACCCGATCTAGGGTAATGACGCTAGAGGATCCCGCTCTGGGCCCACCGGAGGGATGCCAAAACTCTAACAGTTTAAACATCCCATCGAGAGGATCACAAACTCATACGAAGGGTGTGATGCTGTGTGAACCCTTGTAGGAATGAACCAATGGAAAACCCTCAACCACTGCTGGTCCAAACATTTCTAACCCGAGCGACCTGCCACAACGCCATAGTGCACATCTTTTAGGCCAAAAACGACGCCACGATCACGTTCCACGCGGAAAAACACACAGGAAAGGTTTTTCACTCGCCTGTAATGGAGCACCGATGAAAAAGGCACTATTAACCTTAGCTAGCTCGTGAGGGGCCCACACAACGATCCCGAAACCCATCGAGCGGACCATACCACAGCGATCCCCTCGGAAAAACAAGAGGAATCAACTACTCGCTCATCCCAAACGGACACTCGGTGAAAAAAAGCACTATTCACCGAAGGCCAACTCGGGTGGGGCCCAGCCAAGATTCTGAAACTCGTCGAATGGATCACACCATTGCGATCCTCTCATAAAAACACACAGGATCAACTATTCATCCGCCAAAATCGGACTCCTGGTGCAAAAACGACATTTCTCCGCAAACGCCAAAACTCGGCCTCGTGGGGCCTGCACCCCATTTTTAGTCCCAACACCCAGAAACCAACTCAAAAAGTCATCCGTATCATCAGGGCCACAATGCCACTGACGGAACATCATTCAGACACTCCAGGTAGAAGTTACAACGACCTGAAGTCGTAAAATAATAAAATATTATTATTTTATACGACGTTTCTAACTCCTGGGCAAGGATCCTGAACCATAAAATTCTCAAAGTGATTTCAAAAGGTCCGTCTCGATGCAAGGAATGTGTCGCCACAAATGGCTTGCAAATCGGAGTTTCGGTTTGCGAGTTACGGGGTTTTAAAGAACCCCTAGAAAATCCTGGTCGGACCACCGCCAGTCTCGCCGGAAACCACCGCGCTGCCGCCAGGTTCTGCTGCATCGCCGCCGCCGCGCCGCCGCCCTGGCTCGCTGGATTCCGCCATGGCCGCCGCCGGAATCCGGGATTTCCGCCGGAAAACTTCTGGGGACCCCCGTTAGCACCCCAGTGCTCCAAAATCAGATCTGAAACATGTTTCGGAAACCTCGGGACCCAAACTATACAACCCTTATAACAATTTGAAGAAAAAAACATATAAATGGGGTCCCTGATTTCAAAACTCAAACTGCCTACATGTTGGAGGATCGCCGGCGCTTTGGATGCAGAACGACGCCTGTGACGCGCTGGAGCTCGATCTGCTGACGATCGACGCTGAAAACGGACGCCCGGAGCTCGATTTCGTGAAGAACGGAGGAGGTGGGGAGGGGTTCGTCCGGTGTTTCCCGTAGGTGGTGAGGGAGGGGAGAGGAAATGGTTTTTTTCCTTTTCCCCTTTTTTTTATTTAAAAACCTTCATTTCAAATCACACTCCCGACTCCTCTCCCGATGCAGACAAAGGTAAGGTCACCCCTATGGTAAACGCGTCGTTCTGAACGCAACGGCTAACCCAGATTTGAAATCCGAGTCTCCGTTCAGAAGTTATTCAAGCCGATACTCGTAAACCAACCTTTCCACTTATTAAAAAAAACGCCTCTGGTGGCGTTTTCCATAGCAGGCATGCGCCCGTGAAGTTTACACCTCGCCTAGGGTAAACGACACAGTTGCAACACAGCCACCCCGCCTTAACATGGCCGCCGGGTCTTGGCCTACCAGCTACCACCAGTTTCCCCGTAGACACGTGGGGCCCACCCCAGGGTCCACCCACGTGCCTGAACGGGTTATCTGACTAATGATTGTCCCCACATGCCAACACATGTGCTTTCCAGTGTGCTTTGTCCTCACTCACACACACCCTGAGAAACTTCTCAGAAGGTCACCCATCCTGATTACTACTCCAGGCCAAACATGATTAACAATGGAGTTCTAATCAGACTGGCTCCCAAAAAGTAACGTGCACCTTGTTGACATTAGTGATATCATTTAGACATTTAACCCTTTATCATTTTGGGATGTTACAATCACCCCCCCTTTAGAGCACAATGCCCTCATTGTGGGCCCTACATCTCAACCCAGGCAGTGCACCGCACTTAAGGCCGGTTCCTCCTCTGATACCAAATGTAACAACCGGGTCACGGTGACAGCACATCCCCCCCACCTTAACATGGTCTCCGGGTCTTGGCCTACTAGGTACCACCAGTTGCCCCGCAGACACGTGGGGCCCACCCCAGGGTCCACCCACGTGCCTGAACGGGTTATCTGACTAATGATTGTCCCCATATGCCAACACATGTCCTTTCCAGTGTGCTTTGTCCTCACTCACACACACCCTGAGAAACTTCTCAGAAGGTCACCCATCCTGATTACTACTCCAGGCCAAGCACGCTTAACTATGGAGTTCTAATCAGACAGGCTCCCGAAAAGGAATGTGCACCTTCTAGACATGATTCATATCATTTACCCATTTAACCCTTTATCATTTGGGGATGTTAAAAGATATACTCGAAATATGATGATCATCTGAGCTCAAAATAAGTTGATAGAGGATAGTTAATATAATATGTAGAAGATATGAAAAATTAACTGTATTCATAAACCAATATAAATGTTTTACATGTGAATACCTACTGAATATATATCATTCAGTGTCAAGAATAATAAGATCAGGTAAATGGATGTAGTAAAATTGTTGTGATAAATAGTGTGTAATATAAAAATGGCTATAAGGAACAATGTTGTACAAACATAATGGGGAGCAGTGGAACCTGTGGGACTCTAGGTGCACAAGGAGATCATAGAGAGACTATATGAAATGAGTGAGGATAAGGAAATATTATATTTAGAATGAGAAGAAATGTAAGTGTATAAAAAATTTTGTGGTAAGGGTGACTCTTTTTGTTCAATTCAATTAATAATAAATGAGATAATCTATTATTGGGGAGAACAAATAATAACAATTATGAGTAAGTCTCCCATATTGGGTATGAAAATTTTAAAAACTTATATTTCTATCCTTTATTGTCTTTCCTATATTGTATGTTCTATTTATAATTAGAAAACACTATGTAGATAAAATATTATCATAGTTCATGGCCTAAAAGGCCCCATATATGGTCTTAGATCCTAAACCATATTCCACATCCTAAAACAAATTAGTTAGAATAACCAACACCATTGATGGTTTGGAAAATAAGTTCACACCATGAATTAATTGGGAAGGGGGCTACCACCCACAATAAAATTTCATTCATAGTGTGAATCCTATGTTCAAAGCATGAATGGATACAAAAGATAAATATTCAATACCTATCCAATATCACATTCTCCATCACTCACTCAAGAACCATATAACCAATTAGGTTTCAAAACCATTTTAAAAAACACAACTATATATTTCCAAACACTCAAAAATCAACTCCGAACCAATTTTTTTGAATCAACCCACTTAGTAAAATAAAAGTTTAAATTATATTATGCATTTATACCCTAAAAGTTTTAGGGTTTTATGTTCATTTAAATCCTGCTATACTCTCCTCAATAATTGAATCCAATGTTTGTACCAAAAATATGGATTTGATTCATTAGAAAACCCACTCAGGTTTTATAGACAAGGTTAGACCATTTACACATAGAGTTGAATTACATAAGTCTCTGTACTATGAAAATTATGGGGCCACCCTTATCATAGTAAATCACCTGAGCACAATGAAAGTGGAAGAATGAAATGGGATAGGCCGATTATTAAATTCATAAAATCAAGAAGTATAAAAAAATTATTTTACAAGACCTCCACTATAACTAATTGTTTGATAAAGGGGGTGTGAATTTTTTCTCCATTTTAATTATTTTCATTTATGGGGAGAGTAAATGTTAACTTCTAATGAAATATTCTTATAAATAACTTTTATTATATTGTTTAAAGGATTGGAAAAATTGAAATGGTGAGATTGAAGTTCTTATTGGATGGTGTTTGTGTTTTTTATTAATGAGAAATACAATATATATCATGAAGATTGTGGATGAAGGAATGATCCCCCCCCCAATGAAGAAATAAAGGATTATCATTCCCTTATGAGTAAAGTAAGTGTTGAATGTTACTGTGGAAAGTATCCCCTAACATTAGACAATTTTTAGTCATTGTACTCAAGAAAAATTCAAGTGATGAAGGTTACATATTTTTTTCTGAAAAAAAATTCTAGAAAATTGTGGAGATGGATACAATGTTCCACATGAGAGATAATAATAATGAATTTAAAAAATAGATGATCAGGGAGTTTGGATGCACATAATTTTTTGGAATCCATCTAAGGGTAACTGAGAATGAAGAATGCTGATGTTAATTGATAATGTCACTTGGGATGATAGTTTATTATAGATAAAGTAGAGCTTAGTATTTAAGTGTGGGGATTTTGTTGAAAGTGATATAATTGAATAATTTCATTCTAAATTATCCCTGAAAACAATTTTAAAAGGTTATGAGTAATTTCAATAATTTCTTGAGCCATTTGAATCTAATATGAGATGATTAGGAAATGATTGACAAGGTCATGATATTAGTTTAAGTGAACTTGTCCCAATTTTCTAAAGTCGAGGTTTTTGATTTTGAAGGAGAACATGGATAAGTCTTGTTTTTTATGATAACTCAGTTGTTTTTTAACATGACTCAATGTCTATCTAAACATTATCCTTTTCTACATAAACATAATTCCCCACTTGATAAACATGAATAATTAAATTTCATAAATATTAGGTTGTTTATAAATATTATCCAACATATTCGACTACATGATTTGGTATTTCTATAATCATAAAAACAAAACCATTCAAATTTATCATATTCTATATTTTTATTCAACGTAAAGAAACATCCATGTACTTTTCAATGATACAATTTTCATATATATCATTCAGATGCTAGATTTCCTTATGTAAAATTTATATACCTATATATTAAAATATTTTGATGCCATTATATTGATTAAGTAACTACCACTTATTCTAATAATGTTAATGAAAAAATTATAATAATGATACTTTAATACGATGAACAGTTTCCCTTTTCAATGAACAAGGCACTTATACCACTTGTATAGGTGGTAAAACTAGGAATAATTTTGAATCCACTAGATGTTAAAGTATCATTCCTAAGACCAATAATCACTTGAAAATTAAACCCTCATAGAATTCAAGCTAAGTGAATACCCCAAACTATGTGACTGAAAAGATTCAGAATATTGGAATCCTATTAGAACCCTAAATCACCACACTTAATTTTTATCAATAGGAAAATGAATAACTCACCAAATTTATGAATGTAAATAAAACTAATAACACTATCAATTTTATATGGATTTTATTTTTCTCCAACATCCAATAAATAACATTAAAAATATTAATTTTTATAGAAGCATAAATTTTTTTACTATGACATGCCATTCACATGGATCAAAAGAGATAGTGGTCAAATTAAAACTAAAGAAAAACACCAATAAGTTATCCCACTCGATATTTATAGTGGGTTCTATCTAGTCATTTGGATTCACAATAATACTATTTCCATGTGCCACCATCTATTAATAATAATGACCAATAATATCCAATAACAATCCTTTTAATGACCAAGTACTTCTATTAGACTCAAGGTATCATAAAATCACTTACACATAACCATACTATATGATCCAACTTATATTGACCTCATTGTATCTTGTTCTAGATATGCCAACCACTGAGATAAATTCCCTACTACCCCGACCAACCTTTGTTGATTTAAAACATGAAATTTAAAAGAATTGAATATTATGACATAAGTGGGATTCAAAATTGTTATAGTATTACACGTGATGTGCTTCCCATTTTACAAGTTTCATAGTCTATATAAGAATAACGTGGAGTTCTTACTATATACATTGAATTGATTCATTTACCTATTTTCCAAATACATCATATTCCCTAATAGACACACCATTATTGTGGAATTAAGTTTTTTATAGATGTAAGTAAATTAAAATTCTACCCGAGAGAACCTACCTACATTATACTATACTAAATAACATCATGTACTAGTCAATTGATTGAATTATTTGTCCTTTATATAATATGTGTCAATTTTAGATGTTTGATTTATCTATGGTGAATATTTTTTAGAATAAATCATGTTGGTATGATATATATTGTCATTGGATAAATATTATGACATGGTTTAGGATAGTTGTAAGATTTTAGATCCACTGAGGTGACAATTGGTTTTGGGAAATAATTTTTATTAGACATGGAGTTCAGGTAGTACCTCGTGATTCGAGGGATGTTCCCCATGTTTGGAATTGAAGAACTCCCTTATATGTATCCCCACAACATGTTATTTTCTCATATTATATATGGAGTAGTCAATACCCTATCTATTGGGTAATGATTCACCATTTATTGAATTGTAACTCTAACATATTTTGAGGAATGTTCCTATATTGAGTTCATGTACTCCTCTAATTACATTTTTATTTCATTATATATATAAAAAATATTTTCAACTAGGTGTAAATGGAACCCTTACATGAAACAAATGATCCACATTACATGGCATGAAGGCCCAAAGGAAAAAATGCCTTGAGAAGTAGTCCAAATACCCTAAATAGCTAAAACACATGTCGCCTTCTAGTTACTCACACATATTATCTTTGTTACCTTGAATAATTCTTTGCAGCCTACCATTTATACATCAAAATTTTAGTTCATAAGGCCTTAATCCTAAAGCCTACCCTTATAACCATATCATGACCAAAACTTTTGGTTCTCACCCTAACACTGACGTCCATTCCATTAAATATAAGTAGAATGAAATCCCAATATTTGTTATCATAGAGGACTTATATACTGAAGGAATAATTTCATGCTATAAAATAAAATATGTTATGGACAATACAGTTTTCAAATCACCCCACTAAAACACCTACTATAGTATCCACCAAACTATAGTTCTATTATATTATTACGACACAAAATATGTTTTTTGAATAATACTTTTAACTACACCCTTGATTAGTGTTCACACTAATAAATGATGTATTGTTCTTTACTACTAATATAAATAGGTATTGGAAATTTATAGATATTATGTGATCGGTTGTATTGATTATTTTTGAATCTATGAATTCCTTTTCGATGTTATGAATTTTTAGGGATATGTTGTGGTGATTGATGTGCATTTTCCTAATGAATAATTTTCAAAATCTTTATTCCAAAGTGGAGACATGAGGATTTGTGATGAAAGACTATTTCGATTATGTGGATTATATAAATTTTGAATTATAGATAGGTTATAGGTTTTTTTAACTTACCCTTACATGATATTTTCTCCCACACATTTTATGTCAGTGTATAGGATGAATAGTTAAAATATGATCTTGGTTGCCATATAGAAGGATTTATTTATGTAGAGTATATTCTCGATAGAGGATGGTGTTATTTGATATTATATTGTTATTTTTCTAGAATATAATTATTGTCCATTTCATATAGTGGATCACATTTTTTCTTATAATGTGTCTTTACTACATGACATGATGTTACACTTTTACAATTTTACTCCATAGTATGGGTATTTCTCATCTTACCAGTTTTTATGATGGGGAGTTTCATTATTTATTTTATATTCATACATCCATTAATATACAATTAAGCTATTAATTTATATTGAATTAATTTATAGGTATCCTTATTTGAAATTATATATATATATTTTATAGTTTAAAATTTAAAAATAACTTCTATTATTTTTAGGAATTCTTAGTGATAGTTTCCATCACATGTCCTATTAGAGGCAGAATTACGGTGGAACACTTAACTCATAATTATACATAGAGGTGTCATGGTGGGTAGAGTAATATAACTAGAACTCTGTCTCATTAGAATCACTTTCCACAGACACATGGTATCAATATAGTCAATATGAAAAAAATTTACAAACATATTATTATATCCTATTTATTAGTTTCAAACCCACCCATACATAAAAACTTATTAAGGGATAAAAAATTACCTAATTTTTAACACATCTCACTTAATCACAACTACTTCATAGAGAATTTAGATATAACTACTACCTTTGATAAACCAAAATCTCATAGGACATGGTAAAAATTTCAACCCTATTTCATAAAACATACTTTTCTAAATATATTTATATACTAGTTTTATTCAAGGGAACCCCCAATCTATATAATGGTACCCACACATGATACAGATTTTTATTTATAACTGTAATGAAACAATCCTATGATGATTCTAATAATTCTTTACTTCATCACAACCCATAATTATAAATTTAGGTGGGAGAAACCCAAAAATAATTAACCATCCCACCTACTATTAGGTAACATGGTCATCCATACTATCAAATCAGATACATTTTATTATTAAAGGCCCATTTATAATATAACTTTTTTCCCTTCTCTAAAAGGGCCTAATAATCTGAAGAACTATATTCCAATTTGCTATCTTTTGTTCCAATTGGATGACAGAAGATGTTGCTGCCAATCACAAACATATCTAAGTAACCCAATCACAATGACACTCTCAAACTCCCATTATAATCATAATTTACAATATTGTTACAATAAATAAATTTATTTCTACGTGGTTGAAATATAGTAAGATGATAACTATAGTACTCATTACACAACCTCCCATATTAAACACTTAGCGCATCCACTACCTAAGGTCTTCTATATAAATAATTCTTTAATCCATGTTATCCATGACCAACCTAATCCACCAAAAAATTCATTATTAAATGATAAACAAAGGTTCCATTGAGCATAAATAGTAATGGGACACATTTGTGATGTTATCCTCGAGATCTTCTAGAGATCCCCAACCATTTAGGAAATATATTTGTTCATTTATAAATGTCAACCATAGCCCCATTATAAAAATAGAACCCATTAAATTCCTAGAGGAACATCAAAAACCCAATCCCTTAATCACACACATGTAGTAACATACATACACAATATATGGTAAATAATTAAAGGAATCACCAAAATATTTATTTAAGTTCCCACTCTTTATCAATAGTATCTAACCCTTACCCATGCATACATTAATCCTCACCAATATTTTGAGGTCTTAAATTATATTAAAAGACCCCCTCAATTAATTATAAAATTTTATAATTTAATTCCTAATTTAATAAAAATATTTATAAAACTTAAATATTAACCAAGTAGAAATCATTTGAAAACATTTCATGTGATGTGGGGTAGATTAATTTTAGACAATCTTCACCCATGACCAGAAATAAATCCCAAATTCATTATTTAATTTTTCAAGGATTTCACAATATTCCACTAAAATAAGTAACTAAAATCACAATAGAATTTACATATATGTAAATATTGAGTGGAGGAGCAATATGATAATCATTTAGGATCCATTATGACACTCACCAAGAAGCATCATAATAAGGGATGTATTTCACCACGCTCTGGTTTAATATATTATAAATCCATAAGATGGAATTAATGTAATAATATAAGAAGTATAAATAAGGCGAACAAAGAATGAGGAGAACAAAACTTACCCCAATCCAGGAAGCCAAATTCAATGAATTTTCCCAAGATCATTATAGAGAATATAAGGGAATATATGGTATAAAAAATAAAAAAATAGACTTTTACCATTAATTTAAAAAAAATTAAAATAGTAGGATGACCATGTAGTTATGAGAATTCCCTTTTTTAAAAAAATTAAAGCCTTGGTCAACTAGGTAACTGGTAGGTCTCCCATAATAATATATTTCTTCAATAATTAACTAAAATAATCCCACTAGCGTCTTTTTTTCCTTTTCAATGGTCCAAACCATCTAGCCTCTTCATTGGGTACCTGGTGAATCCAAATCGGGTACCTGGTGGCCCTAGCTACCATCTCTCTCTCTATCTATGCCCTCACTATGTAACATTAATGATTTTATTGGTATTTTAAACCCAAACTAGACCTTTAAAATCACTAAATTTTTCCTTATTACATAGTGAATATACCCCTTACCTAAGATATATTTCATAAATTTAAATTCCCCTACATCTAAATTATTTTATACCCATCTTTCATATAGTTTACTGGCCCATAACGAATTGTCTCATTGCATTACCAAAACATATATTCTATCATTTCAGCTAATTTCTATACCCTAATTCCAAATAATATCCTAAAATATTGTCAAAATAGATATGTAAATACGATCAATTTAATTTTTGACTAAAAAAACACATAACTCATAAGAAATTGTGTTTTTAAAATAAAATATATTACATTACCGATGAATGACTACATTCTTATTTCATATCACACTATAGTATTTAGAAGGATGTCAATTACTTTTTATATAAATGCTAAAAATATATTTTCTAGTAGATTAGTGACTTTTAAAGAAGGATTATATATAGATTAGTTATAACTATTATAATATATCCATTATATATATATATATACACCAAAACACTATATATAACAAATAGCTATATAATTATAACTTTTTCCTTTTCTGGTCATATATATCACCTCTCACACTTCTTTAGAAACAATCGATCATATTTCCTTATTTGTTTCATTAAAATATAGATCATAATGGAACCATTTTTCATTGTCTATATAGTGTACTAGTTGGTATGGTGTTTTCAAGAGACTATGAACCATTGGATATTTTACCTTGTATCTATGATCATTATTTTTATTTACTTTAGATTATTATTTATTTATGTAATATTGAATATATAAATTTTAATTATATTATTATTATTATAAAATATTACCATTATTATTTAAGTATTTAGAAATATAGTTTATTAATATGTCGGTAACAAGCACAATAATTTATTTAATGATGGTAAAAATATATTTATAACATTCTTTTACCCATTATAAATTTTCATTAAATCCCACAAATGATAACATATGATAGTATATTTATTTAATTGTATCCTCAGTTTCCCATATCCCCTTTTCATAAATATTATATTTATTGCACTTTGACTAGGTTGGTGGTTATATTTCACAGCTCTTTATCCCAATAATAAAATATATTCACCAGTTTATACACATATGATATGTCAATATCCTATTGAACTACCCATGTGTTTAGTTTATGTGATGGATCTAACATTTAATTCCTCAAATCTGAATCTTATATCATACTGTGAATTCATGAGAGAATTAGTGAAAGTCTCAGCTGAAAAGTGATGATTCCCACAAAATCATGAATCTCACAAGGGTTGATATTTCCATGTATTTTCATAATTTTCTTTTCAAGCATTATTAACCTCTTCCATGTAGTTTTTTTTAGGATAAAATTTTTCTTAATTGTCATCTCGTCATTTTATCGATAATTATTAATATATATATTGTATAGACCTTGTAATTAGTTTATTTTTTTATGACTGAATTAAATCTTATCCCTCTTTTCTTATTAAAATTTAGATTATAATAAAAATTTTAGGCTAACATAATCCAAACATTTCTAATTTCCATATCAGTTTCATTACAAATACTAATATGGTTCTATTTTTATAATTGATTAAACATTTTTATTATATGATAACTCGACTAGTTAATGATTAAATATTAAGCTCTTTAAAAATTCATCGATAATTAAATAATATTTCATTAATTAATATTCATGGTCCTTTAAAAGTTTTTACTATTTTGTGGATGATAAATAGTGATAATGACTTTTTTTGGTATTAAATTCTTGGTGAATAATTTTTTATAATTTTGTGTTAAATATCACATATCAATTCAATAAAATTGAAAATTTAACTTCATGAAGCCTCACCACATTATTTTTATATATAAATATTGTAAAATTTATCATGCTATAAAACCTCACAATTAAAAATAATGTAAGACTACTTCATAAACTAATAAAACAAAAAATAAATAACATTTTTTTTATTTTCGGTCATGTCATGACCTCTAAAAAGATAAATTTTGATGTTCTACCATTTCAATGTGGGTATAAATAATAATTAAACCAATACGTTTTACTCATCAAATTCAAATCTGACTTAAAATTAAGAAAATAATAATTTTGTGTACCTTTCAATCAAATTTTAATGAAATCCCATTAAAAGTGATGTCAAATATCTCTATATATTATTGGGTCTCTGGTTGAAAAGAGAATGATATGAAATATTCATCTTCCAAAAAAACATCTATAATTGTTGAATGGATAGATAAAAAATTTATGATTTAAACCTATTAGAACATTAATTATAAAATACGAATTTTAAAATATATAAAAAAATTATATCTCTATACCATCATTCTTTTCATTTTGGATTTTTTTGATAAATAGTTAATATAATAGTTGTGTGAGAATGGAATTCACCCATTCCCTTATTATTTCCATGTTCATCCTATGATTATACATGAATATTTGGACTTGTTTATTCTTAATCATATAAAAAGGGAGAAACATCCTTTACATTAATATAATCATCTATTATGTTTACCTTTATAGGATAATATTCTATTGAGTAGCCATAATATTTGATAGACTTTAAAAATATCCTTTGGTTTATGTTCAACTCTATATATGTGAACATGTACTTTAATCTTTATGTATCTATCTATCTATATCTGTATATATATATGTATTAAACATTCATTTACATAGATATTTTTTTTCAATCATTAATTCCAATTTTACAATTTTTAAATCTAAACCATGTGTCAAATAAGATTTATGAAGGGATTTTAATTGAAATTATACATAGCTAACCACCTTGTCATTTTTAATGATAACACACCCCAATACCTTTTTTTAAGAACCACTATATATAAAAAATCCTTCTCTATTTGATGGTAAATTGAGTATAAATACATTGAAAAATATCTTCTTATTATTCTTAAATATAACAAAAAAAATTAATGCCCAATGAAAATTTATTCCATTGTCATTTAACAAAATACTTAGATTATAGATTCATGATAATTTGTCATAAATCATCAAAATTTCATAGATATTCTTTGAAAATGATTGATCTTTTCATAATAGTTGTCATAAGACATTGTTTAATCATTATGGTTTTTGAATGATAAATATATTTTAACTCAATTATGAATAGGAACCTGAAAAATACCACTCATTGAACTCAACATTCATAATTTATATATGTTTTGAATAACTTATCCTTATTAAAAGTTTTACAATTATCATTCCATTATTCTTTTTTATTTCATAAAATTTTTAATATACAATAATATCATCTCAAAATACTACAAAAATATATACTAATAATCTATAAAAAAATTATTTATCAACATTTTTTACATTTCTAGTGAACTGGTTTGTCATAATGAAATAATTTTGAACTCTTCAAGACTTTATATTTTATAAAAGGGTGCAATTAAAATATAATCTCTTTTCACAATAAACTAATGATATATTGATAAAAAATATAATTTTATGAAGTAATTATCCCCATGATATTTATTTAGTAATTTGAAAATCCATGATATAGGATTCATGATCGATATCAGGACCTTGTAAAATGTATGATTATCAAGGAAAACCCTCATTAATATGTCGTTTTTATTTAAAAAGTGTGACAATTTACCCCATTATGAAATACTGGTCCATAAAAACCATTTTTATTGACTATTTCATCGATACTTCATTAATTACGTTAATTATATATTTTTCATTCTCTAGGGGATCATATATATAGGTTTTTTACAAGGAATACATTATATTTAGAACTCTATCAAATTTTAAGGGAAAGGACTTGAGAACTCCTTAGAGAATACAACAATATATTTCTTCAAAATAAGAATGTCTTCAAGGATGATTTTATCTTTTGTATCAACTATTTTGGACAAGTATGATTCTTGAAAATGTATCGTGACCTATACTAGTAAACAGGTGTCTAAATTCATATTTTCATTGAAATTTTATTTCACATCATAATAGTTTGCAATGCAGTATTAAATTTCTATTTGACATGACTTTATATAATATTTGTAAAATTATATGTAACCCATTATATAATTTAATTCTATTAATGTAATATGTACTATATTTTATTTCATATACCTCCCAAAAACGAAAATGTGATTAGAGTTATATACTAAAGATATACTAATTTCTCTAGTAATTTTATTCAATGATAAATCAACCTCAAAGTCATGAGGTTGTGTATAAATATCTGTAGATAATTTTTCTGATATAAAATAATGCATTGAACCTGAATTAAACAAAACATTCATCATCCATTAGTGGATAAAAAGTAAACTATCACAACATTATTATATTGATCCACCTTAGTGGTGAGGATGATTTATAATGTTCATTGATAAATTTTATTCAATCTTTTTGTTGTTGGTAATGTCTAGAGACCCTTATTTTAATGCATTGACTTATATAGTCATCATTCTCCATAATGATGAAGAAATAACTCATGGTAGGGAGGATGGAAAAATCCGAAAATTCATCTGTCTCATTCATTATTATCCTTATGTCTTCGGGGTTATATTAATCATGGTTCCATAATATTATTCTCTTGAATAAATTCCTAATTATCTTGATATAGTTTCCCGTATTCTTCTTCTCCCATTTTAGGACCATGACTACAAAAATAAAAAAATATTAATATTTTTAATATTCATGTCTTTGGGACTATAGGGATTATTTAACATAAATTTTAACTTTGATAGACCAACAAAATATATATTTTTAACTTTAAAGGTCTTTAATTGCTACAGATTTTTGAAGAAATCATTTTAATATATTATAATATTTTTTATTTTTTTTATTAATATTCAATGATAAATATAAATTATTAACTTGAAATTATATTGAATTTAGATTCATATGAACAAATAGATTCTTCCTCCTTTTATAGAATATTAAATAATTTTCTCTCCACTTTTAGGAAAAGAGAGTGTATAATATAGTTTTCAAAATTCCTACCATTCAATCAATAAAATTTTATAATTTGATTTAGAGTTATTGAGTAGTGTCAACTATTGACCAGCTTCTCCTCAAAACATTAGAGAACCAAAATTATTTTATCGAAGGATTTTACCCATATGTTCACTATTAATATATTAAAGTTATACTAAAGGATGCTTTTTAATATTGTATTAGGGTATCAATGATGAATTTTACTTTTTTGGATGAGTTGGGTGCTCTATATAACTCATGATATTATTAATAATTTTTTTGTTATGTTAGCATCACTATATGGTTTTTTGAATTCTCCCCAAACACAGACATAATCTCATTGGGATAATGACTGTATTTCACATAATGTCAACCATTCACCTGATTACTCATTTTTATATATATTTAATAAAATCATAAAATATAGAGGAAGAAATAATATCATTCAATATAATATGAGAAAAAAATATAACAAAATATCAAAAAAAATTATATATTTATTTAATACAATTTATGTTAGGTTGTTTATTATTAAACACTATAACATAATATATAATTATTATAATCAACAATATGATACCAATTTTGATGAACCATACATTACAGTAATGTTTTTACATCATTTTATCATAAATATACAAATAAAATAAACGAATATAACACCCGTGACCCAAAATTTTAATATCATTGAAGACTAGTATAAAATTACAAAAAATTACATAAAAATAAATCAACTTCATCCATGTAAGTATTCATTATAGTTCATATACACCGACAATAGATATACTGATACATAGAAAATATTATGAAAATATATAAATAAAGATAAGGAGTGAGATAATTTTAAAATAAAGGAGAATCATGAGTTATATGAGAATTAAATGTATGATAGCTCATATAATATATCCTAAAAGAATTGTTTTATAAAAAAATATATTATATAAAGATTATCCTTAAATCATGACATAAGAATGTGGAATCATAAATGATTGATTAGGAATCAAGGAAGTATATAAATGATGTATATTATATTAACATGTCATTAAATACGAGTATAAAATACACATAATCATAATAAATTGTAAACATAATTCAAAAATTTTTTTTACAACATCATAACATAGTGAACTAGGTTCACTACCCATATCCCAAATAATATTTAAATAATATTAAGCTATAAAAAATGCCTTGGAAGTCTATATAATCACAACATAACCCATTAGAACAAAATTTATCTATTTAATTGTCTTCCACACGGCAGTGAAATTGTAAAATTTATAATATATCAACTATTGTACATTGAATAATTATCCCATGAAAATAAAATTGGTTATATGCAAAAATCGTAAAATACCTGGTAAGAATAAATTTTAGAGAATTATTTGATGATAAAAAAATTTAAATCCCCAAAACTAAATTGAAAAATTATAATAGTAGTATAAATTTTTATATATATAAAGTAATCTATTAAAAAGGTGAATAATCTTGAAGAGGAATAAAAGGGATTTTAAGAAATAAAAAGTGTCTGTTTTTCCATTCTAATAAAGTTTGGAGTAACCATAATCAAGCGAAATATAGAGAAATGAAATAAAATTATTTCATAATTTTGAATATGAAAAATTTCAATGAAAATTTTAAAGGAACCATTAAATCTAACTAAAAATATAATAATAAGAGAGAGGTAATATAAAAGATAAAAACATAAAATTCAAATGAGAAAAGACCCTTAAAAAGTTTGTAGTCAACTAAATTTGATATAATGGTGAATGAGAATGAAATTATGGATTAAATAACATAAAATTAAAATAATAATAATTAATGGGATAACATATATATAAAAATTAATATATATAGTGGAGGGAGAATTGAAATAAACTAGGAGATACTATGAAAGATTCCCCTTACCTTAATTTCCAACATTATAAACTTTTGCATAATTACATCTATAATTAACCTTTCATGATTAATTATCCATATATAACCGTAATATATTTTAATATTTACCATTAATATTCATATATCTATAATTTATTATTTATTAATAGTCCAAATTGTTAATCTAATATTAATCATTCCAAATATTCCAGGATTGCTTTGTTATAATGGTCTGAGCAAGTATTCATGTTTAATGTGTTATATTTCTACAAAATAGTAATGATATTGTGATCATGAAGCTCCAATGAGTTATTAGATTTCATTATAAATCCATTTTATTTATGTTAATTGTTTTTTAAAATACCATCATTTGTTCATTTCAAGATAACTTTATCAATAATAAGTTGTTATTTTAATAATGTTTTTTCATTTGTATATTACTATTTGTAATTTTTTTTAAAAAAATATACACTAAAATAAGAAACACTTATTTTATTTTATTGTACCTTTATGAATATTAAAAAGATAATAATGTATCATTATCCATGAATATCGTTAAACTGAATGAAACCTGAAAATGCTAAAAGAAATAGATACTTGTGAATACAATTTTATTTCACTATAATATCCATAATAAATAATTATAATTATTTTCATTAAAATGTCTATAAGAGATTCATATAATATATTAAGGATAATAACTAGAGTATAAATTATGTGTACTGAGATGGAGTCATTCTTTACTAACAAGAATTTCCATCTTACCTTGGAAGTCTTCCTTTTATTATAGACATTGGATCCATATATTGTGACCAGCGCTGTATAAACGTGTTTAAATATTTTGGGCGACAAGTGTTTTTTATATTATGAAGGTAAAATAAAACCATCACTGTGTTTTGAAATACCCGATGGATGAATTATTTTATAGATAAATATGAGGGATAATTTTGACAATATTCATTACCCAATCACAAATGGATGCGATTTTGTGTTGAAAGTGAAAGAAAAAAAAGAAAAACTAAATGTTATTTTTTAAAGGTTGGGGACAAAGCCTCATTTTATTATTAAATCAAATCAAAGACATATTTTACCTGGGTAGAGGGAGACCCATTACATAGCCCAAAGGCCTAGTGGGAATATAGGCCATTACATATCCCGTAGGACAATGTTTTGAACTAAAGCCCATTTTGTTAATATTAACATGGCTGCTACAGTGCCTGCCGCCGCTACAGGGCCTTGCCACCACTACAAGGCCAAATGATCTACAGTACCACGGCTACAACATTATGGCTAAAGTGAGTTGGGCCCCATGGGTTTTGAACCCACATTTTTCATGTAGGATTACGAGGTGCTTACCACTAATCCAAACCCCAACTACAAGAAAAACTAAATGTTATTCATTCATTACCCATAGAATAATGTTTCATGAAATTTTTCTATATTTTTTTGTTAATTAATACATAATTTTAATAAAATATAATTTTATTCATATTTAGCAACACATTTCACTGATCACTTGGGAAATTATTTTCTTATTAGAATGTTATATTTAGACATTTAAGTAACAAAGATTTATTTATTCCAAAAATATAATTTTTTTTATTAAAATAAATCTATAAAAAAAGGAGAAATGAAAATTTTAAATAAAATAATATTTTGAAAATTAATTGCTTCAAATAAAGTGTAATTATTTACTAATTAATGATTATATTAATATTTCATATCATTCCATAAGTATTACTTGGATGTAATTTATTTAGTTATTCACTTAAAATGTTTTATTTTAAATACATCAGTCACTTTTACATAATGAATAAATTAAATTATAATATCTATCCAACAATCAACTATATGTGCACCCAACCACTATAAATTTTCAATGACAATATAATAGAAACATTATGATTTTCAATATATATACCTTATTCTATTAAAACAATTCATAAGATTCACTTATTTAGTCATAGATATTTTTATTATATTACTTTATCTTTTATTTCATTATAAAATTATTTTTGCATGTATTATATTTCTAATAGGCGACACAAAATTAATTTTTTACCATTTTTTGTATTCTTTATTTCTATTCATTATCTATAACTTTTTCATAATAAATTATGAATAGATAAATGTTTTTATATTATTTTTATATTGGAATAATTAAATGAAATTTTACTTCTTTTTATATTTTGGTTTAGAAAATATGTTGATAAAAATTGAAATTAATATATTTATTTTGGAAGATAAAATCATGTCTTAGAATATTCATATAATCCCCAATTAAATTGATAACTTTATGGTAAGTGATGTTTGAATGGGAATGTGTGTTATGAAATATAACATTTTCTATTGATGGGATTACATAGAGGAGGGGATTACCTATATTGGGAAGAACACACTGCTAGTATTTAATTTTTTTTCATTTTTAGTATCATGTAAATTTTATTGGATATTAGGTTCTTGTACATAGTTTCAAATGTATGTATTTTTGGATATTTCATTGCATGGGTTGTATATGGATCATATTTTAGGAATTATTTATATTATTATTCATGATTACTACTATTGTGATATCATTAGTGATTTTATTATTTTTTTGTACTTGATTGTTATAATATAGGTGACATTTTAATCCCATGATATTCACACACTATCTTATAGTTATTCACCTCCAGAATAAGGGGATGACTGTTTGGGGTTATTTGGGGTCTCTAGGTTTAGGATAGGGATATTGTATAGTGGTATTAGATCCATATTTTAGTTCATTTATGGTTTTTAGATCCTAGTAGATTAGATAAAGGATTGGGTAGGTCATTAAGGGGATACTTGGTTATGTCAATCAAACATATTTATAATAAAATTTCTAGTTACTAGTGTGATAAAATATTTTATATTTGGAATTATAAGTTGTGATATTGGTGTTTCTTTCTATTCATTAAATCAAGAAGAAAAAACCCATTAGATCATACATCTTAATTTATTAACAGGATCGCCTTCCTGGCTCATGATTTTATATGAGTATGGACTCACCAAATGAACACAAATAGTATTTATCTCTTTAATAATCTAGAATATATTATGTAAAACATTCCTAAATAAATTATTTTTAGGTGTTTAATTTATTTGAACTGGGTGTGAATGTATAACCATGTTTAAGTGTTTGTATATTATTACAATGGAATGGGAACTAAACAATGGTATATTTATGGTAGGTGAATGAGATTTATTTTTAGAAGTTTATATGAATAATATTTCGTAGTTATGTCTATAACTAGAATTATGTGTGGTTTGATGAGATATAGAAAGTGAATGATAATATGATAAAAATAATGCCGAATATATTTTTTGATATTTATTAGGAAATATTATATGGAATATAAATATAAATTTCGCCTCATTAATATCTAGAGGTGTAAAATGAGGTAGTGGAATTGAATATAGTTCTTAAGGTAGCATGGTAGGCTATGATGGATGGGAACAAGATCACGATTAGATTAGTTTACATGCACTAATAATTTGAGAGGAGGTCACTAAGGGTTTAGGTCATGGTGATTGTTGAAACCCAAATTCCATATATGAATCATATTATTATTTAAAAGGGTGTATGGAAATGTTAACTAGGAATATAAAAACATGATGTTTTTTTATAAATAGATATATGGTTGGAAGAAGAATTTAACAAACATTGGATCTTTTCCACCCGTAAAAAACAATTACTATCATAATTTTTCTGATGTCACCTATAAAATTTCAGGATATAGTTATATAATTCATCATTTAGTAATTATACTTGGTAGATGATGTTGAATTAATGGTGGGTGATTGAAAGGAGTGTCATCAATAGATTCACTTCATGGAAAACATGCTAAAAAATGTTATGATAAGGGAAATATTTTCAATCATAATTGGTAGATATGGGAAAAAGTTTGATTTTTTTCGGACTTAATATGATTGTTCAATATCCTCATTGGGACGAAAGTACTATTTTTTCCAATTACTTCATGATTTATATGGGAGTTTTTATTATTATTATGGAGTATTATGTCATAGAATCATCATAGAGTAGTATGTTTAGATAGGTAATGCATGGAATCCACTCAAGAATTTATGATCTATCACCATATAGATGGATGATGTGGTTCTGTGATAAATATAGAGGACCTTTCAGCCTATATTCTAGGTATTTTTTAATTAGTATCTGAAAAATATTTATGATACTATTTAGCATTACCTTTAGACAGTGTTGTAAATTTTATTATTGATTTGACACTATGATTGGATACTATATATATGTTGGATTTGGTTCCCTATAATTAACTTTTTTAGAAATTTATTATGTTTTTTATTGATAATGATTAATGATTGTTCCTATACATGACATGTGTATGTGATAATGTCCTAAGAATGTAAATCATGCAAATATTTTATAGCAGTTCCCCACTATGATGAGAACCTGGATGATCCATGACAATATTCTTGAATATAGTTCTATATATGTTTGATATTATCTAATGAGACAAAGATGATATAGGATATTAGTGGTAATATGATTATAATTCATTAATACACTTTCTCATGTTGTACCCCTTATTAATTTATAATATAGGACATTATGAGAATAGACCCATTAATAAGAAATCCACATTTTCATGTGTCAATGGATGTTCCTGTCAATGAATGTATTTATTGATTATTGGAATTCAATATTATTATTAATGGATATAATGAATGGAATACATTGATGTATCGATGAAAAATATGAAATCATTTGTTCATGAAGAAGTATGATACATTGGGTATTCCATGAGTGATATTGCAATAATATATAACTCGGGAAAGGATTTATCCCATATATCCCTTGATGGAAATTGATATCTCAAACACATGGATGGGAATGTAAATAATTATTTGAATCCATGACCATGGTGTTCAGTGGGTAAGTTCATTTTTAGAAATTCAAATTAAAATACATCGAGCATATAGGTTAATGACACCTGCATTAAACATCCTTAATTTTGGATATTGAGATAAGAGGATTGTATTACATGGTAAGTATTCATAGGAGGATGAATTCCATTGTTTAATTAGCATGTTTCTTTATGGGACCCTTCGGCTGATTCTAAACACAATCCTTAAAATTGGTAATTTATTCCTAATGAATCATAGAAAGAGGAAAAAGGTGTCACACACTAGGAGTATCTTTAATCTATGTTAAATTTCATTTTTGAATTTAACAAGTTAAATGAAATAGTTTTAATTCCGATTTGGCTGATTTCTATAATTTAATCACAATTTATTTGACTGAATATGTAATTGAAATAATAAAAATAAATATTTATTATCTTGTTTTTTTGTATTTAATGTTTATTTTATTTATCATTTGATAATTTAGTGACCTTTATTTGTAAAATAATAATGATTCCAGGATCAGTAAATGTTGATGTGGGAAAGAATACTAAATTTAATGGTCCTATTGGAAATTGTGTAAAAACATTTATTTAAAGTCATAATGTGTTTCAAATTTAGAGAGATTAAAAATATTATTATTATTTTTATTGGACATGAGTTCAAATATGATTATCAATGTTTTAAGGGGTATGTGTGGTATTTTCAAACACTAATCATTCCACAATAACCTTATAATTATACCATGATCAATATTCTCAATTATTGTTCATAATAGAAAGAGAGAGGCTATTTGAATATATCTATATATATATATAGATATATAGATATAGAAGACACTCTATATTCGACCAACCACGAAAAATGCAAGTGATCATGATCAATCGTGTTGGAACCAGATGATTCCACATTGATGTAAAAAGATTGTGATAGATGTATCTATAACCTCTATGGTATTATGAACTTTGATACTATTGTCTAATTATAGTATGATGATAACTTGTCAAAAATATCATCAATGAAAGATGAATTACCTATTGAAGAAGTTCTATATTTATCATAAGTTAGATATAAATCACATGTGGAGATTCCACTTATTCTAGTATTTGTTTACTATCTAGTCATGATATATTATTATTTCATTGTACATGAAATTTTAATCATGCAAGTAAATAATAAAATTAAAATTAATACTAAAAGCTATGTTGATCATAAGATAAAAGCATACTTTTGTTGTGCTCGAAACCTACTTGTGGCATCAGAGTGATCACATGTAAAATATATAATTATTCATTTTTTGGTTGATTGTTTTCATATGATTGAATTTTTATTCGTACATATTGATTCATTTTAATATCTTTCATCATTTCCACCACCATTATTCATTCTCTCTAATATAACCAGCAAAGTGTTCAGATTAAAAAACTAAGAAAAATACAAGAAACACTTTCTAATGGTGCTGACGATTTTGCAAGATGGAATATAGAGTACATGATGAGTACTTCAATATTACATATTGTGTAAACTTTTTTCATGTCCATATCTAAATATATAGTCAAATAGATCTAAGGTAATTGGATCTTAGATCCAGAAAAAGTGGATCAACATGTTGACCCAGATAGACTCTCACATGGATTCATGATCTACATGTCATGTAACTACTATACAAAATGTATAGTACATATTTTCACATGAATGAAAATATAAGGTGTCCAAGTGTGTGGTGTATTGGATACAAAATCTAGGGACTGACATACCAAAAAAATCATGGTTACATAGCATGTATGTCAGACAACAAATCAGTGTACCTCGAACTCATTCATGGATAGAAATATGCCCATTCCTAAATTGTGTGTTGCATATAGGATCAATATATAAAACACAACATGTATTTTAGAAATCATTACATGTACCTAAAATATGTCAACAATAAGCAATATACCTATTCCCATTATGTGATACCCAAACCCAAGTAGAGGATAGTACACGATGTGTACTACAATAAATGTTTTATATTCTTCTATCAGAAATGATCTATTTATTTACAAGAGTGAAGAATTAAATATATAATTAAAATTATTAATACATGTTTCAAATTTCATTAATTTGATAGTAAAAACATTGTATTAGGATTGATAATTATTTATTAAATCAATTTCTATGTTAATATATTTAACGAACTCAAGAAGTTGATGCCATGTATTCTTTTGTATGTCATTGTTTTTTTAATGAAATTAATTTTTTTAAATTATATACGTAGTGAGTTCTAGATTATTGGATGGAATTAATTTATATTAATTGATTGTACTAATTCATGATTCTTTCTCTTAATTAAATAATAGATCATTGTATTTAACTACTTGAATTGGAAATTTATTCCAATAAAAAGACATGTGGATGATCATGAGATTAGACAATTCCTTGTATATGATTGGTTTCCATTAATTTATAATTACTATATTAAATTTTATGGTCTACATTTCAACCCTTCACCTTATTATATAATATCCCATGTTCACATAGTTTCTTTTATATAAACCCATTACCCAATCCATTGCATCAACTCACTTGTGTGTGTCTAAAAGATCATGTAATGATGAAGATCTCAGGTGAGAGGAGGAGGTCTAATTCCTAGATTTGAGGAGAAATAACTTAAGGTGATTCATAAGATCTGGTGTGGTATTATACAACCTGAACAATGCTATGGTGCAATATGTTCCCTGCTAGGGCCTTGGTTAGTTTACCATCTTCAAGATAAACAAACCATTATTGAATCTCAGGATCAAGCTATTTATATTTTATTTCCTTTAGTTTCATAGTTAATTATTTATGTTTGTGGATATCTCATGACCACATAATAAATGTACTAATAGGCTTTAAAAACAGAACTACATAAAAAATAATTATGCTTCAATTTTATCATACATGGTTGATCACTTAATTAGAATCCACATAATATTAATGAGTCACGTGGAATGAAAAATTGTGATTTTTTCATATGAATGAAAACCCCTAAACTAAATTTTTTTGTTCGCATAGCCTTACAATATTTTATAACGCCCCTACCCCAGTTACCCAGATTCAGTGCTTTATTACATAAAATTGGCATAATACAAGGAATCATGTCCTAAAAGACCAATCAATTTAGTATTATTGGAAACAGATACATATATAAGTTCAAAATTACATCATGAAATGAAATACAGCACTAATTCATTCCATTGGATTCATCAAAGCCTCCTAGATTATGCCTACAAGTCACTGATAACTAAATTCTTAATATCCTATGAAAATGAAACAAAATAAATGGGTGAGCTCAAACACATAGTAAGGGTAAGAAATAGAGTGGAAGATAATATAAAAATTAGGCATGATGAATACTTCAAAACACATTCCTTTAAAAATAATAAACATGAAAACTTTATGGAAGGAATATGAGATGAGTAAATAATTCCATAATAAAACATAGTAATGGGTATTCTACTAGTAAAATAACCACATGAACCATCATTATTATTTACATAATGAGGGAATGTATAATGCCAGACATTCTAAAACATCATGCCAAAGCCATAACCAAGACATATAATAATTATTTAGGCATCGGCCAAAACCATATATCAAATTGGGAAAGGAATCAAAAAATTCCACATCTAATTGTCTCATGAGACCTACTGATGCACCGAGGAACTAGAGTGGGCACCACCCGTCACATACTAAGTCCAATACATTCCTCATAGGAAAAGGATGAAACATAACATAAACATTCATATTAAAACTAGCATACGTAATGTAAATACTTTAACCATAAACCATGACTGGTATACACATAAAACATCCACAGTAAAACATATCACAAAATCTTCAACACAATATGGAAGATTTGTATCATAATAAATCAACTTCAAACAAGTTTAAAATCCATTTATGGATGTTGACATAGATGAAATGAAAACTATTTTAAAGAAATAGATCTTTTTATTTTGAAACCATTTAAGAGTCAGATACTTATAAAATGAAACAGTTATTTTGAAAATATTATTATAATATTGTAAGGGAATCTTCGATGATGTTATAACGACGGAAAATAGCCACACCCACCCTATAAGTCAAAAAAACATTTGTACTTTTATTTTGTTGAAAAGGTCATAAAATACCTTGTTTGGAAAATGACAGAAAGATTCCTTTCAAAAAATATAAGGCCAAATAAGGTTATAAATGACTTAAAACCATAGTCTTTCAAATAGTAAACAAGTTTGGAAATACATTTTTAAGATAACATGGAGGTGGATGATAAAGAGGTCCCAATAGATACTTACGTAAAAAACTCGGATAATAATGTGATTGGGGAATTAATCCTTACCTTGTAATTTTACTTGGTATAGCATAAATTAACCTTATGTATAATAGTAAAATAATTGTTATTAAATTATACAAAAACTATGTACATAAATATGATATCATATATGATCCTCTAATATTGCTTTGTTAATAATATTTCATTTGTATCATCATTTTGGGTGTTAACTGATTTGTTTTCCTTTATATACATGGTTACGTAAACCATGTTTGTTATGGATAGGATGTATTTTATTCATATAAAAATTAATATTATGTTCATAAACATTATTTTTAATCATAAAATGAAAAGTATTCTTGAATGATTATGTTTGGGAATGAATCACATCGCGTTCGTGGAGATGGTAATCCCTACGTACACACGAGCGACAATATCATTATATTGATGGTAAAATAATATGTAATTGGATGGTATATCATATATAAAGAATAATTAGAATGTTATATTTATAATTTATATTAGTTATACTCTTTATTACACCCCTTAAAATAATGAAGTGTTTGAATAATGAACTACACCACGACGTGGAGACGGTAAGCCGAACGTACGCACATATGGTGACTTTGTCATTCATATGATGAATAGAATAATGAATATGGTTGTAAATTTTTTATAATAACATCACATTATATAGATGATACTGGAGTTATAATTTTAGAATGGAAACAACAAAGAAAGAGTAAGCGGAAGAAGAAAAGAACTTGAAAGAGGTGATGAAATATTTACCTCTTCTTTGGGTTCCACCTTTTGATTTGATCAAAAGGGCTCCATAGGATGGATTTCTGAAAAAGGGAAGGCCTATAGAATTAAGGTATGGAATTTGGGAGGTTATTTGGGCAGGGTTTGGTAGATAAAAATGGTTATGGATGAGTGAAATTAAGGGAAGGGGAAGTTTCCTTTTATAAGAGAGGTGAGGGTCACTTTTGGAAAAGCTTGAAATATTATTTTATAATAAAATAATTTTCAATTTATATTGGCTAAAAAATAAATTATTTCGAGGATAAGGTGGGTATGGGTTGAAAAACTATCAACCAATAGGTTTAAGTCAGTTTTATGTCATTATATGTACCTTATCTTTTAGATTTAACTCTTAGTTTAATAGTTTGACATTTCCCATGTCTCTTTGTATTTTTATATTATATAGTTAATAAACATACGATAAATTACCAAGAGAACTCTAAGTGGTTAATTATACATATATATAACCTTATATATATACCTTGGCCAAACCTTATATTTTTATGAATATTACATCAATTAATAATATAGTATTTGTTTTAAAAATTTAATTATGTCAATTTTCAAACTATTTAGTATTTGATTTTTTTGGAAGCGATTAAAACATTATCCCTTCGAATAAAATTTATTTAACCAACTATAAAATGTCAGAATAACCAATAAAATTAGTTTAATTCATATAAAGTTTCAATTTAAATTTATTTGGATATTTATAATATCAATAGTTTTAATATTTCGTTAATAAGGTAATTACTGCATCATCAGGGTGTCATAAATAAATTAACTAATATAATGTTCAAAAACTATAAATAAAATACCATTATGTAGGAAATATTTTTATATATCTAAATAATATTTATAGTCGAATTTATATTCTGTGTAATCCTACATTAAAAATGGGTTAGTTATTAAACTATGAATTTCACTCTTTTAACACTTCTTTAAATAAAATAATAATAAATGTCCAACTCTAATCCAAGTGGACCAAAGGGGATCATATTAAATTACTAAGGTTGTTTTTGGTTGAATTACACTTATCCAATTGAATTAGGACACGTTTAAGGGTAATTATGATATCAATTTTACCCTTAATTACCGTAATCACTTTTAACCGTGGTAAACAAACGTCAAAAGTTACTATTCAACAAAAAATATTTTCATCTCATTAAACCACATTTTAGTTACTTATATTAACCATCTCTCTCAGATTTTTGAAATTCAACTCACAGAAGTGGTAAAATTATTTTTAATGAAAATCTGCAAATGCTCCTAAGAGGTGGGTAAAAGACGGTAAAAAGTTTGATAACATTTTTATATTTATAAACTTATTATAAAATTACTCTAATGAATTAAATTGAACTTATATAGGTATTATGTATCTATTTTGAAATAAAATAAATTTAAATAAAATAAATTATTATTTAAAAACAATCTGGTTTTAACTAATAATGCAGTGGTTTTCACTATTCATAAAAAATTGAACATTTTCAGAAAAATACTAAAAATTCACCCATAGCTAATTTCGATATTCCAAATTCCTAAATAAAGTCTATTTTGAAAAATAAAATTTATAAAATCTCAAAAAGTGTGTATTACTATTCATAACTGCTAGTTTGATTGTTCACGATGTGGTAGAATTTTGATGTTGTGTAAAATTCAAGCTATTGCATTATTGAAATGGAAATATACTTTGGAGGCTTGGGGTGTTACATTATTCCTTCTATAAAATAATATTTCCTCAAAATTTCTAGAATACAAATGAAAAAAAAGATTCGGTTTGTTCTTCATCCTATGTTCTTCTGGTTCCCACATTGCCTTTTCCATCTTATGGTTTCTCCACAGAACTTTTACCAGATGGGTTGTCCGGTTTCTCACCACTTGTTCACTGGTATCTGGAATATTGACATGCTCTTCAAAACAAGACAAATCAGGTTCCAGTTCAATTTCCTCATAGGTGAGTACATGCGTTGGGTTAGACATGTATTTTCTCAATAGTGATACATGGAACACATCGTGAACTTTGGAGAGAATTAGTGGCATTGCCAAATGGTAAGCTACAACCCCAATTCGTTCAGAAATTTCGAAAGGTCCGATGTAATAGGGACATAATTTACCATTCTTAATGAATTGTATGACTCCATTCCAGGGAGATACATTCAAGAATACATGCTCTCCTTCCCAAAACTCCAAATCCTTCCTTCAGTTATCATCATAGAACATCTAGATACTTTGAGCTACTTTGATGTGGGTTTGGATAATATTCACTTTTTACATTATCCCCTCAACAAGTTCTGGGCCTACAAATTTTCTTTCACCAACATCTTCCCAACATGTTGTTATGCTACATCTCTTTCCATATAAAGCTTTATATGGTGCCATCTGAATACCTGAATGGAAGCTATTGTTATAAGAAAATTCTAACAATGGTGAATATTGATCCCTAATACCTTGAAAGTCAAGTGAGAATGATCTCAACATGTCTTCTAAAGTATGAATTGTCTTTTATGATTTTCTATCAGTTCGAGGGTGGTTGGCAGTTCTCAAATGAAGTTCAATATAAAGGGATTTCTAAAGACTTTTCCAGAATTTTGATGTAAAATGAATATCATGATCAGAATCAATCGATATGGGTACTCTATTAAGTCTAAAAATATAATTAATATACATTCCTGCTAAACAATAAAGTGGTAAATCATCTCTTATTGTATGAAAATGTGATGACTTAGTAAGAAAATAAATAATGACCCATATTGCATCATTCCTTATAGTAGTCTTTGGTAGCCTCATGTCAAAGTCCATCATAATATCATCCCATTTCCACTCAGGTATGGAAAGAGGTTGAATCAATCCTCTATGATGTTGTCTTCTGGGTTTCAGTTGTTTGCAAACCATACATCATGACACAAAATTAGCAATCTATTTTTTCATGTTGTCCTACCAAAAATGTTACATCAAATATCTATACATCTTGGTGCTCCCAGGGTGTATAGAGAAAAAGGAGCTATGTGCATCATCCAACAATTCCCTTTTTAGATCAGGTATATCAAAAACACAATTTATCTCCCAAAATTTCGAAATTCAATCTTCATATACAAAGTCACTCAATCTCCCATCATTTACAGCATTAATATTCTTTTGAAACTCCTCATCATCAGTCTGAGAACTTTTTATCCTTTCTAGTAAAGATGGTTTGGAAATCATTTGAAAAATTATTGAAGTTTCACCTTCCATGGGTATTCCCATATCCATATTTACTTGATCCATGAAAATTGGATCCCTTTTAACTCTCATCTTGTTCAAAACTCCATGGTCTTTTCGACTCAAAGCATCTGCCACCTTATTTTCCTTCATTGGGTGGTAGTGTATAGTGCAATCATATTCCTTGAGTAGATCAATCCATTATCATTTCCTCATGTTGAGTTATTTTTGTGAGAAAATATACTTAAAACTCTTGTGATCATTATAAATCTCACATTTTTTACCATAGAGATCGTGTCTCTATATCTTCATAATGAAGATTACAGCTACTAGATCAAGATATTGGGCGGGGTGGTTTTTCTCATGAGTTTTTAGCTATCGTGATACATAGGAAATAACTCTCTAATTTTGTATAAGGACACAACCAATTCCTTTTTTTGAAGTATCACAATAAATAACAAACCCATATTTCCATGATGGTCGAGTCAATATAGAAGAATTAACTAATCATCTCTTCAGTTCTTCAAAACAATCTTCACACTCTTTTGATTAAAAAAATTTAACCCCTTTACGTGTGAGCTTGGTTAATGGGTTATCCAACCGGGAAAAATTCTAGACGACACATCAATAATAACCTTCTAAACCAATAAAACAACATACCTCAGTTATACTCATCAGTGTTAGAAATTTGTGGATTTCTTTGTTATTTGAAGGATAAATTGAGATTCCATCCTTAGAGACAATACGACCAAAAAAAAGATATCCCTAATGCCATAATTCACACTTGATAAACTTCCTAAATTATTCATTTCTTCTAAGAGTCTTTAGAATAATGTGCAAGTTATCTTCATGATCTTTATATATTTTTGAGTATAACAAGATATCATCAATAAATACCACTAAAATGTCCTTACGGTATTCCTTGAAAAATCTATTCATTAGATCCCCGAAGATAGAGGGTGTATTAGTCAATCCAAAAGGCATTACTGTAAGCTCGTAATGCCCGTACCTGGTTCGAAATGATCATTTTGGAATTTTTTCCTTCTTCAGACAAAACTTTTGATATCCTGATCGAAGGTCAATCTTTGAAAAATATTGAGCTCCATGATGTTGGTCAAATAAATCATCAATGTGAGGTAGGGGATAACTGTTCTTTATTGTTATAGAATTGATCTCCATGTAGTCAATGCATAACCTCATAGATCCTTCTTTATTTTTAACAAAAAGGACATGGGCTCCCCATGGAGAAACACTAGGGCGAATATATCCCTTATTACTCAGTTACTCTATTTGTTTCTTTAGTTACACTAATTCCACAATGTCTATTTTATAAGGGGTCTTTGATATGGGCCTAGAACCAGAAATTAAATCAATGGAAAACTCAACTTCTCATTCTGGAGGATGTCCAGGTAAATCCTCCGAAAACACAACAACATATTCTTGCACAATAGGTATGTACTCTATTCGAACATTATTTTCCTCACCCATAATTATTTCATTCTCATCCTCCCTAATAATTGAATTTCGTAGAGCTGCTGGGGTTGGATCTAGATGAAAATCAGATGGCGACATTTCTGCTCTAAAGATAAGGTACTCTTTATCATCATCAGGAATTGTACCCTCCTTCTTCTTACAATAAATTTTCGCAACATGGTCCGAAAGCCAATCCATATCGAGGATTATATCAAATTCAATCACGGGTATGATGATCAGATTAGCAGATAAATATCATTTATATGACTTAATGTGGACTGACTCACAAAACATTATTGCAATGATAAATCCCTTATGAGTTTTGACTAACATATACAATGTTAAATAAAATTGTAAATATCTTATTTTCATAGAAAACATGGAAGATATAAAACAATGCGATGATCTAGAATTAAATAATGAATTGTCTAAACTTAAGGAAACCATTAAATTACCTTCCACCATATCTTTCGGTGCATCAACCTCAGTAGTAGTGATCACATAAGGGTTGCCTTGATCCCTTGTCCTTTTCTGAGGTCAGTTTCCCTGATGCTTAGGAAATTGATTTTCATAATGTCGAATCTCTATGAAATTGTAGAATTCAACATTGGTATCTTATTTCTTCCCCTTACAATCACTATCTAGATGGCCTTTCTGTCCACATCTGTACCATACTAATTTTCCTTTTAAACAGGCACAAGGGTGCTTCCTTCCACAATTATCATAGGGGGGAAATTCAACTCTTCTATTCTTCCCTATTTCCTTATTTCCTTTCCCATAGTGTTTAGCAGATCTCTTATTCTCTTAATTTTCATTAAAGTCATAAGAATTAAAGAATTCCATTTCTGTCTTGATAGCACATGAGACAATATCTTCATACGATGAGATGGATTTTAGGACTAATTCTCTATGGAGAAATGGTTTTAACCCATCAAAGAAATGATCAATATTAATTATTATGTTACATATATAATCTACAACATGAAATTCCATCCTTGTAATGTAAGCTTCATACTTTTCAACATTCACATCCTTTTTTTGTCTCATGCCCAGAAATTGCCTTTCCATATCCGCCCGATGGTCACAAGGAATTTTTTTATCTACGAAAATCTCTTTAAACTACCTCAATTCCATACTGGATACTTCTTCATCATCCTTTGTGTTTTGAATTAATGACCACAATTGTTCTGTGTAAGAGACAAGATCTTCTTTTCTTATATGTTTTCCCTTTATGGTCATTTTTGGGAAAAAGTGGAAAATTTGGAAATTTTCAAAGTACACGCAATGTACTTTATAAGTACACGCCATGTACTTTGATTCCGCATGAGGCCATGTGCTAGCCATTTCATGACCATGCACACGACCGTGTAGTGGTGATGTGGAGGCCGCCTAAATCAGAGTACAGAAACAGTAAGTACATGCCATGTACTCTAAATGTATATGCCATGTACATTGTTTTTTCTTCATTAAATGCACTGTGGTCGCGTCTTAAGCCGAGAACTATCTTCTTCTAGGTTTTCCTCAACCGGGAGAGACCGTACGACCGAGAATCTTCTCCGAGCCACCAAGCCTCTATCGTTTCTCTAAATCGATCGTCGTCGATCGTGTTGGAATCACAGCGGTAACCTCTTCCTTCTCCTAGAGCTTTGTTTTCAAATTCATCCTTTTCCTCAATTTATCGTGGGTTGAAAGTTTTGGAAATTCTCATAGATCTATGAAATTCCAAGGAGAATCATGCTTCTAGGTTTAATTATATCAATCTCTTAATGTTGAGGTAGGTGTTTTGTGCCTTTCTGTAGAATGTCTTTGAGTATTTGTATAAATTCCACCAATACCCATTGAACGAGGTATTTTGTGTTTCCTGTTGTGCACATACTATTTTCTTGCTATGATTATATGCCTTATTTGAGGTTTTTGTTTGTGAATACGGTAAATTTACTATGCTTTGGATGTTTTTCCCATGCATGTCTTTCCTGTTTAGACCTTTTGGTCTAGTTTTCCCTGTTAGGATAATGCTAGTTCCATTCCTAGTATTATAGTGTGGAGTATTCTTTTATGACATAATGTGATGTTGTAGACTACTAGCTACATAGATCTTAAGGTTCACTTTGTCCATTACGTGATACGATACTTGCTGACTTTAAACATGGCTGTGGGAACCTAGTGTAGTAGACCATAGGGAGAATGGACGTAAGGGATTCTCTAGAGTGTCTTTATAATACAATGTGAGACCACATGGGGAATTGACATTGAGTGCTTCCTCAGAGTGTCTGTAGTTCCTAGACATGGGCCACAGGGGGAACGAGACATTGAGTGCTTTCCTAGAGTTCCTTTAGTATGATACTAGACTATAGGGGGAATTGACGGTGAGTGCTTCCCCAGAGAGTCTATTCTGTAGCTGAACCAGAGGGGTGAGACTGTGTGTTCCTCCCAGAGGGTTTCAAGTACTTGTAGGTTGAACCATAGGGGTTAGGCTATGAGAACTGCCTAGAGGGTTACCTGTTAGTTCTACATTCTTATGTGGCTGCTTACTTATTTGTAAATTATATGCTAGAAGCTGTGGATTGTTTGCTACTGAGTACTTTCCTATTTACCATTTCTGCACTTTTACCTACCATATTTTCACTAACTGTTAGGCACAGATCATTGGGTGGTTACCTACTGGGATTTTGGTATCACACCCTATTTGGTTCATGATTTTGGGCCCAAATAGATTATATTTTTTTAGGTATAGATAAGGGAAAGCGCCCTTCTACTTTAGGTTCTTGATTGCATTAGAGATGGAGAGCATAGGAGCAAGAAGAGGCTTGTGATGCTGAGGAGTTGTTTTTCTATTTCCTTTTGTACTTGGGTTTAGTACTGTATTCAGCATTGTGACTTTTTTTCCTTCTTTCCTAGACACATATTCATCATACATCATTTATATATTTTTATAGTTGTTTATTTATCAGTCTTCCGTTGTTTACTATTGTTGGATATTTACTGCATCCTTTGTTGTATGAATGTTTATCTTCTATTGTGTTACTCTGCCGATGACGGAATAGTTTCCCCATTATCACACCCAAGGCCCTCGCTGCTAGTCGGTAGCCTCTGGTGTTCGTGGAAATGCACATGAGGCCATGTGACCAACCAGGTACGAGGCGTCTCTGGGTGGATTCTAGAACTAGGGAATTACAAAGTGGTATTAGATGGTTTCTTTTCTCTTGACTTATTGTTTGGAGCCTATAGTCAGGGATATGATGGAATAGGTAATTGGTAATAAGCTATGCCCAAGAGTAGCTAAGCCTTGTAGAGGGAAAAGCCATACTACCTCGTTTATTGTAATTTTATTGGTTTGAAATTATATAGTTGATTTGATTATACTGTTGTGTGATTCACATTCTTTGTGTTGTTTCCATTGTTGTTATTATGGTTCTATTTCGGTCTAAAATCGATGAGATGAGGGTATGCCATCTCATGAATCATATAGACACTTTCAAGAAACAACATGTCATGCATTCTTTCCATGTCATCTAGGATGAATTAGAAATTTCATGTTGGTGTGATATATGTTGTGTATAATATGCATGATGTTGTGATAGATGCTTGATAAAAATATCTGCTTCTTGTTAGTGCATTGATTGTGTAAGGTTTTACCTGAATGAACACTAAATTTTCGTTCCTGAGGTGTTATGAGCCCTCATAGACTGAAATTTGGTGGATAATTAACCTGTTTACTTTGTTTGTAACTTGAATAAGATTTGAAACTTTGATTCACTGGGAGTATAGGCCCTCACAGATTAGAATTTGACACCTTATGGTGTGTTTTCTGTGTTTTTTGGGCTCCAAAGTAGTTCTGAGGCTACTGCACCGAAAACCCCAGAATACGTGATGTGTAATTTATGAATACATGTAGTGTAGTTTTTAACCATGTCACTACCTCTTTGATCATGGTCACGGGGATATGAAGAATCTTCAAGAACACGCCGTGCACTGGTTGTGCACGCCGTGAAGTGTAATCCGAGGAGTCCATCCGTGTAGTTAACAACACGGTCAGTGAATTCTATTCTTATACACGCCGTGTCCACCTTGAACTCGATGTGTATGCTGAACTAGGTACCCGGCCATGTCATGAACAACCTGGGATAGGTAAATATTGTTTCGTACATTCTTTTTATACCTTGAACATGCTGTGTAGTTTTATCTTAGAGGAGCTATCTGTCTTAACCGTGTAGATGGACTCGGGCAGGGAAGAGGATTCATGTACACGCCATGTGTTAGGAAAACACGTCCTATAGTTGGGGTGTTACACCACCAGTTTAGGTAGCAGTACACGCCCATGTGAATGAATTAATGGAACACTCTGTGTAGGGAAAGAACACGTCGTGTAGTCATGTTTTACGTAACTTGAATGCCTTCTTTTCTATATTCCTTCTTGTGCCTTTAGTTTTTCAATACTTGTTAATCCAGAATCTATGGTGTGAGTTTGACTTTGCAGAATCATGCCACCGAGATGTAATATGATTGACCGCTAGTCGTAGGGAAGTGATCAGACACCTGATATGGGTGATCAGGAACATCATGTGGATCCTCCTATTATTCCATCCTGGGCACCGGCAGTTATACTAGTTATAGGCACCGATGTGCAGTTTAGGGAAGGCTTTTTGAGGATGATGCATATCTTTTAGGGAGCTCTGCCTCCTGCCTAGACTATGACAACCTTTACGTGGGTTTTCCAGTAGCAGCATCTTCCCACCTTCTCAGGGGAAGGAGGACCTCAGGGTGCAGAGTCCTGGATAGAACCCATGATGACGATCTTCTGGAATCTAGAGATTCATCCAGAGAGGTTGGTAAAGCTCTCTACCTACATGCTACGATGATCTACCAAGAGGTGGTGGGATATGATCTCACAGGCGGTATATCAGAAGTTTATGTTGTAGGAGGTATTTCAGCACGTCTTTTACGACTACTTCTATCCAGAGACCCTGAGGGCCATCCGAGCCCAAGAGTTCATGAGCATAGAGAAGGGTAATCTTTCTACCATTGAGTATTCTTCTTGTTTAACACCTCTCTAGGGCAGAGATGGATTGTTCTTCGAAAGGAACTTTGAGGATGGTCTCAGACAGAAGATCTGCTCATAGGTGAATATCTTCAGGTTGACTTCCATCGCTCCCATTGTCGACTAGGAAATGATTGCAGAGTGAAATCTGAGAGATTCTGGAGTTGAGAACCTGGGCGGTTCTACTTCCAGAGTTTGTGCTTCACTAGCTGACAGCAAGAAGCACCATAGGGAGTCTACGCGCGGTGATCCGAGACAGTGAGACACATCATCAGGTAGCCAGGTTGTATGTAACTAGTGTGTAAGGGCTGGGCATATGAGGCGGCTGTTTCAGAGAGACCTAGTGGAGTGCTGATCTTGCAGCAAGATGGGTCACCTTCTGCACTTTTGTCAGGTTATCTCACCAACTGGTGGTGACAAAGGTTTATCCATGACTCCTCATTCAGAAGTAGTGCAATCAGTTTCTCACCAGTCTAGGAAATGGAGTTCTTCAGGCCGTTCGAGCCGAGGTGGAGGTTGGGGCTATGGTGGTCTGTCACCATTATTTCAGTGACATCAGGTTGGATCAGCTCAGAGTGGTCTGCTAGGGTCATAGGGTCGTGGTACAGGTCAGGCTTTTATAGTGGAGCAGAACAAGTAGGAGCAGGATCCCGAACCCTCTACAGTTAGAGGTACAATCCTAATAGCCTCAGTTTTATGTTTTGATCATTTCTATACTGGTTCTATACATAGCTATATCTCTGTTTCTATTGTGGAGATCCTTGGGATCTTTATCTTTTCATCTACCGACATGTTGACAGTAGACACACCGTTGGGGACTAGGACGGCTAGTGTACGTTAGTGCAAGGAGTTCCCTCTATAGGTGGCTGGGTATCACTTTCTATGGGTCCTCCATGTTATAGAGATGATTGGCTATGATTTCATTCTCATAATGGACTGGATAGTACCTTTCCAGGCAGTTTTCGACTGTTATCGCCGCAGGGTGAGTTTCATATCACTAGAAGGTGGATCATTTCTTCATCAAGGCAAGTGGGATTTCAGTAGAGCATAACTCAAGTAGCATGGGCTAGGTGGAGTTACAGATCATATTTCCAGTCTATATCGGGATGACTAGGGGACTTCATAGTTTGACTTTCCTCCAGTGGTGGATCATTTCAGGGATGTCCTTCAAGGGGAATTTTCAGGTTTTCCTCCAGAGCGTGAAGTAGACTTTTCTATTGAGCTCATACTAGGAGTGGCCCTAGTGTATATTCCTCCTTATAGTATGGCTACACCTGAGTTGCAGGAGCTCAAGTAGCAGTTGTAGGAGTTGTAGGAAAATGGTTTCATTTGACCTAGTAACACTCCTTGTGGTTCACCTTTCCTATTTGTGAAGAAGGCAGACGACACCCTTAGGATTTGTGTTGATTATCAGAATATGAACCAATTGACAGTCAAGAACCGATATCCCTTGTCTAGGATTGATGACCTCTTTGATCAGCTTCGATGAGCCCAGGTATTCTCAAAGATCGATTTGAGGTTTGGTTATTGTCAGTTTCACGTTATAACATCTGATATACCTCTTACAGATTTCTGGAGCAGGTATGGTCTATATGAGGATACAGTTATGCCGTTTGGCCTCACAAACACGCCTGCAGTTTTTATGGAACTGATGAACCAAGTGTTCCATCCATAATTGGATTTTTTTATGGTAGTTTCCATGGATGACATCTTGGTGTACTCTCAGACTCGACACGACCATGCTACCCATATTGAGATCATTTTGAGTACACTGATAGAGAATTATTTATATGATAATCTCTCAAAGTGTAACTTTTGGTTGGATCAAATTCACTTCCTGTTCCACGTTATCTCAAAGATAAGAGTATCTGTGGACCAAGAGAAAGTGAGAACAGTTGTTACCTAGGAGCATCCAAAGAACTTCTTTGAGGTGTGGAGTTTTCTAGGGCTGTCTGGATACTACAGATGCTTCATACATGCCTTCTCACGCTTAGCAGCACCACTGACGGGTCCGACCAAGAAGGGTGCGAAGTTCTTATAGTCAGATTCTTGTGAGACAACCTTTCATGAGCTGAACGGGAGATTGACATCAACATCAATACTAGTCTCTCTAGAGCTAGGAAAGAGTTACACTGTCTACTGTGATGCCTTAGGTATCGGGTTGGGAGCTGTGCTTTTACAGGGAGATGGAGTCGTTGCATACGGGTCTCTACAGTTGAGGCCACATGGGAGGAACTGCCCGACACAAGATCTTGAGCTGGATACATTTGTTCATGACTTAGCTATTTAGACATTATCTTCTGGGAGAGAAATTTTTTGTTTTAACTGGCCACAAGAGTCTCCAGTACATCTTCACTCAGCGTGATCTGAATTTGAGATAGCGTAGGTGGGTTAAGTACCTACAGTCCTTTGACTTTGAGCATGCCTATATGCTGGGAAAGGGGAACGCAGTGGATGATGCGTTGAGCAGAAGGACTCAAATATAGGCATTTCAAGAGGCTAACAGTGAGTGGAAGCTTATGGTTCTATTCTCTGAGATGCATCTGGAGGTGCATGACAGACAGGGGGAAACGTTTCTTTCTTCTATAGTTGTTACCTCTACTCTTCTTGACCGTGTTCGAATGAGACAGCTATCAGATTCTGAGGGCCTAGTCTTATGGGAAAGCATGTCAGGATATGACCCTATTCCTGGATGGGAAATAGGTGAGGAAGAGATCTCGCATTTCCAAGGATGCATATGGGTGCCAACAAACATACGTGAGGAGCTGATGTGGGATTTTTATACCTCTGTTTGGGCAGTTCATCTTGGCATCAACATGATGTATCATGATCTACACCACCATTATTGGTGGCCAGGTATGAAGAGAGATGTTTATAGTTTTTTCATGAGGTGTTCCACTTTTCAGCAGGTGAAAGAGGAGTACCAGTGACCTTCAGGTATTTTACAGTAGTTACCCATTCTAGAGTAGAAATGGACTGATGTTGTGATGGACTTTGTGACCAATTTTCCCGGATCACCTTGAGGGAATGATGTTATTTGGGTTGTCATCGACAGACTTACGAAGGTTTCTCACTTCTTGAAGATCAAGGAGACCTTCAGCATTGATCAGCTGGGTGGTTGAACATCCGAGAGATTGTACGTCTTCATAGAGTTCCAAAATCCATCATTTTAGATAATGATGCATGTTTTAGTTCTTGAGTCTAGCATGGGCTTCAAAAGGAATTGGGTACACATGTACTTTTGAGTACAACATACCATCCCCAGACATATGGTCAGTCTGAGTGTACGATTAAGGTGCTTGAGGACATGCTTCGAGCATGCCTTTTGGATTTTGGAGGTTCTTGGGAGAAGCATATAGCTCTTGTGGAGTTTTCCTACAACAATAGTTTTTAAGAAACTATTCAGATGGCACCTTATAAGGCCTTGTACGGTAGGCCATGCCGATCACCCGTATTTTAGCTAGTGGAAGGAGTGGTAGCTTTGCTGGGACCTCATCTTGTTCAAGAGACCACAGAGCAGATAGAGTTGATTCGGAAGAGGATGGCTTCTACACAGTCTTGACAGAAGTGTTATGCTGATCAGTGGAGACGACCACTGGAATCCGAGGTCAGGGATCAGGTTTTCCTGTGTGTCACACTAAGGTTGGGACACAAGAGGAATATGAGACAAGGAAAGCTTTCGTCGAGGTACGTCAGGCCATTTGAGTTATTAGAGAGAGTTGGGCCGGTTGCCTATCGGTTGCAGTTACCTTAGAGGTACCAAGCTATGCATGATGTTTTTCATGTTTCTTAGCTCCGATGTTACATTTCAGACCCCTCTCATGTCTTTAAACGCGAGGAGGTTGATCTTGAAGCAGATACATTGTTTTAGGAGTATCATATCCATATTATAGATCAAAGTACGAACATTCTCTATGTCTGGTCTCTTCCTCTGGTACGGGTGCTATGGCAGCACAGGCGAGTACAAGGTTAGTCTTAGGAGAGGGTGGCCGATGTACGATCACAGTGGCCAGAGCTGTTCGGGGTTTCATTTTCTACCCCTCTCTAGGGAAATCCAGGGATGAATTTCTTTAAGGGGATAAGTTTTTAAGAACTCGAATATTCTTTTCTAGTATTGTTTTTCTTTCTATTTGTTTATGGGAAAAAGAAGAATATCTGGAAATCTTCTAAGTACATGCCATATACTTTATAAGTATATGTTGTGTACTTTGATGCTGCTCGAGGCTGTGTGCAGGCCGTGTGATGACCATGCACACGACCATGTAAGGGTGATGCGGAGGCCGCCTAAAGCAGAGTACAGAAATAGTTAGTACACGCCGGTACTCAAAAATTACATGCCATGTACTTTTTTTCATTAAATGCACCCGGGTCGCAGCTTAACCACAGAACTGTCTTCTTCTAGGCGTCCTTCGACAGAGAGAGATTGTACGGCCACAAATCTTCTTCTTGCTCTTGAGCCTCCACCTGTTCTCTGAATCGACCGTCGTCGATCGCATTGGAATTGCAGTAGTAAGCTCTTTCTTCTACTAGAGATTCATTTTTCAATTCTTCATTTTTCTCTAGTTATCATGATTTGAATGTTTTGGATGTTTTCCTTGATCTATGACGTTCTAAGGAGAATCAAGCTTCGAGGTTCAAGTATATAAATCTCCTTACATCAAGGTAGGTGGTTTGATCCTTTCTATAGAATGTATTTGAGTATTTGTGCAAATTCCACCAATACCCTGGAACAGGGTATTGCGTGTTTTCTGTTTCCCCCTTGTTGTTTGCCTACTTTGATTATATGCCTGCGTAGTGGTTGTTTTTTAGGAATAGGGTAATTTTACTATGCTTTGGATGTTTCTCCCATGCATGTTTTTCCTGTTTGGACCTTCTAGCCTAGTTTTTCTTGTTAGGATATTGCCAGTTCCATGCCTAGTGTTGTAGGGTGGAGTGTTCTTTTTCAGACATGATGTGATGTTGTAGACTGCGAACCATGTATCTCTTAAGGATCACTTTGGCCATTACGTGATGTGATACTTTCTGACTTTACATAGGATAGCGGGAACCTAGTGTAGTGTACCATTTAAAGAATGGATGTAAGCACTTCTCCAGAGTGTCTTTATAATATGATGCGAGACCACATGGGGAATTGATGTTGAGTGCTTCCTAAGAGTGTCTATAGTTTCCTTGATGTGGGCCATTGGGGGAATGAGATGTTGAGTGCTTCCATAGATTTTCTTTAGTATGATAAGAGATTATAGGGGGAATTGACAGTGAGTGCTTCCCAAAAGATTCTTTTCTTTAGCTAAACTAGAGGGGTTAGACTATGTGGGCCTCCCAGAGGGTGGCTAGTACTTGTAGGTTGAACCATAGGGGTTAGGATATGAGAACTACCCAGAGGGTTACCTATTTTTTCTACTTTCTTGAGTGGCTGCTTAATTATTTATAAATTATATGGTAGAAATTGTGGATTTTTTTTGGCTGAGTACAAACATGTTTACCGTTTCTGCACTTTTACCTGCCATATATGCACTGACTGTTAGGAATAGATCTTCGGGTGGTTGCCTACTGTGATTTTTGTCTCACAACCTATTTGGGTCATGGTTTTAGGCCCAAACAGGTTATATTGTTGCAGGTATAGATAAGTAAAAGTTTTCTTATACTTCAGGTTCTTAATTTCATTGGAGCTAGAGAGCATGGGACCAAGCTGAGGCTTGTAATGTTGAGGAGTTGTTTATCTGTTTCATTTTGTACTTGGGTTTAGTACTGTATTTAGAATTGTGACTTGTTTGGATGCCTTCCTAGACACATATTCATCATACATCATTTGTATATTTTTATATTTGTTTATTTATCAGTCTTCCACTATTTACTATTGTTGGATATTTACTGCTTCTACTATTGTATGATGTTTTATCTTCTGCTACGTTACTCTTCCAATGAGGGCATAGTTTCCCCATTATCACACACAAATCCCCCACTGCTAGTCGGAAGCCTCTGGAATTTGGGGAAATGCGCTCGAGTCCATGTGACCAACTGGGTACAAGGCACCTTTCGGTGGATTCTGGAACCAAGGCCTTACAATCTTCATAGCTGATGAGGCGATAAACTACAATGACATCTTTTTCCCTTTCGCTACTCCCCAAAGAATGAAATATTTTCACTAAAAAAATTATCCATTTTTCAGCTTCAAACACATTTTTATACCCATTGATAGTTGGTGGTTGTTTCCTCATGAAGAGATCTAACATTGGTCCTCCATGTTGTGGATCAGGGTGCTCCATACAGGTAAGGTTATTATTCATAACTTGTTTGAGTTGTCCCAGAATGGTGAAAAGTTGATCAGAACCAGTTGCATCACCAGCTCCACTATAATTAACTTATTCAAGAGGTAAATCCCTAAATAAATTATGTGTGTTGATACAGTTTTCATTCCTTCCACTAGGCTCTATTTCTAAACAATGAGATACAGTAGATTAGTTTATGAATTGTAATACATAATTCTGAACTTGTAAAATAGTTAACATAAATTGAGCAGTTTATGGATATAATCAATAATCAAAAACATGTTTTTAATAAGGATCTATATACTCATAAATCCTTCATATTGGTAGGTAAAGAAACTAAGAATTATCCTAAGCATATCCCCCATGAGTGTCGTAACCAAGACTGCAGCAAGGCCCGCATTCGGGCACCAGTTCCCGTTCGAGTCTAGTTCAAAGTGGTGTTTTCATATTTTACCCCTAAGTACAACTGTGCCAGAACAACCTCTACCTACTCGTATCCATATAGGGATGTCTTTCGTGGAAATCACCCAAAATCTCTACAGTACCGAAATTCTAGGAAGTTCTTATATACAAATCCTCAAAGTCTATCTTAGGTTAATTTTCTCTAATCTGAGTTTTTATAAATCTCGTTTCCAAGGTTTTTACTAAACATTCTTTGATACCAACTGTAAAGCCCCAACCCCAGTTTCCCAAAGTCGCTGCTTTATTACATAACATTGGCATGATACAAGGAATTATCTCATGAAAGACCAATCAGTTTATTAATATTGGAAAAAATAAACATACATAAGTTCAACATTAAAACTTGGAAAGAAATACAACACTAATTTATTCCATTAGAAATATCCATGCCTCATAGATTATGTGTTTAAGTCACTCATAACTAAATTATTCATATCTCGGGAAAATGAAACATAAGAAAGGGGTGAGCTCAAATGATTAGTAAGGGTAAGGAATACAACTAAAGATAACATAAAAATTAGGCGTGATGAATAATTCAAAACACATGCCTTTAAAAATAATAAACATAAACACTTTATGAAATAAATAAAAGATAAGTAAATAATTCCATAATAAAACATAGTTATGAGTATTATACTAGTCGAATAACCACAAGTACCATCATTGTTATTTTAATAATGAGGAAATGTATAATGTTGGGAATTCTTAAGCATCTTGTCAAGGCCTCAGTCAAGATGTCTAAAAATGATTTAGGCCTCGAACAAAACCATATATCAAATTGGGAAAGACTTCAGCCAATTCCGCATCTAATTTTCTCATGAGACCTACCGATGCACAGAAGACCTATATCAGGCTCCACCCATCACGTACTAAGTCCAATACATTCCTCATATGAAAAGGTTGAAATATAATATAAATATTCATATTAAAACTAGCATAAAACATTTCAATACTTTAACCATAAAACATGAATGGTATAAAAATAACACATCCACAGTCAAATAGATCACAAAACCATCAATACAATATAGAATATTTGTATAATAATAAATCAAATCCATCAAAAGATGTTGACCTAGATTAAATTTAAAATATTTAAAAGAAATACATATTTCTATTTGGAAACAATTTAAGAGTCACATAATTATAAAATAAAACATTTATTTTAAAAATACTCCTATAATCTTGTAAGTGAATCTTTGATGATGTTGTAATGGCAGAAAATAGCCCCACCCTCCGTATAAGTTAAAAAAAATTCTTACCTTAATTTTTTTAAAAGGACATAAAGTACTTTGTTTAGAAAATGACCGAAATATTCCTTTCAAAACATATAAGGTAATATAAGGGTATAAATGACTTTAAAACATATTCTTGTAAATAGTAATTTTTTTTGATATATATTTTTAAGAAAACATGTATGTGGACGATAAAGAGGTCCCAGTAGATACTTACTAAAAAACAACCATTGATAATAAAGAGATTGTGGAATTAACCCTTACCTTGTACTTTTCCTTGGTTGAGGGTACGTTAACCTAATGAATAATAGTTAAATCATTGTTTTTTAATTATATAAAAAATATATACAGAAATATGACATCATATATGATCCTCTAATATTTTTTTATTAATATTTCTATAGTATCATCTTTTCAGGTGTAATCTGATTTGTTTCCCTTTATATTCTTGGTTAAATAAACCATGTTTGTTATGGATAGGATGTATTTGATTCATATATAGAATGATATTATGTTAATAAATCTTATTTTTAATAATAAAAGTAAAATTATTTTTGAATGATTAAGATGGGGAATGAATCTCATTGCGTTCATGGAGACAGTAATCTGTACACATGCACGAGCGATAATATTGTTATATTCATGGTGAAATAGTATGTAATTGGATGGTATATCATATATAAAGAAACATTAAAATGTTATATTTATTATTTACATTGGTCCTACTCATTATTATACACATCCAAATAATGTAGTGTTTGAATAATGAAGTACACCACGACGTGGAGATGATAAGCTGTATGTACGCACATATGGTGACTTTGTCATTAATATGATGGATAGAATAGTGAATTTGGTTGTAAAAAATTTATAGTAAAATAAAAATATTTAGAATATACTGGAGTTATTATTTAAGAATATAAACAACAAAGAAATAGGTAGTGGAAGAAGAAAAGAACATGAAAGAGGTGATGAAATATTTACCTCTTCTTCAGGTTCATCCATTTGATTTTATCAAAAGGGCCCCATAGGATGGATTTCTGACCAATGTAAGGCCTCTAGGATGAAGGGAGGAAATTTGGACAGATATTTGGGTAGGGGTAGGCCGAACAAAATGGTGTAGGAGGTGTGAAATTAAGAGAAGGGGAGTGCCCTTTTATAAGAGATGTGAGGGTTACTTTTGGAAATGTTTGAAATATTATTTTATAATAAACTAATTTTTGGTTTATAATGGATTAAAATTGAATTATTTCTAGGATAAGGTATGTATGGGTCTAAAAAATATCAACCAATATGTTTTATACCGGTTTATCTGACTATATTTACCTTATCTTTTGGATTTAACTCTTATTTAAATAGTTGTACATTTACCATGTCTCTCTGTATTTTTATATTATATTGTTAATAAACCAACTATAAACTGACAAGAGAACCCCAAGTGGTTAATTATTAATATATATAACCTTATCTAAGTCCTTTTTCAAATAATTATATTTTTAGTAATATTATATCAATTAATAATATAGTATTTTCTTAAAAAAACTCAATTATGTCAATTTTGACACTATTTAGTATTTGATTTTTTTGAAAGCCATTAAAAATTTATCACTTAGAATGAAATTTATTTAACCAACACTAACATGTTATATTAACCTATATAATTATTTTAACTCATCAAAATACTCAATTTACATTTATTTGGATATTTATAATATAATTATTTTAATATTTCTTTAATAAGGTAATTACTACATCATCATTGTGTCATAAATAAATTATATTATTTAATGTATAAAAATTATATATAAAATAACATTATTTAGGAAATATTTTTATCTTTATAGATAATATTTATAGTAGAATTTATATTGTGTGTAACCCTATATTAAAAATGGTTTAATTATTAAACGTTGAATTTAACTCTTTTAACTCTTCTTTAAATAAAATAATAATAAATGTCCTAATATAATTATAGAGGACCTAAGGGGGTCATATTTTAGTCCTAAGGTTGTTTTTGGTCGAATTAAACTTATTAAATAAAATTAGGACATGTGTTAGGGTAATTATGATATCATTTTTACCCTTAATTACCCTATTTACATTTAATTGTGGTAATTAAAAGTCAAAAGTTACTATTCAAAAAAATTAATTTCATCTTATTGAACAAAAGTTTACTTACTGATATTAACCATGTCTCTCTAATTTTTTAAATACAACTCACGGAATCATTAAAATTTAGTTTTATGCTAATTTTCAAATTCTCCTAGGAAGTGGGTAAAAGTTGATAAAAAGTTCAATAAAATATATATATATATATACTTATTATAAAATGAATTCAATGAATTACATTGAACTTATATAGGTATTATGTATCTATTTTTATCTAAAATAAATTTAAATAAAAATCCAGTTTTAACCAATAACGCGGTGTTGTTCACTATTCATAAAAAATTGACAGTTTTCAGAAAAATACAAAAACTTCACCCTAAGCTAATTTTGGTATTTAAAATTCAAAAATGAAGTACATTTTGAAAAATAAAATTTATTAAATCTCAAAAATTGGGAATTACTATTCATAGCGGTGAGTTTGATTGATTGTGATATGTTAGAATCTCAAAGTTGTGTACAATGTAAGCTGTTTAATTATTCAAAGGGAAACTTAATGTGGAAGCTTAAAGTGTTACAAATTAATTTAGAATCAATTTAATAGTTCAATGTGACTTACCAAACCTAGTTTGGGTGATCTCAATTATCGTGTATCTTTTAGCTTGATGTTTTGGATTGATTTATTTAGTTAACATAAATTATTATTTCCTATGTGGGAGATGGAATAACTAGGAGTCTTGTGTTGAGGAAATATTTAAAATAATATTTCAGGATTGGGGACTCCAATCAATAGATAAAGAAACTGTGAGTTAATGTAGTTAGATTTTTACACAAACCTCAAACACTCCAAGTAACATTTTAGGCCCATATATGGGTTACAAATTGGGAATATGGATCCTTTCCACATGAATATGTAAGAAATAAGATATTCCAAGAATAATGGAGATAGTTATTATGTACTTAAAAAATTAAGGGATATTAATGGAATTTAATTAAATAAAATTTAAATTACAGAATACATTTTTGTAACAAATCAAATACTAGTTATCTATTCTAATGTTTTAGAAATGAAAAATTAAATGACCTTGATATTATTCTTATTATCCATGCTATATAATGAAAACTTTATCAATGGTGTGAATTTCTAGGAATGGTATAGGATTTTACATATTTAACTATGCCATGAAGTGAAATTCTACATACTAGAAAGCCCACATATAGAATCACATGCCAAAGTGTTTAGTGAAAAATAAATATTTCTCTGTGCAAGGTATGTGGATGATGTAATAGATATCCAATGTTACATTGTGTCCTAAAAGTATAATGATATTATTAAATAATACTAGCATATAGTTTTTTCTAGCATAATTTATCAAATTTTGGATCTCTACCAAGAGAAGGAAATATTAGAGAGGTATGAGATCACAAATTCACTATTCACATAAAATAAATAGAATTTCAGTACCAACTGGGACACATATAGTCAACATGATTGTCTACATTGAGTACCTAGGAATATTAGTGTTCAATATCCATGTTGTGGTGTACATAACTATCAGGGTTTACATCACTACCTAGACACTCTAGATTTTATGAATTTTAATATGAGAAATACCAAGAAGTAAATATGAAAAATTATTACTCCTATTCACCATGTTGATAATGACATGGGGCATGGAAAACCCACAGTCCTTAAGGTAATTAAAAAGAGGAGAAAAAAAGTAAAAAGGTCAAAGAGTCATTCCATTTCTAAAGTAATAGAAAACTATTTTTTCAAGAAGTATAAGATCTAGTGAAAATTAAAGGAACATGATTTGTAATTTTTTTTTTCATATTTCATGAAGGGCTACTAGAAGAGGAATTGAACCCAGTGAAGCTATAGGTGCAATAATTATCAAATTTAATATTTATATATCGACAATTTGGGTACTAGATAATTATTGTTTTTCTAGAATTTGTATACAAGCATAAAAATCATGAAGTTTTCTGTAGGTTGTAAGAGGCGTGGTCAATCTATTAGTAGCAAATGGAGCAATGCTGGATATTCCAGCCATTGGAGACTATCAACTCACATTTCCTTGATGATTTATTCTGGTTATAATGAACTCTTAGTATTGTTTTTAGGTTTACAATAACATTATTTCCTTTTATTTCTTTGATATGTATGGATTTATTTCCATCTTTGGAGACAAAATTTTCCACTTTTATAAAGATAACATTTGTTATGGAATGGAAAAATTGAAAAATGGTATTTATTTATTAAATTATAAAAACCAAATAATGGAAATTTATAACCAAAATATACATATGAATCATATTACACCATACTATGGTATCACATTCTTTACTACATAAATGAGAATCATTTGAGAAATCTTTATCAAGATTGTTATTTATACACTATTGAAATTAATCCACTGGAAATATGTCATGTATTTTTAGTGGGAAAGATGACCAAATCCATCATTTATCAGCCATGTTGAAAGATTTGTGGAGCACATATAATTGCTATCCACTCTATGTGTAGACCTTTTCAAGTATAAACTGGAGGTGGATTCTTATACATTATTATTTTTACCAATGGAATGATTTTCTATGGTTATACCTTCTTAAAGAGGTAAAAGTCTAACTAATTTAATAAGGTCATGGATTTCAAAAATGATATCAACAATCATCATGGTAAGAAGATAAAAAAATTATTGTATTTAGACTGTGTATATTTTAACCTAAAAATTATCAACATTATATGAGAATTTGTGATTTTATCTCAACCCCCTCATCATTATACATCACACTGGAATAATTCCAGTGAAAGGAGTGGCCCTACACAACTAGTCACAATAATGTTGATGATGATTCACATTAGACTTCCATTCTCTATTTGGTGATATTCATTGTAGAAAGAATTATACTTACAATATAGAATACCTATTAAAGAAGGAAACAATATTCTCTCCAAGTTATAAATATGAAAGACACATTTCTTTCATATTTTCACGCTTGGGGTTGTGAGGAATTTGTTAAGGGTAGCGCAAGAAACATACTAGCACACCATGGCATGAAGTGTATCTTTATCAGATTTACTAGGTAAATAAGGAGATATTATCTTTATAACCATAATAAAGTAATCATCATAAGAAAATCCATATCTAATTATAGGGAGAACATCCACAGGGTGGATTGTTGGAAGTTGATTGTATTTGATAAAATTTTTCTCATGATATATAAGAGTTGGTATAAGAACTAATTAAATAGGCCCATATGGAAGATGTTTCAAAAACCCAAGTACTACATAAGAGTGATAGATTGGTAAGAGAACTAGATTGATATTTGTTTCTATTCACTAATGATGGTGACTCATGATTGGGTTATAATAATGATAATCTAACCTAAAATAAGGAAATAGATTGATTAGAATATATGATATTTAAATAATCCCTGATTTATGATAAGGATTCCATGAATCAAAACCAATTTTGTGTTCTGGTTGATTCCCCAGTAGATATATGGACAATTGTGTGTAAATGGATACATATGAGGAAAATCATTGTGGAAGGTTAATTAAATACCAACAAGATATGTCTTATGGCCATAAGGTTGAAAAAAGTTTCAGCAATTGAATATGTTGAAATATTCTATCTAGTTTCTATGTTTGAATCCATAAAAATGTTTCATTCAATATCAAATTTTAATGTCTATGAGATTTGAAAAATGGATTTCAAAACAACTTTACATAAGGGGAAAATTAAAGAGGATGTGTATATGATAAAACCAAATTTTTTTTGCTCTAGTAAATTTAAAAAATGTATGCATGTTTTTAGAGATAGGATTATAGATTAAAATATGTATATAAGTAAAATAACAGATGATTTGGTGAATCTATACAAGAATTTGGTTTTGTTATGAATAAACATGATCCACCGATTTTGAAGTGGTGTAGTGGAGTAAATATTTTTAATAGTTTTATATGTTTATTACATTTTACTAATTTGAAATGGAATACTAAAATTATATGTGGTCAACCCATGATTGGTAAGGTGGTTCCCCATGAAGGAGTTAGGTGAGGCAACATATATTTTAGGGATCACGATCGTGAATGGTAGATCTAGGAGGCTTCTTGGGAAGAGTGATGACCAGATACTAAAGATGTTTACTATGGAATAATACAAGAGGGTATTGGTTCTAGTTTCACATGGTATATATGTTTCAAGGATAATTAATCCATAGAAACCAGAAAAAGTAGATGATTATCAAAAATCACATATGATTCTATGATAGGATACATCATGTATGCCTTGTTATATACGAGTACTAATTTAACCAATATCTTCATCATGGTAGAAAGATATCAATAAGATCTAGGTTAATAACATTAGAAGACAATTAAACATATTCTTAAGTATCTGAGATGAGACAAGGATATGTTCTTGGTTTATGGAGGAGATAAATATCTCGTCATATGGGGTTCCACTGATTCTAGGTTTCAAACCGGTATTTAATAATCTAAAATTACAATTTGGATATGTCTTTTTTATCAATAGAAAAGTTGTGAGCTAGAAGAGCTCAAAGAATCCAGTTTTCAGCAATTATATATTGGATTCTTGAGTATATTTCTGCTTCTGATGCAACCAATAATGTATTTTGGATTCACAACATTTTCCAAGATAATATTGTTGTACCTATTAGTAAATATCCTAACACAAAATACTATGATAACACTTTAATGGTGGATTTCTCCAAATAGTTGAGGTCACATTGATGGAAAAATGATCATAAATTTGAATTTTATTCTCTTGAGGTATTAATGTCAATGAGGTGAATTTTTAGTGAATAGAGTATCCATGGAGGAAATCATGGTAGACCCATTGATGAAAAAACTATCTCAGTATACGAATGAGTATATTTCGAGTGCTAGTGTACTAAAAGATTTTTTGTTTTTCTATAGTGCACATAGAACACTATTAGATTTAGTTCCCTAGAACCAAATCTCTTAATATATGAATACATATTTAATAAATAATTTTTTTATCATATCTATATTTTTCTTCTACTTGAAATGTATATGTGGTAATGTATTAAGAATATATGTCAAACTAACATGAAAATCTATTTTATGCTATAATGAGATCCCATAGGTTCCACAACAATATTTTGAATATATATTTTTTAAACAAATTAAATTTGATGTTGCGATACTAACGATATAATCCATTAGGGGTAGGAGGCTCATAAGATGTTGAGACGCCTTATCAGGTGTCTGGCCTTACTAATCTCAATAAGAAGAGGTAATGATAATAGTATTATTAATAGGAAATCCATATTTTCAAATTTCAATGTATGTTTCTATATAAAGATATATGAATTAATATGTGGACATGAATATTATCATTAATAGATGTAATTACTCAATTATATTGACTTATTGAGGAAAATGATAATTACGTTTCTTTGCAGCGATATAAGATATGTTGGGAATTCCCTGAGTGATATTCCTTTAATTAATAATGAGAAAAGTGATTTATCACTTTTTCCCTTGAGAGAAGATGAAATATTAGTCCCAGTGATGATAATAGAAATGAATGTATAAAATCAAGGGTCATGATGTTTTGTGGGAAGGATCATTTATAAAAATTCAAATAAAGAGTCATCGAGCATAAAAGTTGATGACATTGGCATGCAGCATACTTGATTTGCGATATCATGATAAGTGTATTATATTACATGGTATTCATTCATAAGAGGTTGAATATAGTATTTACATTTACTTAATTCTCTATGGGATTCTTGGTGGGTTGCTAGATGCTATTCTTGTACTTAGTCATTTATGCCTAATTCCCTTGGTAAATAGGCCTAGCGGTTCACACACCATATGTAACCAAAATCTCTTTTAAATTATTGTTTTGAATATAACATGTCGGAATAAATAATATTTATTAGGTTTATGTTAATAATTATAATTGAGTCACAATTTCATAAAACTAAAATCTAAGTTAAATAATAATAATAATAAACCTTTATTTTCATGTTTTTCCAATATAATAACATAAATGATATTTTTTTATATTATAAAATTTTTGTGCATGCCATATGATTAATAATACTTGTATTATTATTAATGGACATGGGGTGAACTAAGAATGTTGAAGTTGGTAAGGGCAGTGTTTGTGATTTTCCAACTCCAAACCACTCATAATAAATATATAACTATAAAACATTCCCCAATCACTATTATTTTGAAAAATGGATTGGGTGACACTCTCTAATGACATAGAGAGAGAAATATATCTATATATCTAGATATCAAAATTTCTTACTCCAATATCAATCATTTTAGGGAACATAATGAGTTCTTTCTCCTTAAAGAATTATTACGCCATGAACATGTATGAAAAAATAAAGTGATCAGTATCCATTGAGCTAACATGGGATGATTCTATGATGAAGTTCCATGATTTAGGTACATATTTGGATTAATTATTGAGGTACTTTCTCACTTGGATCCTATAGTTTATGATGGTACAATGAGATATAGTCTACCAGATCATCAACAAAATAGGAACTACAAGTTGAGGTAATCATATATCTTTTCATTAAATAATTATAAATTATATGTGATGATTCCCCTCATCAAGAACCAAAATTTTTCTTTAGTCATGTGATCCATGGTATTCATTATAAATAATTATTTAATCATGTGTGGAAATTATTAAAAGTAAAATTAGATTAAAGACATGGTTGATTGTACCATCAATGCAGCTTTTGTTGTTCCTGGAACATACAATCAATTCCTCAGTATATTTTTTTATTTAGTGAAGATGAGAAGATTCCAATGTGTTACTTTTAGAGTAGAAAAAATCAATTTATTGGGATATGCGATTCATGCGGCTAGAATATTAAGGGATCTTGGGAAGGTTCTGAATGTGACATCTAGGGAGATTCTTAGTATTGTGGTTATTGTTTTTTATATTCCATGGTGTGGAATTTTATGATAAGAGCTTTATATAGGATCTTTCTTTAATAATAGTTCTGGTTATTTACATGACTAGGAAGGTGGTAGGATTTTAATAGGGTGCTTAGTTTTATTTAGATTTCAATAATTGAAGATCTGATTGAACGTAAATCTAATATATTATTTTTTAATGTTTGGTTAGCCATATATACATTATTATAACACTTTGGGTGAGTGTATGAGTTGTTTGTTGATATATGGAAACCAATTAATGGATTATTGTACTTGACAACATAGATAGATAAAAGAACTACCCAACAAAAGATATTGATATGGATGTTTTTGTATAAACTATAAATATTAGTGAAATTATATATTTAGTGGATTATTTTTCCAGAATATTTATCATAACAAAATGATATTCATTTTCCATTGGAAGAACCTAAACCTCATATAGTGGAGTTTGATTGTGTACTTTTAGTCATTCAAATTGGAAGTGGGGTACATTCTTATAATGGACGATGTATTGGTAGTTTTTTTATGTCGAAAGTATATAAATTTTGTGACCACTATTATTCAAGTAAAGAAATATACACCATGATAGGGGTGTGGGAGGGTTAATTATTGTAAAACCAAATTTAGATATTCGCATTTAAATAATACTATATATCAGATCATGTTCATATGTTAGAAGGAAAACTTTTCAATCTATCTAAAATTTAAATTTTATATGAATATAAATTGTAAAATGTTTTTAAAGCACATGTGGAAAACAATATTTTGCAAGGTTTACATATACATGTATACATTTATGTATTACACATTGGTTGAATATATATTTACCAAAAATTAAATATAACTTACTAGTCTCATGAATATAATATTTTTGCGTATGATTTCTTTAATCCAACTAACACTCCCTCTATGATTTTTAAGGATGTTCACTACCTAACAATTATTACTCCCTCTTCCTCCTTTATATAAATCTTAATAAAGATTCATCAATAGTTTATAGACATATATTTATTCTCCAAATAATTATATAAAACAAATGTTTCATAAAAAATTGATCAGGATTTGCTACATTGTTGCTGTCAAAGTGTTTCCTCCACACTCACAATCCGAATATGAGAATCTTCATGCCAGTTGTGATAATAATCATTATATTACAAATAATTAACAACAAAAATGTCTTCCCCTATTTGGGACTATGAAAATAAAAATTCATTTCAATGATAAATAATCTATATTTTTCCCTCTCTTTATCTCAAGTCTTATTCTATGTTTAGAATGTTAATACTCTTATATGGATGAAAAACTATCTCAATGATCAATATATTTTATTTATATTCCATGTATCGCTTTAAAAACACTATCAAATATTCTTTTCTTCAATATCAACATTATATGGTTAAGACCCTTATATTGTTCTTGGATATGGGCCATACTAATTAAATGGTTAGTTGAAATCATCTAATCGAGATAATAAATATATCTATAATTTATCCCAAACATTTCATACTTAATGTTATTCAAATATAAAAATATGGTTTTAATCATTAAAACAGTGTCATTAATGACACTACCCTGGAGTGAATTAATAAATAAGGAGTTGAATATAAACACTACAACGTGGAAAATTACTGTAACAAAATTCACACCAATTTCTATTTTTTGGGATTTTATATTTGACATGAACGATGGTTTGTATAATTTTGAATGATTTTTCCCTTTAATATCCAATTAAGATATCATATTCAAACCACCTTTAATCATACAAATAATATTGGTTTTTATTTTTACCCCACTTTCTAAATCCAAAAACAATATTTATAACCAATGATATAAAGCTTTAATACATCATTTTAAATAGAGGTCATGTAAAACGAAAACATTACCACAAGTCAAAAAAATCCATGACTGTTTTTTTATCCCATGGTGTTTGTTAGGTACAAGGGGGCCTATATACCATTATATGGGGTGAATTAGGGTATATATATTCTATTTCAAAATTATTCCTCCCCCACTATATCTTGAGAACAATATTATAAGCTTCAATTTTTTTTCACATAATTGTTAATTATAATCTAATTATGTCCTTAATTATCTCATGATGATGCTTTGAATGCAATTCATGAAATCAAGAACAAGGCTCAATGATTTTTACTTGGTTCACCCTCACTGGGCCACGTCCAAGGAGCATAAAATGATGATGTTCTAATGTACCAAATCTACTAAATATCACTGTCAATCACAAGGTTCAGGCTAGATAACATCTATGCCCAAGCTCACTATCTTAACAATGTTTAGGGTCTGCTCAGTGCATTCCCAATGGTCATTCCATAAGCCTCTTCCTTTGGTTCACTCCCTATGGGAAGGATAACTGTCTTCCAATTCCTCCACTAATTGGTTTTGGAAGGGATCCACCCACAGTTTATGGAAATTTAGGTCCATTAATTATCTATAATGAATATATCATCCACTATATATAGATGATCTATTGAAGTACCACTTTTATCCAATGTTGATTACCCCTTCTTCACTAAACACTGAGAAATACGTTTTGAACATACTTCAATAATGATCACTACTTGACAATGCTACTTACTTCGCAAAGATCAAACAAGCCTTCACAAATTCCCTACATCTTCGCAAATAACACTACTTCATATAGCACACTACTTCACATAGCACACTACTTCATAGAGCTCACTGCTTCACAGATCTCAAGATCCTTTTCGAACCACACTTCTTTCGTGGAGCTCAATTAGCCCCCACAAAGCTCTGTCCTTTCACATAGCTCAACTAGCCTCTATGGATCCCACTACAGGCATGAAGTACACTACTCTCATAGAATAACATACTTAACGAATTTCTCTGAGCCAACATGGAAAAAACCATATTTTCAAAGCTCTCAATTCATAGAAGCATTGATATAAGTCATGCATAGAATAATATTTTGACAAAAATGAAATGATTTTAGAAATAATATTTAGTTAATAACCCATTTTTTCATGATATCAGAGCGATTCCAGATTTTCTCTCATTATTTCATGCATAAATAAGAACGTTGGCATCTCATTTATAGGTTCATTCAAATGCGGAGTTCCACTTCTTCTTGTGTGATTTCCAGATCGGTCAAAACATGTTGGTGATGTACATTCCCTTCACAAAGAACCACTATAATTATTCATCTTCAAAATTCTACCTATAAAATGAATTGCACTACCATAATGATCCAAATATTCTAATCGTTTTGCATATATATAAAAACTATGCATCGCCTCAATGCTCCCCCTCAATGCTCTTTGGTACTGCTATTTGAAAATATCATCATAATCATTAAGATTACCATCAATAGTATTCATGTCTTTGAGAAATCCACATCATTAATCACATATTCATGAAACTCATTCCTTTACCATACATTGATGAGATATTCATGAAAATACACTTTTCATAATGCTCACCAAACTCCAAAATTTGGACCCAAAAATTCGGCAAGCATTGGAAAATGATGCGGCCTTTTATTTGTTCTTTTTTTACCACCTCCAGACCTTCTATTCTTTTTTTGTGGTTCATTGTCAACATGGGCTTTCAAAAATATATCTAAAATATGAAAATTCACCTTGAAAATTTTCCTTGTCAAAAAAACAACCAACCTAAAAATGAAGCAATGTTACCTCGAAGGATTTCTCCCAACAATATCCCCATTAGGTTTGTTTAAAACTATTCACATAATGATTCCATACACTTTGATACCTCACTGAATCTCCTTTTATCTTCATAAATCATTCTCCTTTTGTGACTCAAATTGTGATCAAATATTTACCCAACACATATTCTAAGCCCAAATTATCAATGTTCGTTATGAGAAACAGTAGTAGTATGAATTGTTTATCAATGAGCCACTTCACTTCTAACACCAATTGTTTATAAAATTCCAACACCACTCTTCTTCTTGAATCATGAACCTCAGCTATCGTGATATCTATTCTTTGATCAATCACTTGTATCATCATCAGATTTATAACTCTCCCCCTATCTCATTGCTCCCCCTATATTACTACTCCACTTGTAAGCTTCCTCCCATGTTTTTGACTTGGAAATTTTCTCCCTTCTTAATTTTATCCCCCTTGAAGAAATTACACTTTCTCCCCTATTTTCAATAAACCCAGAGGTCACTCATTTGTGGTCTACAACATTGGAGAGAACACAAATCAACCAATTAGGAAAAGACACACCATACCACGGGGAGAGGAGGTCCCACATCCACACATTTTCAAGTAAAGGGAGTTGATTGAAATCCCAAAGCCATTTGATACCTCTAAAATGCTTTTTTGGGTATGGCCTTTGTCATAATATCAACAACTTTGAGATCTATAAGATCATAATCCCACTGCAAAATCCCTTGATCAACCTTTTCCATGATAAAATGGAACTTTACCTCACTATTATTTTTCCTTGAGGGTTGGAAAATACTTTTTATGATATTTATTACACTTGATTTATTGCACATGATTCTGATCAGAGGATTCACTGCAATTCTCATATCATTAAATTGCAGCTTAATTTACAATAACTCCATTCATGCATGAGTGACTGCAATATTTTAATCATTTATGATGCTCAATGAAATGAAATCTTATTTCTTAGTAAGCCAAGAAACACACAAACCACCAAGATAGGAAGCACCAAATGGATTTGATTTCATGTCATCTACATAACCTACACAATCTGCATATGTAAATCCCAATAGCTCTAGCTGAGCTTTTTCATTATACATCAAAAAAAAATCCATAGTTCCTTTGATATATTGACGTATACTTTTCAATTCAAGTATGTATCTTTCTATGGGTTTGATTTGTTATCTCTCTATTTGGCATGTGGTGATAAGTATATTAGGTTTTATCAATTTCAAATATTGTAAAATTATAATGATTTTCATGTATTATGCTATATTAAATGCCATGACTTCATCATCCCATGACAGTTTCATTTGGGAAGAAACTAGAGTTTTCATATCTTTGGAATATTCCATTCCAAATCCTCTCAAAACCTCATTTAAAAATGTCAACTTGACATCCACCAAGAAAACATTTAACTTTGGTTGCACTACAATGTCCAAGAATAACATGATTGTCCCCAACCTTGCTACAGGTGTAAATGTCTCATCAACATTGATACCCTCTATCTAAGAGTACCCTTTCACACTAGTCATGCTTTGTTTTGAATCACAACACCGTATTCATTAATTTTGATGGGAAAGACTAGTTTTCTCCATATAACATTATTATATGTTGTCCTCAAATAAAAATCCCATGTATTATTCTTCTCAATTTGGACAAGTTATTTATTGATAGCCGGAACCCAGTTCTCATCTTTGGATGCTTCTTCTGGCTCATTATCAGTATCTACTTATGATTCCCCATTTTCCACATCAACTCCACATGATTTTCGTACCTTATTGTCACTATCATTAATAAATTTTTTACTCTATTTTTGAGGATTCTAATGATTATCTACTATAGTGACATCATTGATTTCGACTAATTACCAAACCTCTTATTGAACTGTTGTTGATACTCTCTCTCAGCTCCTTGGTATTCTGAAAATAGTCATCTTGGAGATCTTTCATATGATTGGGAGACATAATTATTCCCTTATTATATGAAACTCTTCATGTTTCTGGGACCATTTTCCATACCCACAAAAATTCACCTTCTCCTGCATCAATTCATCACATGTGACTTCATATTTGTGAAACATATCTATCTCCATAATGTTTTCTACTTGTAGATTCATTTAATGGTATTTCTATTGGATAAACATAAATCTTATAAATGATCCATCATCGGAAACTCTAAACCTACTGAGTTGGAACTTTGTGTAGGTAACAAGAGATAAGGTTAATAACAACACCATTGTCAATTTCAATCAATTACTTTTATACACCTCATGTAGCCATAAACAATAAACTCTGTTAAAGTTATTTCTCAACTCTAGTAACTAATTTGAATTAATTGAAATTATAGAGCACATAACATTAACACTTTGCATCTTTTGATACCACATCCCCTCGGATTGTATCTCCACTTAAACCTGAAACAGTTGATCATCAGTTAATAGCATTTACACACACAGGAAGAGTGGTCCTTCTAAAATCATCAAGACGAGGATTTTGGTCGATCCTGAATGATCAACCCTTTGATAATCTCTTGTAAATCACTGTACTGTTTTTGTGCTTGTTCCAACTACCTATCCGACATCAACTATTCTTGCCATATGACTAATAATTCCTTGATACATTCTATCACTTTTTTGATATGTATATTCTGTATGATGGGCCTTTCTCAAAATTTAGTGTCTAAACCCTCTAGTACACATTTTTTTATTTGATTCTCCACTGATATGCAACATCTCATGACTTGTTATTTTATTAGGAATATTTTTACTAGTCATCTGTAACAACCCAAGATTTCATAGTATGTTATTTCTTCTAAGTAATTCAATAACGTGCACTACACGCAACACCAGGTTTGAGCGCGCCACATGATTACCAAACTAACCGTTCAAAAGCGGTTATGAATATTTTTACATGAAATATTGAACTATATATAATCCTTATAATTTTAGAATCTATATTATGAGTTTCTTAGACATATTGTCAGAACAAATTCATTTTTTTTAGATAAAATAAGTATTTATTTCATAAATTACACTTTTACCGCATTTTAATGATGAACCTTTTTTAAATCCAATATTTGAAACTTTTATATATTATATTTTACAAAATAAACTTCTTCATTAAAATCGGGACATAAGAATTTAGTTTCAATAAATTTTTAGTGTTTTTCTTATAACTTTCACATTTGGGTGAATAGTGAAAATACTATATTTTAACTGAAAGAAACTTTTTTAATCAAAATAATTTATTGTGTTAAATTATACATGTTAATGGTTTGTAAGTATAAATTGATTATATTTTTACCATTTAATCCAATTCTGGTCATTTTATGTAATTTCACTTTGAGATTGGACATAAACAAGTGTCGATCTTTTGATAGATATTGTTCCCTAAAAATACGCCTTTTTGTTTTGACAATGGGAATTAATTTTAAATTAATAAATGAAACTTATATGTTTTTAATTTGGTAAAATAGACTTCATTTTTGAATTCGGAATATTAAAATTTTCTTAGGTTGAATTTTTGATATTTTTCTGAAAACTTTCAATTTTTGATGAATAGTGAAAAACACTAAGTTATTGTTTTAAAACGAATTTTATTTAAATAATTATTTAAATTTATTTTAGGTCATCATTGATACATAGTACCTATATATGTTCAATGTAATTTGTTGGATTCATTTTGTAATAATATAAGATATATAAAATTTTATTGAACTTTTCACCGTCTTTTACCCATCTCCTAGGAAAATTTGCAAATTCACATAAAACATAATTTTAACTCTTCTATGAGTGGAATTTCAAAAATCCGAGATACATTGTTAATATCAAGGACTAAAATGTTGTTCAATAAGATAAAAATAATTTTTGGTGAATAGTAATTTTTTACTTTTATTTATGACGGTTAAACGTAAACAGGGTAATTAATGGTAAAAATGATATTATTATTACCCTAAAACATGTACTAATTCTATTGGCTAAGTATAATTTGACAAAAAACAACCTTAGGAATAAATTATGAACCTTTTTGGTCCACTTGGATTAGATTAGAACATTTATTATTATTTAATTCCAAGAAGAGTTAAAAGAGTTAAAATCAAAGCATAATAACTAAAACATTTTAATATAGGGTTATACTTAAGATAAATTAGATTATAAATATTAATTATAATGATAAAAATAGTTACTACATAATGGTATTTTATTTATAAATTTTAGACATTAAATAATTTAATTTATGTATGACACAATGATGATGCAGTAATTACAGTGTTAGTGACATATTAAAATAATTGATATTATAAATACCCAAATAAGTATAATTTGAAACTTTTAATGAATTACAAGAATTTTTTAGGTTATTATGATATTTTAGGGTATATTAAATGAATTAGTCTTGAAGTAATATTTCATTTATGAATTTAGAAAAAACAAAATACCAAATAGTGTCAAAATTGACATAAAAGAGTTTTTAAAAACAATATTATATTATTAATTGATATTAAATTCATAAAAATAAAAGGTTAGGCCAAGAGACTTATATAATGAATGGTTTATAATTAATGAATCACTTGGTTCTCTATTGCATGTTTATAGTATGTTTATTAACCATATAATTTAAAAATACAAAGAGACGTGGTAAATATGAAACTAATTAACTAAGAGTTAAAACTAAAAGATAAGGTTACTATTGTGACCCAAACCTATCTAAAATTTATTAGTTTGGTGGTTTTCAACCCATCCCTACCTTGGCATTGAAATAAGTCACTTTTGACTCATTATAATCCTAATATTAATTTATTATAAAATAATATTTCTAGCTTTTACTAAGGTGCCCCTCACCCCTCTTATAAACGAGAACTTCCCCTTCACTCTATTATACATCATCAAAGCCTTTATTTTTCATGGACAAACCTACCCAAATATCCTCTAAAATTCCCTCACTTAAACCTAGAGTCCTTAGTTGCATCCAAAATCCAACCTAAGGAGCCCTTTTGATCAAATTAAAAGGAAGAACCCGAAGAAGAGGTAATGTTTTCACCACCCTCTTTCAAGTTCCTTTCTTCTTCCACTTCTTCTTTCTTTGTTATTTCCATTAAAAAATAATAACTCTAGTATCTTCCATATACTATGATGTTATTATAAATATGTTACAACCATATTCAGTATTCTATCCATCCCTTTGATGACATGTCACCATACATACGTACGTATGGCTTACCATCTCCACATCGTGGTGTAACTGTTATTCAATAAATTATTTTTCGGATGGGTATAATAATGATGTGTAATTCATATAAATAATAAATATAACTTGATAGCTATTATGTATATATGATACAACATCCAATTATATATTATTTTAATATCAAAAGAATGATATGGTCGCTCGTGCGTACGTACGGACTACCGTCTCCACGAACGCGATGAGATTCATTCCCCATCATATCCACTCAAGACTAATTTTTATTTGATGATTAAAAATAATGTTTAAGAACTTGATATCATTTTTTATATGAATAAGATACAACATATGGAAATCATAAAAGTCTTATGTAACAAAACATACAAAAGAAAACGAGTAAGTGAACACCCGAAATGATGATAATATTAAAAATATTATTAACAAAGAAATATTAAAAGATCATATATGATATCATATTTATGTATATGATTATTTTATAAATTAATAACAATGATTTAACTATTATAAATGAGTTTAACCTACCATCTACCAAGGAAAAGTTCAAGTTAAGGGTTAATTTCACAATCTCTTTATTATCCGAGGTTGTTTGTACATATGTATCTACTGGGACATCTTTATCATCCACATCTGTGTTTCTTAAAATTTTGTTTCAAAAAATTCATAGAATTTTATAGACTATGGGTTAAAGTAATTTATAACCTTTTTTGACTTTTTATAAGATGTTTTTAAAGGAATCTTCACATCATTTTCCAACCAATGTCCTTTTTAACCGTTTTTACAAAATTAAGGTAATAATGTATTTTTTAACTTATACGGAGAGTGCAGCTATTTTCCTCCATTATAAAACTATAAAAGATTCCCTTACAAGCTTTTAAGAATATTTTCAATGAAAATGTTTTAATTATGTTGATTTTAAATGATTTAAAAAAAAGAGATATTTTTCTCAAATAGTTTTGATTTCATCTATGTCAACATCCATTGATGGATTTTAAGCTTATTTGAATTTGATTTGTTATGATACAAGAAATACATATATTATTGAAGGTTTTGTTATATGTTTGACTGTGGATGTGTTATTTTTATACCATTCATGGTTTATAGAGAAAGTATTGACATTTTTTATGCTAGTTTTAATATGAATGTTTATGTTATGTTTAAACATGTTCATATGAGGAATGAATTGGACATAATAAGTGATGGGTGGAGCCCGATATAGATCCTCAATGCATTGGTAGGTCTCATGAGACAAACTAGTGTCTTGGAACATGGCTTTGAAAAAATCCTATTTGTAGTTTTGGCACAAGGCCTTGACTATGTGGTTATGATATTATGGAATTATGCATTCCATCATTATGAAAGTGGTTATTGATTTTTCATGTGATTATTTTACTAGTAGAGTATCCATATTAATAAGTAAATGGAATTATTTAATTTTATTTTAACCATATTATCCTGATGTTCAAGTTTAAAAGGATTTTGTTTTAGTTATACATTGCTTTAAATTTTTATGCTTATTTATGAATGTTTTTGCTATATTATTATCCTTAATGAGCAGCTGAGCTCACCACTTTCTATGTTTTATTTGACCAGGATGTGAAGAGGTATTTTTATTAATGACCTACAGGTATAGTATAAGGGGATATGAGTGTGTTCTATGAAGAAAATATGTTGTTGTAGTTTTGTGGTTTGTTCGCTGTTTGTGTGATTTGGTTTTATGGTTCCCTACCCGGTACTCTCTGGCCGAGGATGATTTTTCTTCCTAATGGTTGATGTCTTACGGCTACGGTGAGATTGACGGCGCTGCTGGCTGGATCTTCGGGTGTAAGACCGATTCGTCTACGGCATACTCTACGGAGCGCTCTGGATCCTTCCTGGTATGCGTCGGCGTCTTCAGCGGCGGTCTGCTCTAGACCATGGGTTTTGGGGTTGCGGACGTTGGTGCAGCTCTTCTTCGTACTGGATATTTTGGTTCCCCTGCTGTTTTCTGGTGGACGTGATGAATGGCGTAGCATGGGCGGTGGTGGTCTGTCACCGGTGATGCTCACCGGCGAGGAGTGTCTGTCCTCCGGTGTTAAAGACTGCGGCGGTGCGTCGGGTTTGTTCGCCGGCGATGCTATATGATGTGCTGATGGCGCATGGACCGAGGCGGCGACCTGCTCGAGACGGCCCGGTGTTCGAGACTCATGATGATTTTCTGGTTTGAATTTGAAATTTGAAATCCCGGATGGTGGTTTGTGGTTGTAAGCCTGGTTACCGGTTTTCCTTAAACCGGCTTTGGAAAATATAAAAAAAAAATGATTTGCAGGTTGTAAACTTTATGAATGCATCTAGTGATTCCAAGGCTACTAAACTAAATGGTCTTTTGAAACTTGATCTTTTGTGATCCTGCCAATGTTATGTAACAATGCACTGACTCTAGGTAACTGGGGTCGGGGTGTTACAGTTGGTATTAGAGGAAGTTTATTACAAACCTTGGTAGCTAGATTTAGATAAACTCTAATCAGACCACATAGCCCTAAGATAGACATTGAAGATTATTATAGAAGAACGTCCTATAATTTTTGTATTGTAAGGATTTTGTGATTTTTTCGAGCAATACATCTATGTCTGGATACGAGAAGTTATAGGCGGCTCTGGCACAGATGTACCTTGGGGTAAAACCCAAAAACACCACTTTGAGCTAGACTCGAATGGGAACTTGGGCATGACAATGAGCCCTACTGCACTCTTGGTTATGACACTCCCAGGGGATATGTTTAGGATAATTATAATTTTCTTTACAAACCATTATGAAGGGTTTATAAGTATATACTTCCTCAAAGAATTTTTTTTAATGATTATGGAATTTATCCATAAACTATTCCATCTACGTTAGGTATTTTACATGTTTGGAATTATTCATTGCAATTCATAAACTGAACTAGTACATTCCATTTTATATAAATGGTTCCCAGTAGACGGAATGTGAACTCCAGCAATAAATATGATCCAAAGAGTAAGAAGGATCATATCTTTCATGGTATTAAGCAAAAATTTAGAAGGGAAATTATCTCCCATGTATTCTAAACCTATAATGAAATAATATCATGTGTTAAAAAGATAAGTAAAGATTTATCTGAGTCCTATGACTTTGAAGGGAAGAAAGAGAATAAAAGGATAGAAAAGAGAAAGATGGAAAAAGGGAAGAGGGAAAAGAAGAATTTTCTCATATGCGATAACTATGGGAAGAAACACCCTGGAACTTTCCCGAAGGGAATGGAAGTTTGTTATATGTGTGGATAAAAAGGACACCATTTACGTGACTGAAAGGGTAAGAAAAAGGTTTCAAATGTACAATACTTCATCCGCAAGGAGTTAGGACAATACTCAAACCAATGTCCAAATCATCTGAGTATTCCCCAAATGATGCTATTGGATAATAATAAAGTTATGATGCTACCACATATGAGGAGGAATTATTAGAGTTATTATGTTGTTATTAAAGAATTATATCATTTGAGTGTTGTATCAACAGTGTACTGGTTATAATAATTATGATGTATATAAGGATTTTACTGCAGTACTATTTCATTAAGGACTTGAGATTGTGTGGAACCAAGAAAAGTGACTCAATAGTAGGTTAAATTTTTGAAGAATATATGTTTGAGATAAATAAAAATCATAATATGGTTCTGATACTGAGGTTGGGATTTTGGGATAATACATGTTTGATTTGGATAAATTATATAGGATATTCTTGACTACCTTGAAACTGATTAATTATTTGTATATTCCATCATTGTTTTATTTTACAACTTTTTTGGATGGAAGAAGTATATCTAGTATTCTATAAGGAATAAGAGAGCATGAATGTAATCAATAAGGTTTTAAGGCAATTTAGGGTGTTACCATATTTTAAAATAATACATGATGAAGGTGTTCACATGTTATTTCATGAATAAAAGGATCTTCATTATGAATTACTTCCATATAAATTTTGGACTGTGAGTTTGGATAGAAGTACTTTGATAAGTCTAAAGGTTGGAATGGTTTACGTCTGAAAGGTTATTTGTTGAATTTTATAAAAGGACAACATGCAGACCATGTGACAACCTGTCGCGTCGGGCAAAACTGCGGGAATCGAACCCAAAAACATAGTGCGATTTGGATTTATCACCTACCACTGGACTATGTGATGTCCTTGGATTATATAATGTAGTTTCTTTTATAAGGGATCTGATATGTGAATTATAAATTCATTATTATTGAAACCCTATAAAATTTGGACAAATAGAATTTTTTTTGAAATCATTTAGATTGAAAGAAGAGTTTGTGGTAGGAATTAGTTAAAGGATGGGAATCAATTTTTAAAGTATATATATACATACATATATAGTTTTTTTCTCTTATTTTATGGATAAATGAATTATTAAACATCAGGGAAGGGATCTTAAAACCAACAATGTGTTATCCTAATACCTTAAGTTTTGTTGAACTAATGGTATTTTAAATCATCATAGATTGGTGGATTTGAGGCCCATAATGCTACAATTGTTTTTCATTGATGACCTCAATAACTCCCTATAAATATTTACATTTTTCCTCTAATTATGTGTCTCTAATTTCCACCCATGTTTGCCTAATCAAGATCATAATTTGGTGGTAACTTTTTCATTCCCCTTTTACTCTTATTAAGACTAAATTTTATTAACCCAATTTCCGATTTGGGTTTTTCGACAAAGATATTTTCTATTTTCAACATTTTATTTTAGAAGAACAATTTCAAACTGATAAGACACAATTTATTGAAGGAGGGAATAATGTAACACCCAAATATTTCACAGTATGTTATTTCTTCAAAGTAATTCAATATGTTGCACTATACGCAACACCGGGTTCGAGCCCACAACAAGATTACGAAACTAGCCATTTGAAAGTGGTTATGAATAGTATTAACTAAAATATTGAACAATATATAATTATTATAATTTTAAAATCTATATTATGAGTTCTTTAGACATAAACTAATAACAAATTCACTTTTTTCAGATAAAAGAAGTATTTATTTCCAAAATTGCACTTTTACCACCTTTTAATGGTGAAGCCTTTTTAAATCCAATATTTGAAACTTTTATATATTCTATTTGACAAAATAATCTTATTTTTTAGAATTGGGACATAAGAATTTAATTTCAATAAATTTTTGTGTTTTTCTAATAACTTTCACATTTGTGTGAATAGTAAAAAATAATATATTTTCACTGAAAACAACTTTTTTAATCAAAATAATTTATATTGTTAAATTATAAATTTTGAGGGTTTGTAAGTATAAATAGATTTTATTTTTACCATTTAATCCAATGCTGGCCAATGTATGTAATTTCACTTTGAGATTGAACATAAACAAGTGTTGATCTTTTGAGAGATATTGTTTCTAAAAAATACGCCTTTTGGTTTTAAAAAATGGAATTAATTTTAAATTAATAAATGTAACATCAATGTTTTTAATTTGGTAAAATAGACATCATTTTTGAGTTCAGAATATCAAAATTAGCTTAGTGTGAATTTGTTTTCTGAAAACATTCGATTTTTATGAATAGTGAAAAACACTGAGCTATTGTTTAAAACCGACATTTAATTAAATAATTATTTAAATTTATTTTAGGTATGAATAGATACATAATATCTAAATATGTTCAATGTAATTCATTGGAGTCATTTTGTAATAATATTAGATATATAAAATTTTATTGAACCTTTCACCATCTTTTACCCATCTCCTAAGAGAATTTTCAAATTCCCAAAAAACTTAATTTTACCGCTTCTTTGAGTGTAATTTCAAAAAACCAAGAGACGTAGTTAATATAAATAAGTAAAATGTGGTTCAATATGATAAAAATATTTTTTGGTGAATAGTAACTTTTTACTTCTATTTACCACGGTTAAATGTAAATTGGGTAATTAAGGGTAAATATGATATTATTATTACACTAAAACATGTCATAATTCTAGTGGATAAGTATAATTCGACCAAAAACAACCTTATAAATAAAATATGAACCTTTTTGGTCATCTTGGATTAGATTAGAACATTTATTATTATTTAATTGCAAGAAGAGTTAAAAGAGATAAAATCACTGTTTAATAAATAAAACATTTTTAATATAGGGTTATACATAAGATAAATTAGATTATAAATATTCATTAGAAATATAGAAATATTTTATACATAATGGTATTTTATTTATAATTTTTCGTCATTAAATAATTTAATTTATTTATGACACAATGATGATGCAGTAATTACCTTATTAGTGAAATATAAAACTAATTGATATTATAAATACCCAAATAAATATAATGTTAGAATTTTAATTAATTAAAAGAATTTAATAGGTTAATATGATATGTTAGGGTGGATTAAATGAATTATGTTCGAAGTAATAATGAAGTTATGAATTTAGAAAAAAAAGAATACCAAATATTGTCAAAATTGACATAAACGAGTTTATAAAAAAAATATTATATTATTAATTGATATTCAATTACCAAAAATCTATGGTTTGGTCAAGAGACTTATATAATGATATTTATATCATTAATTAACCATTTGGGGTTTTATTGGATGTTTATAGTATGTTTATTAACCATATATTATAAAAAAACAAAGAGATATGGTAAATGTTAAACTAATTAACTAAGAGTTAAAACTAAAAGATAAGGTTAATATAGTAACCCAAACCAGTCTAAAACCTAGTGGTTGGGTGATGTTCGACCCATATTCACCTTATCCTTGAAATAAGTCACTTTGTTTCCATTAGAAACTGAATATGAATTTATTATAAAATAATATTTCTAGCTTTTCCTAATGTGACCCACACCCCTCTTATATAAGGGAACTCCCCTTTCACTCAATTTCACACCATAAAATATTTTTGGATCTGATAACCCCTGACAAATATCTTCTAAACTTCCATCAATAAAACTTAGAGGCCTTAGTTTAATTGGAAATCCAACCTATGGAGCTCTTCTGATCAAATCAAAAGGAAGAACCCGAAGAAGAGGTAATGTTTTCACCACCCTCTTTCAAGTTCCTTTCTTCTTCCAATCATTATTTCTTTGTTATTTACTTTATAAAATAATAACACCAGTATCTTACATATAATGTGATGTTATTATAATTGTGTTACAACCATATTTAGTATTCTATCCATCCATTGGACGAAATGTCACCATACGTGCGTACGTACGGCTTACCGTCTGCACATCGTGGTGTAATTGTTATTCAATACATTATTATTTGGATGGGTATAATAATGATGTTTAATTAATATAAATAATAAATATAACATGATAATTATTCTCTATATATGATACACCATCCAATTATATATTATTTTAATATCAAAAGAATGATATTGTCACACGTGCGTACATACGGACTGCCGTCTCCACGAACGCGATGAGATTCCTTCCCCATCGTATCCATTCAAGACTAATTTTCATTTGATGATTAAAAATAATGTTTAAGGACTTTATATCATTCTGAATATGAATAATATAAAACCTATGGATAGAAAACACGACTTATTTAACAAAACATACAAAATAAACCGAGTAAGGGAACACCAGAAACGATGATAATACTAAAATATTATTAACAATTCTATATTAAAAGATCATATATGATATCATATTTATTTATATGATTCTTATATAATTTAATAACTATTATTTAACTATTATACAGGAGGTTAAACTACCCTCAACCAAGGAAAAGTTCAAGGTAAGGGTTAATTTTACAATCTCTTTATTATCCGAGGTTGTTTATATGTAAGTATATACTATGACATCTTTATCATCTACATCCGTTTTTATTAAAAATGTATTTCAAAACATTCTTACTATTTTATAAACTATGAGTTAAAGTCATTTATAGCCTTTTTTGACTTTTTATAAGATGTTTATAAAGGAATATTTCTATCATTTTCCAAAACAAGGTCCTTTTTAACCATTTCGACAACATTAAGGTAATAATGTCTTTTTTAACTTATATGACAGGTGCAACTATTTTCCGACATTATAAAATCATTGAATCTTCCCTTACAATCTTATAAGAATATTTTAAATGTAAATGTTTTAATTATGTGGCTTTTAAATGATTTCAAAAAAGTAGATATTTCTATCAAATAGTTTTGATTTCATCTATGACAACATCCTTTGATGGATTTTAAACTTATTTGAAGTTGATTTATTATGATAAAAAACATCCATATAGTATTTAAGTTGTTTTGATATGTTCGACTGTGGATGTGTTGTTTTTATACCATTCATGGTTTATATAGAAAGTATTGACATTTCGTATGCTAGTTTTAAAACGAATGTTTATGTTATGTTTAAACCTGTTCATATGAGGAATGCATTGGACTTAATAAGTGAAGGGTGGAGCCTGATATATCTCCTCGATGTATCGGTAGGTCTCATAAGAAAAACTAGTTTCTTGGCACAAGTCCTTGACAAAATATTATTTTTAGTTTTGGAACAAGTCCTCGACTATGTGATTATGATAGTTTGACATTATGTATTCCATCATTATGAAATTTGTTATTGATAATGCATTTGATTATTCGACTAGTAGAAAATCCATGTGAATAAGTAAATGGAATTATTTAATTTTATTTTTTCCATATTATGCTGAAGCTAATGTTTAAAAGGATTTTGTTTTATTTATACATTGCATTAAATGTTTATGCTTATTTATAAATGTTTCAACTATATTGTTATCCTTTCTGAGAATCTGAGCTCACCCCTCTCTACAGTTTATTTTTCCTAGGATGTGAAAAAGTATTTGATGAATAACCCGCAGGGATAGTATGAGGGGATATGCATGTGGTCTATTGAGACAAGTTGTTGTTGTTGTAGTTTTTCACTTTATGATGTAATGTAAACTTTATGAATGTATCTAGTGATTCCAATACTATAAAACTAATCAGTCTTTCGAGACTTGATCTTTTGTGATCATGCCAATGTTATATAATAATGCACTAACTCTGGGTAACTGGGGTCGGGGTGTTACATTATCTGTTCTTTCTTCTTCCTCCATTGTGTTTCTCTTTCTATTTGTTTCACTTATCATCATGTTGTATGACTTGTGATGTTTTCAAGAAATTCATCATTCATTCTTGTTTTACCATTTGTCTGAGTCTCCATTTTCTTTCATGATAGTGTTGGGTCCTCCATTGAACATACATTGTTCTTACTCAGAGTTATATTTTCTCTGCCCTTTTTCTTCTAGGTTTTTTACACTCTCTATAAGAGAGTTGTTTTGAGTGTAATAGATGACAATATTGATACACCTATAATTGAGATCCTTATGATTATCTGGAGGTTGTATCCCTATTTTTTATCTTACCATGTTGTATTATAGTATTAGCCTTTTTATTATACACCACCTAGGTTGGGGATCTCCTTTTGGATTCCTTTTATTTCCCTGCTTTTTTTCATACTGTAACGTCTTGCCAAATTCAAATGTTCAAAACATATAAAACATCATCAATTAAATTCATACCTCATTTCATCATTTCTCTAGTGAGATTTTGATTCATCTTGGGTTTGTCTTTTAACATTGGGCTCCTAGTCTTCATGAAACATACTCATGGTGTTTCCAACTCTTCCACAAAAGAAGTACTTCATGGATACTTTCTTCTGAGATAATATTCTTTCATATTTTTCATTATTATTCTTCTTATTCAAAAATTAAAAAAATTTCTATTTTCACTGCAAGATATGTATCCATGATCCACTAAACAAAATGTTGATATATGAACATAAATCCCAAAGTTATAAGAACATGATATCATTAATTCATGTAAAATAATTTTTGGGTCTTCCTTTAGAAATTTGAGGACTTTTTCTATTTCTAGAACTGTCCATGGCTCTCTTCCTGTCATGCATGTGAGGGGATTCATCCAATCTAATTCTAGATTTTCCCAAATTTGATAGAATTTTAGATGAGAAAATATGTTATTGTTTCTCTTAAAAAATAACATATTTTATTTTCATTTCACCATCACCTACCAAAGGATAATCAAATAGTATATGCATGGCATCATTCATTTTAAGATTTCCTCATGAAGTGTATTTCTCTACTTCTTTATTTACTAATTATATATCTTCTTCTTAAATATTTAATCTTAATATCCCATGATTCCTTTTGAGAATTAATTTTTCAATTGAGATTCTTCCCTCTACTAATTTCATCATCAAATTCATGTATGATCTTATCTGTCTTGTTTCATTGATCCTTTAATTTAAATTTTTCTTGGGAAATATAAATAGAAAAATAGGGCATTCTGTTGTTATAGCCTTTGCTTCTTCTGGAATTGTTTAATAACTGTGTAGCAAGATCTTCATTTTTTTCTTCTTGATTCTGAACTTCATTTTACTTTTTATTCACTTTATTTTCATCAGCTTTTTTTTCCATTATTTCTAGACATCCTTTATAGTTTTCCACCTGGAGAATCATTCATCTTTCACTGATTCGTAGACACATAAATAAGCCATTTATTTAATCTTCTTATCTTATTGAACTCAATTTATATTTCTTATATCTAGATATATTTAGATTTAACCTCTTTATGCAATTTCATTGATTCATGGAAAACATCCTCTTTTCACCTTCTTCGAGTTTCTTCATCATCAGTAGTTCTAACATCACTTTTCATATCAGGTTCATCCTTCATTCCTATAGTATCACTAAATGAATTGATAACCTCACCATCTGATAAAATTCTAGTTTTATTTAACTCAATCACTCAATTTTCGTTAAAACTTCAACATAGTGGGATTTCACTAGATCAATTCTTCGTATTTGAAGTTCTACCCTTTTTGATGGAACAATAAGGTACAATCAAACTAAAACATTAATTTCACCAATAAACTGAACTATGTAAGAGAAAAAAATATAATAAAAGAATGCTTCCCTTAAATACCAATTTTTAGGTCTAAAAGGGGCTTAGATACCTTGAATGAGTGGGGGAGGGGTGAATCAGGCTATGTATATTCTATTTCAAAAGTATTTATGTCCCACTTGATATTGACCTCAATAATATAAGGGTCACCTAGTTTTAACTTAATTTTTAATCATGATCTTATTATGTTCTTCTTTATATGATGATGATGTTTTGAATTTAATGCAAGAAAGAAATCACAAGGACAAAAAGATTTTTACATGGTTCACCCTCACTGGGCTACATCCAAGAACCATACAATGACAATTTTCCAATGTACCGATTCAACTAAATCTCACATCCAATCACAAGGTTCAGACTGGAACACTTCTATGCCCTATCTCACTGCATTAACAATGTTTAGGGTATTATCACTACATTTCCAAGGGTCACTCCCTATGTATCTTCCTCTAGATCACTACCTATGGGAATGATCCCCATCTTCCTCTTCCTTCGCTCACTGCTCTTGAAATGGATCCACTCATAGTTTATGGAATTGATAGTCCATTCATTATCTCTAATGAATGCATCTGATACTATATTTAGATGATCTATTGAGGTTCCACATTCATCCATGGATGAATACCCCCATTCCATTGAACATTGAGAAATACATTTTGAAATTACATTCACAAATCTCGCTGATTTACGGATCTCCTTATTTCACAATGCTCAAACATGCCTTTGAAATGTACCTACGTTTTTGCAAAGTACAATTCTTCATAGAGTACACTGCATTGTATAACACATTTCTTCACTAAGCACACTGCTTCATAGAGATAAGAATGTTGTTGAGATCACTATGCCGCAAAGCTCAAGCGCCTTTGTGAACTACATATCTTTCACGGAGCTCAATTAGCCATTGTGAAGATCCTTCCATTCTTAGAGATCAACTAGCCTATACGGATCCCAATTTTGTCATGAAGAAAAATTCTATCACAAAACACCTTACTTTGTGAATCTTGTGGATCCAATGTAGAACAACCCATCTTCATGATGCTCTCTATTATTAAAGCATTAAATTTGGTCCAGACTAGAGCAATCATTTTGCTAAGCTCATTATCTCCTTAAAAAATTGCTTCTCAAAGGACCCCTTGATTCCCGATATCAAAGTGATTATAGGTTTTATCTGTTTAGTTCATACAGAAATAAGAGGGGTGGGCTCTTATTTCTATGCGTGATCAAACTCGGAGCTCTTCTTCATCCAATGTAATTTATAGATCGATAAAAACGTCTCTACAACACTCCTTCCCTTTGCAAAGCACCACTAAAATATTTCAACTCTGCAATTCTCTCTATTAAGTGCTTTGAAACACCATAATTCATCAAATTTCATAATTTCTGATCCTAAACAAAACATTTGCATCACTGCAATGCTACCTCACAATGCTCATCACCTCTTCCATTCTCCAATCATATCATAATCATAGAGATCACCGTCAACATTCTTCATGTATTTACAAAATCCACATCATGAAGACCATATTCGTGAAACTCATGGAATTGAAATATTTTGATGAGATCTTCCAAGAAATCCAATTTTTACCATTCTAACGAAACACCAAATTTTGGGCCCAAAAAATTTGTCAGATACTAGAAAATAGTTCCACCTTTTATAGGTTATTTCTATACTGCCTCTAGATCTTCCATTCTTTTTTCATTGTTCTTTTCCAAAACAGGTTGTCAAAAATATCTATGGAAGTTGATAAATCACTAGGAAAACCTATTCTGTAACAAAAAAAACCAACCAAAAAACGCTCCAATGTTACCTTGAGAGATGTTTCCCCAACAGTATCCCCTGTGGGGTTTGTTGACAACTCTTCTCCCAATGATTCTATGGACATTGACACCTCACTGATTTTCTTTCCATCATCTACCGTCATTTTGCTCTTCTAATTCAAATAGATATCAAATATTTACTCAACACATAATCTTATCCCAAATGGGAAGTGCTCAGCATGAGAAACTAGCATAGTATGAAATTTTCATCAATGAATCAATTCATTTATAACACTAATTTTTGATACTATTCGAACAAAAATCATTTAATTTGATTATAAACCTCATCAAATTTTGATATCTAATCTTTGATATATCACTTCAAGCAACGTTAGATTTAAAAATATTTCCTATCTCATTTGTCCCATTATCTTGCTGCTACACTATCCAGCTTCTCCCTTTGACTTTGACTAAGACATTGTATCCATTATCCAATTTATCCCCATTAAAGGAATGTCAGATTCTTTTCCTTTTTAAACAAACCCAATGGTTACTTATTTGTGGTATGAAACATTATTAAGAACACAGATTTGAACATTAGGGTAAAACACAGCATTACTCTGGGAGAGGGGGTCCCACATCCACACTTTTTCAAGTGAGGGGAGTTGGCTGAACTCCCAGAGATAGTCGATGGCTCTTGAATGTTTATTTGGGTAAGGAATTTGTTATAATATAAGAAAAGTATATATTTTCTGGATCATACTCCAACTTCATAGTCCCTTACTTGGCCCTCTCTATGATAAAATGATAATTTATATTAATGTTCATTGTCTTCGAGTGATGGATATGAATGTTTCTTAGATTTGTAGCACTTGAGTTATCACACTACATCTAGATAGAGGACATCACTGAAATTCTCATATCATCAAACTACTACTTTATTCACAATAACTACATGTATGCTTGTGTGGATGCAATATACTTAGCATCTACGGTGCTCAATGAAATTCACACTTGTTTCTTACGAAGCTAAGAAATACACAAACCACCAAGATATAAATCACCTCCTGACGATGATTTCCAATCATCTGCTAAATCATCCAAATCAATAACTATATATCCCAACATCTCTAGTTGAGATTTGTCATTATACATCAAACATAAATCTATAGTTCCTTTGATATAACAAAGTATTACTTTCAATGATAGTATGTGTATTTCCTTGAAATAGATTTGATATCTCGCTACATAGAATATGGTGAAAACAATATTAGGTCTTATTGCTATCATGTATAGTAAACTTCCAATGATTTTCCAGTATTATGTGATATTAAATGTGTTTACTTTATCATCTAGTGACTGCTTCACTTGGGTAGAAACCTGAGTTTTTTATCCTTGTAAATTTTCATTCCAAATCCTCTCAGTACATCATTAAAAAATATGGACATAACATCCATCTAAAAAAATTTGAACTTATATTTCACAAGAATTTCAAAGAATATTTGATTTGTCCCTAGACTTAAAACAGGTGAAAATGTCTCATGAATATCGATACCCTCTATCTGGTTGTTCCCTTTGCACCGTATTCATGAATTGTTTTAAATCACAACACCATATTCATTCATTTTGATGTGAAAGACCCATTTTGTCCCGATGACATTCTTATATGATTTCTTCAAAATAAAATTCCATGTTTGATTCTTCTCAATTTGGTCAAGATATTCCTTAATAACTGAAACCCAGTTTTCATCATCAGATACTTATCCCTGATCATTATCAGTATCATCTTATGAATCATAATTTTCCTCTTCAACTCCCCATGAGTTTCTAATCTTTATTTTACTATCATCGGGAAACTGTTCACTGTGTTTTTTATATTCTGGTGATTCTATACTACTATGGAATCATTGATTTCAACTAATTTCCTAACCTCTTGTTCATAGAATTTTGATACTCCCTCACAACTTCTTGGTATCTGAAAAATAGTCATCCTTGAGATATATCATCTAATTAGAAGATAGAATGCTTCCCCTATTATACGAAACTCTTCTAGTTTTTAGGACAACTATTCATACCCAAAAACATTTCATTCTCCTACATAATTTCTTCACATGTGACTTAATGTTTAAGAAGCATATATTGATAAATTAAATTTTATAGTTATATCATAATTCAATTTAATTCTCATTGGATAAACATACCACTTAGAAATGATCCATCATAAGAACATCAAATCCTACTGAGTTGGGACTTGGTGTTGGAAACAAGAGATAAATTTAATAATAAAACCATTGTACATTTCACTCAATTACATCCATACCCTTCATGCAGTAATAAAAAATAAACTCCTTTAATGTTAATTTTCAACTATGGTAACAGATTTGAATGAATTGAAATTATGGAGCACACCACATCATCACATTGCATCTTTTGATGCAAGTTCCCCTTGGATTGTATCTCTCATTGAACCTAAAACACATGAACATCATTTCATAACTTTCATACACATAGAGAGTGGGGACCTTCCCAAATACTGAAGATGAAGATTATGGTTGATCTTGATCTCTCAACCCTGTTATACTATCTTGTAAATCATTGTACTATTTTTGTGATTGTTCCAACTACCTAACCTATATAAACTATTATGGCCATAATCATAAGAATTCCTTTCCCACATGCTGATTCTGATATGTAGATTCTATAGGCTTGGAATTTCTCACAATTTGGTGTTGAAAACCTCTAGTACACATTTCCTTCTATTAGGCTCTCCAAATATGTAACTTCTCATGACTCTTTCTTTGATCAGGAATATTTTCACCAGTCATCTGTTCTTTTTTCTTCCTCAATTGGTTTTCCCTTTCTCATTTTTTCACTTCTATCCATTTTGTATAACTTCTGGGATTTTCAAAGAATTATTCATTCAATGTTCTATTACCTGTTGAATTAGTCTCCATTCACTTTTATGTCGATGCTGGGTCCTCCATTGAACATATATTCATTAAACTCACAGCTTGAGATGCTCTCCCATTTTTCTTCTAGGATTGTTCACATTATCTATAAGAGAGTTTTTTCAGTGTAACAAAGGAGAGGATTGATACACATTTAATTGAGATCCTTGTGAAAATCATGATACTATAAATATAGTTTTCAACTAACCATGTTGTCTTATAGTATTAGCCTTTTCATTATACGTAGCATGTGATGGGGATCTCTTTTTTGATTTCTTTTCATTCCCTTATTTCTTCTTACTATAATATCTTTCTAAATTACCATGATCAAAATATATGATACATCTATCATTAAATGCATACCTCATTTCATCATTTCTCAGCTGAGATGTTGATTCTTCTTGGGTTCTTCTTCTGATATTGAGCTCCTAGTCTTCCAGAAACATACTCATTGTGTTTCATATTCGTCCACAATAGAAGAAATTCATGGATACTTTATTCTGATATAATATTCTTTCTGATTTATCCCAACGCTTCTTCTTATTCTCTTATTTAGAAAAATATATATCTTCAATTCATGAGATGTATTCTAGAGACTAAAAAAATTGACGTTTGAACAAGAATCCCAAAGAAATGAAATAAAATATCATTACATATTGTAAAAGTCTATTGAGTGAGTCTTTAGAAATTGTAGGACTTTTTCTCTTTATAGAACTATTTATGGCTCTCTTCCTATCATGCATGGGAGGGGATTCATCGAACATATGGCCAACTTTTCCTAGGCTATATTGCCAATGAGATGAGAAAATATGTTCTTTTTTCTCTTCATGAATAACATATATTTTTTTCATTTCATCATCACCTACTAAAGTATAATCAAATAGTATGTGCAAGGCATCCTTCATTTTAGGCTTTCCAAAGGCATTGGATTTCTCCACTTTTTTCGTTAGTGATTTTAGTTCTTCTTGTAACTATTAAATCTTCATATCACTTGATTGTTTTAGCATTATTTTCTCTCTTGAGACTCTTCACTATACTCATCTCATCTTGTAGTTCATGTGTGATCTTATCTACCACATTTCTTGACTCAATTATTTTAATTTTTTTCTTGAGAAACAAAATTTGAACAACATGTATTCTCTTGTTATAGCCTTTGATTCATCTGAACCTTTTTAGAAAAATATGTATCAAGATCATCATTTTTGGATTCAATTTTCTAAACATCATATGACTTCTGATTCTCTTCATTTCCATGATCATTTTGGTTTCCTTTCGTTGCAGACTTGATTTTTATTTTTTCACATTGGGAATCATTCATCTCAGTCAGATCTGTAGGAACATCAATAAGCCATTTATTTAATCCTTTTATCTTGTTGAATTCAATTTATAGTGCTTGGATCCATATATATTTATATTTAATCTCTTCATCCAATTTCTTTGTTTCATAGAAAACATCCTCATTTCTATTTTTTAGAGTTTCTTCATCATTAGTAGTTAAAACTTACATTGGAATATCAGGTTCTTCAATCATTCCTAATGTCCCATGGAATGAATAGATAGTCTCATAGTCTGATACATTTTCTATTTCCTTCAAATCAATCACACTCTTTTTGCTAACACTTCCACCCTATGTAATTTGAATAGACTTCTGGTTTTCCTTTGAAGTTCTACCATTTTCCTTGAAAACCCAAGTTATGATCGAACTGAAACATTAATTTCACCGATACACTACAACATGTCATAAAATCCCAAGATTATAAAATAAAACATCCCAATGATAACAATTGTTAGGTCTAAAAGGAGGCTAGATACTCTGAAGGGGGGGGGGATAAAGGTATGGATATTCTATTTCAAAATTCTTCCTACCCCCAATGGATCTTGAGAACATTATTATATGGGTCACTTTGCCTTCACATAATTGTTAATGTTGATCTTATTATGTCCTTTATCTGATGATAATTCTTTGAATGTAATGTAGGAAAGAAATAACAAGGAAAAAATATTTTTACATGGTTCGCCCTCACTAGGATACGTCTAAGGAGAACACAACAACAATGTGATGATATAACAAATCCCTTAAATCTCACTACAAATCACATGGTTTGGGCTATATCACTTCAATTCCCATAATCACTACATTTACAATGTTTAATGTTTTCTTGCTACCTTACCAAGGGTCACTCCCTTAGTCACTTTCTCTGGCCCATTGCATGTGGGAAGGATAACCCTCTTCCTCTTCTTTTCTTCATTATTCTTGGAGGGGATCCACTCAGTGTTTATAGACTTGTATGTATATATATTATCTACAATTAATTCATCCAACTTTTTATGTAGATTCTCTATTGAAGTCCAAATTTTATCCATTGATGAAAACCCATATTCCACTAAACATTGGGGAATACGTTTTGAACTTACATTCGTAAAGCTCAATGATTTGAGATGTTCCTTATTTCAAAAAGCTCCAATAAGTCTTTGAAATATCCTAACCTCTTCACAAAGCACACAACATTTTAGAGAACACTACTTTGCAGAGCACAGTGCTTCATAGATCTCATTACATCGAAGATCTCACTACTTAGTAGAGCTCAAGATCCCGCAGAGCTTGATTAGGCACCACAAACATCCTTCTATTCTTAGAGATCAACTAGACTCTATAGATCCAAATTATATCTTGATGAACATATCCTTCATGAAATCCTTACTTTGTAAATATCGTTGAGCCAATGCAGAACACCCCATCTTCGTGATGCTCTCAATTCTTGGATGCATTGACATCAGTTAAGACTAGAACATTATTTTACCAAAGATCAATCACTCTTTCAATCCTTTATTTACAAACCACCCCTTTCTTTATGATATTGAAGCGATTATTGATTTTCACTCTTTAGTATATGTGGAAAAAAGAAAGGTATCCTATTATTTATAGGTATGATCGAACATGGAGCTCTACTTCTTCTGGTTCGATATCCAAATTAGTCAAAATGTCTCTGCGCTGCTCTTTCCCTTCGCAAAGCAGCAATGAAAATTTTCATTGTTTCTATACTCTCTGTCAAACGATTTGGATAGACTAAATGATCCAAATCTCATAATCGTAGAGACTCCTAAAAAACCTTTTCATCACCACAATGATCCCTTCTAATTATTTTAAACTATTACATTTTTTAAGATCATCATAATCACATAGATCACTGTTTAAATTCATCATGTATTTGTGAAATCCACTTCATGAATCCCTTCTTTGTGAAACTAACTCATTTTCCATATTTTTATTAGATCTTCAAGGAAATTTACTTTTAAAAATTCCCATAGAACTCCAAATATGGACCCAAATATTTTGGAATAAAAACAAAAAACAATTCCACCTTATATGTATTATTTCTATATTACCTCATGCTCATATTTTATTTCTTCATGGTTTTTTTTCAACATGGTTTGTTAAAAATATCTCTAGAACTCAACAATTCACCTTGAAATCCGTCTTTTTCAACAAACTCAACCAACCAAAAATGCTACAATGTTACCTTGAGGAATTTGTTCCCAAAAATATTTAACAATTTATTTTTAAAAAATCCAGCTCAAAAAATTTAGAACAGTGATTTAGGAAATATAGTATATGCCATTATAACATTAAATTATCATTATACCTATAGTGTAATGTGGAGGAAACATTCATGTTTCACTATCGTTTGAAACTAAGACCTCAAATATGCCTAAAAACTTGACATGGGTTTCCATGACACATAAAATATACTCCTAAAGTTTTTTAAACTTATTCGACACTCAATACAATTTAATTTATACCTATATATATTAGAATTCATCTATTGAAACTAACAGATCATCAATGATATTGTGATTAATATAATTCATCCTTTAAGATATCTTTATCTTCATCAAGTAACACTATAAAATCTTCTGTAATATTGTAACACCCCGAGATTTTATGAAAAATATTCTTTTTAATATCTTGTGTTATACTCTACACCAAAAGGATCTTTCATAATACACTTCTCTGACCTGGCTTGAATTACACGCAATCGCAACCTTCCTCGATAGCGTGTGTTGTACGCAACACCGAGTTTCGCTAAACAACGATATGTTATTAAGATATTATTAAAACTAGCCGTTATGAATAGTAATAACCACTTTTTGAAATTTAGTAAATTTTATTTTTCAAAATGGAATTCATTTTTGGATTCGTAATATCGAAATTAGCTTAGGGTGAAATTTTGGTACTTTTCGGATAAGTTTCATATTCTGATGAATAGTGAAAATTACTAAATTATAATTAAAAACAACTTTTTTAATCAAAATAATTAATAGTGATAAATTATTAATTTGAGTTGTTTTAAAGTATATTTAGAATATATTTTTACAACTTAATACAATGTTGGTCATTGGATGTAATTTCACATTTAAACCAGACATAAACAAGTGTCAATCTTTTGATAGATATTGTTTCTTAAAAACACGCTATTTGTTTTAACAGCGGGATTTAATTATAAAATTAATTAATGCAACTTCTATGTTATGAATTTGGTAAAATAGATTTCATTTTTGAATTCGGAATATAAAATATAGCTTAGGATGAAATTTTGGCATTGTTCTGAAAAACATCAATTTTTGATGAATAGTGAAACTACTAAGTGGTAGGTTAAAAACTAAATTTTGCATAAAACTTAATTTTACCGCTCCTGTGAATGGAATTTCGAAAATCCGACAGACACGGTTGATATCAGTAAGTAAAATGTAGTTCAATGAGATAAAAATAATTTTTTTGGTGAATAGTAACTTTTTACTTTTTCTACCGCGGTTAATTGTAAATAGGGTAACTAAGGGTAAATATGATATTACTATTACCCTAACACATGTCCTAATTCTATTTGATAAGTGTAATTCGACCAAAAACAACCTTATGAATAAAATATGACCATTTAGGCCCACTTGGATTAGATTAGGACATTTATTATTATTTAATTCAAAGAAGAGTTAAAAGAGACAAAATCAAAGTTTATTTACTAAAACATTTTTAATATAGGGTTATACATAAGATAAATTCGATTGTAAATATTCATTAGAAAGCTAAAAAGGTTTCCTACATAATGGTATTTTATTTATAATTTTTAGAATTTAAATAAATAAATTTATTTATGACACAACGATGATGCAGTAATTACCCTTTTAAGGAAATATTAACATAATTGATGTTATAAATGCTAAAATGAATGTAATTTGAGACTTTTTATGAATTACACTAATTTTCTAGGTTACTATGATATATTAATGTTGATTTAATTAACTTGGTACGAACATTTAATTCTGTTATGACTCTCACAAAAATCATATATCAAATAGTGTCAAAATTGACACAAAATAGTTTTTAAATCAAATATTATATTATTAATTGTTATTTTATTCCTAAAAATCTAAGGTTCGGCCAAATGACTTAGATAAGGATATATATATTAATAATAAACAATTTGGGGTTCGTTTGGCATGTTATAGTAAGTGTATTAACCATATAGTGAAAGAAAACAAAAAGACACGGTAAAAGATAAATTAATTAACTTAGAGTTAAATCTAATTGATAAGGTTAAAATAATACCCTAAACTTGTCTAAATTCTATTGGTTGATAGGATTTCGACCCTTCCCCACTTTATCTTCGAAATAAGACCCTTTGGAACCATTATAAACCGATTTTGACTTTAATATAAAATAATATTTTGAGATATTCCTAAGGTGCCCCTCTCCTCCCCTATAAAAGGACACCTCCTCCCCCTCCTCCTCACACCAATTTGAGCACTCAATCTCGGCCAAACCCTACCAAAATCTCTTCTCCACTTCCCTAGCAACATCCTAGAGGTTCTGGTCTTCCTCAAAGACCAATTTTTGTGCCCTAATAGGAGGTCTCAAAGAGGCACTTCAAAGAAGAGGAGCTTCGGACACGAACAAAGCAAATCGGACCTAAGGTAAGGGAAATATCACAATCTCATTTTTATCCGAGATTGTTTATTCGTAAGTATTTACTGGGGTGTATTTTATCATCCACATCCATGTTTCATCAATATGTAATATTATTTCCATCCACCTACAATTGTTTAAATCCATTTTACCCTTCGGTGAGTTTTTAGTAATATGTATGAAAGGAATCTTTTGTCGTTTTTTGTACGAGGTACTTTTTGACTTTTCCGACAAAAGTACAAAGAATGTTTTTTTAACTTATACGGCATGAATGGATTTTTAAAACATTATTTCCAAGAAACTTCCTTTACCAGTTTTCAAGTTTATTTTTAATCAACTTCTTTTATTTTAAAGTCGTATGACATGTTATGAAAGGAAAAATGTTTTTGAAGTAGAAATGATATTTTCCTCAAGAATGGAGTTCAAGTATTTTATCAAAATTATTTTCCATCTAAGATAATAAAAGGGTTCTGTTTTTTTTATCCCTATTATTACATGGATTTGATCATGTTGTGATGGAAATATTTTTATGAATTCCTTTATCTTATATGAATTGTTTTATGATGTCATGTTGTTTAAGAATCCCATTTTTTATTACATGGGTTACGCTATGATTTATGATTTATGATTATGTGGCACACATAAGAAAGGATTCATTATAAGATGGGTGGGACCTATATCTCCCTCCAATGCATTGGGTAAAGATTTCATATCTCATGAGATAGACATGGCTGGAATGGTAGGTTATACCGGTTCAGTGAAACAGGACTGAAACGAGGGTGACTCGATTCAGAAAGGGACTTTGTCCACTAAGATAGTCTTGGCATTGAGTCTTGACTAACAAGAAATGATTCTCTATGATTATGTGTGTATGCCAAAAAGATTCATGTTTTATGTTATGATTATTGGGATTACATTTCACTTCTATGATTTATCCCATGTTATGATATTATGAGCTTTTTTGCAGGTTAAGATTTCCAAAAGCTATGTTCTTATATATATGATGTGATTGATATTTCTTTTGTTTACCCTTACTGAGCATTTGAGCTCACCCTTTTATGTTTTCTTTTCCCCAGGATATAAAGAAAGGTTTTAGGTAAAAAAAAAGGATGACCTTTATGGGAGATATTGAAGAACTTTCACCACGATTAGAAGATTACGTTCCGAGTTTCCAAAGACACTAAACTATTACGATCCTTTAGTGTGTGTTTTTGTTATGTACTAAGTATTCCGCAAATGTAATGTAATGTCAATGTACGTCAAGCTTCGGGTCTCTACAGTTGGTATCAGAGGAAAGGTTTAGTCAACCTTTGGAAACTAGGATGCGAGAACGTTAGTAAGATCCCTAGAGATATTTCTAAGGTATGTCTAGGGATGTCCCTAAGGTTAAGTATACGCATAGGTTATAGTACTAGAATTAGGCTAACGATCATAGAATTAAACCTAAGATGATAGATATTTAAGGTACTTCCCCTTTACTATGTTGTCTTCCCTATCATGAATTCGCCTCTCACAAAATTCTTTTTGTGTTTTAGTTAATGGAGGGAACCAGAAGGAATTCGGTTAACATTGAATCCAATAGACAAATTGGTGACTATGAGCAACAAAATTGTGTAATGCCTAGAGATAAAGATATTGTAATTATGCCGAATCAGTCATCGCGATATATGATTAACAAGGTGGAATTTAGGGGTATGAATAATTCATCAAAGAAGAGGAAGATAAACTATTATGCATGTTCGCATGTTGAGGAGCATAAAGAAAGGAAGATTGAGATTTCTAAAGAAGGGAAGAAGAACCTTGAGGAATACCTCAAATGGAGGGACCGATGTTATCTGTGTGGAGAAAAGGGTCATAGAGTGACAAATTGTTATGGAGTTCAATGTCTTATTTGTGGAGAACATGGGCATTACCCAACTCAATGCCCTGACCTAAAAAGTTACTTCTAAATCAAGGAAGGAATTATTCCAGGACAATCATTGAAGTGGATGGACAGAAGTGTTTATGTATTGGTATTCAAGAATAATGTTGTTGAGGTACTTTTATGGTGTATTGGAATATTTATGTATTGGTCTATTGTGGTTTTCAATAATTTTAAGGTACCGGTAACCATGAAAAGTGATTCAGATATTTTAGAAAGTAGATGATATGCGCATAATGAAGGGATAAGGAGAAAATGAAATGTTTGAAAATATTCATGAGCTCATGATTGATATAAGGACTAAGTGATATCATGGTTTGAGTATATAGAATTTTGAGGATTTTGGTATGTGGAAAGTGTTAACTTTTAACTGCACTCATGTTTTCACTAAGGTATTCAAGAGAATACACGATTAAGGACTTTGAATGTTTGGAATGTGACCAACAAGACATATCTTATGATATATGGGGATCAACGACAGTATTAAATCTCTGGTAATCATTTTCACTATATTATGAGAGTGGACTATAGTATTATGGACAAGCCTAAAGATTAAAATGGATTATATTGGACATAAGTTAGTATTGTTTAAGGATAGAAGATTTTCGATATTATTGATGGGATGTTATAGTAATATAGTTTTATAAAAAGGAAAACCTGCAGGACGGGCGACAGCCCATCGCTTCGGACAAGGCTGTAGGAATCGAACCCACAACCGAAGTGCGACTGGCCTTTATCGCCTACCACTGACCTACAGGAAGTCCCTGTTTAGTAGAAACTAATTTTATTATATTAAGAAGTATGATATATGAAGTATAAGTCCATTTTAGGAACCATATATGATTAATCTCACTATAGAATGACTTATGTATATTTAATAACTTTTGCTAACCTTTTGTTTGAGACAGATGGAATGAACAGTCATTCTATCACATGATCTGCTAACACTTCACGAATAACAAATTCAACTTCATTTATTTAAGAGATGAAGTGGAAATTGTTCAAGGCACGAACAACAGTGAGATTGTACCAAAATAAAGTAAGTATTTATTCTAATTCAAATTTTCAACTTTAGGGAAATGATCTTGAAAACCAAAAATGTTGTCCTAGTGATCTTATACCTGATGAATCGGATGGTACCTTAGCTCGTCACAAATTTATGGATTTGTGATTATTGGCTTTTCCATAGCCATGTTCTCTACCACTCTCCATCAGAACATGATGGTTAGATTTTTCTTCCATATCCATATTTTCACCTATGTGGAAACCCAGTGATTAGTTTATTTGGGTAATTGTTACATTTCATACTTTAGTTTTTAAAGACAAGTTTTGGTATTCCTTTTTACGATGTGGGTTTCTATTAAAGAAACTTTCGAATAGTAAACCATTTATAATCCCAACGAATTTCGAGGGCGAAATTCATTTTAAGGGGGGTAGAATGTAACACCCCGAGATTTTATGAAAAATATTATTTTTAATATCTTGTGTTATACTCTACACCAAAAGGATCTTTCATAATACACTTCTCTGACCTAGCTTGAATTACACGCAATCGCAACCTTCCTCGATAGCGTGTGTTGTACGCAACACCGAGTTTCGCTAAACAACGATATGTTATTAAGATATTATTAAAACTAGCCGTTATGAATAGTAATAACCACTTTTTGAAATTTAGTAAATTTTATTTTTCAAAATGGAAATCATTTTTGGATTCGTAATATCGAAATTAGCTTAGGGTGAAATTTTGGTACTTTTCGGATAAGTTTCATATTCTGATGAATAGTGAAAATTACTAAATTATAATTAAAAACAACTTTTTTAATCAAAATAATTAATAGTGATAAATTATTAATTTGAGTTGTTTTAAAGTATATTTAGAATATATTTTTACAACTTAATACAATGTTGGTCATTGGATGTAATTTCACATTTAAACCAGACATAAACAAGTGTCAATCTTTTGATAGATATTGTTTCTTAAAAACACGCTATTTGTTTTAACAGCGGGATTTAATTATAAAATTAATTAATGCAACTTCTATGTTATGAATTTGGTAAAATAGATTTCATTTTTGAATTCGGAATATAAAATATAGCTTAGGATGAAATTTTGGCATTGTTCTGAAAAACATCAATTTTTGATGAATAGTGAAACTACTAAGTGGTAGGTTAAAAACTGAATTTTGCATAAAACTTAACTTCACCGCTCCTGTGAATGGAATTTCGAAAATCCGACAGACACGGTTGATATCAGTAAGTAAAATTTAGTTCAATGAGATAAAAATAATTTTTTGGTGAATAGTAACTTTTTACTTTTTCTACCGCGGTTAATTGTAAATAGGGTAACTAAGGGTAAATATGATATTACTATTACCCTAACACATGTCCTAATTCTATTGGATAAGTGTAATTCGACCAAAAACAACCTTATGAATAAAATATGACCATTTAGGCCCACTTGGATTAGATTAGGACATTTATTATTATTTAATTCAAAGAAGAGTTAAAAGAGACAAAATCAAAGTTTATTTACTAAAACATTTTTAATATAGGGTTATACATAAGATAAATTCGATTGTAAATATTCATTAGAAAGCTAAAAAGATTTAATACATAATGGTATTTTATTTATAATTTTTAGACTTTAAATAAATAAATTTATTTATGACACAACGATGATGCAGTAATTACCCTTTTAAGGAAATATTAACATAATTGATGTTATAAATGCTAAAATGAATGTAATTTGAGACTTTTTATGAATTACACTAATTTTCTAGGTTACTATGATATATTAATGTTGATTTAATTAACTTGGTTCGAACATTTAATTCTGTTATGACTCTCACAAAAATCATATATCAAATAGTGTCAAAATTGACACAAAATAGTTTTTAAATCAAATATTATATTATTAATTGTTATTTTATTCCTCAAAATCTAAGGTTCGGCCAAATGACTTAGATAAGGATATATATATTAATAATAAACAATTTGTGGTTCGTTTGGCATGTTATAGTAAGTGTATTAACCATATAGTGAAAGAAAACAAAAAGACACGGTAAAAGTTAAATTAATTAACTTAGAGTTAAATCTAATTGATAAGGTTAAAATAATACCCTAAACTTGTCTAAATTCTATTGGTTGATAGGATTTCGACCCTTACCCACTTTATCTTCGAAATAAGACCCTTTGGAACCATTATAAACCGATTTTGACTTTAATATAAAATAATATTTTGAGATATTCCTAAGGTGCCCCTCTCCTCCCCTATAAAAGGACACCTCCTCCCCCTCCTCCTCACACCAATTTGAGCACTCAAGCTCGGCCAACCCCTACCAAAATCTCTTCTCCACTTCCCTAGAAACATCCTAGAGGTTCTGGTCTTCCTCAAAGACCAATTTTAGTGCCCCAAGAGGAGGTCTCAAAGAGGCACTTCAAAGAAGAGGAGCTTCGGACACGAACAAAGCAAATCGGACCTAAGGTAAGGGAAATATCACAATCTCATTTTTATCCGAGATTGTTTATTTGTAAGTATTTACTGGGGTGTATTTTATCATCCACATCCATGTTTCATTAATATGTAATATTATTTCCATCCACCTACAATTGTTTAAATCCATTTTACCCTTCGGTGAGTTTTTAGTAATATGTATGAAAGGAATCTTTTGTCGTTTCTTGTACGAGGTACTTTTTGACTTTTCCGACAAAAGTACAAAGAATGTTTTTTTAACTTATACGGCATGAATGGATTTTTAAAACATTATTTCCAAGAAACTTCCTTTACCAGTTTTAAAGTTTATTTTTAATCAACTTCTTTTATTTTAAAGTCGTATGACATGTTATGAAAGGAAAAATGTTTTTGAAGTAGAAAGGATATTTTCCTCAAGAATGGAGTTCAAGTATTTTATCAAAATTATTTTCCATCTAAGATAATAAAAGGGTTCTGTTTTTTTTATCCCTATTATTACATGGATTTGATCATGTTGTGATGGAAATATTTTTATGAATTCCTTTATCTTATATGAATTGTTTTATGATGTCATGTTGTTTAAGAATCCCATTTTTTATTACATGGGTTACGCTATGATTTATGATTTATGATTATGTGGCACACATAAGAAAGGATTCATTATAAGATGGGTGGGACCTATATCTCCCTCCAATGCATTGGGTAAAGATTTCATATCTCATGAGATAGACATGGCTGGAATGGTAGGTTATACCGGTTCAGTGAAACAGGACTGAAACGAGGGTGACTCGATTCAGAAAGGGACTTTGTCCACTAAGATAGTCTTGGCATTGAGTCTTGACTAACAAGAAATGATTCTCTATGATTATGTGTGTATGCCAAAAAGTTTCATGTTTTAAGTTATGATTATTGGGATTACATTTCACTTCTATGATTTATCCCATGTTATGATATTATGAGCTTTTTTGCAGGTTAAGATTTCCAAAAGCTATGTTCTTATATATATGATGTGATTGATATTTCTTTTGTTTACCCTTACTGAGCATTTGAGCTCACCCTTTTATGTTTTCTTTTCCCCAGGATATAAAGAAAGGTTTTAGGTAAAAAAAAGGATGACCTTTATGGGAGATATTGAAGAACTTTCACCACGATTAGAAGATTACGTTCCGAGTTTCCAAAGACACTAAACTATTACGATCCTTTAGTGTGTGTTTTTGTTATGTACTAAGTATTCCGCAAATGTAATGTAATGTCAATGTACGTCAAGCTTCGGGTCTCTACAAATATTCCTAATCTCGGCTTTATTTATAAATAATTCTTTATTAGGCTGATTACATTTCTACATGATCTAATTAACCTCTATTTATTAATTCCATGAATATCCTTATAATCCAATTATAAAATCAGATTTCTATGATCTTTTCCCTCACTATGTATAATCATATTCTCATAAAATTGCTTGAACCATGAATTTTATCTATATAGGTTATATTTTTTTCTTATTACTCACCTAATATTCTACAACATCATCAATTATTGATATCTCTTAGATAGTGATTGATAATATATCCAATTATCATAAAACCTTTTAATGTAATTATAAACCATTAGAATTGTTTCTTCAACACTAGATAATAAATCATTTCATATAAACATTATGTGTGATATATTGAAATATATCAAGGTATCTATCTTACCTTCCACATTAGTTAAAATTCAACATCAATTAAAATAGTTGTATAGAACAATATTTCTCCCTACATAGGAATCAATTTATTTTCTAATCCCTCATTTAAAAATAAATCAATAAATATGAATTTAATATGTCTATTTTTTAAAATACTTTCCACATAAATTTAGATTCATTAAAACTATATGTTTGAGCTACTAATTATGAGAAATTAAACAACCCCTTTGAGTTATAATCCAATGATACTATAGTTCTTTAGTTCCTCATATCTATTTTTTTATAGCTGACCTCTAATAAATTTTCAGTAACTCTTCTTTTTATATAGTACTTAATAAAAATTTAATCTTTATTCATTCCATATCATTATATTAAATTTCTATATGTATATCATAAAACCCATATATGGATGTAGCTCATTTAATAATTATTATGTTAACTTTCCACCTTTAAAAGGGATATATAAAAATACCCTAATCCAATTCAAATAGAAACCTCATTTAAGAAACATATGAATAAGTCAATAAATTCTATGTAACCCATTTTAGTCACTAACATCCATATAGAACATGAAACCGAATAATTTAATTCCATTAAAAAATCCTCCTATAATTAAATCATTGTACTAGAAAAAATTAGTCTATAAACGTGGAAGAAAATATGTGTAATCCATACCAAATATGTTTTTAAATATTGATACTTTCATAAGTATTTTTATTTTGTATTATCTTCCTTTAAATAATTGTAATAAAACTTGGGTAATACACCATGACTATTTATTGAGTTGTGATGTCTAAAGGGAATTTTAATTTTATGTTTAGTGAGGTGTTTTTTTGATAACCATGATTAAAAATTAAATTTAGTGATTTGTAATATGTAATGGTGATGATTTTGGATGTTGTTTGAGGATTGGTGAATAACTTGAGTGTTCAGGTGGTTGTCAGAGCAGTGAACGAGTGGTCAAGTTGCAAAAAAACAATTGTTGTAGTCTATTCACGACATGAAACATTGTATTAGTTACATAGATAAACATCACACATGAAATTCTATCTATGAATGAGTGCATTAGAATTAGGAGTACTTTCATCACATAGCAAAAACATTTAAATAGAGGTTCACCCCATTGAATTGTAAAGGAGGAGGGTTGTTTCCCCTATTTCGAGTTTTACAAAACATGAACCACTTGGTTCATTCCATGCTTAGTGATAGGTGGTGTGTTTTGATGTGGGATAGGAAATATTTTTATTTTTTGGATTTGTGTCTTTTGGGGGCTTCAAGTGATGGGAGGGGTATATTTAGGTCAACCTCTCTCCATATTATCTCTAAAACCATACATTTGGGATGATTATGAGTGTAATTTAATGATTATTCTTAGTGAGTCTCTAACTTCTTCTACCTTATTCATCCTTTCAATTATTTCCATCTTATTTCAGATGAATCTTGATAGGGTTTGATGATGATTTACCTTGAATAATGATGGAAATTTTCATGTTTTATTTCATTTATGGATGGAATAGCTAGAGGACATCTCAAGATTGTATTTATATTTCATCACACATGGGTTTAATGTATGTATCTCAACATATGTATTTTTCTAGGGTTTTCCTACAAAATAGATGAAATTGATGGTTGAATTTTTCGTGAATGATATATATTTTTTATGAGTTAGGTTCAAATTCTTATGAGGATTAGACCACACCAATGTATCTTGGTTTCGGTACACATTGGTTTTTTGTTAATATTTTGAGTGTTATTCCTAATTAAATTATACTATAAATTAATTTTTAATTGCTATAAATGATTGATATGACTAATAATAAATATATATATAGTCATTGATCAGAATTATTTCTTTAAATAAAATTTATGATATTGATATGACTGTGGAATAGACTTTGAATAGGGACAGGAAAGCCTTAGATGAGCACTCATGCAGTGAAATGAAAAAAGAAATAGATTGTATTGGTGGTATTAATATATTTCCTCTATGTAATTATACACGACTTATGTGGAATGTGATATTTTCGATCTAAATATTTTGGGACATATATGTGTTAATATATTAAAAGTAATTTAATTAATATAACATTGACATGAATGAACTAAATAATGATCTAAGGGATTTGATAGACCTTTGTTCACTGGTTGGATGACTAAGTAATTTATAGCTGAGGCCTTGATTATTATTGTATTCCTTGAGAAATATGGACCCTAAAGGGATGTGGGGGGACAATGTGAACCTAGTGAACCATATGTTAGAGCCTTATACACCTCCTCATATAGGAGAGTGCTGGGTTGGGAAGATTGGATCATGTAGGCCATGTGAGAACCTTGAGATGAATTTAAGACTTCAAGCTATTTGAGATGAGCATGGGTAGAGAATTCCTCTACCAAAAAGACATTATACTTGAGTTATAAAACCATATAAGGATTATAGGTTAAAATTGGAAGGAAGACCATCTTGATACAACCATGGAAGAGAGATGAGAACTATTTATTTTTATGAGAAAAATGCCAGTAATGCTTATCTTTTTAGGCTAGTGAGTCCATGTTTTGATCATGATATTTTTGAGGGACACCTTTCTCTCAAAGTGACTATATTTTATTTAGAGTAGTTAATTGGATAAATGAACCCATGTGGGGTGTCAAGATTATGGTGTTACCTAGGGTACCAATGAGGGATTCCTAATGATACTTTGACTCTAGGGAGGGAGCATGTGAGAATGATAAATGATGATTATTGGAATCACCTCAGAAATATAATCGGTTATGTGAGATTTATATGGTTGTGATGATGATATGTTGTGCACTTGGGAGGCCATCCTCAAACTTGCGGGATGGGTTTGGGAAGATGGCCCACCCAGTTGAGATACATATATGAGAAAACTTATGTAAGGCACACTTCCACTGAGATGTATTGAGATACATGGGATACTTTGGATGTTCTCCTTGGGTCTACCCTATATATATTATATTGTGTTAATAACCTTCCTATTAGGGTGAAAACATGACTCGGAGTTTCTGGACGAAATTTTTTCCCCATCAAGGCTATCTCTAGATTTACTAGATGATTATTTTTTCTAGTAGTTCACTCACATGAGTGATTAGATGAATTTATATACCAACAAGAAACTAACCTAAGATGCCATTTGACATGATTGAATTATAGGTAACACCACTAAGTCACTATAGAAAATTTTTCATAAAATTTTGTAGATACAAACCTCAGTTTTTGGATGAATTAATTTCTCAATAGGGTGAAGATACACCCCCCCCGAGTTCCCTAATGCCTTTATTTTTTGACAGGGTACAAATACAGTTGATTTTTTACATGTTGTGTTTTCTAAGGTGAGGAGAGTTGAACCGATCATTCTAGATGAGTGGTATATATATGTTAATCTAAGAGGGACACAATAGAGCTTTTGTGATCGATATAGCATTGGAAACATCAGATATAATCCTAGGATCAAATGATAGAGACCGATGATACTTTATTTTTTAGTATGTTCTCATAGGATTTTGAAATGGTCATGATATTGTTTTGAAAAATTAGTATATGTTCTTAGAGAATCCCAAAAATCAGTTAGATCAGTTATAATTATATATCAGGTGTCGTATTAGATCCAAAGTATTAACAATTGTAATTTCATTATGTTTTCACAATATGTTTTATTTATATTTTGAGTATATCGCATGTGTAAATACTACTTTACTGGTTATGTTTTGGATTTTGTTATTGGTGCATGACTAGTTTTATTGAAATTGTACTCCTCTAGTAATGATACTTGGGTACCTGACTAGGATTCAATGTCCACAGGTTGTATAGAGGCGTGATATTTGATCATGTAGCTAGTTATCTTTAATAGTGTTAAGAGATAAATAAGGTATGGCTCGAGGATATCAGATGATCCTTAAACATTTTGTTTTTTTTTAAAATGTCAACAAACCAATGGGAGATACAATTTACACTACATTGATCCTAAGTTTGTATTATTTCTTTCTTTCAAATTACATTTGATATATTATTTTTTGTTTTACTACTCTTCATGCATTGATATATTATTATTGATGGTTTGTGCTCTTTTAAAATTATTTAAACCTTTTATATAGGGTATAGTTTCCCAAGATAACACTATAGACTCCCGTTACTAGTATGTTGCCTCTGGTGTATGGGGATGTTCATTTGAGGTCACATGGTGACCTTGTCCAGTTATTGTTGAACATGAACCCGGACCAGAAGCCAAAAAGTGGTATCAAAGATTTTATATGATTTATATCATAGAGTGAATCTATTTTTTAACATAATTGTTGATGTAATGGTACGATGGATACATATGAATGTGTTAGTGTATCATAATAAAAATTTATTTTAAAATAATAATAAAATCATTTTCTTTCCAAATACACAACACCATGAATTATACGATATGCAACATACTATAAAAATATAAATAATTAAATATGATGGTAATAACCTAGCCATTTGATTGATTGGTTTTAATATGAGTAATCCCATTATGAAATATATTTATAATTGCATACTCAATAAAAATGCATTGATAAATTCTTAATAAATAAGTGGTTAATTTTTTAGTTATGTCATTTTATGATTTGAAAACACATTTTATTCAAAATAAATTTTTATGTTTTTTGTATTTCAAAATTTTATTCAATTTATTCATATCATAAAAATTTTATTTTACAAATAGGTTTTCATTTTTGAAGTTATCAAATGGAAATTCACTTATGGTTAATTTTTTTATTTTTATAAATTTTTTATTTTTTTAGTGAAGAGTGAATAATATTTATTCTTTTGAATACTATATTTTTATTTAATATATTTAAAAATTATAAATTTATTTGAGTTTCTCCAAAAATTACATTAGTCTATTTTTTAGATATAATTCAACTATTCTGATTAGAATCCAAATTATGCTTAATTTCAGTATAAAACATCTTTAAACTTCGAAATGCATTTTTTTTGGAAAACCATTTTCATCATGTTTTGTGGGGTTACTTTTAAAGTTATTTATACTACTTATAGGCATTGAATTTTATAAAATAGATTACATATTTTGAATTATATGTATTAGATTTTTTAAAGTAGTATAATTTTTTTATAATGATTATAAACTATGATAAATATTTTTTAACCATTGAAAGGATAAAATAGATAATTAAGTTTAAAATTAATTTTATAGGGATTTAAAACTCAATTTAACATCTATATATATTATATTTTATTAGTTTAGTTTTACCATAGTAACTTAAATTTTATGATAGGGAAACATGGTTCCATATTTTTTTGATAATGACCATAATATTATTTTAAGTAAATAATAAATACTGAATGTGACCTTATTTCATTAAATATTAATAATACAATTTTATATGGATGGATGTGGTTATGTTTGGTAATAATATTTTTTTAATGATAAATGATTTTTTATCTGGGTATTTTTTTTATTTTTTATTGATGAAATAAGTACCTTAAATTCATTCGTGATGTTGAAACAGTTCTTGTTAATGAAATATTAAAATGAAGTATATTTTTTTATGTTGACATAGTTTTTACTGTTAAAGATGAATATATGCAAGTTAGTGGTTGTTATGCTCAAGTGGTATGGATTTAACACACCCTCACTGACTATGACATGAGTTTTACTAAAACCCAAATACGTTGAGACAACACAAGTCTAGTTCCCTATGTTATAACCTAAATGATAAATCACATTCTAAACACATAGATATAGGACACCATTTCATTCAGGAGAACACACTTAAAAGAGATATAATTTTACAATTAATTGTAATGAAAAAAATTATGATATTTTCACTGAAACCCTTAGTTCTCATATATTTAAATATATTAAATTGAATATAGTAATGATCAATATCAAAGGATTATTCGTATCTACTTCATATTTACCAATATCCATACATTAAAAACTCATTTTCAAAGGGTGAGTACATATCTTTTTGATTTTTGAAAAATATAGGTATTTATAAAATGATTTTTCATTTTATAAATGTTTTTACTAATAACCTTTTCGACTCAAAAAATTTAAAAAACATTCGGACTCAAAAAACATTCTAAAAATTTTCATGACTTTTTTTTATAAAACTATCAATATCATTATTTCTGACTTAATCAGAATTTTTTATAAAACTATCATAATCATCATTTATATTAAAACTAATAGATAATATTTTTTAAAACTATCATTTTCAATTTATGTACAAACACCATTAATAACTAGTTATTTATACAGATGAAAACTATTTTACTTAGAAAGGTAATATTATTTTATTCTTTATTTTTATCCTTTACATTAGTCTATATATTTTATTGACTAATTTTTCTTTATATATATTTATATTTAAAAATATTGGATTTGTTTTTAAAAATAATTTTTTAATTGGACTATTTTATACATCATTGAATGTTATTCTTAAAACATGAAGTGTTTAAGTAGATATTTAAATATTTCATTATTAAATATCACAATTTAGATCAGATAATGGTTTTAATATACATAGTTGAATGTTTTGGAATATGAATCGTTGCATATTTGTGCCTATAAAAAGGTTGGACATTACATTTTCCATATCACCTCTGAACCTATGTGAACCAACTACAACCACCCCTTAAAGAGATTGGTATGATTGTTTTCTCTTTTATCCGATTACTAGAACAAGTCCCACTATAATGGAAACTAAAGTGGATTACACAAAAAGGAATATTTTTCACAAACAACTTTTAGAGAGATATTGGAATGAAAAATATGATTCAATTCTCAAAATGAATATTTCTTTAATAGGTTAGGAAAATATTTTTGTAGATATGTCCGATAAATTTTTTTCCTTGTACTACACTATAATCATCAGAAAGTTTTATTCATGAGTTGAGTTTTTTTTCATAAAATGTTAAGGATCAAGTCTCTTTAACATATTTTAAAAATAAGTATAATATTTCTTACAAATGGGTTTTATATTTACTAATAATTCGTTTAGATAAAGAACCATTTTTACCTTCTTATAAGTTATTTGATAAACATGGATCTTTTAGGAAAACCAATGCTGATGCATATTTTTTTCCTTCTTATGTTAGGAAATTATAACATATTTGTCCAAAATATAGGGGTTTAGAATTATTGATGTATGGGCGTTAATACCAATAAAAGATTATAAGGAAACCTTTAAGGTTTCTGATATTTTCATCTTGGATTTCTTGATCAACATGAGGAAAATTAACATAGTGAAATTTGTTTTCATTACGGTGGAAGAAATCAAGAGAACCTCAACAAAATGACATATTATTATGTTTTATTCTATCATTAATAAGTTTCTTGTGAAGACTATACATCATTTATAATTTGGGAACAAAACATATCCAATGAGACACAATATTTCTTCTATTGGGCAAGATACAATCTCGAGAATAAAATTTATTTTTCAATAAAATACAATGATATTTAGTGATAAATATTATGAAACCACATAGGTACCATAAGTGTCTAACAAGATATAGAATATTTAGAATAAAAGGAAGACAAATTCTTCCCCACCAAATATGAAAAATAAAGATAATAAAATGTCAGATAAAGAGTTAAAACATTTCATTAAAATTAATTATCCAAATAATCCTAGAAAAAAAATTTGGGATAGGTAATGCTGATGACTTAGTCATAAAAATTTATGATGATTTTGTGTCAGAAAAAGAAAAGGAGAAAAGAAAATGAAAAAATATATTAAAAGAAACTAATATTTGTGAAAGGTTGTAGAAATGTTTGGAAATAGCTTCTCAGAATCCTATTTTATAAGTTTCCCATACCGATCAAATCAATCAATATTTTGAATTGAGTTTCTTGAATCTTCGATTATTTCAATAGTTGTCCCTTCAGTGAATGATAAGGGAAAAATAAAATAATTAGTTAAATAAGTTACTACATTTTTCCATGAAAAATAATTATCTTCTAAAAAATCTAGAAAGGTAATTATTATAATTAAAAGGTTGTTATTTCTAAAACATGAAGAGGAAGGATAATGAGAAGAATAAGAAGTAGAATAATATGAAAACAATTATACAAAAAAGAAGTGTAAGTAGAATAAGAAGAAGAATAAGAATAATATAACGGAGAAGAGGAGGAGGAAGAAGATGATGAAGAAAGAATAGATTATGATAAATAGATAAAGCAAGATAAATCATTGGAATCGTCATCTTGATCTCTACATACATCCGAGTCAAAAAAGTATAATAAATTAGAAGGATCGCAAGAAGATAAATCATTATCATTAGAGATTGAAAATTTTTCAACAAAAGAGTTGGAAAAGTCTTCATCAAATTAAGGAGAATAAGATAAAAAATTAGAAATAAAATTTTCGGAAGATCATAAATTAGATAAAAATGTGTACATTATATATGTTTTAAAATATAAGAAGGTTTTAATGAAATGAAAATGAAAACATAGAAATGGAATAAAAACCCAATGCCAAACCCACTAAACTGAAACCCCCAAAAGCTTCTTCAGGATTATCAAACATAAAGGAAAATATTTATTTTAAGAAGTTTGATTAGATAAAGAAATATATGAGGAGGTTATGTGATACCATCCAATATTTTAATAATTTATAAGCAATATTCTAATTTATCTAGAATAGTTTCAATATGAAAATTTGTTCGGTGAATGTATTCACTAAATCAGTTGTTATTATTGAGGCATATTTGAATCATTTTCAGGAAATTGGTGGGACATAGAATAGATAGTATAATCATATGGTGATTTGTTATAATCAATATAATAGTTATCTTTGAGATAATGATGACCAGTTAACGAAAATGATATAACTTACTCTAGAAATGGAAGTATCCTTTAACAAGTGATATTCAGATTTCTGGGAAAAATTGAAGTTTCTTGAAGATTTTAGAGACCCAACAATTGATGAGTTTGAGGAAGAGAAACTTTTTAAAGGAAAGGTTCACAGTTTGAAGTTTGAGAATATCAATCTTAAATTTTGTGAAGATGAATTGATCCTTATGAAGGAAGAGAATATAAATATTACTGGTGAGGATAATAGTTTTAAGACTGAATCCCAGATACATGTAGTGAGGGAAAAAATCATGAGCCTAGAGAAATAACATGACGAGATATAAAAATATGAAGTCATATATGAAGAAATTAATGAATAAAGAATAAAAACGTTTTTTATTATGAATTCTTGATATATTATTTTCGAATAATTTCAATTCAATAATATAATGGGAATAAATTTTTTATCTGAATACTTATGCTTGAATATCTTTCAATACATTTGGTTATATTTTATTTATATGATTTCTTATATTATTAGTTAGTTCATAAATTATTTTTCAATATATTATTACTCTTCTATCATATTAGGAATATATACTCAGTTACCATTTATTTTTGAAAATTAAAAAGGGAAAGAAGGTTTGAATATTTTATAATGGTGGAGAGTGTTCTTAGAGATTCATAAAAGGGGAAGTAATTTTTTTAAGGGAGAACATTAAAGGGATTAGGTCTTAGATAAATTATTGGATATATGTTTAAGGGGGATATTTATCTAAGGTGGAGAAATCGTTATTAAAGATTTTCCTTTAGGGGTAGAATTAGAAGAATTTATACATTATACCATATAATGAATTAGTTATAAACTCAATGAGAGCTATAAATAATATCTTCAATTTCCATAAAATTATAAAGGGTTGTACATATTTTAATGTTATTATATTCATTTATGTATTGTGTTTTGAGCCTTTCAAAAAGGAAGAGACTATTTAGTCCAAAGCCTTGTGTCTTAATTATCTATTCATTTATCTTTGGAAATCAAAAAACCCTATTTAAATATTTGTTTACCAACTTTATATTTCCAAAAGTGATTTATTATGTTTTCTAGAAAACATTTCTTCATACCACACATAAAACTGTTTTGAATATATTATGAATATAATCTTTAATTATTCAATCTGATCAGTTGGACTAGAGGTGCATCTGATACATTGGACTGACTATTGGTTTGATCAGTGGTTATACTTACGTATTAATGATGAAATTCATGACCATTTGACTAACACTAGTCCTGATACATCAGAATGACTATCATTGAGTTTATCATATTGATAAAAAATAAGAAATTCAATTAGATTTTCCAATCATTATAATCATAATATATAGACTTGTTTCTATCAGATGGAATCTATGTTAGCATTGTAATGGTGGTAAACAAGAAGGATTTCAAACATTCATTTACATATGTTCTTTTAAGTGTAAGCTGTTTGATATCATTGTAACTAACTCTGAAATGTGGCCATTTGATATTTTCCTATAAATAGAAGGACATTTTAAGAGTTGGGCGCACAAACATTAACAACACAATCCTTAAAACTTTTATGTCGAATTAATATCTCATTCATTGTCTTTATAATAATTTTGAGAGTTGAAGTTCCGAAGAATACTTTTCAGGGTTGTTATTCATTTATAAAAAATATGATTTCATATATTGAATCTGATTATGGTACTGATCGAGTTCTTCTAGGGTTATGCAGAAGGTGAATATGATCCATTAGGTAAAATAATTCTAGTTCTAGGAAGATATATTTCAATCATTGCATTAATGTATTTTGGGGATAGAAATATATAGCTTATCATTCTCATTGTATAAATGGATATCCTAGTAAGTAAATTCAGACCATTTGGTTGGTATAAAACTTTATATACCACTATTCAGATTTTTTGACCACCTTAGATAATAATATTAAAAGTGAATCATTCAATAAATCTTATAAGGCATTCTCACTTTTATAATATATCATATTTCATGTTGGTATGAGTTTTACATTCTGAGGTGCATTGAATTGGAAAGTTATTTGTTATCATTTTATTTCTGACAAACCATTTTATCAGTGTTTTTATGTTACTGATAAAACATGAAATGATATAATCAGATAATCTATGATTCCAATTCTGAAACTATAATCATTAAATGATCTGTGAATCTAATTTTTTTTTTTCATAAAGTGGTGTTTGTTCTTTCTAGCTTAATGTTTTAAACTAAAATTCAACCATATTGTAATCATAGTAACCCCTTCGATCCAGAACAATGGTGTTACATAATTTTTTTTGGATTAGAATAATGTATTTGGTATGTTTTAAGAGATTATATTTATATTACATTAATCTTTGTTTTTTTAAAAATTCAACTATGTAAAGATTCATTAAAATGATAGTATTGGTATCTTTTGTTAAATAACATTTATTAAATAAATTATAATTCATAAAACTATTATCATTAACAAAATTTATGTGATAATGTTGATACAATTTCCCATTGTAAAAATATGGGTAATTTTTCATTTTATATTAACATTATTGACACATAAAAATTAAAAAACATTGAAATAATTATATTCATCAGATGGGTAAAAAAGAGATAAAATTCGGGGAAAAGGGTTAAAATTTCATCTAAAACTATCAAAAAATAATAGGCTAAGATTATTTTGACATAGAATCATCTTATGTTAAAAATATATCAATTTTTAGTGACTTTAACATGTGATAAAATATATACTGTATAATATATTATGTAATTCAAAGGGTTCCCCTCTACTATCTTTTATATAGAATCCACATATCATTTGTTCCTTATACATTATGTACTACTTACCATGAAAAAATCATACTATATCCTATTATTAAATTCCTTGGATACATTTTAGAGTCGATGGTCTTATTAAATGATCCCCCGATAGTCTATAATGAAATATCCTAAGGAGGGGTTTCAAAGGGAAGATAATAATATCAATAGAGAATTAGAAATTTACCTCTTCTTACACGTCCTTCATGTGACATCCCATGTTTCAGTTACATTAACATTTTATTATATATTTGGATGTTATATAATAATTTGGTTGATTTTGGGAGTTTCTTGATGTAGTTGGAGTGTTTCCATAGGGGTTTTAATGCTGAATAGTTTGACAATGTCTTGGGGAAACAATTAATCTTATCCAGGACACAATGTAACTAATTATAGGAGTCAATAGGTAGGTTCATGGATGGTGCATATTTAGGAAAGGACATGCATGTTCTAGGTAAAATCTTATGTGGCAAGAAAGAGGAAATAATAATGGTCAAAATATGGTTTGGCCAACCATTTGATCCAATTGTGAATGGGGATTTTTGGAGCCAGTAGCATGTACACAGTACCCATATGGTTTACTAAACCACTTGGCCTAACCATTTGGTGTGATTTTATTGATCCAAAAAATCTAGTTTCACAATATTTTTAGCTTTAAACAATCATTTTGTTCTCCTCTCTTAGGATCTTGAACGCATATACTTACCTATGAATATCATGGAGGTTACTTTGATCTAGAAGTAATATTTAATGGATCTAGGTGCATTGGAACTTGGAAATCAATGGGAAGTGTGTGTTTTCTCTCATAATATTTTTATGTTATCATCTCCTCTGACAGAAAACATTAGATCCAATATATTATGGATAGATCTATGATCCACAATATTTTTTGATGAGATCATGATTATATATATTTAAGAGAAGAGGGTTTAGTCTCATATATATAGGTTAATTTTTTTCATTCACCATTTCCATCACCCATTTATAGGTAGGTAGATTATCTATATTATCCCCTAAATCTATAACATGATTTCATGATTTTATTTAAATTTGTTTATTTTATCTATATATGATACTATGAATGATATATTTATGGTAAAAAAAATTTATGATTTGGGAACATGGATATATTTTTGGATTTTGGAAAACCCATTATTTTGTAAGGTTAATGTATGGTTTAAAATCATGCTTTTAGTATAATTCAAGAATTATATTTTCTGGAATGTTATAAATTGAAGAAATGTTTTATAATTAATTCTTGAAATGACAATATGGCATATATGGTTGCACTTTTTTTGATATGGAGAAAAACCATGAAGTACCAACATAAATGTAGGATGAAGAATTATTTTGAACTACAACCATGAATATGAGAAACCATGAAATGACTGAGTGATATGAAGAATCACCAGTCACCTCTATAGTGGTGTCCATGGAATTCTTGTGTGTTTCCGTGTTCTTATGATCATGTTATAGTGATAACATGTTGTAGGGAACTTAAATATTATTTTATAAATGTTTTCATATATAGAACTCGTTTTTCTATTTTTATAAATCTATTTTTATGATTCTCACTAATTTTACATAAAATTTAGTAACATAGGTGAGTATTTGTAATTATATAAGGATTTCCTACTAAGTGTTATAATAAATCCTTGAATGGGAAATTTTGTATGTTTTCAGATGTTTTTCTTAAGAACAAAAGTAAAGTTATTTCCCCATACATCTTCAGTAGTGCATATTTATAATATATACTTGTATGGAATTTAGAGCATGAAGTTTACCTTTTGATGAAATTGGTGTGATTACACATTGGTTTTGATGCATTGAGTCATCCTTTGGTTTCTATGAGTCCGATGTGGTAAATTTCAACAACAGCTGTGGCATTATTATTATTATTATTATTTGTTTTCTTTAGATTTTTATTGTTTATAACCACGAATCATATAGTTTTTTAGTGGTTTATACCTAGTTTTATCTAGTTATGTTTGTAAATTAGTTAAAATCTTCCCAAATGTTTTATTAAAACCTTGGAGTTCATTTACATTATTTTGTGCATTGGAGATGACACCTATCATTAGTGGTACCTCTAACATGAAATAATACAAGAAGTTGTGTGGGGGATGTTATAAATGGTATCAATTTTGATTGGTCATCATATTGGGTAGTAGCAAGGAGATTGGAAATTACGGAACACAGAATATATTGTATAATAACATAGGTAAACTATTGTTAATGAACATTAAGGTATTAGGGTGGTTCGGGTAACAAAAGTGTTGCAGGAAAATTCTTCTTGTGTTTTCATCTCGTCATCAAGGGTTTAGCCGATGATTGTAGCATAAAATTCATCATCAATGATACTTTCCACCAGGGATCCTTTGTTCATATTTTGTTTCAATATTTATGGTAATTTATTTATAATTATTGTAGTTTTTATGATTTGGAATATTATAAGACTTTAATTGTTAATGAATGATTACTAATTGGTGCGTTGTTTGGGTTATATAGAAATGGATTCTATTTGATTTAATAGACACCCAGAGATAGAGTACATGGAAAATATAAATTCACCTTAACCACATGTGAACCAATATATTATTTAGTGAATCATTCAACCTTTTCATCCTGTTTAAAAAATCGAAATGAAAATCCTATAAAACTGGATCATTATACAGAATTTTAGAAACACAACCCACTAATCAATCAAGGGGATTTAGAACCTAAAAAAGAAGATTAATTGATGAATAGAATGAACTAGATCATTGGCTTCCTAGGAACACTGAATAATGTAAATTATATTTAAGTAGTCTACATGATGTAGGATATTGTGTGCTGATTTTTGGGTATTCATATCTAAGATAATGTTTTCCAAGGACTTATATTGGATGAATTTGAAGAAATGTTGAACAAGAAAGTCGGACCTCACACCTTCAAGAGATCCAAAATAATAAATTTATTTACCCTAAAGAACGAGTATCTATTAATATGAAATATATTAGTATGTTTAGTAACATCATTCATTTGTAAGAACATGTGGAAGCTAATAAATCCATGAAGACATGTAACTTGGTTTATATAGTATGAATAGAGATTCATTCTAAGATAACAATCCCCTATATTACTGATTATATTGTGATGATTAACAGATATATGGTTGTTAAAATGGATATCATTAGAAATCTGTATGGAGGAGGTATGTTTTTCAAAAAAGTAATATGTAGGGAAATAAAATACTAGGGGTATGAAAAAGAGGGGTTAATACTTCCAATGTAGTTGAGAATATAAAATCAGACCACATAATCTATTAAGTATCTTCCATGTCCAAGAATAGAGTATGAATATATTTAATTCTATTTAATCGATCAAATAAATATATATTTTATGGAACCATAAAGAGTATGTCAGTACTATAATTGGATGAGATATCTTATTTGTTATTATTGCAATGCTATTAAGTTAACTACTAGGAATACATCTCATGTTTCCTAGAAATATTAACTATCAACTAGGATATCATGTCAGAATAGTAGTTTTACTCAGAAAAGAGTGAATCGGGGTGATTCTAGGATCAACATGAAACATCATGTAACAACAGATAATAAAGAACAAAATAATAAGGGGGAGTGAGTAAGAAATTATATGTTGCGGAATATTTGATTAGAAAAGACCAATTATTCCCTACAAAAATATAAAGTACCATTATTCTTATTAATGTTATATTCGATAATAGTTCATCCCACTCTTTTATCAATTCATGTTTTATTGATCAAATGGGTAGCATTGAAATGATGAGGCACGTAATGAGAATATTAGAGCCACTCAAGAAATGGGATTTTAAGGTATTTAAATGCGAAAATTGTACTATGATAATCAATGATGTCCAATTTTATTGGGAATTTTATATTTAGGACATTGGTGAAATTTAATTCATCATTGGAATGATTTTTTTAATTTCTTTCAAGGACTATATCGATTTTCATGCATGACGGTTAAACATTACATCTCCTCATGTGGCAATGTATCTCTTTAACAATGGTTGTTATGTGAAGGTTAAAATGTGTGGAACTATGTGACCAATGGATAAAAATATATTTTATCAATATTTTTATCCACTTTGGGGGATAAGTTACATAATTTAGACTAGAATTTTTTTTCCGACCATTTTGGATCAATATCCATACGTTTTTCATTGACACTTTCACTTGTTTTCCACCAAAAAGAGATGTAAAATTTCATATTGGTATCCTTATAAGAAAAAATAATATTTAATTACTATTATTTAGAATGGTTCAAGTGAGATTAAAGTAGATAACAATCCAATTGGAATAATTGGAATGTACAGTTTCTATTAGACCAAGTACACAACCATGGGTAGCATTAGGTCTTTTATTAAGAAGGATGATGGTTTTTTATGGATAGATGTTTACTATAATAAGATCAATTAGGTTATGATTAATAATAGATATCCACTACCTCATATTTATGTCCTTTTTGATCTATTGAAGGGAGGCTAATGTTTCTCAAAAATTGATCTACCCTCAGGGTATCAACAACATTGGGTAACTAATTTGGATAATATGAAATTAGAATCTACGATTTTTTGTGGTCATTTTGAATTTTTTGAAATTCTATTTGGCCTTTCAAATACACATGTAGTTTAATGGAAACAATGATTCATGTATTTTAGTGATACCTAGACTGTTTCATTATCATATTTGTGGTTCACATCTAAGTGTATTTTCATTCTCTGAAAGAATATATAGAATATTTAGATATTGTTTGGATCAATTTTTTGAGAAAATATGTTAAATTTAAATTCTTAAATGTGATGTAATGATAAATAATTTCATTTTCTGGGTCATGTAGTTTTATAGGAAGTTGTAAAAGAAGACATTACAACGATAGAAGTTGTTGTCTCTTGAAAACTATCTAAAAATGTCGTTGATATATATAGATTTTTGGGTATATTAGGTTACTAACATCACTTTATTTGAGACTTATGTGGACTAAAATATCTAACTATAGCACTCAAATGAATGTTTCATCCCTTCTATTGGAGTGAGGATGTTCAACTATCAGTTTATGATCTCAAAGCGTGGATCACTTTCACACTATAATTTTTTTAAAGAACCTAAGATGAGTGATGATGTCTTTTGTGGTGCATATTAATATTTATAAAGTTGTGTTCTCATGCAAGGAGATCATTTCATAGATTATGGATCATTAAAATTGTCAATTATTAGGGGGAAATTTTATCAAAACCCTTTATTTAATGATGAAAAAAATAATGTTTCTTATGATATTAATGAGTATTATATTTTATATTAACATTTTGTGACATTAAGAAGATTGGAGGAATTTGGACAAAGAGTAGGAAAGACTCATCGTCAGAATCTACTCACTGACTCCAATAACTCACCATTGAGGAAGACCCTCCATCCAGATGAAATTTTGGAAAAGTATGTGAAATAAACACCGTCGGAGGATGACACACCATTGAACCAAAAAATATGAATAAGTGTTGAAAACGCCTACCATTAGAGACGAGTCACCACTAGAATTGAAATTTGAGTAAATGTCGAAATGTTCTACTGCTAAAGAGAATCCACCTTTGAAGATAACTTACTGTTAGACCAAAAATTTGGAAAAATGATGAGATGAATAACAATTGTGACAAGTCGCTGCTGATTTGAATCATAGTTGACATGAATCGCTGCCAACCTATGTAACAAACAAATATGTCTCACTATTCAGAAGAGTCACCATCACTCTTTATGTTTATTTTTAATTAACTAATTATGACAACTATATTATTGAATCTACTTCTAAGATTTATTTTAATTATTGTACTTAAACTCTTACAAAGATGCATTAAATGTTGTGTCAGTTTCCCCTTATGATTAGTAAAGGATCAAGATGATTATTCTTTCATTATACTATTAAATTAAGTAGTATCCCCTCTCATTCATTGATATATATAGAGAGATACTAATAAATACATAATACATATAATAGAGTGGGCATATTGAAATAATAAGAGAGTTCTATGAAGTGTACAACATAAAAAAATAGATTACACACTGCATATTTCTTGCACCTGAATGGAGAGAAGTGAAGCACATCGAACATCAAGTTTCATCCCATGGCCTCAAAAAAATAGTTCGCGACACTCTATTCTTCTGAGATTTTCAAAAACATGACTCGTGCTTATATTCATGGTACATCTGATGAGTCTAATGCTTTAGATAATACTAGATTGAGAAGATCTATCTTTTTAATATATTTAATTTCTCTTTCTAGATGATTTATTAAATTTTTTTATTGTGTGTGATTTACTATTTATATTACACACACACACACACACTCTCTCTTTCTCATACGTTAACTAGAAGATACTCGATATATTTTCTACTACATTTACACATCCTTAACCACAGTTTGTGGAAGAGGTCCCTATGTTGCCTGTGTTTTTTTATTCCCATGGTTGTTGTGTAGGAGGCCATGCATGGTTTGGATAGTTGGATTGTGGATTTATATACAACCTAGTTTTTGGGACATGAATATTTTAAATAATCTTTTTGGTAGCTGGTTATTTTTAATTGGATATGATTTGGCCTCACCTCGAGGCTAAACCTCTTGTAGTTTTTCTATTGTGTCTTATGTTTCATTTTATCTCTATAATTCAAATAGAATCTATTTTTACCTATAAAAAATTAGTACCTTGACATCTCGAATTAATAAGTGTTTATATATTTTTTGGATTAGGTAACTTTATTTCAAAAGATAAATTAATATTCATTGTTATTATAACTTATATGTAATAAATCATTGAGAAATAATTTAGAAGATTGGAACATATATTCATCAACTAAATTTGATTAATTGTGGTTTTTTTATTTATTTGGGGGATATTATTTAAACCTATTTTAATAAAAAGATTATATTTTTGGGTTCTCAATTCACTACCACGTTATACACTCACTCCAATCAACATTTTGTATCAATGGTTTTCAGGAACATTTCAAAAATCTTTTTAGTTGTGTTTTAAAGATCATAATTTTCTATCAATTCTAAATTTAGTTATTTATGAAGATAATGTGACTAATTGGTCTACCACCATAAAACCTATTTTATTTAATGGAAATAACTATTCTCCATGGGAAATAAATATAAAAATTCATATTGAAATTATAGGTTTTGAAATTTGGTCTACTATAGAGGAAAAATATGAGTTACTTATGTTGTAAAGGAATACTTTGGATAATTATACAAAAAATGATTATATAAACAATAGGAAATCCATGAATGATATTTAATATTCCTTAGGAGATGAGTAATTTAATAAGATATCTTTTAGAAAGAATACTTATGAAATTTTGGATACATTAGCTATTTCTCAAGAAGGAACTACTAATGTTAAGGAAATGAGATAGAACACATATAAATTTAAATATGATGCATAAAAGATGAAAACTTGTGAATTTATTTCTGATATGTAAATATGGATTAATGAGATAGTGAATACATTCATATCCTCGGTGAATCAAGTATCAGAAAATGGTCAAATTATGTGACTACTGATCAGTATTCTAGAGAGATAGAGAGGTAAATCTTTTTAAGTAATGGAATAATGGGACATCAGGAAAATACTTGTTAATGAATAGATATGAAAATTAATTATGCATGAGGAAGTGAGTAATGTTAAACATGAAGAGGATGGTAAACCAAAGACTAAATTTATAGCTTTCAATAATACTTCCTCAAAATAGAAGGAAAAGACAACGGTCAAATAAAATAGTTACAGTGATGAGGAATCACCATCCAATAGTGATGAGGAAATTTCTTATTTATCCTAAATATTTAAGATGTTTTACAAGAAGAATTGATTTTTGAAAAAATCATGCTAAAAGGAACTGTAAGATTGTAGAGGGAGTTGGAGTGACCAGAAAAGGGATAAAAAATCAAATGATATTATCTGTTATGAGTGTAAGAGAAAAGGCCATGTTATGTCTGATAGTCCAAAGTCAAATAACAAAAATATATATGAGGATAAGGAAATAAATTATAATCATCCCATTAAATCCACATAGTGTTTCTATTAGGGATGGTCTAGTGAATCAGACTCAAATCATGAATAAAAATCTGGCCGAGAAAATATGCATTTCTAAAAAAAAAATATCCAAAGTACCTACTGTATATCATGTACAAAATTAAAATAGTTATGAAGATGAAAAAATGGTGATGATATTAAAATACTGGAAAAATTTTAATATTAAAATATTATTGAATATAATTTTAATGAACTCAAATAATAATACAAAATTCTAAAGAAACGACATGTTTTATTTACTAGTAGTAAAACTGGCCATACTCTAAAAAAATGAAGAATGATAAAATATTAAAACAAAATACGGAACTAAAATTTTCAAATGATAAAATAAAAAAATACCTTTAATTATTGTAAAATGGAAGAGAAACACTCAATAAAATTCAATGTAAAAAAATAACCTCTAAATATATTACTGGTATGGGTTACAAATCTGGGAAAAGAAGATTATTTAAGAGAACATTTTTTTAATTGTAATTCTAGTAATTATACTACTTGTTTTTATTCAGGTGGACCTAATAGGTTTTTTTCAAAGAGAATAAAATGTTCTTATAGGAAGAATATCCAGCAAATATGGGTTCCTAAAGCCCAAATTACTATCAAATCTGGACCCAAGATAATTTTGGTAGCAAAATTCTTATTGGTATAATTTTTTGTTAGAAAACTACATGAAATATTCTATTAAAATATTTAGTTCCTAGACATTGGATGTTCTATACACAAGATAAGTGATTACTCCAGATTATAAAACCTAGTAAAGGTTGATGGTGGTCATGTAACCTTTGGTGATAATGGTAAAAGAATTATCATTGGCCTTGTCCAAATTGATAACAAAATAGAGTTTTTATTTATAAAGTAAATGTTTTTGATGTTTTAAAATATAATTTACATATCATTTCATAACTATGCTATAATGGATTTCATGTGATATTTCAGAATAATTATTTTAATGTTTACAATTATAAAAATGATTTAGTATTTACTTATTTTAGAAATGAGAATGTGTATGACGTTAATATTGATTATTTAATTTCATAAAATTTTTCTTGATTATGTTCCTTTCATAGAGAATCTTGGATTTAGAATAGGAGATTAGGACACTATTACATTAAGTCACTATTGACGCTCCTTTCTAACACAGATTCTAATGAATGAAAAACGGGAATACCTTAAGCACAAAGAGAATCACCCTTTGAAGAACATCAAAATTTGACAAAGGCATTAACAAGGAACCCTTTAAGCATGGGTCACACAAGTTTCATTATGGTCACGCAAGTATACTTGCATGACACATATGGGTCGCGAATGTCACTTGTGAGCCCTATTCTATTTTTCACCCAAGGTCCTCAATGGCCTATAAATACCCCGTATGCCCCCTCCCCCCATTTCGGGGACAAAAAACCAAAACTCATTTTCAAGCTCTGGTCACCCAAGTCTCCGTCTAAAGACTTCTAAACACTTCTAACTTAATTATTTACCTATAATGGATGATCTTAAGAGGAGGAATAAGGCCTAAGTATTAGAACTCATAAATACTTTCACACCTAAGTGTCCAGCCCTTAAGGGAAGTGATGATACTTGCGCTCCACCTTTTACTTTCAAGGAAACTTGCGCGCCACCCATCTGAAAGCCTTTAGGGATGATACTAAGGGCACCAATTCAAAGTCACCAATGTATCACTTCACAGGTTTTTCGTCCCTCAAGTGAATTCATGTCGCGCAAGTATACTTGCGCGACCAAGACTTATGTTCCAGACCAATACCTGCGTGCCTCCTTCCAATTCACTTCCATTACTCAAATCCACCTCTACTCTTCAAGATTTAGCCTTCAAAACCCTCTTAAAATCCATTTTTGGAATGTTTCCTTTATCGGATTCCTTATCTGAAAGGAATTCTATGGGACATCTCTCAAAAAATTGTGATTTACATAACTTTATATCACTAAGGTAAGAGATTTCATTCATTCAACCTCATCCTATATGATGAGAGGTTCCCTAATCTGGGCATCCTACTTAGGAGTAAGCCCCATGTTCCATAATCTAGGAATCCTCCTTAGGAGTAAGCCCCAAGTTCCCTAATCTGGGTATCCACTTTAGGAGTAAGCCCCAATCATAATTTCTCTTAACCTTGGAGTCCTTTTTAGGAGTAAGCATCAGGCTTAATTTATTTTGGATTGGTCTTCCTTCTCAGGAATGAAATCCAATCGTTAGTCCCTCTCTAATTTGGGCATCCTTTTCATGAGTAAGCCCTATGTTAAGTATTTAAATCTCCATAAAGCACATATGCATTTATGGACCTTGTTCCCAGGTTTATTCCCTGAATTAAATCTCGATCCTCATATATCTTGGGCAGTCATAAAAATGAAAGCCACACATCATTTCTTATGATTGCATCTTTTATGTCACAATTGGTAGGTTTTACTAATACCTCTTGTTTCTCACATCGATCATGAATCACGTGAGCTTAGAGTGTAGAAGTAATTTTTACATCTCTATTTGGGCCATCAATCATTTATAAACCCGATACTTATTCACTCAAACTACATGGGTTCTGATTCATTTTCTAATAAGGATATGTAGGTATCCCATCTGCGGGTACAATCCCAACTCTAAAATAATCCCTATCCTTATGAACAGTAATAAACTTCAAACCCCTGAGTGGCTTTAAAACCAATATGGTTATCATAATGACCAAGATATTTCTATATAATGTGTTGAAGGAAACCATTGGCTAAAAATCTGTAAAAAATACAGATGATTCCCTATCGATGAAGAACCTCTAACAAATAAAAATTATTATCTAAATCTCATACATATCAATAATTGATTGTCAAATCTAAAGGAAAAGATCATTTTCATACTTGATAAATTCATATGGATTCACAAACAAAACTCAATTTTTAAGAGTGTCTCAGAGTAGACAATAATTCCCCCCAAAAAGGTGTGATGAGTTTGACCTCCCATCCTCTTGACCAATGCAAATTATTAAGCATCATCGGTCCACAGCTAATGATCACCTACCTTTGGAAAGTTGGCCAAATGGATAAAGAATCATTGGATGTTTTCGGTTCTACGAATAAACCTGTTAGAAACCGATTGGAATGTTTGAACCCTAAAAAAACAAGGTCATCCCCATTTCTAGAAGAAACAAAAATGGTCAACCCGACGTGAATCCTTAACCAAGTTAAGTGATGTTTTACCTATTTGTTAGGCCACTATTTAACATAATGTGAGGGCCAACGAAACAATCAATAAAATATGTTCTCATCCAAAAGATGTAGTGGCATAACTTATCTTGATTACGTCTGTTATATCAAACATACACTCTTTTCAATGATCACTTTGCATTATAGAAATGGTTTCTTTAAAGATCAAACCTATGAATTCCTCGGTCGCTACTCCTGTTGGATCCTCATAAGCTCTGAGGATGACATCACCTACTCAGCATCTACAATTATAGGTTTCATATGCTTTGGTTAAGTAATACCATCATCACGGTACTATTCTGACTCAAGAGGCTTCTCAAAAATCCCTCCAAGTTAACAACTCACCCTGGTTGTCCGGACAGTGATAACCAGTGGTCAAGAAGAAGGTGGTGCCAACCACTGTCCTTAACCATTTAATGTTGTTATCCAGAGAACTCAATCACCAGTCCATCCCATATTTTGGGGAGGTGAATGAGAATTTCACTCAAGGCCTTAATTCAATGAGACAAGAGTCATTCCCAAGGGATCCCATCCACAATCGCCACCAGACTCATGTTTTAGTGCACCCTCAACATGGTGACGGTTCTGCCTTTAGGGGTTCGGATTAGGTTCCTCAAACCCGAGCACGCAAGATGAACCGTCAGAGGAAAAATACAGTTAGCATGGAGTAGGTTTTTACTTTTGACCCCTCTAGAGAAGTCCATCAAGCCAATTTGATGGAAAACAATGAGCAGGCACGTACACCCATCGGTCCTAATTTCACTGCCCAGCAGTATCGTCTAGCAGTAACACACCAATCCCGCCAGGAAATTATGGTAGAGTACTATAGGCAGGCATATACACCTATTTATAATTCATCAGTCAGTAAGCATGCTCATCTAACTACATCCAAAGAATCTCTCCAATTTAATATGATGGAAACTGATAAGCAGGAACATACACCTGTTTACAATCAACAATTTTGTCCGCAGTCTCATCTGCCAGTATTGAAGGAAAATAGTCAACCATATTTGACGAAGAATACATATAAGGCACATAAACCTCACAATGTTCATCAAGCCTACCAACTAGCTCGTTTGGCAGCACTCAAAAAAGTCAGTCAGAAAGCTCCGACGACAAATTTTTAGCAGACTCAACTCTCTGCCCCAACACATGAGTTCTGTCAGAATTCACTGACAGGAAAAGGAGGACAAGAGCAGGAATACACACCAACTCCAAGCACAAAATGAACGTATATTCTAGTTCTGGTAGCTGAAGTCATCAAGAACATTCTGTCAATGGTAAAAGAGAAGAACCAAATCGCTGCCCATATTTTGGATGCCTGTCAGCCTATTATAACAACTTCAACAGCATCATCGGGAAGGAATCATAAATCTATCCCTATCGGTGGAGTGACTCATCAACATATCACTCCGGAACAGATACACACCTCTATCCCAGTCCAATAGGGTTTTGGGGCATACTCCCTCATGTCATATAGACAATCAAGTCAGGCACATACACCCGATTTGGATGGTGATAATCATCATAACCTGACCATTTCTCCTGAGCAGGTACATACACATGCCCATAATAACCACTTTAATCAACAAGTGATTCCCAAATTGAGTAAGAAGGAATCTAATAAAAAGTCTCGTTTAACTGAATCAAGAAATCAAGATCCAATCTATAATAAGGCCTTGCTCGATACTGGAGTTCTTGAAGACCTCAGACAAATATCTGTTGCAACTAAAGATTCCACTCTCTCATTTCCCAATAGTGGGAACAATAATTCTAAAGGTCTTCATCAGACACTTCCTCATGAATTCTTGCTTCATGAAAGTTAGGTCGATCTCGATGTATCATCTTCAGATGAGAGCCATGATAACCCTCTGTGTGGCCAGAAGATCAAGGAGCAAAATGTTTCATCTTTTACTATAACCCACCATGGTGGTCCTCCCCATGATGATGAATTTAGCTGTGAAAGTCCTCTCCAGAGTAGTAATTTGCATTTCCTAGAAAATTATTCAAAGGACAATGCAGTAACGAGAGAGCCCTCTTATCTTGAGGCACTTGAAAATGTGAATCCAGTCTTATCTGATGCTTCACCGCTAGCAGGTGAAATACTTTCTCAATCAAAAGACAGCCCGAGGTGTAGGTCATTCTTCAAACTACCCATGGGTCATTCATCTTCTTATTTGATAAATTAATTCTCTACCAATCATGTTGAATCTAATGAATCAACAAAGAAACACCAGCTTTGGTCTAATCTGGTAGAAGAATCTTCATTTAATGATAAGGAGGAAGTGCTGAATATGAGAAAACAACTAGCGAAAGGTAAAGTACCAGTCATGTTTTTCCCATTGGTTGACTCTCAGTATGATATTCCAGAGATGTTGATGGAAGATTGTATTCATGATATTTTCCTCAACAAGTGGAAAACCCTATGTCACTTAAAAAAGAAAATATTATCTTATGAGGAATATGAAAATCATGTCAAGATTATTGAAGGGTTACAACACCAAATTGATTTGGCATATCTCTCAATTTTCCGATATCGAATGGTTGAAAAGATGTAGAAATCCCTTCCGCGTTCATGACTTGACACACTAAAAATATTGCACCAGGTAATTTCCAATGCCCCATCTGGTATTCATATTAGGGGATGGGGTGCTCATAGAGCACTGCATTTCACTGCACTATCCAGTAAACAAAGCCCACCAAAAATGGTCTCATGCAATGTAATTTCCCATGGCCGGCCACATCGAATTGGTTTTGTGTGTAATCAAAGGCTTGCTCAGGAACATTCCTCAACTAGTTCTTCCCAAAGTCAGGCATATAGACAACAAGTTGTCAAATTACTATTACATCAGGAAAATGAGAATATCAAACAGGATTCTCGTTTAGAGAATACACATCATCAAGTGACAGATGTGTCAGAAATCATCCAACGGTCATTTGAGCCAGGTGATTTGAGTGGATATTGGTTGATGCATCCAGCCAATTTCTACACTAATGTCCACAAAATCAGGAGATATTTTAGGAAAGTCTCAGATACAGTAGCTCAAGAACCACCTCATCCTACCAGACTAGGGGCTCATTTAACCCAACCCTCAAAATCAACAAATAGGATTCGAGGAGTAGATTAGGAACAACATGAACAACCCTAGTCCACCGGACTGGGGACTTTTTCAAATCCTCAATCTCTTCCTCAGCTAACGTCACTCATATCTCGATTAGGGAAGAAGCCAGAAGAGGAATGTAGAGCCATATTATCAGGATATTTCCTCAAAATTATTTTTCATCAAGAAGTTCCTGAAGAATCAACTCAATAAAAGGCAATGTCTCATCATAGACTTGAGAGAAGATAGTATCACAGAAATGCCGATAGAATGGATGCAATGAGTTATGCATCAATAAATGTCATCGATACCATTTTCATTGATCCCCTGGAAGATGAGGCTCACACAGGGGAATCAGATGTATAAGTTCTTGTTTAAGAGACTGTACTCACTAAAACAAATGAGGAAGGTGTGCGTACCCAGAATTAAAGGCTTTCCCAGAATTTAGGTATTCCATTAAATAACAAAATCTCCTCTCTTCGATAGGCATCCAGTAAGGGGAAAGGAAAAAATTTAGGTTACATTCCACCCAACCTATGGAGAAGGCAAATCACTCTCACTAGAGAAAAGGTTCACACAACAAGTGGAATAAATGAATTTGTTAAGGAGGCTGAATATATAATTAATTCAAGGTAGTCTTCCTACAAATCTTGCTAGAGTTAGTCAGTCAAGGGAATTTGTTATAGCTACTGAGATAGATCAAGAATATCCTCCTTTACTAGTACACCCTCACAGGTTTAATCCTATGGGTCAGGTGCAACAACAACCGGAAGTGCTACCATCTGTTGCAGTACCAGTCACCACACCTATCCAAAATCCAGTTATTGCACCTGCTCAGGTCCAAGCTCAACCAGATTTTTCTCAAACATTAATGACTACAATTGAGTCATTAACATCTCGGTTGGAAGCAATGGAAGGAAAGCTTGCACAAATTCAACAAAAAATAGAGATTACCATAAATGGGTGGATGAAATTACTCCCCATTCAAATTATGCAAGTACCACATTCCCAATTTTTAATGGTTTGGGAGATCCAGAACAACAATTAACTCATTTTGTTTCTGGTTGTGATCCTATGATGGGAACTCATCAACAATAAGAATGAATTAAGATTTGGTGTTTTGTACAGTCATTATAAGGTCCTTCCTTTATCTGGTATACAAGCTTGCAATCTCGGTCAATTACTATGTGGGAAGATCTCCGTCAACGATTCCTTCTTAAATTTAGCACAACGTTGCCAAAGACGATAGTTTTTGTTCTTAAAAATTGTAAGCAAAAGGAAAAAGGAAAGAGTTCTGAATTTCAATGCTCGCTGGAAGGGGTTAACATATTTCTTAAGCTTAGCACTCCCTCAAGAAGAGTTTTTTCCAATCTGTGTGGAAAATTTGCATGATGAATTAAGCACACTGTTGATCCCTTTGAAATACACAGGAGGGTTTCAAGACCATACTTCAATTTCTTAGCAGATCAAAGACTCTCTTATGAGTACTAAGGCTAATACTCATGTAATTCCATCTGTTCTAGAAAGAAGAATAGGGAAATCAGAGACTAATATAGTCACACATAAACAAGCACCTGTACCTGATTCCACATAAAGACCATCATCTAATCGAAGGGATCCACCTATTGAGCATCAACAATAGATTTTTTTTTATCAATATGATCAAAGAAATCAAATATGGAAACAATTTGAGGAGTTAAAGAACAGATTTTATTCTTTCTGAAATGAACATGTTCCTGGTTACTTAATTTCGGCATTGGAAAATAATTTGGTTCACTTGCAAGGACCAAAAGGCCGAACAAGGAAGGAGATGAAGACCTTCCCACCTATTGCCCATCTCATCAGATGTTGGTCCATCCCATTTAGGAGTGTTTTGTTTTAAAATACCTCATAAAAAAATAGTGGATTCGTGAAAGGTAAAACTGAAAGGTTCTTCAGCCCAAGAAGCATGTGTTACTGCTATAGATCGAGAGGAAGAATATGAGTGGCATGAATTCAAAAGTAAAAATGCACAGAAATATGATGATTGGATAGTCTGGAAAATAATCAACTAACCTCAATCCATTTTATGAACACAATTGAAGAAACCAATTGTTTCTTCTGCTATGAATGCCACAACAAAACCCCCTTCGTCAAAAGATAAAATCCTCAAAGAGGTGGTATAATTTGAAGAAATAAGAGCGGTCGGAAGAACGTGAGCTCGTGTCAAAGACCTAGTCGTCTTTGACTCTGGCATATTTTTTTCCATCTACTTCAAAAGCATGGGCACCATCCCACCAAACAGCACAACCTAAACTGGATAATCATACAGAATCTTCGTCTGATGAATTGTTGATCTTTGGTTCTATTAATATGATTTACTTAACAGATCCATATGACAATCACAGTTTCGATCTTCATGTGCCTGAGTTACATGTATCAAACAGTGGAATTAGAGGTAGTTCCAGAGGTATAGGATACAGAAGAAGACGTGGATATTCTAGAAGACACTATTTAAATCCTACCCCTGCAAGAACTGTATATGCAGTAAAAAATCATTGAAATTACCTTATATAGGCTCAACAAGAATAAGAATGTTCTTCCACACAAAGAAGATTCAGTCCTAGAATAGTTATTTTGGGAGATTGTTTAGAAGTTACACGCTCTTAATCTCATCAAATAAATAGACATAGTCGGTCTAATCTTCCAAATCTAGGAGTATTTCCAACTCCTACCCCGTTACAAGATGCATCTACTTCCAAAGAATCAACTTCTAAGGCACCTACGAAGCCACATGTTCTTGTGGGGAAATGGAGACCTTTGGATCAAAAGTATGATGTCTTGAAACATTTTCCCAAGTACCACCCATGTTATCAATTCTGGATGCCTCAAATCTATCAAAGGATCTTTAGGAGACACTCATTGAGGCTTTGTCAAGTCTTCAAGAATTCGAAACTGAAATTTCTGTGGCTGAAGTCAACCATGTAGAGAATGATCCGGCCGAATGCCATGCAGAGATAAATTTTATAGATGAAGATGAAGATGAAGTTCTGCATGGACATATTAGACCTTTGTATTTATCTGTAAAGGGCATTGATGTAGACATCCAATGAGAATTCATTGATAATGGTTCAGGAGTCACCCTCATCCCTATTTGTAAACATCGTCGATTGGGCCTCACTAAGTCTGAATTATCTCCTTCTTCATTGATGTTACAAGGATATGATAAAAATGAACAAGAACCTTTTGGCGATATTACACTCGGAACTCAATTTGGGGACCTTGTATTCAATTCTGATTTCATGGTTCTTCGTCATGACACAACCTTCAATATTTTGCTTGGAAAATGTTGGCTACATCAACATGCGACCATACCTTCATCATACCATCAATGTCTCAAATATTGTTTCAATGGTCAAATTGGGATACTGAATGATGATAAATCCCCATTCAAAACATGTGAATCTCAATACGTTGAGGAAGAATTCTATCATATGAAGGGAAAAGATATATCTACGAAAAAGGAGGTTACCAAAATTAATGCTCCATATGGTTTGGAAAAGATTCCAGTAAACCCATTCATACATGTGAGTACAGATTATATGTTGCCTATCAGTCAAATTGACTGGATAGACCCAAATCCTGATACTCTTAAGGAAACTTCAATATTATCAATTATGGCCACAAAGCCAGACACTATAGGAAAAGTTGATGATTCAGCAGACAATGATGAAAGCTAAAATGGACATTTCTTCATTTAATCCGTTGAAATCTAGCAGTTCTATACTTCATCAACCAGGTCAGAATAAGTTATTTCAATGCCAAAGATGAACGATAATGCCAATTCTCAATCCATCATCTCCTATTTATTACCAAAGAAAGACCCTTCATCAGTAATAGGTTCAGAAATTATAGCCTCTTCTTCAAGATCTTTAAATTTTAACTTCTCTCCTGATCATGGAAATTCTGCTTCATCATCTACTATGCAGGTAGAAACAAAAGAAGTAACACATATTAAAGAAGAAGAGGAAGATCTCAGAGATGCTCTTCGAGATTTTGAAGAAGTTATCTCTACCACTGTGGATGAACTCAGAGAAATAAATATGGGTACAAAAGAAGATCCACGCCCAACTTTAATTAGTGCAGTCAGGACTCTTGAAGAGAAAGAAATGTATATTTCATTTTTAAAGAAAAATCGAGATATATTTGATTGGAATTATAAAGAAATGCTAGGGCTTGATCCTGATGTTTCTACAAATCATTTGGGTTTTCCATAAGAACATCGAGGATTCACGAAATTCGCAAGAAGAACACACCCAACTTATGCTTCCAAAATTGAAGATGTGGTGGATAAGTATATCAAGCCTAACTTTGTCAGAGAATTTCAATATCCCCAATGGCTAGCTAATATTGCCCTTGTGAAAAATTATAATGGAAAAATTAGAGTTTTCATTGATTTCAAAGATCTTAATCGGAATTTCCCCAAGGATTATTTTCTAGTTCCGATCACAGAACTCTTAATTGATGCAACAACTATCTATGAAGCACTTTCCTTCATGGATGGATATTCTGGGTATAATCAAATCTGAATGGCTCCAGAAGATGAATAATCTACATAATTAATATCTCCTCAAGGTGTGTTTTTATATCTGGTAATGCCCTTTGTCCTAAAGAATACAGGTTCAACATATCAGCGTGCCATGCACCATTTCATCAAACCCTTTTTAGGGAAATTTGTTGAATGTTCTGTGGAAAATTTTGTGGTTTAATATACACAACTTTCTAATCACTTGGATGATTTGGAAATCATATTCCACAAACTTTGACAACACAATTTGACAATGAACCCCTTGAAATGTGATTTTGGGGTAACCTCAGGAAAATTTCATGACTTTTTGATACGCCATATTGGTATCAAATTCGATCCTGAGAAGACAAAATCAATCCTTAGTATGTCACATCCTCGAAATTTGAATTAATTGAGAGGACATCAATAACACTTGGCCTATATTCGGCATTTCATCACCAATTTGGAATGCGAATGTTTACCCTTCACCAAATTGATCAAGAAGGGAGTCACTTAGCAGTGGACTGAAGAATGTCAAGAAGCATTCAATATTATCAAGAAATATCTCTTGAGTTCACCGATATTAATGCGACCTGTTGAAGGAAGACCACTTATTTTTTATGTGACAGCTTTAGAGCGATCATTGGGTGCCTTTTTTGCCCAAAAGAATGGTGCCGGGAATGAAAACAGCCTTTACTATCTCAGTTAGACTATACATGAGGCAAAAACACGATATTCAAGTATCAAAAAGTGCTGCCTAGAATTAACCATTGCAGTTCGGAAATTGTGACACTAACTACAACATCATGAGGTCCAATTGGTATATCACAATAAACCTCTCAAATTTAACCTTAGTCATCCAATGCTTACAGGATGTCTGGAAAGGTGGGTAGTTATTTTGTAGCATTTTGATATCCAGTATGTGTCTCAAAATGCAATAAAGGGACAAGCTCTGGCTGTTTTCTTTGCTGAACACCATTCAATAGAAGATAAATCTTTAGATATTGAACTTCCTGATGAGGATGTATTCTCTATTCAAGATAATTTTCAAACATGGGAAATGTACATTGATGGTGCTTCCAGAATTCCAACGTGGAATAAAATGGAAGATCCTAAATTCAACCATGTTGTGTTGGGAATTGTACTTTTTTCCACTGAAAAGGTAGTTCTACCCTATTCCTTATTATTGTTGGAAGGAGGTACAAACAATGAAGCATAATATCAAGCTCTAACCACAAGACAAGAGTTGGGGCTTCAGGCACAGGGGAATCACTTAAAGGTAAAAGGTGATTCAGACCAGGTAATCAAACAAGTCAATGGGGATTATGAAATCAAAAAAGAATAATTAATCCCTTTTTTATGATTACATCAGAGAGTTAATGGCTGAATTTCCTTTGGAACTGACATTTTCTTATGTACTGTGATCACAAAATGCCCAAGATGATGCATTGGCTAATGTATCCATAGCTCTGTTAGATCCAAATAGGGACGAAACAATCATCAGTATTGCCCACTGTTGTACAGGTTCACCTTATGTTCGAATCAGAATAGATGAAATCAATGAAATTAGTCCCATTTCTGAATCATATGGTCATACTACAGGATGGATGACACCTATCAGGGAATACCTTTATAATGGAACACTCAAACCTGATAGAGCCAGGAAAGAACAAGTTTTGCGACGTTTGGTCAATTTTACACTTTATGATAGCCCAAATCATCTAGAAAAAATTCTCTACAAGCGAGGTTTTGATGGAATTATCTTCAGATGTATTGATGGTGAAGAGAGAATGGCTATCATGAAACAAGTACTTGTAGGACTCTGTGGTACCCATCTATCTAGACATAGACTGTCTGATCAAATTCGAAGTCTTTGATACTTTTGGCCTTCAATGATACAAGATTGTGTTGATTTCACTAAGAAGTGTCATTCTTTCCACATATGTGCCAACTTAATTCCTAAAACCCCAGAGTATCATCATACTACTAAATACTCATGGCCATTTTACACATGGGGAATGGAGGTAGTAGGACCTTACCCTTTGGCTACATTTTAGCAGTGTATGTATATTATTACTACTATGACTTATTTTTCAAATGTGCATAGGAAATACCTCTCAATGATGTTAGTTTTATAATAATTGATTGCTTCATCATGTCTAACATCATTATGCTATTTGGTGTCCCTAATACCATATTGATGGATAATGGCACCAACTTCTGTTCATCCGAGGTAAGGATGTTGTATCAAGAATACAACATCAAATCCAACCATTCATCTCGATATCATGCAGCGGCCAATGGCCAAATAGACGCCTTTAATAAGAATCTTTCAAAAATAATGCAAAATATGGTGGATGAAGATAGGAAATCAAAATTGATAAAAGTTTTAATGATTTATGGGCTTATCGGACCACCACCCGTACTGCTACGCGGTCAACTCTATATTCATTAGTATATAGAATAGAAGCAGTCTTTCCCATTGAGATTCAATTACCTTCGCTCAGAGTAGCCATTTGTGATCATTTATCTATACATGAACAATCTCAAAAGCAATTGAATGAATTTGAATGATTATCTGAAAGTATATTTTGCACCTTTCACCACTTGGAAGTCTATCAGAATCGAATAGCACGGGATTTCAACAAAAAAGTTCGTCTTCGTTCATTAATTCAAGGAGAATTGGTATTGGTTCTCAGAACTCCAATGATACCAAGAAATAAACCACCCAATCGTTAGCCAATGTGGGAAGGACCTTACTCAATAAATAAGGTCTACCCTAATGAAGCTTATTCTTTAATATAAATGGATTGATAACTCATCATGACTCAAACCAATGAAAGATTCTTGAAGAAGTATTTTGTGTAACACAAATACACTTTCGTTCAACATGAGGTTAAACTGTTTTTTCCTAGCTACATGATTCTAAACTGTGTAGAACTTGTCCTTACTGCATGACATTAAACTAAACAGTCCCCTCGCTCGTCCTTGCTATATGATGTTAAACTATACACTCCCTCTTTTCCCCTTACTTCATGAAATTAAACTGCGTAGTCCCCATTGTGCTCACTTCAAGACATTAAACTACACAAACCCTCCATTGTCCAACATGATGTTTAACTGTGTCCAATCCCTTATATGTCCTACATGAAATTAAACTATTCATCAATAGGGTTGTTTCTATCTCATGTTTCTCACACCGAGTACGAATCACGTGAGTTTAGAGTGAGCTTCAACCATAACACCCTCTCTGGGCCGCTAACCACACGTATGTCCCAACATCATCTTAGGGTTTTCCTCAAGTACAACATGATCACCAATTAATTTTCAATCGAACTATGTGGAATTTGATCCTTGCCTTCTAGGCTCGGTACGTAGGAAACCTCCTGAGGGTCAAGCCCCAAACCAACATCTTCACATCGGCTCACCTCCATCTCATACGATGTTAATCCATGAAGCCCCTGCCCAAAACCAATATCTTCACATTGGTTCACCAGTCTTTGACACCCTCACAAGAGAGGGAATCATTATTGACATTAATTTCCAAACATGTCATATTCCAAAGACTACGTGCATACATATAATTGCCTGAACATTTAATCTTGGGTCAAACCATCATTTCACTAAAGTCCCCTTTCACCCTTCACTTGTACAAAAAAATCTGTATATAGGGTATTTCAAGAACTACGTATGGCTTGATTCCAATCATTATGTGATATGTAGGAATATTTGATCTTCCCTCAAATCTAGCCCCAAGTGTTTCGGCCTAACCCCAAATTCCACTTTCAGTCACTTGGCTGAAAAGTCCCCCTATGAAAACATGAATGTGTTATGAAATCCCTGGTCTTCATTCACATCAGGTTTATAAAACACACAATGTGTATTCCTTATTATGCTCTGAGATCTATGAAACTAATATAAGATCTCCTACATTTTTGTCCCACATGATGTTATACTGTATTTCAAGAACTAAATTTGGCTTGATTATCATCATAATGAGATATGTAGTGAAGTCCAACATTTCAATTCAGGACCCAGCCACAACATGATTATGGTCCACATTGGTCTATGTATCTCTTTCATGCATTTGACAATACCCATTTTTCATGTGTCATACTCCTACCATTAAATACTTCCAGATCTCCATAACCCTTTTTGTGACTTATGGTCACAAAATGTCTGATACCTAGGAATTCTTTTGCCTGACTATATAGAACATTCCCTTAGGTGGCCATGCATAAGTTTTCTACATAACAGACTTGTCAGCCAAAAGATGCTATTATTTGACTATGTAGCCAATTCCCTTAAGTGGCCCTACATAATTCAACCCCCAAATGAGTTTGTCAAGTAGTGTTAAGTTCATTATTGGGAGGAAAACCACTTTTGTTCTTATTGGTCTTAACAGCAATATATTGGGCTCCACTGAAAAACAAATAGCCATCCTTAACATATTTTTATCATAGTCTTTTTCATGATCTGAAACTTTTTAAGTCTATGGTTTGTATTTCCCTTCCCTACGATTGGGTCTGACCTTCACAGGAGTGACATTCATTCAATTCTTTGACAATGTTGTTTGGGAATATCCACTCCATATTCAATTACCACTCTCCATATAGAAAACTCTGTGCATTGGAAAATTTGAATCTCCATAAACTTTCACCGGCTTTTTAGCAGTAGAAAAGTAAAATTTATTAGAGTTCTTTTGCCTGACTATGCAGCACGTGCCCCTAGGTGGCCTTGCATAAGTAGTCTACATAACAAACCTGCCATCCAAAAGATTCTATTATTTGACTATGTAGCCAATGCCCTTAGGTGGCCCTGCATAATTCAACCCCGTAATGGGTTTGTTAAATAATGGTAATTCAATCTTAGGAAATACTTCGTCTAATGCCTTTTATCCCTTTTCTCATATCATTCCTCATATTCAAATGTTCTTAAGTCACAGTTTACATGTTTTCCACCATACTTGAATTTGGTAATATGTTTTCAAAAAAATTGTCAAGGAATTGAGTCAATTTTAATCCATTTGGATCAAGCTATTTGACCTTAAACATTAGCCCTTTTATGTCAGACGTGCATGACTTTAAACAGCCAACAAAAGACAAGGGAACACTGAACAAAAGTCAAGTCCCATCTCACTAAACATACATTTTTTATGATTTATGTAATATTGAGATATAAAAGATTAAAAGTTTGTAGGAATATTTTTATAATCCTAGAAAAAATCGAACTATGCTTACAAGGCCAATTGGATTAGGTAAAATTATTTAAAGTAGGCAGCAAAAGAATGCAGGCACAAATGATTGAAGATGAAAGTATTTTTCATTGATGAAAAAGAGTTATGAGAACATCGATAGACTGTATTCTCTTCACTTTTCCAAGAATTACCAGAGGATTTCAATATAACTCATTATTTTATTTACGAAATCCTGAGCTTCATCAGAAACCATCCATAATTCAATCATTCAACTGGATACAATAAAAGATGAAGTGACACCGGCTCTTCTTGGAAAAATTGAAAAAGAATGTTCCTGAATGTAGTTTGAGAAAATTTTCAGCTAATCAAACAATCACATTGTTTCCGTCCAAGAGACTTGGAAGATGGATACATGGATTTGAGAATGGGGCATTGGAAGTAAAGATACATTTGGAGAGAGTACTCTTTTCAGATATTATTTCTAATATCATGATTGTCTTCTCACCACCAACTGGTAGCGGAGAACATATCATCCCATAGTTTTCATTTTCATACCTGCAAGGAAATGGTATGGAGAAAAAATTTGAAAGTTCACACCATTGTTGCTGCACTTAATGCCCAGCATAACCGAAATAGAGGGATAACAGGACGACTGTATCTTTAGTGTATGAAATTTCAGATTTGATGCACAAAGACAGTGATGCATTATGTATGCCTTCTCCAATATACCAGTATTTAAAAATGATCCTCAAACTGAGACATTTTCTGAAGAAAAGTTGTTTTATGCTTGAAACCAAAAATGTGGGAGATAGATCTTTGGCTCTGGAACATTGAATCCATATAGATGACCATGGACATACAGAGGTAGGTATATGCTTAGTAGGAAATTAACATGATACTTATTCAAGTAATTGGCCAAATCTGGGAGAGTGATGTCACAGATATCAAAGTAATCGTGGCCAAAAATGTTCATCATGTCATCAATCTGCTCGCTAGCCAACTCATCAGCCTATCCGATTCTCCTGGGAGCCATTGAATCTGCACAAAGATGAAATAAATTAACTTTTAAGTAAGTTGGCTTTTTCATAAAATTTATGAAGTAATCAAAAAATCACTAAGGCATTAAGGTGCTCAAGTATATCTGTATTCCAACCTTGGGCACACAGGTCACTTGCACGCTAGATATACGTCGCGTAGCTCAGAAACTCACTACATAAGTGCAACACAAACAGAAGCACATGCAAGCAGAAAGCCAAGTCACTTGCAAGACAAGAGAGAGGTGATTTGGAATTTGGGTGCTTTGTGCGAGAGTGGATCCCATATTTATAGGTGAGTCCATACCATTACACACTGGACCTTTCATTCCAGAAGCATTCCTACACATCTACTACTTGCGTGCCATAATACCATGTTTCTCATTTTCCTCAGATTTAAATCCACTTTCCTTTTTCGGATCCAACTCTGAGGGGGGGACTTCTGTTGATGCTCCTTTCCATCAAAGATTCTAACGAATGAAAAGGGGTAATACCTTAAGCACAAAGAGATTCACCCTTTAAAAAACATAAGAAATTGTTAAAGGAATGAACAAGGAACCCTTCAAGCATGGGTCAGGCAAGTTTCGTTATGGTCGCACAAGTATACTTGTGCGCCACATATGGGTCGTGCAAGTCAGTTGCACACCCTATTATTGTTTTCTCCCAAGGTCCTAAATGGATTATAAATACCCCTTGTGGGCCCCCCATTTCAGGGATGAAAAAATCAAAACTCAGATTCAAGCTATGGTCACCCAGGTCTCCGTCTGAAGTCTTCAGAACACATCTAAGGTAATTATTTACCTATAATGAAAGCTCTTAAGAGTAAAAATAAGGCCTAAGTATTAGAAATTATCAATAATTTCATTCGTAAGTGTCCAAAGCATAAGGTAAGTGATGATAATTGAGCGCCTCCTTTTCCTCTCAAAGAAACTTGCGCGCCACCCATATGAAAGCCTTTATGAATGATACTGAGGGCTCCAATTCAAAGTCGCCCAAGTATCATTCACAGGTTCTTCTCCACTCAAGTGAATTCATGCCGCGCAAGTATACTTGCACGACCAGGACTTGCGCGCCAGACCAATACTTGCACGCCTCCCTCAAATTCACATCCTTTCCTCAAATCCACCTCTCCTATTCAATATTTAGCCTTCAAAACCCTCTTCAAAGCCACTTATGGCATAGTTCATTTGTTGGATTCTTTATCTGAAAGGAATTCTGTGGAACATATCTCAAAACCATGTGAATTACATAACTTTATGACACTAAGGTTATAGATTTCCTTCATTCAACCTCATCCTTTAAGATGAGAAGTTCTCTAATCTGGGCATCCTCCTTAGGAGTAATCCCCACGTTCCCTAATTTGGGCATCATCTTTATGAGTAAGCCCCAAGTTCCCTAATCTAGGCATCATACTTAGGAGTAAGCCCCAATCTTAATTTCTCTTAACTTGGGCCTCTTTTTCAGGAGTAAGCCCCAGATCTCATGTCCCCGTAACCGGGGCCTCCTTTTCAAGAGTAAGCCCCAGGATAAATTTATTTTGTCTTGGGCTTCCTTCTCAAGAATAAAATACCATCATTAGTACCTCTCTAATTTGGGCATCCTTCTCAGGAGTAAGCCCTAATTTATGTATTTAAATATCTGTAAAGCACATATACCTTTATGGACCTTGTTCTCGAGTTACTTCCCTGAATTAAATGCCTATCCTCATATATCATGGGCAGTTATACATACATAATCCCCACATCATTTCTTATGATCAAATCTTTCATGGCACAATCGGCAGGTTTTACTAATACCTGTTGTTTCTCACAACAAGCATGACTCACGTGACCTTAGAGTAGAGAATTAATTTTGACATCTCTTTTTGGGCCATCAATCATGAATAAACCCATACTTCTTCACTCGAACTACGTGTGTTCTGATTCTTTTTATAACAATGATACGTATGTATCCCATCTGTGGGTACGGTCGGAACTCTGAAATAATCCTTGTCCTTATGAATGACAATAAACTTCAAGTTCTCCACTGGGTGGCTTTAAAACCAGTATGGTTATCATAATGACCAAGATATTTCTATATAATTTGTTGACGGATACCATTGAATAAGAATCTCTAATAAATACGGATGATTCTTTATAGATGAATAACCTCAAACACATTTAAAAGATTCTATAAATCTCATATATATCAATCATTGATTGTTAGATCTAATGGAAAGCTCATTTTAATACTTGGTAAATTAATAAGGATTCCCGAACATAACTCAAATCATATAAGAGAGTCCCGGAGTAGACAATAATTCCCCCCAAAATGGTGTGATGAGTCTGACCTCCCATCCTCTCAACTAATGAAAATTCTTAAGCCTCATCATTCCACAACTAATGAGCACCTACCTTTGGAAAGTAGGTACAAATGGATATAGAATCATTGGATGTTTCCGGTTCTACAGATAAACCCATTAGAAACTGATTGGAATGTTTGAACCTTAAAAAAATAAGGTCATCCCCATTTTTTGAAGAAATAGTCACTTAGAAATCATTCTTGTAGGGGTAAGTTAGGTATTTAAAAAAAATGAATTCCCAAATAACAAAGTCTATAAACCCTATTAATATGGGATAAAATATTTCCATAAAATTAAATAAAAAAAGATTCAACTTCTCATCCTATGGAGTTGGTTCACATTGAATTGTTTGGACTATCTACAGTTTCTAGTTTTAATGGGAAGCATTATACCTCTGTACTTGTAGATGAATTTTCTATTTATACCTGGGTATTATTTTTTGATCGGAAGTGTGAATCTTGTTCATATTTTACAATGTCTTCTAAGTCTTTAGAAAATCTTGGTGGACTTGGATTTATGTCCTTAAGAAGTTTCTTTGTCTGTGATTTTATAAATCAATACAATGAATCATTTTTCTCAAAAGGTGGATATAATCATATTTTCATTCCTTGGATCCCTTAGTAGAATGGATTTGTAGAAAGATGAAATAGAACCGTTCAAGTGATATCACAAAAAATTCTTAACAAATCAGAATTTCCTGTCTACTTTTCGGAAAAGGTAATAAAGACAACCCACTATATACTTAATAGAGTTTTAATTTAATCTGTATTAAAAACACCCCATATAAGCTTTTGAATAAAAAAATTTATATGATTAATTACACTATAGTTTCTTTATTTTATGTATTTATTTATAACACTAAGGATAAAAATGACATATTTTCTTCCAAAATTAATGGATGTGTTTTCCTTGGATATTCAACTTATAGTACATCATAATGAAATTTTAACAAAATAACCAAGACTATAGAATATCTTTTCCATGTCATGAATGATCATATAGATCCACATAAACCTAATAACCCATTATAGAAGCTTGAGGAAAATTTATGTACTTTGAATAGTAATTCCAAATCATTTGATTCTAATGTAAAACTAAAAGAAAAGTCGTCCATTTATGATGATCATCCAGAACCCGAACCCGAACCTATAGAGGAACCTAAGGTGAATATTACCTCTTTTTGTAGAGTTTTTAGACTCTTAAATACCATGAATTATATTATGTTGTTGGAAACTTGTATTGAGGTAAACATAATATATCTTCTTTAAGAAACTACATTGAACATCAAGATTTACTGTCACAACATGAACCTAATAACATTAATGATTCTATAATAATGAATTCTTGGTAATGGATATATAAGAAGAAAGAAACCAATTTGAAATAAATAAATTTTGTGAAATTATTGATAGACCCAAAGATACCATTACTATCTGATCTAAATGGGTGTTTAGGGACAATTTTGAAAAATTTGACACAATTGTAAAGAATAATGATATATTAGTTGCATAAGGGTATAGTAAAGAATATGAAATAGACTATGAAATATACTTTTCACCAATATCTAGACATAAATTATATTGCAATGTCAAATGTTGAGGAAGAATACATAGCTTACGATATCTCTTGAGCTCATATTTTGGGGATGAAACGCACATCTCTAGACTATGGATGTTAATTCTAACATGTCTGTATAACTTATGACAATAAAAGTTCTAATTTTTTTTATAAAAAACATGTATCTTACCCTAGGAAAAAACAAATTGATTTAAAAAACCACTTTTTGAGAGATCATTCTTAAAACGGGGATATAAATCCAGATTAAATTTGAACTAAACATTTTATTAATGATATTTTCACTAAAGAATTGAATTATAATAGAAAGAAATTCACAAAACCTGAATTTTGCATGGATAATTTATTTAGGTTTAATTATTTGGGACCAAACATTGGATTTTTAACCACCACTTTAGTTTTACCCACAATTAGAGTTTTAAACCCCATTTTATTTTTACCCATTGTTATAATTTTACCCACTTTTGAAGTTTTATCCATTGTTATATCTTTACCCAATGTTGTATTTTTTTCCCATAGTTGGAATTTCACCAACTTTTGGAAACAATCTTCCTCTGTTTATTTCTAAATTTTAGTTTTTAATCATCAATTTTTATTTCATATATAAGGGATGCTTATTAAATTTTTATTTGATTCAAATATTATTTTGATTTTCATTTCACAAATCCATAAATCCATGAATGATATAAATTGTATAGTTGTCTAATTTTAATCCTAGAATGCCCAAACTCATATCTCTTGATCCTTATTAGGACCATTTCTCTCTCATCCACTGACCTTCCCTCACCTTTTCCAAAATCTTCAGAACTAATCGCCATGGTTTAAGTAAGGAAAGATAAAGTTTCTTCTCCAGATTGAGTACCTTCCATCAATGAAGTAGAAAATAGAGTCAAGTTGTTCTGATTTTTTCAATGAACATGGAGCTTGTGAAGTGTGTTGTGGTACCTGAAAATAATGTTCATTCCAAATAGTTACTATCGAACTACTCAGTGGTGCATTGTGTTTTTCAAGACTAGAGATTGACGAAGTGGTTCTCCAAAAACGAGAGACCCTTTTAATCACGGAAGGTGTACCAGTTTTATCAGTATATTGGGTTCCTCTCTAAAGTGGATTGATATTGGGTTTGAATTCTAATTAAAGGGAAGAAAGTATTTTTTTCTCATCATAATGGAATAATGTATTAAATTCCAACAAAGAGGTGTTTTAAATTACTATTAATGAATTATTCATAGTGAATGCGATATCTTTTTATATAAATACTAGTTTCAAATGAGCCTGATGGTGAATGCAAATTTCCTTTTATTTTTATATAATATATTCAATTTTGAGGGAAATATTATTTTACCACAATGAGGTATGAATATGTATAGTTTTTTTCCTTATAAAAATAGGAGAAAATATTAATATTTGAAGATAACTAATGGTTTAGATGATGGAAAGGTGAATTACATATTCCAGGTTAAATATTCTCATTTAACCTATTTTTATTTTTTTTCATGTTGGAATTCAATGGTTTGGTTTATATAGATCAAGAATCCCATGATAAATTGTTATGTTTTTTTTATTAAAAGTCTCATTTGAAATAGAAGAAGGATAATATTGAACACATGGAAGAAGAAATGCATTGATGATGCTGAAGGACACTATAAAGATTTCAATATATTTGATCATCCTTCTAGACTGAAGAATATTGTGTATCATAGCTTAAATACATCTAATGTGGTTGATTATTCAGATGTGGATGTAGAAGAAGATGCTACTTCTAGTGGTGTGGAACATGAGTTTTTAGTGGATAAAGGTAGTGAAATATATCTTATTTAGATCTCCCCATCTATTATTTATGGTGCTCATATCCCAAACTAATATTTCAAGGTCAGAGGGACTTTTTCAAAGTAAGAATGTGATGTGGTAGAAATAGAAGTGTCAGAAGAAGAATATTTTGACATAACATCTAATTATTTTTAATAATATAGAAGTGGTTAGAATGGGGGTGAATAATAATAAGAAAAAGATGGTGATTAAGAATAAGAGGAAAGAGAAAATGACGAATAAAATGGAAAAGGAAAAAGAAGAAGGATATAGAGAATACAATTATTTAGGTTCTAACCATGATGGTCCTAGTGGCTGAGTTCTTGCTAAGGATGTTGAGATACCTCAAGAACTTATCTATTTTCTAGTACTATGAACTGTATCTAGACCTAAAGATAGATCGATCCCGGTTGATGGTTCTAATAGGGATACTATATATGAAAAGGAAGAATCTGTTGAGGGGGAGGTATCCCCAAACCTAGAAAATCATCTTATAGATATGGACTTTGGGGTGCCTATTGTTATTATTCATAGAGATTTAATGTATAGAGTTATTGAACAATAAATTGTTTGGAAAATAGTTGATATGAATATGGAGTCTTAGTATACTGCTACTGAGCGTATAGTTGTTGTGCTGAAATATATTAACAAATTGAGTGTTGTAACTGCTCGTTTTTAGCATATAGTTGTTGAATCTTCCCAGGAAAAGTCCCAGGGAATTCCTTCATTCGATTTGGGAGACTCATCTCATAAGGAATAGGAAATGATCATAGGCTTTGTCAGACTATGGTAGGACAACATTGATATAGATGCGTATGGGAGTCCGTCCAAGCATGGTAGACCAACTATTCAAGAAGGGATGGATCCTATGGGATCATTAGTGGAACTGGTTAATGTTGCTGGAGGGTTGATGTGGTTTTGTTATGATGATACCACAAGATCTGAGCGTGACGTGGCACATGCCGTTGAGAGAGTTTCATAAACTTCCATTTTGTCAGTTCCATTTTATATTTTCACCATGGATGAATTATAATCATCCAGAGAGAGTCTTGTATCTTATTTTTGATTTTTATTGAATGAAAAAAATCACTTTGTCACTTATCTTAGTGTGAATATTTCAGGACATCATCTAGGGAATCTTATCTAGAACATACTTCCAAAATTGATTATTTACATTCAATAAGTGGGAATGGAAAATAGTAGGATAGAAAATGAGTTTGAGAATTTGAGATATATAGTATATGAGATGATATATTCATTTATAGATTATAGATCTTGTTTTCTAGAGAGGATAGATAATATTTCTTCCATGGATTCTACAAAAACTTATCCACCTCCGTCTTTTGATGTTGACATGATTTGGTCTATGATTAGAGAGGATATTTATAACACCATGAGATTTTATGAAAATTATTCTTTTTAATTTCTTTGATGTATTTTGTTTTATGCTTCACCAAGATTAGCTTGCGTGGTATGCAACGCCATATTAGCTTGTAGTATACACAACACTATTCTTTGCTTGTGATGCACACAATTTCATGTTCTTTTGAATAACATTCATTTTACACAACACCAAGTAAAGATTTTGATCAATGTATAACTGAACTATATTTTAAGTATGTTATATGCAACACCAAAAGAATATTTCCCAACTTGTAACCTTTACTTGCGTTGCATTACACGCAAGAGAAAACTTCCTCGATAGCTTGCATTGTATGCAATACCGAGTTTCACTAAACAATGATATGTTATTGAAATATTATATAAACTAGCTGTTATGAATAGTAATACCCACTTTTTGAAATTTTATAAATATTTCCTTTCCAAATGGACTTCATTTTTGGATTTGGAATATCTAATGCAGCTTAGGGTGAATTTATGTTGTTTTTTTTGAAATGTTGTAATTTTTGATGAATAGTGAAAATTCTGAGTTATTGGTTAAAATCAAATTTTTAGAATCATTTAATTTATTTAAATTTTATTAGGTCAAAATAGATAAATAATACCTATATATTTTAAATTTAATTCATTATAGTCATTTTATAATAATTTTAGATATATAAGAATTTTATTGAACTGTTTACCGTCTTTTACCCACCTCCTAAGAGCATTTGCAAATTTACATAAAACATAATTTTACCGCTTCTATGAGTTGAATTTAGAAAATTGGAGAGACACGGTTAATATCCAGGGGTAAAATTTGGTTCAATAAGATAAAATTTTTTTTGGTGAATAGTAACTTTTTTACTTTTATTTACCACAATTAAAAGTAAATAGGGTAATTAAGGGTAAAAATGATATTATTATTACCCAAACACATGTCATAATTATATTGGATAAGTATAATTAGAAATAAAATAACCTTATTAATAAAATATGAACCTCTTTGGTCCACTTCGATTAGATTAGGACACTTAGTATTAGTTTATTTAAAGAAGAGTTAAGAGAGGTAAAATCATTGTTTAATAACTAAAACTTTTTAAATATAGGGTTATACATAAGATAAGTTTGACTATAAATATTTATTGTAAATCTAAATATAATTCAAACATAATATTATTTTATTTATATTTTTTAGACATTAAATAATTTAATTTAATTATGATACAATGATGATGTAGTAATTACCTTATTAATGAAATATTGACATAATTAATATTATAAATATTCAAATAAATGTAATTTGAGACTTTTTATGAATTTCACTAATTTTATAGTTTAATATAACATATTACGATTGGCTAGATGATTTTTTTTCGAAGTAATAATGCTGTTATGAATTTAGAGAAAACAAAATACCAAATAGTTTCAAAATTGACATAAAAGATTTTTTAGAAACAATATTATATTATTAATTGATATAATGGTCCTAAAAAACTAAGGATCAGAAAAAAGACTTATATAATTATATATATGACATTAATTTACCAGTTCGGGTTTTATTTGTAGTTTATAGTATTTTTATTAACCATATAGTTTAAGAATACAAAAGACATAGTAAAAGATAAATTATTTAACTTAGAGTTAAATCTAAATGATATGGTTAACATGGTAACCTAAACTTGTCATAAAATCTATTTTTTAGAGGATTTCAACCCATTTCCACCCTAACCTCGAAATAAGACACTTTGGATCCATTAAAAACTGAATATGAATTTATTATAAAATATTATTTTATGTTTTTTTCAAAGGTTCTCCCACCCCTCTTATAAAAGGGAACCCGCCTCCTCTCTAATTCACACCTAAAAATCCATTTTTATTAGTAACACCCTTCCAAAATACCCTATCAACTATCCTCCCTTCATCCTAGAGGCCTTATTTTAGTCAGAAAGCCAACCTAATGAGCCCTTTTGATCAAATCTAATGGAAGAAACTGAAGAAGAGGTAAATATCTCACCACCTATTTCAAGTTCCTTTATTCTACCACTTCCTTATTATTTGTTGTTTCATTTATAAAATAATAAATACAGTATCTCATATATACTATTATTTTTTTATAATAACTGTAAAACCATATTATTTATTTTATCCATCCCATGAATGAAAAAGTCACCACACGTGCGTATGTACAACTTACCATCTCCACATCGTTGTGTAGTTTGTTATTCAAACATTTAATCATTTGGATGGGTATAATAATGAGTCTAAATGATATAAATAATAAATATAAAATTATTATTATTCTTTATATATGATATACCATCCTATTATATACAATTTTAATATGAAAAGAGTGATATTGTCGCTTGTGCGTACGTACGGACTACCATCTCCACGAACGCGATGAGATTCATTTTCCATGATTAACCATTCAAGTATGGTTATAAAGTATATTTAATAAAAAATCATGAAATATATTACATAATAATGATACTGGATTTATGTACATATATGTTTCATTTACTTAATTCCATTCAATTCAATAAGGAAACGAAAACAGCGTTCATGAATACGTATGAACTACCGTATCCATGAACGGTGTATTTCATTCCATTTATCGATCTATCATATATATTTATATGTGGAATATATATTATATATAAATCATGTTTTAAATTAAAGAATTAATTAAATTAGGGTATAATTAATAATATCATGAACAGCAAGTCGAAACACGTATGATAAATGAAACGATTTTACCAAAAATGCTACCTTAACATGAAATTGACAAATGAAAAGGTAAGACAAAGTCGTAAGTGATTCATATATGATATCGTAATTATTATTATGGTTCTGTTACAAGTTAATAATATTTTTAAACCCACAATACAGGAGTATGGGACACATACAAAAGAAATTGGACACAAGTTAAAGGATAATTTTGCAATCTCATTTTTATACAAGATTGCTTATATGTAAGTATTTACTGGGTTTATATTTTTCATCCTTGTCCATAAATTTGTTTTTCATAAATTGTTTAATATTATTCCACATATGTTTAAAGTAATTTTTACCGACCTTTGACATTTACATTGTGTTATGGAAGTAATCTTTCTTTTGTTTACCATACAAGGACCTTTTTGACTTTTCCAGCAAAAGTACGAGGAGAATATTTTTTTAACTTATACGGTATGATTGTATTTTTACTGTTTCCTAACACCAAATTTTCATGAATCTTCCTCTATAATATTACATGATTATTTTAAAAAAAATCCTTTTTTCTAAATTTCATGGAATTTTTTGAAAAGAAAATGATTTTGAATAAGAAAGGATATTTTTCTCATGAATTCATTTCAAGTGTTTTGTCAAAACTATTTTCCATCTAAGATGTAATTATTTATAATGATTATGTTTCAAGTATAATGTCTCTATTATTTACATAGGTTTGATTATTCTTATGATTAAATGATATCCTTTTTTTTATATGGATTATGTTATGATGGGAAGATGTTTATGAAACCCATTTTAATCTTTGGGTTATGATGAATGATATATGTTTATTTTGTGGAACAAGTAATAATGATTTCATTATGAGATAGGTGGGACCTATATCTCCCTCCAATGCATTGGGTAAAGATTTATATATCATGAGATAGACATGGTTGGAATGGAAAGTAAAATGTGGTTCAATAATACAGGGACGGAACGACAAGTAAACCCGGTTCAGTAATGGACATTGTCCCCTATGATGGTCTTCGAAACAATGCCTTGGCTACTATGGAATTCAAATCTTGTGCTTATTGTCTTTCCACAATTATATGTTTTATTCCCATTCTATTTTATCATGATTGATGTTCCATTATGATCTATCCCTTACCTATTACAATGTTTAATTTCATTGCTCAAGATTTTGATGTTTAAACTTTATGTTCATGTTTTTAAGTTAAAATGTATAGGGGTTTTTTTATTTTGTCCATGCATACCCTTAAGGAGCATTTGAGATCACCCTTTTTATGTTTTCTTTTCCCCCAGGATATAAAGGAAGGTTTTTGGTAGGAAAAAAATAATATCTTTATGGGAGGTGTTGAAGATGTTTCACCAAGATTAGAAGATTATGTTCTGAGTTTCCAAAGACACTAAACTATTACGATCATTGGGAATTTGTTATGTAATGTATTAAGTATTCCGAAAAAGTAATGTAATGTCCATGTACATGAAGATTTTGGCCTATATAGTTGGTTTTAGTGTGAAGGTTTAGTCAACCTTTGGAAACTAGGATGCGAATACTTTAGTGAGATCCCTAGAGAAATTTCTAAGGTATGTCTAGGGATGTCCCTGAGGATAAGTATAAGTATAGTTTATACTTATAGATTTACGGAAATGATCATAGAATTAAACCTAAGATTTTATAGATTGAAAGTACTCCCACATGATTGTGTTGTTTTTATAGTACTATTTTTTCATCTAATACTATTATTTTTGGGTTTTATGAAATGGCATAAAATAGTATGATTCATGTTAATGGAGAATATGATGGACAATGGAATGATATTCTTCATGAGAAACCAAATAAAATGGTATTTGGATGTATATACATCGTTATTATGACTAATCATCAATCTCATAATATGATCAATAATATCAACTTTGGTAAGTTTCCTAACTTGGCTAATAAGAGAAATATGGAGTTTCATGATGATCATAGAGGAAATCAAGTTCAATTTCCCTCATGTAAATCATGTGGGAAGAGGCATCAAGAAGAATTTTTCAAAGGAACTGGAAGATGATTTGGGTGTGGAAAAGAAGGACACAATGCTAGTAATTGCAAAGAAAAAGGTTCAGTTAACTCCATGGACAAGGATAATGGTATTTCTAAGACATCAACAATGGTTAAATGTTTTAAATTTGGAATTTATGGGAATTATGTAAACCAATGATCTGAGGGAAAGTCTCATGAATAGAATCAGTATGGTCATATGGTTAGTATTTATATTTATGATGATAAAGATACTATAAATTATATATAAGATGAAAGATGTTTTGATGTCTGTTCAATGGTTTAAGAAGGTAGTGGAATGATTGCATGTTTATCAAGAATAATGTATAGTACTATGGAATAAAGAAAAATCTAAGGATTGTTACACTATTGTTTTTCCTTGAGTATTTGAAAGTATATGTTGAATGGTACTAGTAACCATGAAAAGCGATTGAAATATTTTTGGAAAGAAGATGATATGCACCTAATGAAGGGATAAGGAGAAAATAATACATTTGATGTTATTAATGGGATCATTACTGATATAAACAAAAAGTGATATCATGGTTTGAGTATATATAATTTTTTGGATTTTGGTATGTGGAAAGTGTTAACTTTTGACAGTATTCATGTATTCACTAAAGTTCTATGGTAATTTATGTTTCAAGAGAATACATGATTAAGGTATTCACATGTTTAGAATGTGACCAACAACATAAATCTTAGGATATATGGGGGATAGATGATGGTATTGACGGGCTTGTTATGTGACCTTTCAAGTAATCTATTTCTTTATATTATGAGCTTGGACCAATGTATTTTGGATAAGCCTAATTATTGGAATAAATTAAGTTAGACATAAGATATTATTGTTTAAGGATATAAATATTTTCGATATAATTGCAGGAATGTTATAATAATGTAGTTTTAGAAAAATGGACAACCAGAAGAACGGGAGACAACCTATCACGTCAGACAAGGTTGTGGGAATAGAACCCACAACTGGACTACGACATGCCTTTATCACCTACCTCTGGCCTATAAGAAGTCCCTGGTTAGTAGAAACTAGTTCTATTTTATTAAGCGGTATGATAGATGAAGTATAAGTCCATTTTTTGAACCGTATACAATTAATCTTACTATAGATGGACATATGTATATAAATTTTTCTAGCCTTATGTTTGAGATAGATGGAATGACCTAACATTCTATTGCATCATCTGTTAACACTTCAAGAAACATAAATTCAACTTCATTTCTTTAAGAGCTGAAGTGGAAATTGTTCAAGGCACAAACAATAGTGAGATTGTCCAAAAATCAAGAAATTATTTCTTTTAATTCAAAATTTTTTCAACATTAGGGAAATGATCTTGAAAACCAAAAATTTTGTCCCAGTGCCCTCATATCTAATGAATCAGATGGTACCTTAGATTATCACAAATTTATTTCTTTGTGATTGTTGGCTTTTTCATAACCATGTTTTCTAGCACTCTACATCCATACATGATGGTAAGATTTCTCTTCCATATCTATATTTTCACCAATATTATCTTATGTGGAAACCTAGTGATGAGTTACTTTGGGTATCCGTTATGTTTCAAACTATAACGACCCATACTTTACATACATTGTTATTTCCTCAGAATTGAAACACACTTATTACAACATATAACAAAACCAAGAAAGGACCGTATAGGTATTTTGTCTTTAGAAACTGGGAAACATAAACAACTGGTTCTAAAGCATCTACTTTGCCTTCCATTTATTTCATCATATCTACAGTCCCTTTTTGGAATATTCTACTTAATAACCTTCTTCCTGACCTGGGGAAATAAAACATACAAAAGGGTGAGCTCAAATTCTCAGTAAGGGTAAACAAAAGAAATATCAATAACATCATATACATAAGCACATAGCTTTTGGAAATCTTAACCTGCAAAAGAGATCATAATTTCATAACATGGGTTAAATCATAGTAGTGAAATGTAATCCCAATAATCATTCCTTAAAACATGAAACATTGTGGCATATAGACATAATCATAGAGAATCATTTCTTATTAGTCAAGACTCATTGCCAAGATTATCTTAGTGGACAAAGTCTATATCTGAACCGAGTTCACTCCTCGTTTCAGTCCTGTTTCACTGAACCGGTATAACCTACCGTTCCATACATGTCTATATCATGAGATATAAAATCTTTACCCAATGCATTGGAGGTAGATATAGGTCCCACCCATCTCATAATGATACCATTCTTATGTGTGCCACAAAATCATAAATCATACATTATTGCATAACCCATGTAATAAAAATGGGAATCTTAAACATCATGACATCATAAAACAATTCATATAGGATAAAGGAATTCATAAAAATATTTCCATCACAACATAATCAAATCCATGGAATAATAGGGATAGAAACAGAACCCTTTATTATCTTAGATGGAAAATAATTTTGATAAAACACTTGAACTCCATTCTTGAGGAAAATATCCATTCTACTTAAAAAAAACTTTTCCTTTCTTAACATGTTATAAAATTATAAACCAAAAGAAGTTGATTAAAAATAAACTTGAAAACTTGTAATGGAACCTTCTTGGAAATAATGTTTTAAAAATCCATTCATGCCGTATAAGTTAAAAAAACATTCTTCTTGTACTTTTGTCGGAAAAGTCAAAAAGTACCTCGTACGAAAAACGACAAAAGATTCCTTTCATATCTTTTACTAAAAACTCACTGAAGGGTATAATTGGATTCAAACAATTTTAGGTGGATGGAAATAATATTACATATTGGGGTAACATTGATGTGGATGATAAAATACACCCTAGTAAATCTCAAAGTATAAACAATCTCGGATAAAAATGATATTGTGATATTTCCCTTACCTTAGGTCCGATATGCTTTGTACGTGTCCGAACCTCCTGTATAAAAATTTAAATAATGTTATTGAATTATTCTAGAATCATACATATTTTTTTGATATCATATATGGTCATATTCTTAGCTTCTTAGTAGTAATATTTCATTGCTACTTGTTATTTGGGTGTTTATAACTTTTTGTTTTTATGCATGTTTTGTCGAATAAATTCTTATTCTTCTATTTAGGTTATAGATACCTCATTTCCAGAAGGGTATTAGTGTAATATATATCATATTCATTCATTCAATTCATTTATATAATCATTATGAAATGAAGATCATGTAGAACGAGTCGCATCACATCGTGGAGACGGTATTCCGTACGTACGCACGATTGATGATATCGTTCCTATGATCGTGGAATTGTATTGGAGTGTATGTATACATTTCAGAATCAGTACCACTTTATAATAGTCATATATAGTCTTTATTTACACTATTATACCCATCCATGTAAGGTGGTGGTGGAAAATAGATTACACCACGGCGTGGAGATGGTATTCTGTACGTATGCACGCGCGGTGATTTCTTTTTCCGTAGGATGGATAGATGGTGAAATAGGGTTGTTTCATACTTATAATAACATATCATTATATGAGTGATACTGATGTTATTTCTTCATAATGAAACAACTAAAGAAGAATAAGTGGAAGAAGAAATAAAGATGAAAGAATCGGTAACAGACATTACCTCTTCTTTGAAGTGCTTCTTTGAGACCTTCTTTTAGGGTAGTAAAATCAGTCTTCTAAGAAGACCAGGACCTCTATGATGTCTCTAGGGAAGAGGAGAGGTGGAATTGGCAGGGGTTGGCCAAGCTTGAAGGCTCAATGTGTTGTGAGGAAGAGGGGGAGGTGGTGCCCTTTTATAACAGAGGAGAAGGGCTCCTTTGAAAAAACTAAAAATATTATTTTATTATAAAGTCATGTTCGGTTTTAAATAGCTCCAAATTGATTTATTTCGAAGCTAAGTTTGGGATGGGTCAAAATCCTCTCATCCAATATAATTTAGACAAGTTTAGGTTCCTATTTTAACCTTATCATTTAGATTTATCATTAAGTTAAATAATTTTACTTTTACCGTGTCTTCTTGTGTTCTTATACTATAAGGGTAATAAACATACTATAAGCAGCCAAAAAAACCACAAGTTGTTTATTATTAATATATAAAAAGTCTCAAATTACATTATTTTGGTGTTTATAACATCAATTATGTCAATATTTCATTAGAAAGATAATTATTGCATCATCTTTGTGTCATAAATAAATTACATTATTTAATGTCTAAAAATTACAAATAAAATACCATTATGTAGGAAATCCTTTTAGCTTTCTAATGAATATTTATAGTCGAATTTATCTTATGTATAACCCCATATTAAAAATGATTTACTTATTAAACATTGATTTTAGCTATTCTAACCCTTCTTTAAATAAATTAATAATAAATGTCCTAATCTAATCCAAGTGGGCCTAAATGGTCATATTTTATTCCTAAGGTTGTTTTTGGTCGAATTAAACTTGTCCAATAGAATTAGGACATTTGTTAGGGTAATAATAATATCATTTTTACCCTTAATTACCCTTTATACTTTTAACCGTGGTAAAAAAAAATTACAAAGTTACTATTCACCAAAAAATTATTTTCATCTCATTGAACCAAATTTTACTTACTGACATCAACCATGTCTCTCGGATTTTCGAAATTCCACTCACAGAAGTAGTAAAATTAAGTTTTATGAAAAATTCAGTTTTTTAACTACCACTTAGTGGTTTCACTATTCATCAAAAATTGAATGTTTTCAAAAAAATACCAAAATTTCACCCTAGGCTAATTTCGATATTCCGAATCCAAAAATGAGGTCCATTTTGAAAATTTAAATTTATAAAATTTCAAAAAGTGGTTATTACTATTCATAACGGCTAGTTTTAATAATATTTTAATAGCATATCATTGTTTAGTGAAACTCGGTATTGCGTATGACACAAGCTATCGAGGAAGGTCGCGATTTTGTGTAAAGCAAGCCAAGCAAGTGTTGTGTGTAGAAAAAGATTTCATTGATGATTTATATAACATAAAAGTCTTGGGTGTTACATTCTACCCCCCTTAAAATGAATTTCACCCTCGAAATTTCTCACTTTGTAACAAACAGATGAGGATACCTCTCCCTCATCATATACTCAAGCTCCAATGTAGCTTCTTCTAATTGGTGGTTCCTCTATAAAACTTTCACCAATCGAGTGGTCTTGTTTCGTAGGACTTTTTCGCTATGATCAAGAATCTCTATCGGTTTTTCTTCATAAAAAAGATCCAGCTACAGCGGTACAACATCTGAGCTGAGTACATGCGAAGGATCTGGTATGTACTTTCTCAGGAGAGATACATGGAACACATTGTGAACTTGAGAGAGATTCAGTTGAAGTGCCAATCAGTAAGCTACCTTCCCAACACGATCCAGTATTTCAAAAGGACCGATATATCTAGGGCTAAACTTCCCCTTCTTTCCAAATCTCATGACCCTCTTCCAGGGAGATATTCGTAAGAACACTTTATCACCCACTTCAAACTCTAGGTCTTTTCTTCGGTTGTCGGCATAACTTTTCTGTCGACTCTGAGCTGTTCTTATGTGTTGTTGAATAGATCTAACCTTTTCTGCCATTTCATCAACGAGATCAGGTCCTAATAGCTTTCTTTCCCCAACTTCATCCCAGCAAGTTGGAGTCCTGCATTTCTTTCCATAGAGAGCTTCATAAGGAGCCATCTGAATACTGGAGTGAAAGCTATTATTATAAGAAAATTCCACCAAAGGTAGGTGTTGATCCCAACCACCTTTGAAATACATAGAGAAAGCTCTCAACATATCTTCTAGAGTTTGAATTGTTCTCTCAGAATGACCGTCTTTCTGAGGATGATAAGCAGTTCTGAAAATCAACTCTGTATCCAGAGTATGCTGAAGACTTCTCCAGAACATCGAGGTAAATCTCAGATCCCGATTAGATATAATTGAAAGTGGTAGTCCATGCAACCTTACCACTTCCTTTACATATATCCTGGAAAGCTGATCCAAAGAGAAATCCTCTCTAATAGCAATGAAGTGTGCAGACTTTGTAAGACGATCAACTATGACCCAGATAGCATTATTGCCTTTGGATGTTTTAGGAAGTCCTGTGACAAAGTCCATAGTGATTTTTTCCCATTTCCATTCGGGTATGGGTAATGGTTATAACATCCACTTAGACTTCTGTCTCTCAGCTTTAACTTGTTGACAAACCAAGCATCGATAGACATATTCAGCAACATCTCTTTTCATGCCATCCCATCAGAAGTGCTCTTTCAGGTCCCTATACATCTTCATGCTTCTAGGATGAATAGAGAATGAAGAAATATGAGCCTCATCCAGCAGCTCCTTCTTTAATTCGGGGATGGGAGGAACACAAACCCGATTCCAGAACTTTATTATCCCATCACAATCAAGGTTGAATTTAGGAACATTTCTCACCTTCTTTTGTAACTCGACATCTTCTTTATGTGCCCCTTTAATCTTCACATGTATAGATGGTTGAACATTCATTTTGGAAAGATAATATTTTTCCCCTTACATTATAATTCCAAGAGCCATCCTTTGTAAATCCATAAATATTGGATCTTTTGTGATCCTCATCATGGATAAACTAGAATGGTCTTGTCGAATTAATGCATCTGTCACCTTGTTTTCTTTCCCAGGGTGGTAATGGATTGAGCAGCCATAATCCTTTTTTAGCTCCAAACATCTTCTTTGTCAAATATTAAGCTCCTTTTGTGTGAAAATATACTTTAATATTTTATGATCAGAATAAATATCACACCTTTCACCATAAAGGTACTACCTACAAATCTTTAATGCATAGATTACCACAGCTAACTCCAAATCATGAGTTGGGTAATTTTTCTCATGTATTTTCAACTATCGTGAGGCATAAGCTATCACTATATCATTTTTCATAAGAACACACCCCAATCCCTTCTTGGATGCATCACTGTAGATCACAAACCTTTCTCCACTACAAGGCAGTGTGAGAACAGGTGCACTGGATAACCTTCTTTTCAACTCCTTGAAATTCTCTTCACATTCCTCTGTCCAAACAAACTTAACTTCTTTCCGAGTCAACTTGGTGAGTGGATTAGATAATCGTGAAAAATATTTCACAAATATTCGATAATATCCAGCCAAACCAAGAAAACTTCGGATCTCAGTTACTATTGTTGGTCTTGACCATCTTTCAATAACCTCTGTTTTTGCTGGATCCACATATATCCCCTCGTTTGAGATTATGTGACCAAAAAATGAAACTTTTTGAAGCCAAAATGCACACTTGGTAAATTTGGCATAAATCATCTCCTTTATCAAGGTCTTCAATATAATTCTCAAGTGATCATCATGTTCTTCCTTTCTCTTTGAATAGACAAGAATATCGTCAATAAAGACTACAACAAACTGATCAATATAGTCTTTAAAAACTCTATTCATTAGATCCATGAATATAGCAGGGGAATTAGTATGACCGAATGGCATCACTTTAAATTCATAGTGTCCATACCTTGTATGGAAAGACGTCTTTGTTATATCCTCCCTTTTGACCATTAATTGATGATACCCTGAACGAAGATCAATCTTGGAAAAGTATTGAGCTCCGCGTAGTTGGTCAAATAGGTCATCAATGCGCGGGAGAGGATATTTGTTCTTGATAGTGATTTTGTTAAATTCTAGATAATCAATGAAGAGTCTCATTGATCCATCTTTATTCTTAACAAACAGAAGAGGTGCTCCCCAAGGTGACGCACTAGGGCATATGAACCCCTTATCAAGATTCTCTTGGAGTTTCTTCTTCAATTCCTGCAACTCAATTGGGGCCATTCTATAAGGTGTCTTTGAAATAGGCAAAGCACCTGGTATGAGTTCTATTGAAAACTCAACTTCACGATTTGGTGGAAGACCAGGTAATTCCTCTGGAAAGACATCATCAAACTCCCGTACAATGGGAATATTCTTAATTGTTAGTTTCTCACCAACCATTTGAGATAAATAACCTTCATTTAGTGGAATCAATACCCATAAAATGGAAGAAATTTCCACTAGAAGGTTATGTTCATCCTTGCATCGATAGACGATCACAGATTGATCTAGAATATGAAATGTGACTTCCATTCTTTGGCAATTGATATGAGCTCCATGTAGAGAAATCCAATCCATGCCAAGAATCACATAAAATTCCACTATAGGAAGTATCACAAGATTTGCAGGAAGCACATTCCCACAAACTTCAATCGGAGAAGAATTATAAACTTTTGATGCGACTGTTGTGCCATTAGGGGTTGTCACAGCTAACTCAACATCTAATTGTTGAGGTAATATGGTGATACCCTTAGAAAATTCTTCAGAAATAAAGGAGTGGGTGGATCCAGAATCAAATAAAACATTTTCTACTTTAGAGTGGATGGTAAGTGTACCTTTCACCACATCGTTATTATACTCCACATCACTGATAGAAATTGCATGTGACTTTCCTTTGTCTTTATCCTTAAGAGTTTGTTGACGTCAACCATCATCCTCAACCCTTGGATTAGGGCATTTATTGGAATAATGTCCCATCTCCTTGCACTTGAAACATTGATGTGTAGTAGGTTCGTTCTATGTATCCCTTCATTTGTTTGCATCATTAGACATCTTCTTCCCATCATCACAGCATTCAAATGCCCGATGACCTTCCTTTCCAAATTTGAAACATTTACTTGTCCCTTTAAGACAACTCCCTCCATGTTTCTTTCCACACTTTGAGCATAAGGGAAAGCTCATCTTCTTTTCAGTGTGCTCTTTAGATTTTCCTTTGAATTCCATTTTCCTCTTCTTTTCAAACCCATATGACTGATGGGTTACTCCAATCTCCATCTCAACATTGAGAGCACATCGAATGATTTCCTCGTAGCTTTTGAAGTCCCTTATGGCTAATGCCCTTTAAAGACTTTGTTTTAAGCCACTAAAGAATTGATCGATCTTACTCTCAGGTTGGATAATAATACCAGAAGTGTGCCTTGAAAGTCTTGTAAAATTTGCTTCATAGGTACCAACAGATTCATCATCCTTTTGCTTCAGTTCAAGAAACTCTTTCTCCATCTTTGTTTGGAGAATACGAGGGAAGTACTTATTGAAAAATAAGTTCTTGAACTCGTCCCATTCCATGGACTCAATTTCATCCCTTTACCTCGTATTCTTAATAATATTCCACCATTGATCAGCATCACCCTCCAAACGATACACTACTAAGATGACTTTATCATGCTCAGATCATTGAAGAACCGAAAATATCATTTCAGTAGTACTAATCCATTTTTCAGCAACTAATGGATCAGTAGACCTGCTGAATGAAGGTGGACGCTGTCTCATGAAGGATTCAACAGAATGTTGCTCCTTCCTTTGCTCGTTTGGAAGTCCTGCATGATTCATAGCTTGAGAAAGTTGTGTGAGGAAGGATACAAGATTTTTCATTCCAGATCCCATAACGTTTGGTTGCTCAGGGGGACAATCATTGCATTGCTCGTCTCATTCCGCATTAACATGGTTCCTTCGGGTTCCAGCCATTGACTAAAACAAAGAAGAATAGTGTGAGCAACACTAATTATAATAGTAAAACCACATAATCAAGAATAAAATTTCACACTTAAGGTCTTATCCTAGGTTATTCATGGCCATTTATAAAACACTAAGATTGTGTTCTATGATTATACTTATCCTTAGGGTTCTTACTAAGGCTTTCACATCCTAGTTTCCAAAGGTTGACTATACCTTTCCTCTGATACCAACTATAACGACCCATAATTTACATACATTGTTATTTCTTCAGAATTGAAGCACACTTATTACAACATATAACTATACCAAGAAAGGTCCGTATAGGTATAGTGTCTTTAGAAACTGGAAAACATAAACAACTGGTTCATAAAGCATCTACTTTGCCTCCCATTTATTTCATCATATCTAGAGTCCCTTTTTGGTATATTCTACTTAATAACCTTCTTCTTGACCTGGGGAAATAAAAAATACAAAAGTGTGAGCTCAAATGCTCAGTATGGGTAAACAAAAGAAATATCAATCACATTATATACATAAGAATATAACTTTTGGAAATCTTAACCAGCAAAAGAGATCATAATTTCATAACATGGGATAAATCATAGTAGTGAAATGTAATCCAAATAATCATAACTTAAAACATGAAACTTCGTGTCATACACACATAATTATAGAGAATAATTTCTTATTAGTCAAGACTCATTGCCAAGATTATCTTAGTGGACAAAGTCCAATTCTGAACTGAGTTCACTCTTCGTTTAAGTCATGTTTCACTGAACCGGTATAACCTACCATTCCAGCCATGTCTATCTCATGAGATATAAAATCTTTACCAAATGCATTGGAGGGAGACATAGGTCCCACCCATCTCATAATGATACCATTCTTATGTGTGCCACAAAATCATAAATCATACATAATTGCATAACCCATGTAATAAAAATGGGAATCTTAAACATCATGACATCATAAAACAATTCATATACGATAAAGGAATTCATAAAACTATTTCTATCACAACATAATCAAATCCATGTAATAATAGGGATAGAAACAGAACACTTTATTATCATAGATGGAAAATAATTTTGATAAAACACTTGAACTCCATTCTTGAGGAAAATATCCTTTCTACATCAAAAAACATTTTTCCTTTATTTACATGTCATAAAATTCTAAACCAAATGAATTTGATTAAAAATAAACTTGAAAAATTATAAAGGAACCTTCTTGTAAATAATGTTTTAAAAATCCATTCGTGCTGTATAAGCTAAAAAAACATTCTTCTCGTACTTGTGTCGGAAAAGTCAAAAAGTACCTCGTACGAAAAACGACAAAAGATTCCTTTTATATCTTTTACTAAAAACTCACCGAAGGGTAAAATTGTATTTTAAAAATTTTAGGTGGATTTAAATAATATTAAATAATTGGGAAACATGGATGTGGATGATAAAATAAACCCCAGTAAATTTCAAAGTATAAACAATCTCGGATAAAAATGAGATTGTGATATTTCCCTTACCTTAGGTCCGATATGCTTTGTACGTGTCCAAACCTTCTGTATAATGATTTAAATAATGTTATTGACTTATTACATAATCATACATATTTTTATGATATCATATAAGGTCATATTCTTAGCTTCGTAGTAGTAATATTTCATTTCTACTTGTTATTCGGGTGTTTATAACTTTTTGTTCATATGCGTGTTTTGTCGAATAAGTTTTTATTCTTCTCTTTAGGTTATAGATACCTCATTTCTAGAATGGTATTAGTGTAATATATATCATATTCATTCATTCAATTAATTTATATAATCATTATGAAATGAATATCATGTAGAATGAGTCGCATCACATCGTGGAGACGGTATTCCGTACGTACGCACGAGGGATGATATCGTTCCTATGATCGTGGAATTGTATTGGAGTGTATGTATGCTATATCAGAATCAGTATCACTTTATAATAGTCATATATAGTCATTATTTACACCATTATACCCATCAAAGTAAGGTGGTGGTGGAAAATAGATTACACCACGGCGTGGAGACGGTATTCCGTACGTACGCACGCTCGGTGATTTCTTTTTCCGTAGCATGGATAGATGGTGAAATAGGGTTGTTTCATACTTATAATAAAATATCAGTATATGAGTGATACTGATGTTATTACTTCATAATGAAACAACTAATGAAGAAGAAGTGGAAGAAGAAATAAATATGAAATAATTGGTAACGAACATTACCTCTTCTTTGAAGTGCTTCTTTCAGATCTTCTTTTAGGGCACTAAAATTGGTCATTGAAGAAGCCCAGGACCTCTAGGATGTCTCTAGGGAAGTGGAGAGGAGTAATTGGTAGGGGAAGGACGATCTTGAAGGCTCAAAGTTGTGCGAGGAAGAGGGGGAGGAGGTGCCCTTTTATAAGGGAGGAGAGGGGCTCATTTGGAAAAACTAAAAATATTATTTTATTATAAAGTCATGTTCGGTTTTAAATAGCTCCAAATTGATTTATATTGAAGCTAAGGTGGGGATGGGTCCCAATCCTCTCATCCAATAGAATTTAGACAAGTTTAGGTTCCTATTTTATCTTTATCATTTAGATTGAACTTTAAGCTAAATAATTTTACTTTTACCGTGTCTTCTTGTGTTCTTATACTATATGATTAATAAACTTACTATAAGCAGTCAAACGAACCCCAAATTGTTTATTATTAAAATATATAACCTTATCTAAGTCATTTTTCCAATCCTTAGATTTCTACGAATAAAATAACAATTACTAATATAATATTTGTTTTAATAACTATTTTATGTCAATTTTGACACTATTTAGTAATTAATTTTTGTGAAAATCATAACAGAATGATTAGTTCAAAAAAAGTTAATTAAATCAATAATAACATGTCATATTAATCTATAAAATTATTGTAATTCATAAAACGTCTCAAATTACATTTATTTTGGTTTTTATAACATCAATATTGTCAATATTTCATTAATAAGATAATTACTGCATCATCTTTGTGTCATATATAAATTAAATTATTTAATGTCTAAAAATTACAAATAAAATACAATTATGTAGGAAAGCTTTTTAGATTTCTAATGAATATTTATAGTCGAATTTATCTTATGTATAACCCCATATTAAAAATGATTTACTTATTAAACTTTGATTCTAACTATTTTAACCCTTCTTTAAATAAATTAATAATAAATGTCCTAATCTAATCCAAGTGGGCCTAAATGGTCATATTTTATTCCTATGGTTGTTTTGGTTCGAATTAAATTTGTCCAATATAATTAGGACATGTGTTAGGGTAATAATAATATCATTTTTAACCTTAATTACCCTATTTACTTTTAATCGTGGTAAAAAAAGTAAAAAGTTACTATTCACCAAAAAATTATTTTCATCTCATTGACCCACATTTTACTTACTGAAATAAACCGTGTCTCTCAGATTTTCGAAATTTCACTCACAGAAGCGGTAAAATTATGTTTTATGAAAAATTCAGTTTTTTTAACTACCACTTAGTGGTTTCACTATTCATAAAAAATTGAATGTTTTCAGAAAAATACCAAAATTTCACCCAAGGCTAATTTTTATTTTTTGAATCAAAAAATGATATCCATTTTAAAAAGTAAAATGTATAAAATTTCAAAAAGTGGTTATTAATATTCATAACGGATAGTTTTAATAATATTTTAATATCATATCATTGTTTAGTGAAACTCGGTATTGCGTATGACGTAAGATTTCGAGGAAGGTCATGATTTCGTGTAAAGCAAGCCAAGAAAGTGTTGTGTGTTGAAAATGATTCCTTTGATGATTTATATAACATAAAATTCTCGGGTGTTACACTAACATTCCTTTTTAAAATGATGATTTAGTATTCCTTTTTACGATGTGGGTTTCTATGATAGAAAATTTCAAGTAAAAAACCATTTATAACCCTCACGAGTTTTGAGGGAGAAAATAATTGTAAGGGGGTAGAATGTAGCATCTCGAGAATTTATGAGAATTATTCTTCTTAATTTATTTGATGTTTTTTGTTGTATTCTTCACCAATATTATCTTGCGCTGTATGCAACATCGTATTAGCTTGTATTATATGAAACACTATTCTTTGCATGTGATGCAAAAAAATTCATGTTCTATAAAATAACATTCATTTTACACAATACCAATTATAGATTTTGATAAATGTATAACTGTAGTATATTTGGAGTATGTTATATGCAATACCCAAGGAATCTTTCCCTACACACAACCCTGACTTGCCTTGCATTACACTCAAGAGCGTCTTTCCTCGATAGATTGCATTGTACACAATACCGAGTTTCACTAAACAACGATATGTTATTCAAATATTATATAAACCAGCCATTATGAATAGTAATACCCACTTTTTGAAATTTTATAAATATTTTCTTTCAAAATGGACTTCATTTTTGGATTCAGAATATCGAAATTGGCTTAGGGTGAGTTTTTGGTATTTTTCTGAAAACGTTTAATTTTTGATGAATAGTAAAAACACTGAGTTATTGGATAAAACCGACTTTTTATAAAAATTTATTTTGTTTAAATTAATTTTATTTCAAAATAGATAAATAATACTTATATAAGTTCAATGTAATTCATTGAAGTCATTTTGTAATAATTTTAGATATTTAAAATTTTTATTGAACTTTTTACCGTCTTTTACCACCTCCTAGGAGCATTTACAAATTTACATAAAACATAATTTTACCGCTTCTGTAAGTTTAACATAAAAAATAATAGAGACACATTTAATATCAAAGAGTAAAATGTGGTTTAATAAAATAAAAATAATTTTTGGTGAATAGTAACTTTTTAATTTTATTTACCACACTTAAAAGAAAATAGGGTAATTAAGGGTAAAAATGAAATTATTATTACCCTAACACATGTCCTAATTCTATTATATAATTATAATTCTACCAAAAAACCTTAGGAATAAAATATGAACCACTTTTGTCCACTTGGATTAGATTAGGACACTTATTATTATTTTATTTAAAGAAGATTCAAAAGAGTTAATATCAAAGTTTAATAACTAAAAAATTTTTAATATATGATTATACATAAGATAAATTTGAGTATAAATATTTATTATAAAGAAAAAAATATTTACTATATAATGGTATTTTATTTTTAATTTTTAGACATTAAATAATTAAATTTATTTATGACACAATGATGATTTAGTAATTACCATATTACTGAAATATTAACAAATTCGATATTATAAATACCCAAATAAATGTAATTTGAGACTTTCTATGAATTTAACTAATTTTATAGGTTAATATAACATATTAGGGTTGGTTATATGGATTTAGTTCGTAGTAATAATGCTGTTATGAATTTAGAGAAAACAAAATACCAAATAGTGTCAAAATTGACATAAAAGAGGTTTTGAAACAAATATTATATTATTAATTGATATAATGGTCCTAAAAATCTATGGTTTGCCCGAAAGACTTATATAATAATATATATGATATTAATGAACCAATTGAGGTTTGATTGTCATTTTATAGTATGTTTATTTACAATATAGTGTAAGAATACAAGAATACACGGTAAAAGCTAAATTATTTAACTTAGAGTTAAATCTAAATGATAAGGTTCAAATGGTAACCTAAACTTACCTAAAACCTATTCTTTCAGAGAATTGAAACCCAACCCCGTCCTATCCTAGAAATAATACAATTTTTAGCCCTTATAAACCTAATATTAATTTATTATAAAATAATATTTTAAGTTTTTCCTAAGGTGCCCCACACCCCTCTTATAAAAGGGCACTCCGCCTTCTCTATAATTCACACCTCCAATGCCATTTGGATAGGTCAAACCCTACCCAAATACCCTAGAAACTGTCATACCTTCATCCGAGAGGCTTTCCTTTATTCATAAATCCATCTTATAGTGCCCTTTTGATCAAATCAAAAGGAAGAACCCGAAGCAGAGGTAAATATCTCACCACCTATTTCAAGTTCCTTTCTTCCTCCACTTCCTTTTCTTTGTTCTTTCCATTATTAAATAATAACTATAGTATCTTATATAAACTATTATGTTATTATAAAAATTTTACAACCATATTAGTAATTTTATCCATCCTATGGGTGAAAAAGTCTCTACATGTGCGTATGTACGGCTTATCGTCTCCACGTCCTGGTGTAGTTTGTTATTCAAAAATTTCATCATTTGGATGGGTTTAATAATGATTATAAATGATATAAATAATAAATATAACATTATTATGATTATTTATATAATATATACCATCCAATTATATACGATTTTAATTTTAAAATAATGATATTGTTGCTCGTGCATACGTACGGACTACCGTCTCCACGAACGCGATGAGATTTATTTTCCATGATTAACCATTCAAGTATGGTTATAAAGTATATATAATAAATAATCAAAAAATATATTAAATAATAATGATACTGGATTTATGTACATATAAGTTTCATTTACTTAATTCCATTTAATTCAATAAGGAAACGAAAACAGCATTCATGCATACGTACGGCCTACCGTCTCCATAAACGGTGTATTTCATTCCATTTATCGATATATAAAATATATTAATATGATGAATATATAATATATATATATATATATATATCTTGTTTTAAATTCTATAATTAAGTAAATCAGGATATAAGTAATAATATCAAGAACAACGAGTCGAAACACGTACGATAAATGAAACGATTTTACCCAAAACGTTGCTTTAACATGAAATTAACAAATGAACGGGTAATATAAAGTTGTAAGTGAATCATATATGATATCATAAATGTTATTATGGTTTTGTTACAGGTTAATAATATGTTAAAACCCACTATACAGGAGTCTGGGACACATACTAATAAAATTGGACATAAGGTAAGGGATAATTTTGCAATCTCATTTTTATCCGAGATTGCTTATACGTAGGTATTTACAAGGGTCATATTTTTCATCCTTGTCTATAAATATGTTTTCCATAAAGTGTTTAGTATTCATCCATGTATTTTTAAAGTCATTTTTACCCCTCTTTCACTTTTACATTGTGTTATGGAAGGAATCTTTCTTTTGTTTACCATACGAGGAACTTTTTGTCTTTTCGGGAAAAAGTACAAGGAGAATGTTGTTTTAACTTATACGGCATGAACAGATTTTTATGGTTTCTTAAAGACTAATTTTCATGAAGCTTACTCTACATTATTTCTTGATTATTTTCAAAAAAATTCTTTTCGTTTAAAATTTCATGGCATTTTGTGAAAAGAAAATGATTTTGATGAATAAAGGATATTTTCCTCAACAATTCATTACAAGTGCTTCATCAAAACTATCTTCCATATAAGATGACATTATTTATAATGATTTTTTTTTCAAGTATAATGTCTCTATTATTTACATGGGTTGATTTTTATTATGAGGAAATGATATCCATTTGTTTTATATTTATTATGTTATGATGGGATGGTGTTTATGAAACCCATTTTAATCTTTCGGTTATGATGAATGATATATGTTTATTTTGTGGAACATGAAAGAATTATTTCATTATGAGATGGGTGGGAAATATATCTACCTCAAATGAATTGGGTAATAATTTATATCTCATCATATAGACATGGCTATAATGGCATGTAAAATCTTATTAAGTAATACGGGCTAGAACGACAAGTAAACCCGGTTCAGTAATGAACTTTGTCCACTATGATGGTCTTTGAAGCAATGCCTTGGATACTAGGGAAATAATATCATGTTATTAATTGTTTTCCACAATTACATGTTTTATTCCCATGACATTTTATCTTGATTGATGATCTAATATGATTTATGCCTTACGTACTACCATGTTTAATGTCATTGCTCCAGATTTTGAAGTTTAAACTTTATATTCATGTTTTTAAGTTCAAATGTATATGGGTTGTTTTATTTTCTCCATACATACCCTCACTAATCATTTAATCTCACCCTTTTTATGTTTAATTTTCCCCCAATATATAAAATAAAGTTTTAAGTAGGAAAAAAAGAAGATCTTTATGAGAGATGTTGAAAATGTTTCACCAAAAGTAGAAGACTATGTTCTATGTTTCCAAAGACTGTAAACTAATCTAGTCATTGGGTGATTTTTTGAAATGTATTAAGTATTATGAAATAGTAATGTAATTTCCATGTACATCATGATTTGAGTCTTTAAAATCATTTTGGTGTTTTAGGTGATTTTCCTGACATCCATTAGGGAATTTTAAGTAGATTTAATCCCAATAGTGATGATGTTCATATGATGGTTAGAGAATATGTAAAGGGTATGTAAGATGATAGAGCGATAATTTCAATGTCCATAAATTATTACCTTTTGATGAATTATAATAAATGTGTAGCTCAACTCTCATTTCAATTTCTATACTGATAAGTAAAGGATTTTTATGATTACTCAAGATTTCAAGGAACAAGTGAATTAGCTAAAAGTAATGAATCTAGTGCACAATGTATTTTTGGAATAGAAAATGGGATAATTTAATGCTATAGAAAGGGGAGTAAATATAATCATGGATTACATAAATTTGATGACACCCATTCTTCATTATTATGGAACCATAATGGTGGCTCAATATTCCATTAAAGTTACTTATCCTCTCACCCTCCAGATCTTCTCTATATTTCATTAGGCTAGGGGTAACCCATGATCTAAATGAACCATTACCTACTCGTTTCAAAACTTTTTGTTTGAATCCTAGAGAATTCTTCCATCATCATTAACCAACCATTATTAGAGATACTTCTTCTCTCCCTTCCATTCTAATATACATTCCTACTATTGCCATAGATTATAATGCTTAACCTCATTATTTTGAAAATGGGAAGGGAGAGAAACCAATCTAAACTCCTACCAATCACAAAAAAATGTCGAAATTAGTATTTTTAGTCCTTGGTGAGGATATTATTGTAACATTTTCTTGTATATTGTTGTTATACATCAATTGATTTTCACTATTTAATTTTTCATACTATCCTTTTTCCTATTGATTTCTTATTTTATTTACAATTTTTGATAATACCAAATGATGGATAATGAATATATGGAATGTATTGATTCATTAGAGTAATTTACCTTTAATACCATTCTATTTAACAAACATTGATTCTTACTATATTTGATACCATTTATTTTTTATGTCGTACATTATTCTATTTCTAGCTTATAATATTCCATGACTTGTGATCATCATGGGGTGAGGGAGGGATTGTTGGAACCCTTATTTTAATTATTAAATATATTTTCTCATGTTATTAATGAGTTTTATATTTTATGATAGCATTTTATGACATAAGGTAGATTGGTATAATTTTTTCCTAAGTGTTGGAAAGACCCACAATCAGAGTCTACTCACCACTAGTAAAATCTCATATTTGTGGAAGAGCCACCATCAACCTGAAATGTAGGTAATATTTGGGAAAGGCCCACCGACATAGAAGGACTCATTGATGATCCATGAAATTTTAAAAGGTGTTGAAAATGTATACTATCATAGATGTGTCACCACCAGAATGGAAATGTGGATATATGTTGAAAGAACCTACTAACAAAAAGAAGTAACTATTGATGATGACCTACCTCCAAAAAAATCATTTTGCTATTTGATGAGATCACTCACCACTGAGACATGTCACTAATGATATAAGTCACTGTTGACATGAATTACCGTGGGCCTAAGTCACTTCATGAGTTTTCTCACCATTCATAAGAGTAACTGTCACTATTTTTATTTATTTTGAATTAACAATTTCTAATGACTATATTATTGAGTTTAATGTTGAGAGATATTTTAATTATTTTCCTTAAAATATTGAAGATATGAATTAAATGTTCTGTAAGTATTCCAGTATGGGGAGGAAAGGATTCGAATGATTTTTCATGAATGCTAATATTAAATGATTTAGCAAACCCTACCATGCTGGGATAAATATATAGAGATACCGAGGCATAAAAATACATATAAGAGAGAGGGAATATTGAAGGAAAAAGATAGTGATATAAAGTGTGAAACTTAAAAAAGAGATGGAATGCTAAATATTTATTACATTTAAATGTGGAATAATGAATCAGATCCCACAACCAGTTCCTTCCCACAGTCATAACAAAAGTGTTCAAAACATTATATTTTACTATGATTTTTAGAAAAATGAATTGAGATCCAATTAATGTTACATATGAGGAGTCTCAAGATTTAGAACATATCAGATATTATAACTCATTATTTACCATATAATTAAATTCTATTTATGTTTATTGTCTTTTAATTTTTGAGTAGTGTATGATGTCTTATATAGTTCAAATAAATGATTATAGATATATTCTGTGTTTCCTTTAAGCTCGTTTACCCATGTGTTGTGGAAGAGCTCAATGTGTTTGTTTATTACCATGGTTATTGTGGACGTGGTCTTATGTGGGCTGGATAATTGGTTTTCTACTGTATACTGGATATAGGTTTTTGTTAATAATTATTTTACATAATCTTCATGGAATAAGTTTACTTCCAAGTCTAGAGTATTACTTCCAAGGTTGATATTGAACATATTATATTTATTCCATTGCATGTTTTTTTCTAATTTATATGCTTTAAACTGAATCTTTCTTAAACTATACACAAAAACAGTACTTTGATAGTTAGTCTTAATGAATGATTATATAAGGTTATGATTAAGTATAATTATTTCAAATGTAAAATTAATATTCAAATATTATTTTAACTGAGAACTAGTCAATCTATGATTTATCTGTTAATAGATCATATCATATATCAATATGCTATTCTGATGAACTAGGCTATTTTTAATTATTTGGGGTATTTTATTTAATAATTTTTTAAAAAATAAATTATTGTGTACTCATTTAACCCCTCTTAATATACTCCCATTGACCAATAATTATCAATTCCAATATTTAATGTTAGAAATAACCATCCATGATTTGAGAATATGGGTTAATTATCTCCTTAGTGTGAAATTCATGATGTTAAAAACCCAAAAAAAGTTTGAAACGCATATTTTTAGGGAGATATTGGGACCCAAGACAAAATAAATTTATGGAATATCTTATTATGTTTGAATATTATTTGTTTCATACACTAATCCAAGGATATTACATGGACGATGCTTTGAGCCTCAACTCATATAATCTATTATACATTAAAGACTATGATCGGTGGAAATTGAATATTATTAGAGTACATATGAACTTGAATAGAATTTATTATGATGAAGATATAATCATCCATCTATTTTATCTTATTACTAACATGCATGAATAAGATAAGGGTGCACAATGGTCTAACCTAGAGATCCTTACCTTAATATAAAAATTCAATGGTGGGGAGACCATAGAAAGTTGGAAGTATGATGGGAAAACTATTTTTATATTTTATTATAGATATTTTCTAATGTTTTGTAAAGTGAAATTGCTTTCAATATTACCCATCTCAAAATGGGATAATGATTCCAAATTTTAACAAATTTATAAGGCATTCTAAAATCGGTTTTAGCTTGATGGAATGAAGTAGAAGGTGAAAAACTTTTGGAGATGCCTCATTTTTTAGTAGGTCAAGGTTGAGCGCCAAAGACCTGCTTACATATTTTAATCCTTACTTATAACAATCTAGAAATGGGAGTTTACAAAAAAAGTTATTTTAAAAGATAACCACGAATGGTTTGGAAGCATGATTATATATTAGTGATTGTGGAATAGATCAAGAAGTCATATCACCTTTCTTTATTATTGAATTTGGTAAAATAAAATACTTGGTGAAAATCTATATTATTAAAGTTGTATAGTTTCATGGAATAGTTGCTTTGATAATCTATGACCAAGATCCTTATTTTTCATATTTGATTTGGTGTCCAGTTCACCCATATTTCAACACATTTGGACCAATATCACTACATATCATAGTCATAAATATGGATAATCAAAAAAGATGACCCAAATGTTAAAGGACGAACTAGAAGATTATTTTTTTATTTCAGAGACTCTTGGTGGATTATATATTGTTAGTAAAGTATTCATACAAAAAATGTTACCGAGACTCGATAATATGAATCATTTAAATGATTGTATTGCTTTCATTATTAGTCTCCACCTTTGTGGGTATAGACTAGAGAGGCTTCACTATTTAGACATATCATTTTCCATGACATGTCGAGGAAAATTTAGATTATTAGCATGATGATGAAATTGATAATGATTCATTGTAAATAGTATTCATTTCATTTTAATCGGTCGTTATCATTTTATCTATGATATAATGTGTTCTTAGAATTATATCCATAGATAGTACATTGAAATTTGGGTATGAAAAGTAAAATTTTCCCTTAGTATATTTTTAATTTTAAAATAAAGGATTAAACTAGGGTTATGGATTATAATTTTTCTTTACTTACATGATTCATATCCAACAACAATGTATTTTATATATCTCAATTGAGGAAATTATATCTCGATCCTGACTATTTGGTTTGAGAGATCACGTTGAACATGAAACAAATCCTACATTGTTACATTTGTTGATAAACATTGTGGAAAATAAGATAAATTTTTATAGGTAAAATGTTTATTTTTTGTGTTAGTTTTATGGTATAATGATGAGATTCAAGAAGACCCATGGGAACATGATAATGAAATGATAGATCCATGTCTGGAAATTTTATAAAATAGTAGATATATATAGAATTTTAGGGACATAAATAATAATTGTTAGAAGAATTTAACACCCCCAATTTAAGGTACATTATAATATAATTATGTATTTTTAGGTTATATAATACATCTGTTGAGTTTTGGGAGTTTCTTCATGGAATTTATTTGAGCTAGAAATGTTTGGAGAGTGAATGGAGTGATAAAGGATTGGGAAAACTATAAAACTTCTCATTGAAAATATTCAAGAGATTCTCAGAGTCATTGGGTTATTGCATAGTTGGTAGATTTTTTTTGAAATGATTTGGATTCCAAGTGAAAACATGTGAGTGGAGATATAGGTAAAAATAATTATCAGAACATGGTTTATTAAACCATCCGAGAAAACATTGTGAGGTGGTGTTCATAGATAGTATCATAAATATGATTAGCACATAGTTTCTCAAACAACAAGATTGAATTCTAAAAAATACAATTATGTATTCGAAAATAATATTATAACAAAGGTTTTACCTAGATCCCTCATTTTTCTCCTATATGAGGCTCTATAACTCATATCCTTCCATAAGTGTTTGATGGTTCATTTTGATCCCATATCTTGTTTTGATATTATTTAACCTCTCTCCTAGAATGTATGATCTATGAATTTCAGGATATATCTATAAAAAATTATGTGGTGTTATGAGATATTGATTGGATATATTAATGGTAATAGGTTTCATACTCATATTTTTGTATTTTCTTATGACCTTCATAATTTTCATTTGTCATTGAGAGGTAGGATAACTCTATATTTATTATACGAATATTCTATAACTATAAGTCATAGTTTTATTTAGATGTATTTTTAGATTAGAAAAGGAAAAAATGATTTATTGAAGGAAACCATTTTAGTTTATGATTTTAGAAAACAGAAATTTGTATGGTTATTTTAAGACACCTAATTTTTAAATTTTAAATTAGGGTTCTAAAATTTTCTTTTCAGTTTAAAGTATGGAAGATGTTTATTTATTTATTTATTGGGGATAATTTTTTTTGAATAATTTATTAAATGAGAACATTGAATACATGGTTTTTTATGGGTTCATTAGGATTGAGTATAGATGTGGAGTTCCACAAACAAAAATGGGACTAAGCGTGGTTGCGAAGTACCACCACCAATGTGGTTCGCCAAGCAATATCTTCATGAATGGGTGAGTCACCACTCAGAATTATAGGGAGGTCTATGGAAAGAATATGTTTGTGTATGTGTGAACATGGGAATATTATACCATGTGGTAATAAAAGGTAACATTATTTGATTAATGTTTTATAACACGAAACTAATTTATGGATTTGTATAAAAGGATTAGTCTACATCCCACTAATTTTACATAAAATGTGAAAATTGTAATAGTCATAGTGCTGTGTATATAGATGTCTTTGAGGATTACTTATTGAGTGTCATAATCACCCCTTCTTGGGATATTTGGTGTGTTTAAAAATATGGTTCCCCATGACACATATAAAGGAATTATATCATAATTATATTGTGATGAATCTTGATTTTAGTTCCCCAAGATAGAGTAGGAGAAAGAATTTTATTTTTAGATTAATTCATGTTATTACACAATGATATTTATGCATTGATACATACTTTGGTTTACTTTATACTATTGGTATACTTTTCTGTTACTACTAAGAAAAAATCATCATCATTATTATTATTATATTTGTTTTTTTGATTTTTATTGTTTATACACATGCATTATATAGTTATTTTGGTTGATTTTTTATCTTTTTATGTAACATTTGTTCATTATGGAAAATCTCCCCCAACATTGTACTATGAAATTAATATTTATTTCTATCTTCTGATATCTTGGGGATGCCACATCACGTTTCTGGAACCATTAACCCTACCTAAACAATTTGGTTGGGTGAGGATATTATACATCAATTATGACTTACCCATTTCCATATAATAACCCCAGAATCTTCCATGTACTAATATGTTATTAGGTTAATGAAATAAACTTATTCATCTCCTTTTTTAACAAAATAGGGAATACAAATATCATTAATATGTACATGTGGACTACCACATCCATGAAGCGAGGTGTTGAATTTTCAATAACCACCTATTATGTCTATTTATAATTTTTTATGTAATAAATTTTTTTAATATGAATGATATTATTATTTTGGAAGGTTGAATTATTATTAAACATCATTTTTTCCATCCATCAAAAAATTGAAACATCACTTCTACCTATGTAAAAATAACCATCTCTATGTAGTGATGCAATTAAATTATCATAATCTCTTTATGTGAATAGTTATAATAGTGTGTATAATTATTACATATGAATCTGTTGAGAATAATTACATTTTGGAGATGATATAACCATTATTAAAGTAAAAATACAGAAACATCCAAACCTAAATATACATGAAATATTAAATAGTTACCAATTTAAAATGATTATTTTTATAATGGATTATTAATTAATCGGTCCTAAAATATTTTAATTTGAAAATAAATTATTTAATAAGTATGTATAAAATTTTCTTGTATAGTTATAATACATTTAAAATTAATATAAATGTGATTAGAGATATTATGAATCTAGTAAGAAGTTATGTAAGGATTTATTAACTCATGTTTATTCCCATGAGATATCTTCCATATCCACCACTTAATTCTATTATGTGGTGTATATTATATGACCCAAATATTTAATAAAATATTCATATTTTAATAATCTTAATCTCTTCAAATATTTGTGATTCAAACAACCTAGAGCCTAAATGCACCATAATATATTATGACATTATAAACTATACATAAAATTGATGGGTATAAATAAAACTAACTAAATTATGAAACATATTTAGTTTAGATATGTTTAAAATATATTTTTTGGTTATAAATTTATTATATACTAAAATAAAAAAATCATTTGTATGTAAATACAATGTTTTTCTGAGAAAACGTTTTATGTGTACAGTGTATTTTATAATGATAAATTAAATTTATCACATTTCATTAATAATTTAATGATATGTACATGTTATATATTAATTAATGTTTTATAATTTAGCTATTTTTACCATAGGAATGGAATAAAATTAAACATGTTTGATGCTTGAAAACCATACTTTTCTAAAAATTCAGTTTTGTCATGTTTTCATTCATATTTAAAAATTAATTTTCATGATTTTAGAAAACATATTTGAAAAAATGAACATAATATTTGAAATAAAAATTTCAATATTATCTTAGAATGAATTGTTTATAATTTCCAAAAAATATTAATTTTTTGACGAATAGTGAAGAATAATATTTTTATATTAATCATTGTATTTTCATTTAAATAAGTTAAAAAGCTATATCAATTTTATAATGGTTCTAAAATAAAAATTAGTTCAACATTATTTTTATTAATCCAATTTAGGTTTTTTTAATCTATTTTATTTTAAATTTTTTTATAAAATCAGTTTATATTTTACATAACATTTTCTTTGGAAAACTATTTTTGTCAAGTTTGTTGTTTTAATTTTAAATTATTAATCTTTAGTTAATTGAATATTTTAAAATTGATTCCATATTTCTAATAATAATAATATTAATTACATAGTATGTTCAAATTAATTTTTTTCGTGATTAAATGTATATCTTTTAATAATGTCTTACCATATTTGATGTTAAAACAGGTTTACAGAGGGGTTAAAATAAATAGACATGTGTTAAAATGGCTCGAAAAATTTATAAATTCTATTCTAAGTACACACATTGACCCCATATAATCTAATATTTGGTAATGTTTCATTTTTTATATATTGTTAATAATATATTAATATATTTCATTAGTTTAAAAACCTCGTAATGTGTCATATCTCGCACTTATAAGAGGACACCCCTCTTTTTTCATATCCAAACATAATGAGCCTTTTTGGTTTGTAATATATGAAAAATATTCATTCATTAAATCCCTAATTATATGCTAGATTCCATTCCATTATCATGAAATAATCATAAGAAGGATTTAAGTATAAATCTAAAGAATTTTTTCGAAGATGATATAATTTTTCTTAAATATGTTTTTTAATTTATTTTAGCTTCTAACTCCATGAAATATTCATCAAATATGTTTAAATTTAAAAAATTAAATTCAATATACTAAGATGTTATTATTCTAATTGGATAACCTATATCTATCTCCTCATCCATCAAATTAGAAATAAAATCATCAATCATGGGTATTGTAGACTATCGCCTAACAAACCTATGTAATTCCTTTTCTATCACTACCTATAAAGTCTAGATATAATAATGTTCTTAATTTAAAAAACCATATTTAAAAAAATAATAATTTTGTAATATTAATGTTCCATCTATCACCATATGTTCTAATATATTGATAAATTAAATTGTTTCTTTTTCATACTTGTAGACTACCACTCCTACAAAATAATGTGATTATTTTTTCTTTTATAATTTAAATGTATGGTAATTAGGATGTATTTACTGAATATATATGATTTATATAAAATAATAAGAACTTTTAAAAGGATAATTTTTGAAAATTTATTTTATTTTATCTATTAAATAATAAAAACAACTTTATTTTGACATATCTCCCACTATCTCCATGATTAGTGAAATTAATCATTCTGCATCTACTTTCTACGTAAGAATTTAAATATTTATATAAGGAATATATATTTTTTATATATAATTATTAATATTCTTATTATTATTTAATCATTATCAATGTACAAGGACAAAAAGTATCGAACAAAAGAATACATCAAAAACGATAAAGTTATCACATTGAATAAGGATTTTAATAAAACATTGTTATAAAACATGTGATAAAATCATAAATGTGAACCATATTCTATAAGATATATATGATAATGGTTATAGAGCAGTTTTATATTAAAACTATATTTATTTTATAGGAGTTTTACAAATTTACTATGGAATTCAGACCTAAGGTTTGGGTTTTATGATAAGATGTCATTTTTTTCATGTTTGTTTATGATTGGGTTTTCAATAATAAGATTTCATGATCAACCAATAAATAATAAAATAAATATTATTATCCTATGGTAATTTATATATATCACTTTTTTTGTTTCATTCTTATCTATTTAATAACTTAAGTGATAAAAAATGTTTTTAATAGAAATTTACTTTATTACACTCTTCAAACAAAAATCATTTTTCTTTCATAATAAGGTTTTCTAAAAATATTTTAATTAATGAATTTAATATTTTCCTATGATTGTTTTTAGTTATTTTTAACAATAATTAACTTTTAAAAAAATGAGTAAATGGTATCTTATTTTCATTTTCAGAATGAAGTACTTTTTTAATTTTTACAAAATTGTGAAAGGAACATTTTGATTTTACATATATGGAATGAACATAATTTCCCTTTTTGATGACTTTTCATTGATTTATGACTTATTTTATTGTTTAAAAGATTAATTTAAAAGAAATTTTTTTAATTAATAATTTTAAAATTTCTATATTTTATATAATTTAATTCATGATAAAAATTATATTTTCCTCATTCTCATATAATGCTCAACAGAGACAAATCATGCATCATGGGCTCCATGAGGGTATGTGGCATTGTTTGGGAATATAAGGTTTTTATAATTAAATTTTTATTATCTCACTTTATTAATGGTAATTATCATCAATTAGAAGCTAATTATTTTATCACTGACATTCTATTTTCCTGGTATAAAAAATTCTAACTTACAGCTGCTGAAACTGACTCTATGATTATACAAAACTCGTTTCTTAGTCATTATCCCACCCCATTGATCATTCTCTACATCTTAAATTGGTATAAGAGGTAATTTAATAATCATATGGAGGTCTTTTACAACCGACATGAAGGGAACAAGCTCAATTACATTCTCGCTTCTAGGACTACTAATGGGGTTCAGACTCCCTCTTTCTCTAGTTAGGGTTCTCTTCCTCCTAAATGTGTAGATATTTTTATGGGGAATTATTTTTGTCTCCATTACATTAGAAAACCTTAGATCACTTGATTTATTGATTTTTTACCATTTATTATTATTTTTAGTTACAATATTCATGAAAAATAAAATAAATTGTCTGGTGTGTATCATAATTAATATATTTCCTTATACTCGAGGGAAATTACACAAAAGGAAAGGGAGAGATTAGATAATGAGTAAAGGTTATACATTAAAGTTATCAATGATCATATAATAATAATATTAGTATATGGGTATAATAACAAGATCTTAAAATTTTAAAATCATACCCTTCTTATCAAAGATAAAAATCTTGAGTCATGTAATATATCATGGTAGATTATAATAGATGATTCATAATGTTATCAAAAAACATGATCCATTATATCATAATATAGGCAGAAGTCATGAAGTTATAGCATACACATAAGCATAGATAATAATTTCCTTTGTATTTGGGATATTTTCCATGACTATCATAGTGGCCTTATTTCATTCCAAAAACCATTATAGTTTTCATGGTTCACTCCCAAGACTATCATTGTGGACCATGTCCCTTACTGAATAGGGTTAACTCTCCATTATAGTCTTGTTTATCTCATTATATATCAATAATTACGAAATTAATTGGAGTTTGATATAGTTCACACCCATCACATAATAAAAATAATATATATATATATATATATATACCACAAGAGCATAAACTACTCATCATATCAGAACCCATGAAAAGAAATGGGTTTCATAAATATTTCATTGTATCATAATGCATGCAAAAGAAACATGTTTTATAAACATTTCATTATCTCATCATATCGTATACCTTTTAAATTAATCTTGTTTCGTAGAAATTATATTATCATATACATAACCATTAAGATAAATAATATTTATTATACCATTGGAAAATATTTTAAAAATCATATTTGAAATCAAGGGTTGTTTTAATTTATTATTATAAATACCATGAAACGATCATTAAAACATCATTGAGGAAAATAAACTTTTCATATTGAAGTCACATAATAAAATATAAAAAAATATAAATGGAAACTTTTCATTTAAAATAACAATGTAAATTTTTAATGTAATATTGAATGTAAAAATTTTCCACGATGGAAAGAAAATATGGTCATGTCGTATATGTTTTAAAAAATATTCCTTCACTACTTTTGTTGGAAAGCAACACAGTACCTAGTTTGGAATATACAAAAATATTCCTATCCAAAATTATTATAAAAATTAAAAATGGGTAAAAAGGATTTTAAAAATTCACATGATAATTGAAAAAACATCCATTAAAACATTTTAAAGTAGAATGAAATAAAGTCAATAGTCCATAAAAAACCCTACCTCAAGTTCACATAACATTGAATGTACTCCAACCTTCTGTATAATAAATTTAAATTAATTATACTCATAAAAACAATTAATTTCATAATAAAAATATCATATATAACCCATTTATAACATTTTATCACCCCCCTTAATCAATAATACCATATTATAATTGTAATTTCTGAGCGTTAAATGTTTCCTTTGAAATAAGCATTTCAGTTTACAAGTTCTTCTCCTTGTTAATTTATCTTTGTTCTATCATCAACATAATTTTAAATATAATATAAATATCATATGTATATATATTCATTATATTTCTATTTAGAGTTATCCATAAAATGTTGAGAGAGAAAAATGAATTACATCATTTATTGAGATGATAAGCTATATGTACACAAGAACATTGTTTTCAATTTATGATATATAGAATAAAAGAAAGGTAAAAATTAATTAAAATTTAAAATTTTATGATTATAACATATATATAATATATATTAATAAAATTAATCATTATTAACATCCATTTTGAAATTAAAAATTAATTGGATCTCTCTAGGGAGGTGTTATTCTACACATACTCACAAGTGAAATTATAATAATCCAACACAATGTATGGTAAAAAGGTTGAAATGATATTATCATTGAATAAAAATAATTGTATTATAAATATCATATATAATTAGTAAACCCATAATAATAATAATCCATAAAATATGGCAATGAAAAATGAATTATATAACTATGTGGTGATTGCAGGATGTACGTACACACAGTTTAAGGAGTAGATCCCATTTTAAAAGTTAGGTGAGGGAAACTATTGGAATTTATGAAATAATTAAATTATAATAAATTTAGTCTCAAGACAAATGAATCCAAATTTATATGGATTAAAAGGTACGGTATTATATGGTTGTGATACTATAAACCAATTTAAAATATTATTTTATTTTAAACCATATCATTTTGATTAAATACTAGTTAATCAATTTTAATTTAATTATGGTAAGAACTTTTTAATATTAAAGGGATACCTTTTTTATTTTAAGGGGAGTGTTTCTCCATTAAGTTAAAACAAATAAAATCTTAGACCATTCTATATCCAGTTTTAAATATTTCAGCATTTGTTTGTTTTTTAAGTAATTTAATAAAATATTATTTTGAAAAAATATCATTATTTTAAATTTTGACACGAATAATTTAATTTTTTAAAAAATACATAAATAAAAAGTTTTAATGAGAACATAATATTTTAACAGAACACTAATTTGTCATATTTACCTATAAAATTTGTTGAATTTTTTAAATTACTCAAATTACAACACTTTTAATATTTTCAAAATAATTTTACTTAACATTATATTAATTAAATAAATAATATTTACTCATTTTGTAACCATTCATCTTTTATCATTTATAACTATTTTTCCCTCACATGAACACATAAATGATATTTAAATCTAAGATAGTGACATTTATAACATTATATGATTTAAATAGTATATAAATAAATTTTCTAGAAACAAGTCTATTAAAATAATAAATTTCAATGATGAGGTGATAGGTCCCAATTAATTTCATGCAATTATAATTATGTATAAAACATATGGACTTACACATTTCTAATAATCCCGATTTACATGATTTTCCATTTACCAAGGTGATAAATTTTAAGATGGTTACAATTCATGTTGAAAAAAATAAAAGGGGCCCATTTAAAAAAATAAACTCTTGATTCTAATCATGAAAATAACTTTATACATTCAATACTTTTAAATGGAATAAATTAAAATTATTCTATGTCTGTAAAACATGATAAAAATGATTTCCATAAAATATATATTTTTAATAATTGAACTAGATTTATTATAATCATATGGGTATAATAATATTTCTTGAATATTTATATCATTTTAAAAAGTAAATAATATATAAATTTTATTAAAACCATTCATAAATCGAGAAGATTTGTATTTATTAATAAAAATACATCTCAAGATTAATAAAATTTTAAAAAATCCCTTTTAGTTTTTTATATTTAAATCTGATTATTTGATCACTATTTAAATCATTTTGAAAATTTATTGATCACATATCTTTTATAATTTATTTATTAATACGCACACCTACCAATACAATATCTTTATATAATAGACACGTGATATTTTAAAAATAATTCACAATTTATCTAAACTCGTTGTTGCATGTAACCCATGCTATGAAAGAAATACAATTATTTAATGAGAAATATTTTTTAAAGATTAAGGGTGTTACATTATACCCCCTTAAAATTATTTTCTCCGCCGAAATTTTTCAATATTATTTAAACATATGAGGAAAAATCTTCATCATCATATCCTGAGGCTCCCATTTAGCTTCCTTAAATTAGTGGTTCCCCCATAAACTTTTACCGGGTGAGTGGTATTTCTTCATAGCACTTTCCCTCTATGATCTAGAATCTCAACAAGTTTTCAGCAATAATAAATATCATGCTCTATTGATATGACCTCTTATGCTAACACATGTGAATTATCAGTTATGTACTTCCTTAAGATATATGTACAAAATACATTATGAACTTGAGAGAGATTCAGTGGATGGACCAATAGATGATCTTCAATCATGATAAGGTCAAAATTTTCAAAAGAATATATATATATATATATATATATTATATTAACCTTATTTAAAATCCTCATCACCCTCTTCCATGGAGATTTTCATTGAAAAACCATGTTAGAAACATCAAACTATTGATCTTTTCTAATATTGGAAGCACAAATTTTTTATCCACTCTAAGCTGCTATTATATATTGTTTAAAGGATATAACCTTATCAACAATTTCCTCATCTATATTGGGTCCCAAAATCATTCCTTCTGCAAATTTATTCCATCCTTTTGGATCTTTATAATTCCTATAATAGAGGGACTTATAAGGAACGATATAAATAATGTAGTAAAAAATATTGTTGTAATAAAATTCCACTAATGGAAGGTGTTTATCCGAAAAAAATTTAAATCCATGGAGAAATATATGAACATGTCTTCAAGATATTTAATGGTCCTTTCATAATTACCAACCATATGAGTTTGTTAGATAGTTCTAATAGATAACTCTTTATCCTTTTCATATGAAAAAATTCTCTAAAATATTGATGTAAACCTCTAGCCCTGATACGATAAAATTTATCATGGTAAACCATTCAATATTACCAATTAATTAATATATAACTGAGTAAGATTATTAGTAGAGAAATATTATCTAATGGAAATAATGTGTGATGAATATATATGGAAATCAACTATAACCCAAATAGAATTATACTCTTTATATATTTTGAGGAGTCCAAAAAAATTCATAGTGTTGTTTTCCCATTTCTATCTTGGTATTGGTAATGGTTATAACATCCCTGTAGAGAATTTTATATTATCCCTAATAAGCTAATATAAAAGTCACCATGAAACATTGTTTGTAATATATTTGAGTATTCCATCCTACCATAAATACTCATTGAAATGCCCATACATATTCATGCATCTAGGATAAATAGAGAATGAAGAATTATGACCTTCATATATCATCTCATTCTTCATATCGAATACTAAAGGGACACATACACTATTACTAAACCTTATTATTCCATCACATTCAAGCTTGAACTCAAGATTATTTCTCACCTTCCTTTTAAACTCTACTTCTTCATTATACACCTCTTTATTCTTCACCTATATAGATGGATGACCACTCTTTATAGAATGATATTATTTTTATCATCACATCATGTCTTCGTGATTCATAATTTACTTGTCTAAACAAATTTGATTTTTTGGATCCTCATAATAGATAAGCTAGCTTGATCCATTCAACTCCGATCATTTTCCACATTGTTCGATTTCCCATGGTCATAATTTATTGAGTAGTCAAAATATTAAATAATTTCTAACCATATTCTTTTATTGTTGTTATAATTTTTTAAGAAAAAATATAAATTTAAATGTTGATATTAATATATAAATGTCACACATTTCTCGATAGAGATTATTAAACTATATAGTTAATGAAAGAAATTACCACTGATAACTCCAAAATCATGATTTTGGTAATTTTGATCATGGAACTAAAATTATCATGGGGTTAGGCTTCAATAATATATATATGTATGGAGAACCATCCCATTACCTTCTATGATGTTTCACAATAGACTAAAATCCATTATCACTATAAAATTAGTGTATGCATAGGTGTACTAATTATCATTCTTTTTAGTTACATAAAAAATTACTAGTATCCATCCATACAAAGGAACATGGATGCTTTCTGCGTTAACATGGTGAGTGGATTAATAATCCTTAAAAGATTCTCCCTGAAGTACTAATATAAATAAAAACAACAATAATCTATGGATCCCTATAATAGAGTTTATTTTGGTCCAATTTTCAGTAACTTCTATCTTTGATGGTTATACTGATATACCAACACTCTAGATTATATAACCAAACATTGAAACCTTATAAAGTCAAAATCCGAAATTGGTAAATTTTTCATCAATATTCTAATTACATAGTGTATTTGAAAAAAAATACTAAAAATGATCTCATTTATATCTCTCTGTCTTTGAATAAATAATAATATCATTAATAAATACTACCCCAAGATAATAAATGAAATCATTAAAAAAATATTCATCAAAAAAATGATGATAACAGATGCACTAGTAAGACCAAAAAAAATATTAAATAATCATAGTTTCCATCTATTTTATAGAATTATATATTTATTATATACTAATTCTCTACCCTCAATGAATTATATCTTAAATGATGATCAATCATGGTAATGTTTTGAGATATGTTCAGTTTATCAAATAGGTAATCAATATAGGGTAGAGGATAAGATTTCATGACAGTTATCTTGTGAATTTCTCAATAAAAAATATGGGTTTTAATTGATCCATATTTCATCACTAAAAATAGAATATGGGACCATAGTGTGATGTAATTGGATGAATGAATCCACTATAAAGATTCCCCTAGAGTTTACTCTCAAAATATTATTACTCAATTCAACATATTCTATATAGAGTGTTGGAAATATTTGAGGCACTGGGTATGAGTTCTATTGATAAATAAACATCAAGATTCAGTGGAATAATATGAAACTCATTTGTAAATACATAAATAAACTCACTAAAAATAGGTATATCGTTGATTTTGAGTTTCTCCCTAACCATATAAGATAAATTCCCCATTAAAATAAGAATCACAACCCATACAATAGATGTACTTTCCATTAGAAGTTCATTTTTTTCAACACACTAAAAAGTGATCATTGGTTGGTTCATAATACTTAAAAAATACCTTAATAATAAAATTATTTCATATTTTTTGTAAATAAATCCAATCCTATCCAAAATTAACATTGAATTTAATGAGTGGAATAATGATAAGATTTTTAGGAAACATATTCCAATTAAATTCCTCTACATATGAATCATTTATTTTGGATGTGATATTATTATGTTAGGGTTTTTTAAAAATAAAATTTCATCTATATTTTTATGTGGAACTATGACACCATTATAAAACTCTTTTGAAATAAAAGAGAAAGGAGGTCGATAATCAAATAAGAAATTAGATTTACTATACTAGATGGAATGTATAAATTTTACCGCATCATTATCATACACCTCATTAAAAATAGTGATATCATGTGATTTACCTTATCTACAACCTTAATAGGTTGTTTACATATATCATTTTCTTTAAAAATTACTTTTTGGAACTGGTTATAATAATTCCCACAAAACATATATGTAAAACACTAGAGTATGGGTGGTGCACTATGTTGTGATTTCTATCTAGTCAAATCATTAAATAACTTTATACCATCAATTGTAAATTTTATTTATCGATAACCTTCTTTTATATACTTAAAAAATTACTAATTACATTTATATAATTTTCATTACGTTTCTATCCGCATTTTTTGCACAAGGAAAACACCATGTTATACACTCCTTGGTTTTTTATAATTTCCTATGAATTCAATTTTTTGTTTCAGTAAAAAACAATGAGAATGATGGGTAAAACTAATCTATATATCCTCCTTGATGTCACTTAAAACGATTTATTCATATATAATTATTTCCCTTATAGATAATTCCTTTAATAGGCTTGGTTTTATGCTACTAAAAAATTTATCAACCTTAATTTCGGGTTGGATGATAAAAGAATAAGTATACCTCACAAGCCTTTTGAAATTTTCTTTATAAGTGCCAATAGATTTGTAATCCTTCTACTTTGACTAAAAGAATTCATTATCTATTTTTTATAAATAATATGAGTAATGTACTTTAAAAAAATAAATTATATATTCTTTCCAAACAGTTGATTCAATTTTTTATTATTCTCTCATGTTCGTGATAAGATTCCACAATTGATCTACTTCACCATTCAAATGAGTAAAACCCTGAATATACTTCCAATTTTATAATCACTGAATAAAGGAAATTGTGATTTCAATGACACTATTCACTTTCCCAGTGACTAGTGGATCAATGGACCCACTAAAAGATTGTGGGTGTTGCTTCATGGAGGACTCAACCAAACATTATTCCATTGATTTATAATTTTTAACATTAGTGTTATCAATAGATTGATAACATTAAGTGAGAATAGAAAAAAGATTTTTCATTATAAATATAATAAAATTATATTTTTTGGAGGATAATCATTGCATTTTTCATTTCATTAAGCATTAAAAAGATTCATTTAGGTTCCAAATATTGACTAGAACTAAAATAATTATTCAAGAAACACTAATCATGAAGGGAAACAACCTATAAATTAAAAATCATTTGTAGGATGTTTAGATCCAGACACATTATTCGATGAAATGTTTTGTTGAACATTTTTCATTCATGGTCATGAACAAAACATTAATATTTTACCATATACATAGACTTATACCAAGGGTTATTTTTAAGTATTTTCTTATCCTAATCCCAAAATGCTAACTAAAACTTATTGTAATACCAAGTATAGAAAACCATACATTTCATATATATAGATTAAATCTTAATAGGTTTATATTCCTTAATTTACATTTCAATCCATTCCTAAATCAATCATGTCTTGTATCATGGGAAACATATAAATGTAAACAATTGGGTTATAAAATATCTACATCTTCTCCCAATTATTTCTTCACAATTATCTCCATTATTTTTTATATCATACTTAATATTGTTCTTAAAAACATGGGAAAAGTAAAAATAAGAAAAAGGTGACCTTGGATGCTAAATATTGGTAAATAAGAGATATATTAATGATCACATAAGAATAACATACACATAATGGTATAAGAATATGATATTTTCATTTTCAAACCATAAATAGCATGTCATAGATCATGATCTTGAGTAATGGAATAAATCATGGTATTTTATAATACATGAATAAAAATAGAATCAAAGGACATGATCTATAAGAGTATAACATAGGAATAATACATGGAATTATGACATACAAGAAATCAAAGAAAATAATGTCACGGCCCGCCTTCACCAAAAGGAGGGAAGGGTCAGCAGATTGCCAGGCCCTTACTTCATTAAGTTGAAGGAGAGATAATGACCCCTGAGACCCGCCTTCAATAGGTCCCGGAGTGATGACTAGCACCAAGGGTATAGAAATTTCTCAAAAATATAAGGCATTACCCATTTTGTTTTATAAGATCGAGAGATGAGATGATGAAACTCAACAATACCAAGGTAAAATAAAAATAAAACCAAATGAAATAAACCATTCCCACATGCATGTTCTAAAAGTAAAGCCACAAGGTACAAAGGGTGACTACAAAGGTATGTACCAAAGAAGAAAAACAGCAACTGCAACTGCCCCAATGTTCCGAGCTAGTATGGTCCTAATCGATCCCTGATGTCCTGGAAACCTGAAAGCAGTTTTATATACGTAGGGTGAGCATACAAGTACACTCAATAGGGAAAACCAAAGACTCTCGTGCACAAGTGGGGGAACATACTAAATTTCCGTGAGAAAAGGAGTAAACAAAACAACTATCAAGGTAAACTATCCACCCCAGGCCTCACCAAGGAACACTCCCCAAATAACACAAGTCAAGTAATATATATAATCAGAGAACATCGATGATTGGGTACCCCACACCACTTTCCCACTGGTTATTGAGACATCCTACGCATCGGACCAATCCCGCCATTCTCACCGCAGTCCCACTGCCACACCCGCCCGCACACACCTGGGCCACAAATATCACATGTAACCATGCCTGCAAACACCTAGGCCAGAACAACCACCACCATGCTCGAAGACACCTAGGCTAAAGGATCCACTGCCACGCCTGAAGACACCTGTGCCTCATCCCGAAGACACTTGGGAAACCACCTTCCGCACACACCTGGCCAACCACCACACTACCCTTCCCAATGGTTCTTGGGCTAATAATGGAACTCAGGCCATCACAGCCTGCCCGAAGATACTTGGGCTATTCCAGAAAGGGAGAAGAAAAGGAGCTAATAACCAGCCACTAGGAATAGTGCTGGGAAAAACACCCTCCCCCATGAAATGGGGGTGTTCGGCACTAAGTGCTAAACTTGGGTGGGGCGAGAATAAGAAACACAAAACTACAAGTATAGATATAGGTCACAAGCACTCTCCCAAAGCCTAGGTTTTTCTAACCAGCCTACAGACCACAACACCACTGCGTCCAAGTCCCAAGTCACGACTTTCGCCAACAAACCCATTTGTCCCATTCTTATTTCACATTCAGTGTTAATGTTCAGATATGTTCATGCACTACTGGGAAACTAACACCATAACCATAGCCAAGTAAAAGAGTCCAGTCAATCATCAATTTAAACATTCACTTCACCAACAGAGGATCCCACCCGAGTTTGTGATATAGACATGTAACCACTGGGTCTTAAAACTCATGAACACCGAAGCCACATCAACAGGGGATCCCATCCCTAGTTTCATAAGCACCGAAAGAATAAAATAACAGGGGATCCCATCCCCTCCCACATCTCCAGCAATCGACTCGTAAAAGAAAACCACCAAAACACTACCAACAACACTAAGCAAGTCCAAGCCTGTATTTTCAGATTTAAATGACTTAACACACTCCATGATTTCAATTTTCGTGTGTTTTAACCAGGGTTATCACAGAAGGATTAATCCTGGTGCCTCAATTTATTTGGCCGGATATACGTGCTTAACAAATTTACTCAGCAGGGGTTTACAACCACAAACAAGTCACTTAAAACATCAGCAGGGGTCCATTAGTGCACAAACAACGACCACCAACGGCCTCGATTTTCAGAAGGCATAAGCCAGCACAACTCAACAAGATGGTCATAAAAGAAATAGCATCAAAATATAAGACAACATCAACGATCACATCCCCCCTCATTTCTTTATAGAATTCTTTCATTATCTTTTTGTAGGTCTGGTTTATCCAATTCTATGGAATCGAAAGCACGCCCACCCAGCATGATACACAAAACAGAGAGGGAAAGGAGAAATTCCCTACTTGTTGATAGATGATCGACATTTAGGTCGGGCGCAGAACTTTATGGATAACGATGCGGCGCGCCCGATGCACCAGAAGAAAAGCCGCGATCGAGTAAAGGAGAAACCACAGCTAACCCTTAGTTTATAAGAGTCGTGGACGGTTGAGGAGAAAACGCAAAACCGCCTAAGGCGCGAGGGTCGTGGGTTGACCACGCGTCTCCACTCGTGGTTCGGGTGGTTTAAACCGACTCATTAATTTTTTAAGTATATAATTAAAACTCTTATGCGCGTTACGGGTCTTTAAAACACGCTTAAACGAGTCAAACTAGGGTTTAAAACCCTATTTGCGCTAAAGGGAGCGTTATTGGAAATAACCTGCGGGTAGGCCAGAGCCACCAGTAGCTGAGAGCAACCGGTGGGTGACAGCTACCGGTAGGCGGCAGCCACCTGTAGGTTGTAGCTACCGGTAGGCTGCAGCCAGCGGTAGGCCGAGCTACCGGTAGGCGGCAGCTACCGGTAGGCAGCAGCTACTGGTAGACGAGCTACGGATAGGCAATAGCTACCGGTAGGCCGAGATACCAGTAGGTCGAGCTACCGGTAGGCCTGCTACCGGTAGGCTAAGGCTACCAGTAGGCCTACACCACCGTGATTCCCAGACCAGAAAACCCAAAACGAGATTTTCAAAAAGTAATGGACCCCAAAAACCTGGGCCATTACATCAGATACCTCTTAAACAATTCTCGTCCTTGAGAATCAAAACAATCCAGAATGGAAGAGAGGGTCCGAATAACCACCTCGGAAGATACCTCTTAAGAGCGAACTCATGCTAACTAAAACATTTCCGTGCAAATAACCAAGCCGCATACCATGCCAAACTACCTGGGCATGTGGGTTGGGGAGTATCCTTCCCCATGTCAAGATATTATCCGCTTTGGGCGGCACTGACTCGTCCGCACGGGTTTAATCGCATCCACCTTAATGCGTCTTGATTAGGGGTCGGGTTCTCTCCTCCCCCATATCCAGGGCTTTTCACACACATCCAGAGGAAAGAAAACCAATACATTCTATAATAAAAAAGACAAAACATTATACTGCAATAGGAGACACAAGGAACAAAGCTCAAAACAACTCTGGGTACTGGGCATGAATTTTTGCTTCCCTCTCCCACGTACTCTCCTCAATCCCACCATGTCTCCAAATGACATGAACCATGGGGATGGTTCGTCCACAAAGAACCCTCTCCTTGTGATCCTCGATCATCACTGGTCTCTCCACAAAGGTCACGTCATCCTCGATGTCCACCTTTCCCCAATCAAAGACTTGTGAATCGTCGTGCAGATACCGATGGAGCTAGGACACATGAAAGACATCATGTATACTTAGTAGCGGCGGTGGTAATGCTAGCTGATAAGCCACCTCGCCAACCCGCCACAACAGTTCGAAGGGTCCAATAAACCTTGGAGAGAGTTTGCTCCCCTTACCGAACCTCCGCTTCCCGTGCTGAGGGGAGACCTTCAAGAACACGTGGTCTCCAACCTCAAACTCCAAGGGCCTCCTCCTGGTTTCAGCATACGACTTCTGTCAGTCCTGGGCTGCTTTTATCCTTTCCCGTATGAGCTGAACCTTCTCTGTCGTGCTCTGCACCACCTCCGGGCCAAGGATGCCTGCCTCTCCTACTTCGGTCCAACACACAGGTGAACGACATGGCCTCCCGTACAAAGATTCAAACGGGGCCATACCGATGGTAGAGTGGTAGATAGTATATTAGGAAAACTCTACCAGATGAAAGTATCGCACCCATGATTCTCCTGAATCCAGAACACATGCCCGTAGCATATCTTCCAAGGTCTGGATGGTGCGCTCTGTTTTTCCATCTGTCTGGGGATGGAAAGCAGTGCTAAGGTGTAACTGGGTGCCAAACGCATGCTGAAATCCTCTCCAGACTCGCGAGGTAAACTGTGCATCCCTATCTAAGACTATAGACCTCAGAACTCCATGTAACCGCACCACCTCATCCACATAATTTCATGCCAAAGCATCCAAATTACTCAACTCCATGATTGCCAGAAAGTGAGCCAATTTCATCAACCTGTCCACTAACACCCAGATGGCATCATACCCCCCTTGGACCTTGGGTAGTCTCGTGACGAAATCCATTGAGATGTCGTCCCACTTCTACTCGGGAACAACTAGAGGCTGCAGTAGGCCACCTAGAACTTGGTGTTCAGCCTTAACTTGCTGACATACTAAGCACTTGGCCACAAACTCTGCCACCGGTCGCTTAACTCCGGGCCACCAAAACTGCCTCTTCAAACCTTGGTACATCTTGGAAACTCCTGGGTGTACCGCCAGGGGTGAGTTGTGGAACTCAGGGAGAACCTTCTGTGCATCGCCTTCGGGACAAATAAACTTTTGTGGAAAAGTATCCGATTCTGACCATCCTCTATCCATCCTTCCGGAGCATTGCCCTGGCCAACTCGGTCACACATCACTTCGCACTCTAGGTCTCCCCACTGAGACTCCTCCACTTGCTGAAACAGGGATGACTGCACTGTCATCTAGTATAGGCAACCCCTATCACCATCCAACCTTGCATCTAGGTGCAAGGTATCCAACTCTCCCATCGCTTTCCAGGCATCCGCCGACTCTTGGAAGGAATCCTTCTGCGTCCTCCTACTCAAGGCATCGGCCACCACATTTCCCTTGCCCTCAGTATAAGAGATCTCAAAGTCGTAATCCTGGAGGAACTCCACCCATCTGCGCTATCGCATGTTTATATACCGCTGGGAGAAGATATACCTCAAGATTTTGTGATCCGGGAAAACCACAAAGCGTTCCCCGATGAGGTAGTGCTGCCATAACTTTAGTGCAAAAACCACCACTGCAAGCTCTAGGTCGTGGGTGGCGTAATTACACTCATGGGGGCGTAGCTTTCTGGACCCATAAGAGATCACCCCTGGTCGCTGCATCAACACGCATCCCAGGCCCTGTCCTGAAGCATCACAGAACACCTCATAGGCCACCCCTTCTTCTGGTAATCTCAACACAGGGTCACTGACCAACTTCTCCTTCAAATAGCTAAAGGGTGACTGGCACTGCTCACTCCATTCAAAATCCTTGTCTTTCTTGGTTAGAGTTGTCGAAGGGGCTACTACTCGAGAGAAGTTGGGTACGATCCTCTGATAGTAACCTGCCAGCCCAAGGAAACTTCAGACTTCCGCCACATTCTTGGGTGCTGCCCAAGAAACAACTGCCTCACCCTTTGATGGGTCGACCGCTACCCCCGGCTTGGACACCACGTGCCCGAGGAAGTGCACTTCTCGTGTCCAGAACTTGCATTTTGACAACTTCCCATAGAGCTGGTGCCTCCGGAGGACCTCCGAAACTGTCCTTAGGTGCTCTGTATGGTCCTCTTCTGACCTCGAATAGACCAGGATATCATCGATGAACACAACCACAAACCGATCCAAGTACTCTCGGAAGATGGAGTTCATAAGCCCCATGAACACAGCCGGGGCATTCGTAACACCGAAGGGAATGACTATGAACTCTAAGTGTCCATACCTAAACTTGAACGCTGTCTTCGGGATGTCTCTCTCTTTCACTCTCAGCTGGTGGTACCCAGACCGCAGGTCGATCTTCGAGAACCATCCTGCACCCTTCATTTGGTCGAAAAGATCGTCTATCCTCGGAAGAGGGTAGCGACTCTTGATCGTCACTTGATTCAGCCTCCTGTAGTCTATGAACAACCTGAGACCACCATCTTCCTTCTTTGCGAACAAGACCGGAGCACCCCACGGTGACGCACTCGGAAGAACATAACCCCTCTTCATCATATCTTCAATCTGTATCCGCAACTCCCGTAGCTCCGAAGGTGCCATCCGGTAAGGAGCCATCGAGATCGGTTGAGTGTCGGGCTGCATGTCTATCCCAAACTCGATATCATGTCGAGGGGGTAGAGTCATCACCTCCTCAAGAAAGATGTCCATAAACTCACAGACGATCTCTGTAACTTCCACCATTTCAGAATCTACTGATTCCAGTGTCAGCTCGGTCAACAAGGAGAGGAGAGGTTCCTCTCTCCTGTTTCCCTTCGGACTGCTCCGCTCACCGGTGAAGGTAACACACCGGCCGTCCAAGTTCGATAACATCACCCTTCTTCGGAAACAGTCGATGACGTCACTCACAGAAAATAGCCAGTCTATGATTAGGATAACATCGTATGGCTTAATCTGTAGCAGAAGAAGATCCCTAACTGACTGATGTGGCCCACCCATCAGTCTATATCCCCGACAAACAAACAACAAGTCGGTCTGACCTTCGACTGGTGTTCTCAACACCAGGGGCACTGGAAGTCTCTCAGCATATAGACCCAAGGCATGGGCTTGACTGGGTGCATCAAATCAGTGTGAAGCTCTGGTATCGAACAAAGCATAAGCAAGAGTTCTTAACAGACCGATCGTACCTCGAACAACCTCTGGCCCTGCTGGAACTGCTTCCTCTGCGGCGTGCAACTGTCCACGCCCAGCTCCCCTGCCCCTCAGTTGTCGGCCACCTCCCCGACCATGCCCTGGTCGAGGTCCCTGTGGATAACCCTGAGGTCAGCCTCCTCCTCCTACGTCTGCCCTCGGAGGAGCGGGAGTTCGCTGTCCTTGCTGCTGCTGCTAGAAAGGTCTGGCTGGAAGCTGCTGCTGGGGTGGGTGCTGGGGATGACTGCTACTGTTGTACTGCACCCGGTCGGGGCACTAACTCCGGAGATGCCCAGGGCTCCCACAGATGAAGCACCGCGGTCCCGGGCCCGTAGGAAAAGGGAGAGGGCCATGGGATCGAAACTGAAACCGCTGTGGCCTGCTCCCTGCGGGTCGGAACCTAGAGGGTCCTGACGCTGGAGGCCTGGTGCTCACGGCCTTCCCCTTTGATGGTCCCAGCTGAATCCCCTCTCACGAAACTCCTCATAGAGCATGCATCCTCTGCACCACATCGGCCTTCTTTTGGACCTCCAAGTACGTCAGCATGGTAAATGGGGTAACAACATACTGGAGGGAGGGTCGGAGTTCCTCCTCTAAACATCGTGCCCGAGACTCCTCGTCGGGAAAGAGGTCCGGAACAAAACGTAGGAGGTCCTTGAACTTGATCCCTAGCTCCCTCACGGACATACTCCCCAGCTGGAGGGAGAGTAGTTCCTTCCTCTTTTCTGCCTTCATCATCGAGGAGAGGAATTCTGCCCGGAACTCCCTCTCAAAATCCACCCAAGCCACCTCAGACTCTCTCATCCACCCCAGGTAAAGCATCCACCACTGACGTGCCACTCCCCACATCTGGATAATGGCCAGAGGAACCCAGTACTCGGTCGGGGCCCGAATCAGGCTGAAGGCTATAACTAGCTCCTCTAGCCAGCCTTCCGTCTTCATATCGGAGGTGCTGCCCTCATACTTCTCGAGGGCCTATCACTAGAAGGCTCGAAGAGTCTTCTGCCACTGGTCATCCTCTTCCTCTCGATCAGCTCTCCGCCGATCGACCAAAGTAGTCTCCATGGCCTCGATCGCCTATACCACACATGGTCTCTTTCCAGGTGACATAGCTGAAAGGTAAACAAGGAATGCCTAAGCCCAAAGAGTGCAGAATATTGTTCTTAAAACTTATTAAAATTTAATTTATTCTTAATCCACAAGACATCCCAGAAACACAAGAACACAAGTCATTTATGATGCATGTACCTTTCCTAGGGTCTCTACCCTACAATCAATGTGGCCTCACTTGGTTGTTTGGTAGGTCCAGAGTCCTCGCATCGGATCACGGGGGGCCCTAATATCCCGTGTCCTAGCTGGTCTTCGCTGGCCTAATTCACGTGACAAGGTTGCCCAACACTTTTGCCTTACCATCCCATGCAATCCTCTCTGTGCCTAACTCCAGACTCCATCCTATCTCTCAACCATCACCTCTGATACCATTCTTTCAAGACCCACCTTCACCAAAAGGAGGGAAGGGTCAGCAGATTGCCAGGCCCTTCCTTCTTTATTTTGAAGGAGAGATAATGACCCCCAAGACCCGCCTTCAATAGGTCCCGGAGTGGCGACTAGCACCAACGGTATTGAAATTTCTCACAAATGGATGGCATTGCCCCTTTTGTTTTATTAGATCGAGAGATGAGATGATGAAACTCAACAACACCAAGGTAATAGAAAAATAAACCCAAAAGAAATAAACCATTCCCATATGCATGTTCTAAAACTAAAGCCACAAGGTACAAAGGGCGACTACAAAGGTAAGTACCAAAGAAGAAAAACAGCAACTACAACTGCCCCAAAGGTCCGAGCTAGTACGGTCCTGCTTGATCCCCGATGTCCTCCTGGAAACCTGAAAGCAGTTTTATATACGTAGGGTGAGAATACAAGTACACTCTGTTGGGAAAACCAAAGACTCTCGTGCACAATTGGGGGAACGTACTAATGTCCTGTGAGAAAAGGAGTAAACCAAACAACTATCAAGGTAAACTATCCACCCCAGGCCTCACCAAGGCACACTCCCCAAATAACGCAAGTCAAGTAATATATATAATCAGAGCACATCAATGTTTGGGTACCCCGCACCACTTTCCCACTGGTTATTGAGACATCCTACGCATCAGACCAATCCCGCCATTATCACCACAGTCCCACTGCCACACCCGCCCGCACACACCTGGGCCACAACCACACGCAGTCCCACTGCCGATTCACGCCCACACACACCTGGGCCACAACTATCACATGTAACCACGCCCTCAAACACCTAGGCCAGAACAACCCCCACCACGCCCGAAGACACATGGGCTAAAGGATCCACTGCCACGCCCGAAGACACCTAGGTCTCATCCCAAAGACACTTGGGAAACCACCTGCCACACACACCTGGCCAACCACCACACTAACCTGCCCGAAGGTTCATTGGATAGTAATGGACCTCATGCCATCACAGCCTGCCCGAAGATACTTGGGCTATCCAGGAAAGGGACTAGAAAAGGAGCTAATAACCAGCCACTAAGAATAGTGTTGGGAAAAACACCCTCCCCCATGAAATGGGGGTGTTTAGAACTAAGTGCTCGACTTGGGTGGGGTGCGAATAAGAAACAAAAAAAATACAAGTATAGATATAGGTAACAAGCACTCACCAAAATCCAGGGATTTTCTAACCAGCCTACAGACCACAATACCACTGCGTCCAAGTCCCAAGTCATGACTTTCTCCAACAAACCCATTTTTCCCATTCTTATTTCACGTTCAGTATTAACGTTCAGATATGTTGATGCAGTACTGGGAAACTAACACCATAACCATAATAAAAGAAAAGATTCCAGTCAATCATCAATTTAAACATTCTCTTCACCAACAGAGGATCCCACTCAAGTTTGTGATATAGACATGTAACCACCGGGTCATAAAACTCATGAACACTGAAGCCACATCAACAGGGGATTCCATCCCTAGTTTCATAACCACTAGAATCATAAAAGAACAGGGGATCCCATCCCCTCCCACATCTCCAGCAATCGACTCGTAAAAGAAAACCACCAAAACACTGCCACCATCACTAAGCAAGTCCAAGCCTATATTTTCAGATTTAAATGACTTAACACACTCCATGATTTCAAGTTTGGTGTGTTTTAACCGGGGTTATCACAGAAGGATTAATCATGGTGCCTCAATTTATTTGGCCGGATATACGTGCTTAAACAATTTACTCAGCTGGGGTTTACAACCACAAACAAGTCACTTAAAACATTAGCAGGGGTTCATTAGTGCACAAAAAACGACCACCAACGACCTCGATTTTCAGAAGGCATAAGCCAACAAAACTCAACAAGATGGTCATAAAAGAAACAACATCAAAATATAAGACAACATCAACAATCACAGCCCCCCTCTTTTCTTTATAGAATATGTTCATTATCTTTAATTAGGTCTAGTTTATCCAATTCTACGGAATCGAAAGCACGCCCACCCCGCATGATACAAAAAATAGAGAGGCAAAGGAGAAATTCCCTATTTGATGATATATGATCGATGTTTAGGCCATGCACAGAACTTTACGGATAACGATGTGGCGCGCCTGATGCACCAAAAGAAAATCCGCGATCAAGGAAAGGAGAAACCACGACTAACCTTTAGTTTATAAGAGCCATAGACGGTTGAGGAGAAAACGCAACACCGCATAAGGCGCGGGGGTCGTGGGTTGACCACACGGATCCACTCATGGGTCGGGTGGTTTAAACAGACTCATTAATTGTTTAAGTATTTAATTAAAACTCTTATACACATTACAGGTCTTTAAAACACGCTTAAAGAAGTCAAAATAGGGTTTAAAATCCTATTTGCACTAAAGGGAGGGTTATGGGAAATAACCCGCGGGGTAGGCTAGAGCCACCGGTAGATGAGTGCTACCGGTGGGTGACAGCTACCGGTAGGCTGCAGCCACCAGTAGGCTGTAGCAACCAGTAGCCGACAGTGATCGGTAGCCGAGCTACCGGTAGGCAGCATCTACCAATAGGCTGAGCAACCGGTAGCCTGTAGCTACCGGTAGGCCGAGCTATCGGTAGGCGGCAGCTACCGGTAGCCGAGCTACTGGTTGGCTGCATCTACCGGTAGGCCGAGCTACCGGTAGGCCTCAGCTACCGGTAGGCCGAGCTACCGGTAGGTAGCATCTACCTGTTGGCAGCAGCTACCGGTAGACGAGCTACCGGTATCCCGAGTTACCGGTAGACCGAGCTACTGGTTGGCCTGCTACCGTTAGGCTAAGGCTACCAGTAGGCCTACACCACCGTGATTCCAAGACCAAAAAACTCAAAATGAGATTTTCACAAAGTAATGGACCCCCAAAACCCGGGCCATTACAAATAATTTCCATAGTAGAAAAGGATCTTTTAAAACACTATCATAGTAGAATGGTTTTACTCCCCAAACCATAATAGAAATGAAGATTCACTAATAATAATATCATACTGGGAAAAGTTCCTTACTAAATGGGGTTCACTCTCTATTCCTATCCTATTTAACTAATTGAGTAACAGTCTTTAAACAATGCATTAGAGGGAGATATAGGTCCTACCCCTAACAAAATTAAAATAATACATCTATGTGCCACAAGATCAAAATTTATTCATCATATCAAAACTCATGAATGAAAATGGGTTTCCTAAAATTCTCATCATAACATTACCCATGGAAATGAATCATATTTATTAAGCATTTCATCATTTCATCATCACATAACCCATGAAAAAATGAGTTTCATAATAATAATTTCATTATATTGAAAAATTATATAGACAAATAATAAGTATGGTATACTAGGTTCATATCCCTAGTAAAGAAAAAGTACAATCAAGAGTTTTTGTTGTTGAAGAAATGAAATATTATTAAATTACCATTGAAATTATTTAGAGAAAAATAACCTTTCTATTTTAATTCATATATTAATAAAATTTTACAAATATAAAAGATATATTTTTCCAAAAAAAGATCCATGTAATATTGTAATGTATGATTAATATAAAATATATTTATAACATATAAAAATATCTTCATTCCGTATAAGTTAATAATAGATTCCTTGAATAATTTTGTTTGAAAATCCACAAGGTACCTCATTTGGAAACTGAAAAAAGGTTCCCATGAAATAGTTTGGTAAAAAATAAAAATTGGGAAAGATTACAGTAAAAAATCATAAGATATTATTAAAAACCTTTCCTATTTTTCTAAATGGATATTGAACAAAAAAGTTTTTAATTAAGAAATGAATTCGATTTTCCTTGAAAATATATATTTTCCCTCTTGAGTAAATAAGATAAGGTAAATTAAAAGAAAAATGTTTCTCAATGAAGTTACAATAGGAGAAGCAAATTCATATGTTTCTAGATATTTATTTAATAATATTTAATCATTCGAGGAATAGTCATAATTAATCTCAGTAAAATATGAGATTTTGACATAAAATCCTAAACTCAAGTTAATGTTTCTTCGAAGGAACTCTAAAATCCGGTATAATAAATTTAATTTTATAATAATTTTGTTTAATATATATTTTCATACTTATAATATCATATATAATCCATTAATAACCTTTAATGAACCTCTTTTAACAATAATTCCTTATTAAATTTGTTAGTTTCAAGTGTTAACTATTTAGTTTAGCAGGAGTATTTTTGTTCAGTAATCACGATCCTTGTAAATTAATATTAGGACCATATTAAAATTATTTTATTCATTATAATATATATATATATATATATATTCATTTTATACATATTTATACACATAGATAAATGGTAGAGATAAAAACATGAATCACACCACTCATTGAGACTGTGAGTCGTACGAACACATAAACATTTTTTTTTCATTTTTCAATAGAGGTAATAAAATAATGGTAAATGTTAATTAAATTTTCCAACAGCATTATGCTATCAAATATATCAGATAAATTCATCAAGAAATCCACATAACAATCCAACTAAAATGGAAATAAAAAATGAATCACATCACCTCGTGTAGGATGTAGTCCACACATACGTAGGAGTGAAAATATAATTTTCCAAATTATTGGATGGTAAAAAGGTAGAAATGATAATATAATTTATGAACTATAATTAAAAAATGAATATATAATTATTAAACCCATAATAACCCATCAAAAAAATATTGTGATAAATATTAATTGTTGTTTCACTTGGAGGTGATAGGCTGAATGTATGCTCAAGTGATACATTCACTTCCCATTTTATGAGAAGGATGGTGTATAATGATTTTTCAATAATATTGATAATAATAATAATTTATAATATTTATTATTCTGAATATATTTTTCTATGATAAGTACTATAGATTTATAGGAAGCAAATAATATTAGAAAAGAATGTGATCAGTTTTGGCGATTACCTCTTCTTTCAAGTGATTCATTTAGATCCCCACAAAAGTGCTCCATGTTTAGTATTTTGGTAATAAAATCACCTATAGAATGTGTCTAGTGAATTTGGATTGTTAAATTTTTAGAGTTATTTTGATTTATAAGGCTCAAAGTTGTGTAAATGAGTGAGAGAGGAGGTGCCATTATATAATTGTGGCTAGGGGAACTTTGGGAATTTATAAAATTATTAAATAATAATAATTTGATTCTCAATCAAAATATATAAATAAGGATAAATATTTGAAGATAAATTCTGATAGGTTTTTAATACCATTACCCAATAAAATTTATTCATGTTTTGGTTTCCTTATAAACCTTATCATTCTGATAAAAACTCAGTTAACCAAATTTTTTTTCAACTATGCTAACAACATTCACAATATTAAAGGGTTGTAATTTATATATATATAGGTAAAATTGAACCATAAACTGTCAATATATGATATTTTTTTACCATAATATGACAATCGTATCTTATTGAAATATATTGTTTTCAATTATTTAAGAAAATATCATTTTTATAAAATATCTATATTATCAATTTTGAGACTTTTGATTTAATTTGGCTTAAAAGACATATTAAAAATGCTGTAATTAGAATATAATCATTTATATGTACATTATTATGTCATATTTACCAATAAAAGTTGTGTAATACTAAAATATACTAAAATTATATAACATTAAAATTATTCATAATATTTTGTTTTATTTTTACATTATTTGAATAAATATAGTTCTAGCATTGTGTATACATTTATAGTAATTTTATAAGTCATAAAAATTAAAAATAAATTACCATCACGAATATAATTTCATTATAATATAAATAAAAATGGATATGCATTAATAACTAGTTTTCCCCTATCTGAAAAAATATAGATATATTTAAAACTAGGAGAGTGATATTTTGTAACTTTATTTGATTATAATAATATATAAATCAATTTTATGGAAAAGTGTCCATTAAACAAATAATTTTGAATAATATCATGATATGGGTTTAATTTAATAAATGTAATAAAAAGTTGGATTAAGAATTATGGCCCTATGTCTTATTTTAAATCTACATTAACCAAATTTACCCTTCTCTAGGGAGAAAAATTTTACCATGATTACTATTTATATTGACCATAAAAAAGGGGCCTATTTATAAAAGTTTAACAACTTGGTTATAAGTTGTAAACTATGTTTATCTTATTCAGGCTTTATAAATAGAAATAATTCATTTTTAATTAAGCGAGTAAAATGTTACAAAAACCAAATTTTTTTAAAAAAAATACATTTTAAGCATAAAAAATATTTATTATTATTCGATGCAAAGAAAAATATTTTTTGTAATTACTAAATAACACCAATAATTAAATAATATATACATTTTATTAAATTCTCTCATCAAAAGTTATAGATTTAATTTATTAATAAAAATAAATTTTGTCCATAACATAAAATATTCATCAAAAAATCAAATATATATTTCAAATATTTTCATTTATTTCTTAATTATATTCATTTTATAAATAATAAATCAATATTATGAATTTTTGGAAAATATATTTCTCAAAATTTACATATTACTATTCAGAAACAATAAGAAAATGTCCAGGCGAAATCAGATAGATTTTTTTAATAATTTTATATACTTTATCTCAACACAATGTTCTGTGTATCACATTCATTAAAAAAAATAAAATCATTTATAGAGAAATATTTCATAAAAATATTAAGGTGTTAAATTAATACATGATTAAGGGCATATGAAACCTGTATCTTTTTATTTGTTATGGTATGATGAATGTTTTATGCTATTGTGGAACATATATGTGTATGATTTTCATTATGTGAAAGGTTGGACAAGAATTATATATCCATCTAATTCATAAATAAATATATATTTATATATATCTTTTGAGATATAAAGGGATTTAATGGGGAGTGAATCAAATTTAATTAGAGATTCTTTCTACTAGGATAGTCATGGTTGTGGCCCATTACTACTATAACAGTTTGGGGAGTGAACCCAATCCATTATGATACTATTGACATAAATTGTTGACTACAAAAAAAAATTTATGCTTATTTTTATGTCACAAAATTATTTCTTATAACTATGTTATCATCTCACTGACCATGTCATTTGATTTAATTATGATCTATATCCTATGAACATCTTTTCTTTTTTCCATGACTCTGGATTATGATATATGAAATATATGGTATAGTTTTCAATGATATACTCATGTTATCTTACCCTTGACCTTCTGCTCGAGTCACGCTAATCTGGTCATTATTATCTCTATTTTTTACCCTAAATGAACATTTGATATTACAATTACTTATGTTTCCTTTCATTATTTTATGAATAAAGGTATTATATATGATATTTTTAATAAGGGTTTATGTTTTGAAGAACATGGTGGAAAATGATATAGTTCATAGATAAACTAGCTATTTATATATCTATGTTTCCAAAGTAACTAATATTATATGGTTCTATCATGGATTATTATTTCATTTAATTAAGATTAACCTAATAATATGTGATACTTATTTATGAAAAGTACATGACTCAACTTATGGTACCATAATAATATTTAGTAAACCATTATAAACTAGGATGAGAAAAAATTAGTGAGAAAGCTTATGATGATCCTATGTAAAGGAGAATATCATATGCTATAATAAATAAATGAATTTTTTTTCTATGGGAAACATATCTATCAATATAATGAAAGTGGATGTGGTTTTTACAAAAATTCATCTTGGGGTAATAACCAAGATAAGAGCTTGTGGATTATGTCTCATCGATTATTTTGTTTCATGGTATGAATGCCTTTACTGCACCTTTGTTTTGAATCTCACCTGTGATATTCTTGTGTTAATTATCATTTCTATTATGAACCATCATGAATGAATTGAATAGATTAGAACCATTAATAACCTATGTTAATCCAAAGGTATCCTAGATTGAAAATAAAAAAAATATGATTTATACATGTTATAAATACATTTTCATGATTATATGGTTTTCCACTGTGATTATTTTTTCTCACACTATGATTTTATGTTTTAGGCATAGGGTGTAACATGAACAAACAATGTTAATGATGAATTTGAAAGAAAAAAAATGATTATCCTCCTAATAAATATAGGTATAACTAAAAATATTTTTTATATACTTACACATATTTCTCATGGTATGAATCACATTGAGATTCCAAATGAGGAATGGAGGGAACACCATTTTATTGAGTCATTAATGAGAAAACATTCACTGTATTCTAATGGGTTCAATGGTCCAATAGTCACTGAATAGTGGATCAGTACCACTAAAATGATATTTTCCAATCTCTAATTATTAAGACATAGAAATTTTATTTTTTATTTCTATCATTTGTAATGTTAATTAAATTAATAGTGAACTCTTATCAATAATAATAAGCAACCATAAGAAATTGACAACACAAATTGTGTTGATTATAAAATTCTATTTTATAATAAATACATTCCATCCATTATTAGTATGAAAATATAGAATGAGTTCTTTAGGGTAAATTATAAGTATGATAAATCCATTAGTACCTATGAGAAAAATTTAACAATACATTCAAGGTATGCTTTGGGTATTATCATCCTACCTAAATAAAAGGTTTACAGATACTTTAGTGGCATAAAACAAAGTTACTAAATCATGTTATCCATAAGGGACATCAGTAGCTTTGAAGAAATCATTTGATGTGAAATAAAGGTGGAAATATAGAATGAAATTTCCCATCAATCACATGGATTTTATAAAAAAATAAAATATGAAATTCAAAGAAAACTCTAAAAATCATGGTGAGAAGAAGATGATCCTACATTTATGCAACATTAGTGAAATGTAACATGGAGGAAATCATCTTAAGGGGACTATAAAATGTTTTTAGTTTGTTAATAAATGTCACTATGAAATAAAATGATGATGTGATGGGAATAATTTATCTACTAATGTGAATAGAGAGAAATATCCATATAATGAACGACCCATACTATAATATTTGAAATGAAAGAAGTATGGGTATTATGCTATCTAGTGTTCAACTATAAAGGTTAATGTCTATAATCAATTTTAGTAACCTCTTAATCCCATATACAAAGGTAAACATCTTGGGATCACTTTTTCAGATTTGGCGTATGATAACGATATGGTGAAAATTACACATACAATCCACTCTAAAACTGTTAATAACATAATTTATGTTGGATTTACCAACAAATTTATATCTAAATAATTTTATATGGTTATAAAAATTCATCCCCAGTAATTAGATATTACATTATTAGTAAAACCTCTACTTTTTTGATGATCACATCTCATATCTATGAGTCTTCTCCTATTGATGATTTGGGAATGTGCTTCCTGGAAACCATGTTATTCTCCCTCTAGTTGGATATTATGTTATATTTGGCATGGATTGTATTTATCTACATAAATCCCATATTAATTTCATAATAAAGGAAGTGACATTTAATATTCTAAACCAACCTATGATTTCTTATCAACATGATATTAAATATGAACATTTGATAAAAATTACATCTATTGACCGGGTCTAGATTTCTATTAAAAAGGGTTATTTATCTATAACGATTCGGGGGAAATGCATCATCAATCACATGAATGATGTGTTATTGCTTTTTTTCTTCCTATATGAGTTTCCTTTTCTTTTACTGAATCATGAAGCTGATTTATCAATAAAACTCAGATGTGATGTTAAATAATTTAGAAAACTCCATATAGAATGGGTTGATGGAGCTATATGAATTAAGGAAGAAATCCTGGTGAATCTTGAAATGGTATTTATTCAGCCAAGTGTGTCACCATGGGGTGAACCTGTTATTTTTTTAGAATAAAAATTGATCAATACAAATTTACATTTATTATCGAGATCTTAAGAATATCAATTTTATAAAAAACTATTATCTACCCCATCTTGATGGTTTTTTGATCAACCCCATGGATCTCAATACCTTTCCCTATTTGAATTTTTTTCTACATATCACAACTTAGGGATGGGAATGTGTATATACTAAAGAAAAAAATTCCCTACAATAAATTTTTATTATAAATTCTTTGTGATTCTATTTGGAGTTACAAGTCACATCACTATATTCATGGATTTAATGAATAGATTCATTATATATTACATTGATCATTTTTTGGTAGTGTTTACATTGATTTTGTAGCTAGTTATGATTTTTTATCTGGTTGGTTTTCTGGTATGATTTTTGTTAGGTTCACACATAGCCATTTGAAGTATTTTTTGAAAATAAAAAAATAATGATTGTGAAATGGAAATGTTTATAGATTATATAGTTAAATATTCAAATATAAAGTAAGATAATTTGGATCAATTGAGTACTATTCTAAACACACCAAAGAAAGAGAATCTATATGGTAAATTTTCTAGATGTGAATTTTGGATACAAAATGTTTTATGTTTTTATCATATAATCTCAAGTGAGGTTATAATACTGTATCTAGTAAAGATTTATGTTATTGAATGTTGGCCCTGAACAACCTCTCTGTATGGGTTCTGAATGTTTCTTAGATTGGTTAGGTATTACCAAAATTATGTGTAAAACATATCATATTTAACTAATATACTCACTATATCAACTTAGAATGGATCCAAGTTCCTTTTAACATATAAATGAGAGTAAAAGTTAATGTAACTAATGAGAAGGTTAGTTAGTTCACATATACATACATAACCCAGTAGTGGAGAAGGTTTTGAAATAAATTTTGGTGAATAAAGTAAGGGAATGAGATGAATTTTCATGTTGAACATTATGGTGATTGCTTATGTATCAGAAAAAGTAATGTCCATGATAAAATTACCCAAATCATTATTCAGAGTCAGCTGCATAACTTTGTTCAACAATGATACAATGATATTATCATTAGGAAGAATGATGTGTAATTTATACAATTTATAAAATTTAAATGTATAATTTCTTACAGAAAGATCTCAATATGTACCATAGAATATGATTGGAGATGAAAAATTATTACAATAACACCTTATGAAAAAAAGAGGGTGGTATATGATCACTGTTGAAAGGATCAAGGTATCATATCTATGAGGAGAATCCCAAAAGGTCTGATATTTCTATAATTACATATTATGAATCATGAAATATTAATATAAGGGTTTACATATTATTTTTCTCAAATGAGTATAAAAACATGTACCCATGTAGAGAAAAAATAGGAATATAAGGAATATATTGAGACATAAATAATTGTAAAAAATGTAATAACACCCCAACCCCAAAAGCCTGGAGCCGATGCACTATTTTACTACATTATCATGATCACAAGAAATCAAATCCTAAAGGATTGATAAGTTTAATAGCCTTTGTAAAACTAGACACAAATAGAATATTTATATTACATCATGAAATGAAAAAAACATAGTATCTACATGAAAATAATCATATCCCTTAGACTATACTGATTGGTCGGTCATAATATAACACTTCACATACTGGGGGGAAATGAAATATACGAATGGGGTGAGCTCACATGCTCAGTAAGGGTAAATAAAAAAGTAGAAATTTTATGAATAAATGATTAAGGAAAAGTATATAACTAAAACACAAGAATTTGAAACATAATCTTGAGAAAAATATGGAAACTATAAATCAAATAAATCCATATAAATATTTACATGGATATTATAAAATTTGAATAATAACATGTAATATCCACAAAAAATTTCATAATGTGGGAATGCATAATGACAAACATCATAACCACATTGTCGAGGCCTTATTCCAAGATAATACATACAAAGGTAAAAACCCAAACAAGTTTTCCTTATTAGTCCTACCTATGCATTAAGGGGCTATAGAAGGACTCACCCATCACATACAATTCCAATTCATTCCTCAAATGAAAAGCGTGAAACATAATAAAAATATTAATATTGAAACTATCATATGAAAAGTTAATACATTAACTATAAAACATGAATATTATCAAAATATCACATCCATTTGCAATCATATCATAAGCCCTTCAACATAATATGGAAGATTTTATCATAATAAATTAACCTCAATTAAGTATAAATTCCAACAAAATATGTTGACATAGGTGAAAAAACTCTAACAAAATCATTATTAATATTTGACAGAAATATCCATTTTTTACTTTGAAATATTTTAAAATAAGAAAAATTATAAAATAAAACATTTCCTTCGAAAATAAACTTGTAAGCTGGTAAGGGAAACATCAATATAATAAGGCGTCCTAATAGTAGAAAATCATCTAATGCCGTATAAGAAAAAAAAGTTATTCTCGTACTTTGTTGAAAAATTCAAACAAAGTACCTTGGAAGGAAAATGAAATGAGATTAATTTTTATAAAATATTACATGGGTGAAAATATCTTTAAACATTTTTTAAATAATAGTATTATTGTTTTGAAATACATTTTTATGAAACATGTATATGGATTATAAATAAGTTCCAGTAAATACTTACGTATATACAATCAGGGACAACAAATATATTGTGAAATTAACCCTTACCTTGTACTCTCCTTTAGTTCAAGGTATGTTATACTTTTATATAATGGTTAAATAATTTAATTAAGTTATACCATAACTATATAAATTTGTTATGATTTCATATATAAACCCCTTATTTCTTTTTATTAATAATATTTGTTTATTATCACTATTTCAGGTCAGACCTGCTTTATTTTATTAGGTTTATGTTGTCGCGTAAGTCTTGATTCCTATGAATAAGATATATATTATTCATATAAAAAAATTTATTAATTACATATATTTTATATAAATTAAATATATTCATTTTCATAATCATTTTAAATTGTTATAGTGGAAGATAAATCTCATCTCGTCGTGGAGACGGTAGGCTATATGCACGCACGAGCGACAGTGTCATTACCTTAATGGTAAAGGGAATGGAGATTGATGTAATATGAATGATACAGTAAAAATATCATATCATATTTATTATTTAGATCCTTTATATTCATTTTATACCAATCGATATAAAGTATAGATGAAAAACATTTTACACCATGACATGGAGACGGTAAGTTGTATGTACGCACTCATGGTGATATTGTTTTTCGTAGGATGGGTAAAAGGATGAATATAGTTTACCCATAATCATAGAAACATCTTAGTATATATCAGATATTTGATTTATTACTTTAGTATGGAAATAACTTTGGAAAATGAAGTAGAATAAGAAAATAAATTTGAAAGTGTTGGTAAAACAATTACCTCTTCTTCGAGTGTCTCCTTTTGATTTGTGTAATATAGCTCCATAGGTAAGATTTATTAACAATTTATGGACTATATGATACTGATAGTAATTTTGGGAGGATAATTAATCTGGGGTATTTCAATCCAGAGGGCATTAGAGGTGTGAATAAATGAGAAGGAGGGGTCGCCTTTTATAAGAGAGGGAAGGTTCTCTTTTGGGAACTCCAAAACTAGAAATTTAATATAAATTGTTTTTTGACTTCAAAAAGATGAAAAGTTAGTTATTTATCGGATCATATGAGGATATGTCGAAATACACTCAACTAGTAAACTTTATTGATTCTTGGATTTTATTTTGAACAATATCATTTTGATTTATCCTTAATTAATCTATTAAATATTAATTTCAGTAATAAAATTCAAATCACTAAACGGTTATAAATATTTCTTTATATGATGTAAATTTTCTATTAATAGACACGTTATGAAATTTTATAAAATATATTTATCACTTTATAGTTTATAAATATTATTATGATTTTAAAATAATTCAATACAATACCATTTTAATAAAATTTCAATATTGTCAATGTTGACACTATTCATTCCATTAACTTAAATTAAAATCCTAAAAGAAATATAACTTCAAAATAGGACACTGAATATACTATTAACATGTCATAGTCACTTATAAATTTCATTCATAACATTAATATATTAAAATTATACTTCTTTTAAAGTTTTCAAAACCATTTATTTGATATTTTTATTAATAAAATAATTTTTGTGTCACTATTGTGTCACTATTAAGGGAAATTATTTTATATCTAAAAATTATAAATAAATTACTATTATGTATGTAATTATTTAATGTTTCCATATAGTATTTAAAATTGATGATATCTTCTAGAGATATCTATACTAAAATTATTATACTTATAAGAAATGAGATTGTGATATTTTGTCATATTCATTGATTTTAATAATATCATTGTCATATTCCTGGACATGTGTGCATAAGATTATTCCATTTCTAAACATAGATAACAAGGCTATCATTTAGTCATCCAATTGGATTTTTACAAGTGTTAGGGTAATTTTATAATTTATTTTTACCTTTAAATATTTGATTTACCCTTAACCATGGTAATAAAAAAATGAATAAGTTACTATTCATAATGTGAAAAAATAAGATAACCCTATTTACATAATTTGGAACCACTGATTCCAAATATGTACTCTATTTATTCAATTTCAAAACATAATGGTTTCAGTAATACAATTATAATTAATCCCATGGATGGATTGAGAAAATGAATTATTAAAATAAAAAACTATCAAAATATTAAAATGTGTTTATATACAATTTTAGTTTTACAATAAATCCAATTACACACATTATTTTAAATGATAAAAATATAATTTAATTATATGTAAAAACCAATCAAAAGTATAATTTAAAACTATATATTATTTTGATGAAAGATTTTTTTTCAATTAAAATTAGGTATTAGTCATTATTCATCAAAACATGAAACTTATCATAAAAATACAAAAAAATAATCCATAATATACTTTGGGATTACACATTAAAAAAATAATTTTATTTTATCAAATTGAAAATTTAAATCTGTCAAATAATTGATTTAAAAAGGATTCTTCATTAAAAGGTAATAAACATACTTTTAGAAAAATATCCTTTTAATGTGTAAAATTGGATTACTTCTTATAGTATTCCTATAAAATCATTTGAATGGATGTAAAATAAATAAATAAATCACATTGTATAAATATTTCATAATTTGGTTAATAATATTCATAACATATTTTTAAAAGGCTAGTTTGATAAATTGTCGTGCACTCATACTCATTGTTGCGTGTATCAAAAGCTATTGAATTTTTTAAAAAGAAGCGTACCATGGAATATTGGGGTGTTACATTCCTCCCTCCTTCACACATTTCTTCCTAAACATTTCAAGAATATTACATCATTAAAAGGTTTAGGTTTTTATTCACCAACATTCTTCAGGTTCCCATGTTTCCTCTTCCATTTTATTGTTTCTCCAAAGATATTTTACCAGTTGTGTCATCCGATTCCTCAACAACTACTATTTTGTGTCAATAATATCAATACTCTATTCACAGTTAGAGAGATTAGGTTCTAATTATACTTCTTTAAAGGTGAGTATATGTGCTTGTTCTGGCATGTATTTTCTTAACCGTGATTCATGAAAAAATTCATTAACTTTGGAGAGACATTGTGGTATTTCAAAATGATAAACTACAACTCCAATTGATTCCAAAATTTCAAAAGGTCCCATATACATGGGATAGAACATACCCATATTACCAATTCATATTACACTCTTCGATGGAGATGCCTTCAAGAAAACATCATCTCCCACAAGAAATTTCAAATCATTCCTTTTCTTATTGGCAAGACTGTTTTTCCTATATTGAGATACAATGATATGGATTTGAATAATCATCATCTTTTCCATAGTTTCTTATATAAGTTATGGGAATATGAGTTTTACTTCACCAATATCATTCCAAACTATTTTTTTACAATATATATTTCCATGTAATGGTTCATATGGTTGAATCTAAATTTTTTAAAGGATGATTTTGTTATAGAAGATTTCTATTAGAAGGTAAAAACTAATCCCACATACCTTGACAGTCAAGTGAGCAAGATATCAACATGTCTTATAATGTTTTAATAGATATTTCTGATTGTCCATTTGTTTTAGGGTTCTATGTATTGCTCAAATGAAGCTTAGTATCTAGGGACTTCTACAGACTCTTCCAGAATCTTGATATAAAATGAGAATCACGGTCAGAAATATCGATAGGGGTACACCCTGAAGTCTTACAACCACATTAATGTAATGTCTTTATAAATGATCGAGTGTTAAATCTTCTATTATAGGAATAAAATGTGCCAATTTGGTAAGAAAATCAATGATAACCATATCACATCATTCCTTCACGGAGTCTTTGGTAGCCCTATAAGAAATGCCATCTTAATACAGTCCCATTAACATAGATGTATTGGACGAGGGTTCATGAATCCTCTAGGATGTTGTCTTCCAGTCGTTACGTGTTAACAAACAAAACATCTTGACACTTAATTGTAAATCACCCACTTTATGTTGTCCCACCAAATATGTTCATTCAAATAATTATAAATCTTACTGCTAATAGGGTGTATACTGAAATTTGAGTTACTTGCTTCATCTAATAATTCCATTTTTATCTTAGGTATAAGGGGAACCAAAAGAAGCTTCCCAAATTTTCAAATACCATCATCATATACAACGTCTATAAATATCACATCATTATCATATTTATTTTTTTATAATAATATTCATTAAACAGAGAAGTTTTTGTCCTTTTAGTGAAGATGTTTTTGAAAAAGTTAGAAAAATTAGTGATGTTTCACCTTCAATGATAATTCCCATATCCATAATTACTAGATCTTTGAACATAGGATCCCCTTCAACTCACATTTTATTTTGAAATCCATGGTCCCTGTAACTCAAGGCATCTTTGACCATATATTCTTTCCCTCAGTAGTAGTGTATAGTGAAAAAATAATCCTTAAGTAGATCAAGTCCACTCCTTTTTCCCATGTTGACTTCTTTCTAAGATAATATATATTTCAAATTCATGTGATTAGTATATATCTCACATATTTAACCATATATATATAGTGTCTCCATATATTCTGATAAAACATTGTTGTAGAGATGTCAAGATCATGAGTTGGGTAGTTTTGTTCATAAATTTTTTATTGCCAAGATGTATAATTAATAACTCTATTATTATTCATAAGAACACAACCATGTCCTTTCTTTGATGCATCACTATAAATAACAGACCCATAATTTACATATGGGAAATTTACGATATGATCATTGATTAATATTCTCTTAAATTCTTTAAAAAATTCTTCACACTCATTTTTTCAAATGCATTTAACCCCTTTATGTGTGAGCTTGGTTAATGGCTTAGCTAATCCGGCATAACTCTGGATGAAATGCCTATAGTGACCTATTAACCCAATAAAACTATTTACCATTCTATTCTCATCAGTGTTAGACCTTCAAGTATTACCTTTTCTTTTAAGTATCAAAATATATTCCATCCTTTTAGAAAATATTCCTATAGAAAGAAATTTTATGAATCCATAATTCACACTTGATAAATTTCCCATATAGCTGATTTCTTCTAGATTCGTCAAAAAATTATGCGAGTTGTTCTCATGCTCTTCATAATTTTTGGATCATACCAAAATATCATCAATAAATACTATGAAAAATTCATCAATATATTCCTTGAACACATTATTCATTAGATCCATGGAAATAGAGGGTGAATTAGTCAGTCGGAATGACATTACTTTAAACACGTAATGACCATACCTAGTTCAGAATATTGTATTTTGGAATATCATTCTCCTTTACACACAATTGATGATATCCATAAAGAAGATCCATATTTTAAAATATTTAGATCCATTAATTTGATCAAACAAATTATTAATTCAATGTAGAGAATACTGGTTCTTTATTATATTATCATTGATTTCTCTATAGTCAATATATAGCCTCATTGAGCCATCTTTCTTCATAACAAAAAGAACTATGGATACCCATGGATAAAAACTTGGGAGAATAAATACCTTATTAGTCAACTCTTCTAGTATCCTCTTCAGATATAATTATTCAACAATAGCCATTTTATAATGATTACTTGAAATTAGTATTGCATCGAAGATAAAGCGAACAGAAAAAAAAACTTCCCTCTCTAGAGGATGTCTATATAAGTCCTCTAGAAATACATCATTATATTCTTGTAAAATTGTTACATCCACAATTTTAAGATTTGTATGTTTTATCTTCTCTTATTCCCTAATAATTTCATTTATAAGAGATATAGGAGCTGGATCTAGATAAAACTTAGATGATGAACTTCAAACTATAAAGATCATGGATTCTATATCTTTTTCCCAAATCAAAACGTCATTATCCTTGTAATAAATTTATGCATCATATTTTTATAGCCATTCTATTATAAGGATTATTTCAAAATAAACCATAGGTATGATAATAATGTGAGTTTATAAATCACATTTTATGCCATAATGGGAGCTGCCCGAAACATCTTTATAACAGTGATACTTCCCTTAGGGGGTTTGACTGACAACTCCATTGTTAATATGAATTGTAAATATCAATTTTTTTATAGAAAATGAGGAACATAAAAATAAATGATTGCATATAAATTCAAAAAATATGTGAATAAATTTGAGGAAACAATTAATGTAACTTCCAGCACATCACTAGACACTTCATCCATAATAGTGGTGATCACAAAAGCTTGTATATTCTGCCATAGAATTTTATGAGGAAAGTTTACTCGATGCTTAGGAAAATCACTTTCATAATGTACCATAACTTTACCATTGTAGCATTAATCATTGGTATCATTTTTCTATCTTTATAATTGTTAACATGGTGGCCTTTTTCTCCACACATTTAAAAAAATCCCTTCCCTATTAGGAATGTACTAAGGGGTTTCTTCACACAATTAACACAGGGAGGAGAGGAAAATTTTCCCTTCATCCCCTTATTTCCTTTTCTAGAGTGTTTATCATCCCTCATCTTCTCTTTCATCACTTTTAAATCATAATACATATATAATTCATATTCTATGTTGATAGCACATTAGACTATATATTCCTATGACGATAAATATTGTGAGACCAATATGCACTAGAGGAATGATTTTAACCCATCAAAGAATCGATAAATCTTACTTCTTGAGTTTCATATGTATTCTAGAAAATTCTTTACTAACATTATGAATTTAGATTCATAGTTTTAAACATTCTGATCATGCTTATACCTTAGACACATAAATGTCTTCTCCATATATAGTCACTGCTCATGAGGATGATATTTTTCTAGTAAGAGTTATTTAAATTCCCCCTATTCCATATTTTCTATTTCTTTGTATTCCTTTATGTTTTGAAATAATTTCCACCATTGATCATTATCTTTTGAGAGATGATAAACATAAAAGAAATTGTTTTCCCTTTAGTAACTCCCTAAAGTAAGAAATATTTTCTCTAACGAACTTGTTTATTGCTCTGCTACAAATGGATTTCTTGTCGCATTGAATGTTGGAGGTTTTTGCCTCATGAAGTTATCAAAAATTGTTCCCCCACATTGTGGATTAGGGTGTTCCATATGGGTAATGATATTATTAATAACTTGAGTCACCAATCCCAGTATGGTTATAATCTATTTAGCACTAGTTAAATCCCTCGGTCAAATATAATTATCTTGAATAGCAGGTAAATCCTTACATGGATTACAGATCTTGAAATAATTTCCATTCATTCAACAAGACACTATTTCTAATAAAAAAAATCTATATTAGGTTTTGAATCATTTTGCATAATTCTAAACTAGTAAAATACACAACATAAATTGAAAGAATCTATGCATATATAATTTTATAGTCATAAAATTGTTTCATTATGGCATGTTGAAATTTTATTCTTTCATAATGGTTCGTTAAGAGAACTTGAATTATCATTAGAATATCCCCTAAGAGTTTCAAACTAGGTGCATAGTAAGGCCCACTGTCATTTTCCAGGTTACCCCATGTAAATCCTAGAAAACCTTGTTGGATTTATTAGTCTTATGTACATTTTTTCTAGAACCACGTCCACTTATAGTATCCATATATGGGTGTATTTTATAAAAATACCCACATAATATCTACATTACAAATTTTTTTACGTTTTTCTTATATAATTATCCTTAATGTCTATCTCTGGGTAGTGTTCCATAATTAAAGTCTTTTCTAAATCTACTTTGCAAGGATTGTAAAAAACTTCATCTAATACCAATTGTAATGCTCTGACCTAGAATCCCAAAGAAAGTGCATCATTTTATTACATTGTCATGATCACAAGAAAAAAAAATCCTAATGACCAATTGGTTTAGTATCCTTTTATAAAATAGACACAAATATATGTTTTACATTACATTATGAAAATGAAAATAGTATAGTATCTTCATTAAAATACTCATAGCCAATAGATTATCCCAACATGTCATTCATAATATACGCCTGACATACTGGTGGGAAATTAAACATAAGAAAGGGATAATCTCAGATGCTCAGTAATGTTAAATAATACATAAGAAACTACCAGAATAAATATTTAAAGATATTTATATTACTAAAAAATACCTTAAAAATAATCCTAAGAATAATATAGAAAATTTAAATAAAATAAATCCACATAAACATTAACATAGAGGTTATAATAGTAGAAACATCACATGTAATATCAACAACTAACATCGAAATGATGGAATTTTTAATGCTAGACGTTAGAACCACATCATCAAGGCCTCGTTCCAATACCATACATATACAGTAAAAAGCCAAAACTAGTTGGTCTCATGAGACCAACTGATGAATTAAGGGGCTATAGAAGGCCCCAGACATCACTTACAAGTCCAATTCATTCCAATATAAAAAGGGTGAAGCATAAATACACATTCTTATTAAAACTAGTTTAGGAAATGTTGATACTTTAACTATAAACCATTGAATGGTATAAAAATAAAACATCTACATTCAAACTTATCATAAACCATTCCATATAATGTAGAATATTTCATGAAAATAAATCTACCTCAATTAAGAATAATATCCATAAAAGTTTGTTGAAATTTTTTAAAATAATCTAACAAAATCATTAAAACGCTTTGAAAGAAATATACATTTTTTTACATTGAAATAATTTACATGTCAAAAAATTATAAAAGAAAAGATTTATTTTAAAAATACCCATGTAATATTATAAGGGATGCTTTAAAATGTTATGGTGCTATAATAACGTAAAATTTATCATTCCGTATGATTATAAAATAAACATTCTTATCATAATTCTTAAAAAAAGTGAAAAAAAAATCTTCTAAGGAAAATGGAAAAATATTACTTTTTATAAAAGAAAAATGGGTCAAAATGTCATTATGTAATTTTTAATGAATATTAATAGTGTTTGTAAGTACTTTTTTAAGAAAAAAAGTCATGGATGATAAATATGTTCTAATAAATACTTATGTATAAACAATCCCGGATAATAAAGAGACTATGAAATTAACCCTTAACTCATACTATCCTTTAGTTGAGGGTGTGTTAACCTCATATATAATGGTTAAATAATGTAATTATGTTATTACAAAACTATATCAATTATTTATTATATCATATATGATCCCATTATATTTGTTTTTTAATAAAATTTCATTATTATCATTATTTCAAGCATAAACTGTTTTATTTTCATATGTTAATTTTGTCCTGTAAGTTTTTATTATAATGAATTTGATATATATTATTCATATATAGAATAATATTAAGTATAAAAATATTATATTCATTAATAATATACATTTTCATAATCATTCATATATGTTTTTGGTGGAGAATAAATCTTATCTGGTCATGTAGACGCTAGGTCGTATATATAAATGAGTGAAGATATCATTACCTCAATGGTAAGGGGTAAATATTTGGATGGAATATTAATTATAAAGTAACAATATAATATCATATTTATTACTTACATCCCTTTTATTTATCTTTATACCCATATATGTAAATTATTGGTGAAAAACACTTTACTCCACGACATAGAGATGGTAAACTGTACACACACACGCATGGTGATATTTATTTTTGTAGGGTGGGTAAAAGGTGAATATTGTTTTACCATAATAATAAAAACATATCAAAATATACTATATTTTAGTGTAATTATTTTAGTATAGAAACCAATTTGGAAATAGAAGTATAAGAAATGATGAACCTTGAAAGAGATGATAAAACAATTACCTCTTCTCCAAGTGTCTTATTTTAATTTTCAGAAAATGGTTCATTAATTTGGTTTTATGAAACAATAATGGCCATTTGGATGAATTTATGGATCTTGTTAGGAAACTGGGCATGTTTTATCCTAGAAAAAGTGGTTTAGAGGTGTGTATAAAAGAGAAGGGGTGTGTGCGTTTATAAGAGGGGTGGATGCAATTTTGGAAACTCCAAAACTATTAATTTAATATAAATTTATTTTAGGTATAAAATATCTCAAATTTGAGTTATTTAGTTGATAATATGATTTAATGTTGAAATCCTCTCTTATAGCAAAATTATTACATTCTTGGATTATATTTTGAACCTTAACATTTTGATTTTTCTTTAGTTATTCTATTAAATTTGAATTTTGGTAATAATATTATAAGTATTGAATGGTACAAATTAATTACTTATATAGTGTATATTTTCCATAAATGGGCCCTTTATGATATTTTATACCTTATAATGATCACTTTTTAGTTTTAATTTTTCTATTTTTAATATAAATAAATATAATATTAATTTTGAAAAATATCAATAGTGTAAAATTTCACACTATCTATTAAATTAAATTAAATTGAAATCAAAAGTAAATATAACAATGAAAAAAAACATTTGATATACTGTTAAAATTTTATTTTAACTTATAAAACTAGTGTATCAACTTAATTAATTCAAATAATATTTATTTTAATATTGTTAATAACATTTACATACTATTTTTATTAATAAAAAAATTTATTCATCAGAATTTTTTCATAATTAATGGTACTAATTTAATCTCATTAAATTATAAAAAAATTACTATGAGGTATTTAATTATTTTATCTTTCTATTTACTATTTACAATCTATGTTAACTTCTAGTTATATCTATAGTAAAATTCTAATACTTATCAAAAATGAGATTTTGACATTTTGTCACATTCATTGATTTTAATAATATTCATGCCATATTCACAGAAAAGTGTGCGTTAAATGATTAAATTTAGAACCACTAATGATTAGGATCTAATTTAATCATCCAATAATATTCTGATATTTTTAAGGGTGATTTGCTAATTTATTTTTACATTTAATTACACAATTTTCCCTTAACCATTGTAATAAAAAATTAATAATTTTACTATTTGTAATTTTAAAAAATAAACAATAAAACTTATTTACATAATTTCGACCCGCTGACTACAAATATGGAATTCATTTTTACAAATTTAAAACAAATATGTTGAAATAATTAAATTAAAACAAATCCTATTGATGAAATGAGAAAACATGATTTTAAAAGTACAAACCGTCAAAAGATTAACACATGTTTAAATCAAATTTTAATGTGAAAATAATTTCTATGAACTAAATTATTTTAAATGATAAAAATATAATCTTATTAAACTTTAAAACCATATAAATTATAAATTAACATTATAAATTATTTGATGAAATAATTTCTTTTCAATAAAAATTTAGTGTTTTTCATGATTAATCAAAACATGAAACTTATTAGAAAAATACAAAAAAATGAACAAAATAAAATTTGATATTAAAAATTAAAATAATAAGATTAATTTTTGAAATTTAGTATTGAAAAGTGTAAAATATTGAATTTAAAATTGGTTCTCCATTAATATTGGGTAAAATTACTTTTAGAAGAAATAGTTTTTTAATATGTAAAATTGGATGAATATTTATCTTATGCCTATAAAATCATTTGGATAGATGTAGAAACAATTAATTAATTATATAGTATATATATTTTGTAATTTATTTAATACCATTCAAAACCACTTTTTAAATATCTTGTTTAATAGATCATGGTGCAGTCGAACTCAGTGGTCCATGCAGTAGAGAATATTGAACTATTTAAAAAGAAGCGTACCCTGAAATATTATAGTGTTAAAAATGTTCATGATTTTATCCTTTACTGTGATAGTATAATATGGTTGAGGAACCATTTATTTTTTCTGTTCATACTAGGTTTTACTAATGATCATGGTGATGAGACTCATAGATCTTAATTGTCTATTCATAGTGGATATAGAAAGATATATAGATATCTGAAGGATTGTTTTCCATGGGAAATAACAAAGAGAGATATTATAGAGTATTTATCTTTGTTCCTAGTCCATTAGTAAGTTATGTATAATATATATAATACAATGGAATGTTACAACCATTTAACATTCAGTAATGTAAATGGGAAGACATCACCATTTACGTTGTTGTCTGACTTCCCAAAAATGTCAAAAGTTCATAATGTTATTTGGGTTGTAGTAAATATCTTTACGAATCATAGACACATAATTCTAAGTTGATAATACTTTTATATTGAGTATATTTTAGAGTGTTTTATCAAGGAATCAGTAAGGATTCATGGTGTACCATATTCTATTTTATCTAATTGAGATGTGAGGTCTACCATGATATTTTGGTAAATTCTTTAGAAGGATATAGATACAGATTTAGGTTTTAGAACCACATACAATCCTAATACATATAAATGTTATAAAATAACCATTAAATACCAAGAGGATAGGATGATATCTTCATCAATAGACTCTATATGTCGTTGGGATTAATATCTTAATCCTGTTGATGTTTTTAAACAATAGAATTCAATAAAAATTTTAGAAGAATTATTATGAAATAATAAATTGAAAAATTATATAACTCTAAAATATAGGGATGATTAAAGAGAAATGAATCTATTTGTACCTGATCTAGAAAAAGAAATGGAACTAAAATTTAGATCTATTCAAAAACACATCAAGGAAACTCATAGTCAATATAAAAGTTATATCAATAATTATTGATGTGATTTGGAATTTAAATCTAGAAAGAACGTATTACTATGAATTTATACATGTAATAATTTTATAAAAATTTTAAAATATGGAAAATTTAAACAATAGGTATATTTCCCCTTTCTCTATTCTTGATCGAGTCTAGACAATAGCTCATCATTTGGAGCTCCCACTAAACGTCTATCAAGATCATGATGTGTTTTATGTATCTTCTCTAACGAAGTATGTAATATATACATCAGAAGTAATTAACTCATTGTTTATACTACATGACTATGAAAAGTCTTGTGAATAAATAATACTATAATTCTCAGATAAAAGATATTATATTCCATAGAATATAGTTAATCACTTGTTTAATGTTCTCTAGAGGAATAAAAAATCCTAAGAAGATACAGGGGAACAAGAGTATGTAATTCGGTTGAAAAATTCCAATTTGTTTTTCTTTAAAAGTAATAAAACATGGCGGTGTAAATGATTTGAAGTGGGTATAATGAAAGTCCCTGATATTATATGACATATTTCATTTAAAATATGTTTAATAACTCTAAAGGTTGAGTTACACATAACCTATAGTCTAAATTAACCACAATATAGTATGTTGTTATAAACTAGATGTTAAATTATTGGATATAAATAAGGTGTCTTAAAATATAAAATTAATCATTTTTACACATGTATAAAATAAATGTGATGTTCATAAATATTTTCTAAATGAAAAAATCCTTTGAATGTAAAAGAAAAGTTTTCTTGAAAAACTATTTTATGAGTGAAATTTATTTTTATATTAATAGATTAAATTTAATATTATTGGTGAATTATTTTGATGAGTTTTATATATGAGACAATAAATCTAATTTTTTATTATTCAACACACATTGTTTTAAATGGCATGGGAAACAAATCAATTCAGTTTTTTGCATAAAATATATATTTTTCAATAAAGAGGTTTCTTCATGATTTTCACTCTAATTTTAAAAATCATTTCCTTCACATTTCGTGAATTTATTTTTAAAAATTATATTATTTTTTAAATCATATTGTAAAATGTATATTACTGTGAAACGTTTATAATTATATAAAATGATTAATATTTTGATCAATCATGTAACATATATATTATTATTAAAAATTTACTTCTTAATTTAATGAATAAAAAAATTTATTTTTATTTAAATAAGGTTTTAAAATATAAATTATTTAAAATATATTATTATTAATCAATTATATGCTATTTTTATCAATTTTATATTGAAATTTATATAAAGAAAACATACTTAAGAAAACCACTTCTTGGGAAAACATCTCTTCGTTGCTTTTGGGGGTTTTATTTTATATTTTGGAACTTATATGAATTTAATTTGATAAAATGGATTACATATCGATAATTAAATAATTAATATATGTTAATAATGTTAAATTAACTTTTTTTCACAAAGAATTATAAAGATAGAAATAATATTTTTCCATGGCTATGGTTAAAATATGTTAACTAGTGGTTAAAATTAAAAGATAAGGGTTAAATTAGCCTGAAAAAATTACTAAATTATATTGGATGGAAATATTTCAAAAATAACTCATCTAATATTTATTAAGGGTTTATTATAGATAAAAAATTTCGGAATAAGAAATTATTATTTTTCAAACATCATAGTGGGTCTTCTACCATACTTATAAAAGGACTCTACATCTCTCCTATGCACATTTCAAAAATTGTATGTACCTATCATAACATAATAAAATAATTTATTAAATCATACCCCACTACCTAAATTCCTTTAATTTACAATAAAACTATACAATAAAATTAGTATGTATAAAACTAAAGTGTTTTTCTGAAGATGAGGTCTAGTCCTTGACCATGAATTTTTATTTTATTTTTTATTATTCCTCATTCAAATATTATTCAAATATTATGAAATAATCATAGTACTATATTCCATATAATGAGTCATTATTATGTTAATTTTATGACCTATATCCATTTCCACTTCTAACTAATTTGAAATGAATTTGTCGATCATATGTACGACAGTCTACCATCTCATGTACCGATATAATTTATTATCTATTTCCACCTCTCACAGATGGAAATAAAGATGGATCTTCTATATATATATATATTATTTGTTAACTAATTATACTTGTGGATATATATTATCATATCAACATTTTTACTTTCATATCCTTTGGAAAATGATAACATCACTCTTGTGTACATGTGGATTACCACCTCCACAAAGCGATGTGATTCATATTTCATTTCTATTTTACAATTACTATAATAGAGATGGATTTAATAAATAAATACAATTAATATATTAAAATAATATTTCTAGAGAGGTGAATTATTTTTTACCCTCCTTTCATTTTATTCATCAAAAAATGAAAACAATGTTCATCTGTACGTATGACCTACCATATCAATGTATGGTGTAATTCATTTTAAAATCCCAATCATTTATATATGAATATAAATTTATATATAATGAATATATATGATATCTTAAAACATTGTTAAAATTATGAAGATAATCAAGATATGATAAATTTTCAATGTAAAAAAAAATCTAAATTTAAATATTGCTCAAAAACGAAGCAGTTATCATCTGGAATAGTGGTTTTAATAAATAATATTTATTTAAAAAGTGATAAAATGATATACGTATATAATATATGTTATTATATATATTATTATCATTTTATAAATGTTTTAAATTAATCCTATATCAATTATATTGTATTTTTTATCATATTAAGAGAAATTCAAACCAATATTAAGGGTTTTTTGTTACAATATAATTATTTATATAGATTATTTATGATTATGTTTCCAATTATGTCATTTCATAATAATACTCAAATTAATCACATGATTTTTTTCAATAGCAGTTATTAAAAATGATTACATGTTTTCCTTTCATTTTCTTCACTTCATGAACCCTACTAACTAAACAAAACTTTTTATTCAAAATATGTTTTATTTTGCTCTTTTGATAGAAAATAATTTTTCATCCTTATACATATTTTCCAAAAACATTCTTGAACTTATTTAATATATCAATTTTTTTCTAAAATTAATGTTTACCAATTATTTAATTTTTACAAAATGGTTTAAATTTAATCTTCTTTTTATTTTTCAATCGAGGCTCTTTTTTTACATTTTACAAAAGTGTGAAAAGAATGTTTTGTTATAACTTATAGGACAGGAATAGAATATCTGGACATCAGTATAGTTAAAATATTTTAATCTTACATTCATTGTTTCCATGGTTCATTTCAATGATTTTTTTCTTAATATTTAGGAAATTTTAGGATTTCAAATAATTTATTTCAAATTGAAAATGTAATTTCACTCATGAAATGTTAAAAAGGGATATTTAATAGAATTTTGCATAAATTATATCATATTTGGATGATACTTATGTTTTAATGGGGATATTATCTCGCGATACAATCATTATTCTTTATTTTGCAGTTTTATGATTTTGAGGAAATGATATTTATGAATCGTATTTTTTCCCATGGGATATGTCGTAGTGAAAACTATAAGAAAAATGTTTTATTACATAGTTTATGATATGATTAATGTTTTATAATATTCTGGAATATATATATATGTGTATATTTTTCTCAATACATGATGGGTGGGACCAAAATTTTATATCCCTCTAATGTAGTGGATGAGGATGGATAAATTATAAGATAAATATGTCATGAATGGGTAGTGAACAATGTTTAATAAGGTACTTTTATAACTATAGTATCCATGGGAATTAAACGTAACTACTATGATGGTTTAAGGATAGAGACCAATCCACTATGATTTTAATTGAAAAAATCCATGTCTACTAAGTAAATTATTTCCTATGCTTATTTTTATGGCACAATCATTTGTCGTATTCTTGTGTTATTATCTCATGGATCAAATTATTTTATAACTTTATAGTTTATGTCCAATTAAATTAAAAGAATTTTTTAGTGAATAAAAATTATGATCAAGGATATATACAGAATAGTTTTAATTCTGAGGCCCATATACAAACTCTTTTATTCTCATTTTATATTTAATTAATAATTGATATGTCCCTTGTTTATGATTACTAAAAATGTGAGCTTAAAATTTCATATGTTTCTTTTTTAGTGGTTATGAAGAATAATATTACATATGATATTTCTAGCACGGGTGATTGATATGAATAATATAATGTAAAATTATATAGTTCTCTTATGAACTAATTATTTTTTATCTAAGATTATAAAGGCACTAGACCTATACGATTATGACATTGTTCGTTTTGTTTTTTTAATGAATACTAATTTATCAAGATGTGACATAGGTTTATGAAAAATAGTAGTAAATATTCATATATTACCAATGAATGTTATCTATGAGGATTTTATGAAAATTATGTGTTTTTAAAAATCCATATAAAGTTCCCTCTTTTAGGTGGTTTTGGTTTAGAGATTACCGATATTGTGAATTTTCTTCATCTAAATATTGTTTTATTGTGACTTGTTTTATATTATGAAAATATTTATGTTTAGGGTGTATATAATACCCCCAACACATGTTATTCCATAGATCCTTCTGAATTTATGGAAAGTAAACATTAAATTGTAATCAGTTCATCAAATGATGTTTGATTCAGATGTTACCATCGCGGTAAGGATTTATTTTCTCAAATCATATCCTTTATGAAATATGTTATGTTATCAACCTACCATATTTTATAAGGTGAAAATAATTCAATTTTGAAATGGTATATCATGAATCTCTTATTTTCATGAAATTTAATTTTTTTATTTGAAGTTATTAATTCATTGGGATTATGATTAAAAAAAAAGAGGTAAGGGTAAGTTATTCAACATAACTATTATTTGGGATTTTTTATGTGTAAATTTAATTTTAAGTTAATGTAACATTTTGATATTCTAAAAGTCCATTTTATTTATTTTCATCTCATTAATAATTAAATTTTTTTGTTTTACTTTATGTTTTCACTCTTTGGTCTACAAAGAGAACCAAAGTAATGATTCAAAGAAAACTCACATTATTTTTATTTTTGGTTCAAAATATTATTCTACTTGGTCTATATTTTATAAAATGTATTAAACAATGTTATTTTCTATGTTATTATTATTATTTAATTCAGTTTACTTAAGTTATAATTATTACAATTTTTTAAAATCAATCCATTTATTATTTTATGAATGAGGAACATTTGTAATTTTTACTAAAGTGTGATAAAATGGTTTTTAACATAAACATTTTGAGAATATTTTACCAACATCATAATTTTTTTCATGTATTATTCCATTAAATGTTCATATAGCTGTTTTTAATGAATCTAATTTTACCAATATTCATGGAGTTTTTTATTTTTAAAGATATTGAAAGAAAATTATAATTTAAATTATACATGAAGTGTTTTAAATATTATTTAAATGATATTTTCATCTGAGTCAATATCCCCTGACGATTATTATTTTCGACTAAGGATATTTTATAATAATACCATCTATATTAGTTATCTGGACTATTTATGATGATTTGATAATTTAGAATAATTTTTTTTCATTTTACAAGATAATTAAACCGTGATGGATGATTTTATTATTATTATGATGATATGGTTACAAAACCTATTTATTTTACAAGTGTTATGTTATGAAGATATTTTTTATTTATTATTATCTTGTGGAATAAATATGATGGATTATTATTATGTTACATGTTGTCCATTAATTATATATCCCTCTAATTTATTGGGTAATAATGATATTGATAAATGGGTTTATTTTGGTCCTACGATAATATGGGAACTGATCATATACGAATTTCCATAGTTAGTTCATTTACACCATTAAATGATGGAATTGGAAGTGATCATTGACATATGATTTCCTTGATTATGATTATGTCACACTTTATGAATCTATTTTATATTATGATCATATTCTTTTGATATTTTCCAATGGCTTATGAATTATGAATATATTAGGATTTATGTCTTATGAAATTCCAGGATTAACAATAATAATCAATATTATGATCTATGAATTAGGAGGTATGATTTTCCTATGTTGTGATCATGTTATCTTACCCTAATGCAGATGTCATTCTAAAAAATGATCATTTAATGATATCTCCCACATTTATCCTTATTGAGAATTTAATCTCATGTCTTATTATATTCTATATTCCCCATCATTAAATGAAAGCTTTTTAGTATATGATACATAAAAAAGGTACTAAATGTGAAGATTTTATTTGGAGATGGTGTAGATTTTCATAATATAGTTGTTTATGTATGTATCTTTCCCAATATAATAATACTTTATGTTTATGTCATGGATTGTACTGATATGTAAGGAATATTAATCTAATAATATATAATAATTAATTATTTAATTACTAGTTAAACATAATAGGTATCAGAGAAGAGTTAAGTTATTTTGGAAACTAGAATGGGAAAACAATAGTTAAAACCCTTAGGATAATACAAAGTGTTGGATAAAGTCCCATGTTATTCTAAATAATGGTGTATTGTTTCCCTAGAAAATAAATAACTATTTTGATAATAAAAACAATATGTTATTGTGTCATTGATGCATCTAGGGGTAACATACCTAAATGGATTATATTGGGTATTAACATGATGATCTCTTATAAATGATGAGTTGGAATAATATTGTACACCTAGTGAGACATGCAACACACCGACCAAAACCACATAGTCCACACTAGAGTTCTCCATGACCTTTTTCATTCCTCCCTATTTGAATGAGTTTTACAACTAGAAATGTGGGTATATGTGTTTTATTAGAGAGATTATAACTCAATATTATTTCATAGGATAAATAGTGTAAGAAATACCCAAAAAACATCCAGTAATGAAATATATATATATAATAGAAGTTATAGAATATAGAAAAATTCTAAAAACAATCTATATCAATGTAGATATATATATATATAAATTGAAACAAAATAAGGAACTAAGGTATGAGGTGCTTTCAGTTAATAAGTACAGAGAAGACATGCCACTCAAAATTCATCCAGAAACATCTGAAACCTATTTATCCACCTACTCAGTGGATAAACATAAGTCCTATTTTTTTTACTAGACCCATAGTCTTGAAATATATAAGAATTAAAAAAAATCCCCAAGTAGGTTGAGTGAACTATACTTTGTAAGAAACAATGAATGAGCCTTGAAATCAGGTAATAGGATATACCAGTTCACTTAATGAAATTATAAATGGAATAAGTGTCATAAAATATATCATAAAAATCCAAATCAAATGACAGGTCATTCTTGATCAGCTATAAATTCTTAAATTCCACACTAAATGAAACATTAGTCATTTGGATGATACATTCCCCTATTATGATATACAAAATTCATTTTCCCCATCATGTTGGATAGTATTTTTCATGTACCGGCTGGCCAATCTCTAAAGAATACCCCTCCGAGGATAACCCAAAAGAATATGAAAAATCCAACCAAATGGGATATCCTATGTTCATGCTGACCAATGTCAGGTATATCTGAATTTGAGGATTTTAGAAATTGAATTAAATTATATTCTCTACTATATAAGGAAGAATAAAAACAAAATAATATAATATTAAAAATAGAGATAGAACAACATGTTAAGTCAAACAATATCATCACCATAACAATCCATATTCATGTAACATAAGCACATATCAAGGATACACACACACAACACATGTGATCCAGAATAAGGTATATGATTCTTAGGGATACACATGAATGCTAATAATCATGCCTATAACCCAAATAAGACATGTGTAATCATTAAGGGCTTCCTGCCTCAAGGTTGTTGATGAAGAACTCCAAGGTTCATTAAGGAAACATCACCCGAATCATATCTATATGTTAGTATACTAAAATTAATCACCAAGGACTTGTATAACAAATCCTTGATAATTTATATCCAAAATGAAATACCACATGTTATTATTATTTCATTATTCTATATAACTTCCATTTTTTTTATTTAAGCCAGTTTCTCTTCCAGTCATTTCATTCATAGGGAAAATTATAATTCCCCATATAGATTATTTTCCTTCCCTCTAGTATAATCTTATATTATATTTTAATAAATATTCATTATAATTATTTGATAAATATGGGTTATTTATCATTTAAGAACTTTATCATTTTTTAGAATGCTAGGAGAAGAATATTTTTTCTCACTATATTATAAGTGTGATAACAATAATGTACTACATTAAAATGATTATATCATGAAAATGGGAGAGATATTGAGAGAGGATATTTAAATTTTTAGAAGCTAGAATTTGGAATCAAATTACTCGACAAAGAAATTTCGAATTTGTTTAACAATTTATGGTATTTCTCAAACACTCTTGGATATAAAAAACCAATGGTAGTAAATGTTATGATATTTTATGATCGGAAAAACATTATTGGTCACCAAAATTAAGCACAAAAAATGAATTTTACCCTATAATTTGTCTTATACAATAATATTTAATTATGGTTATTTAAAATCTTCAAAAATATGAATTACACAATTGAACTGATTGAAAATAATTAATCCAATTATTCTAGTATTTTAAAATATTCAAAAACAAGTTACAGATGCTTTTCGGGGAAGAAGAAAAGTTAAGCATTTTTTTATCACATTTACCCAAAATGTTCACTATATAATGGTGATATTGTTTTTACTTAATGATGTTACAAAATATCACATAAGGTTTGGATTTTAACCTAATGAATTCTTGGATTTCCCTTACATGGGATTTACAAATTGGGAGTTAGCCTTATATAGTTTATCCTTTACACTTATGTAGATTTGAAAAACACAGGATTACCCATATGAACATGCCAAGATACCCTTAAGTAGTGTATAAAAATATCACCATACACATTCATATTGCATAGTTTTCCAATACCTAACATTTGGAAACATAGGACTACCATTATAGAACTTATAGAAATAGGGATCTACCTTTATGCGATGGATAGATGTATTGGGATATACCTTAAGTAACTCTAATAAAATAGGTTCTACCAATACACATGAAGAGTTCTACCCTTACGTAGAGCATGAATAACTAACTTGAACATTTTAAAATCAACTAATTTCATAGTTCATGTTACATTTTCCATGTAATCTTGATATTACCAATACATAGTGTTTTTAAAACATTCCATACCCTTAATAAACCATTTTAATACTTTGGTTACCTTTAAAAAACATCATATAACCATAAGTAAGGATGATTTTTAAAATGAAAACCTTATTTTCAAAAAATGCACATATATGTTATAAATAATATAGGGTTTAATGATTTTTTATAAACTATGCATGCAAAATTTCCCTCCCTCTAACAACTTCTCAACCATGAGTAGTGTATTTAAGAATATTCATCTAACAACTGTAGATAAATCCATTAGATTAAGAAATGATAATGAAAAGCATAAATGCATAAACATAACTCTATAATTATGTTCAACCTAAGAGGCCAACTAATATAACAAGTCACAAACCCCAAAAAATTATGCATAACCCAACCCCAACCTCCAATTACTACACTTTAGTGTTAGCCACATATATACACTCAAGAACAAAACATAAAAAGATAAAATAAATAATTAGTGAAACAATGAATCAATTCACATATATGAATTGTAAGAAGAATTAAATTATTTCAGATCTATCCAATGTAAGTAACATGTATATGGAATTTGATCATATGTGCCTAAAATGATTCCTGAACTAATCAATAAATCATATAAAATCACATATCAACATCATGTGAATCATCCAAGGTGAATTTAATCAATAGTATCATCAATAAAAACATAAATTCATTACTTTATTAAAACATAGATGTAAAATATATAATGGTATTCAGATATTGACATAGTTACCATGAATGATTCCCAACCATCCAATATACTATTAACCCTATCCCATCATAAGGAAAGGAGAAGAAACTAGTTAGTGAAACATGAACTTTGATACCAATTTTCCACACTCTGATCTGAAACATTATCTCCAAACTGGAGTGCCACATCACCACATGTTTGACTGCCTATACAAAATATTCCACTGAATAGAAACTAGGGTTTATATATATAAATTTGGATACTAGATCGGAAAAATAAAGTTATAGGGTAAACAAAGGAAGTTAATAAAAAAATAGACAAGAAATTAAACAAAAATAATAATATTAGTTGATTAATATACAAAAATTCCAACAGAATTTGTAGAAAATATGGAATTATAACTATATAGACCCAAAAAAACAATGATCCAAGGAATGTTGTAAATCTAGTAAATAAGGGTAGTCAAGGGAAACCATATTGAACTCTGTATAGAAAATATTTCATCCACTTTCTTCACATGATATACTATCCACCATAGGTAACTATTCCTTCACCTAATCCCTAGTCATGAGATCTATAAGTGCACTAAAATTTTCATGCAGGGTGTGAGTACAAGACTCAATATGGGACCCCTAATAACCCATAACATAGTTGAATAATATATATCTATACATTATGTGAAAGTAAACATGGTATGGTTTTCAAAAAGATATGACATATAAGTCCAAAATGTATTTTGAGTCCCTAGATAATGGTTGTATGTATATCAACACCATACTAGAAGAAGCATCAGTCATTTTCTGGACACATCCCCCTTTGAGGAAAACCCAAAATTTTGCGACATGTCCTACTGGATGTGATGGCCCAAGAATATATATCGAATTTTTTTAGGAATAAAAAACATAGTGGAGAGTTCAAATATCTTGAACCTACACCCTCAAATATAGAGGATAGAGGAACAACACATACAACAAATGATACAAATGACCAATCAAACATCGCATTAGGTTAAACAATATCCCCATGACAATAATCCACATACAAGTAACAAAATAATATATCATTCCTATACAAAATGACCTCACATGATAATTCATGAGGCATAATTATCTCAAGGATATATAAAGATTCTAATAATCTTGAAAATAACCTATATGAGACATGAATGAAAGTAACAAGTTTTCTTCCTCAAAGTTGTTCATGAAGAAATAAAAATGTCCATCTATAAAATTAAACCTAAAACACGCCCACATGTTCTTCGGATCAAACAACTAACCAATTATTTCAAGAACCAATTCCAGATATTTTATTTCTAAAATAAATTAAAACACCACATGAGATATCATGTTCTCTATCTTAGATAATTTTGAAATTATAAATTTAAACTAAACAAAGTCTTAACATTTTAATAAATAGATAAAAATATAATTCAACATATGATAATATTTATCCCACTCCATTATAATTGAAGATAAAATTGTAATAATTTTTATTCATGATTCTTCAAAAAGTATAGGTTATTCACAATTTAACTATAACATTATCCTTTTATGACATCTTATAATTTTTTTTGATAAAACTAAAATATGATAACTATAATTTATTCTATCAAAAATGATTCTATCAAAAAAAGGATAGAGATATAGGGAGGTTTTTTTACATTCCTGGAAACTAGAAGATGAAATTGAACTGTTTAAACAACACCTTACATGTTTTTGTTTAGGATTTTCTGAACTAATCCTAACTCAAGATGATATGAGAAGCCAATTGTAGAAAAGGTTCATATATTTCAATAAGGGGAATTGTACAATAGTATAAAAAATTTAGAACCAAAAATAAAATTAACCTATTAATTTTTATTCCACTGAAATATTTAATGCATGTCATTTAGACACATCCAAAATATGAGTTTCATCCCTTTACCAAGTCAAAATAATTAATCCAATGCTTTTAGGAATTTAAAATCATAAAAAACATGTTAAAAAAGCATTTGGAGGAAGAATAAATATAATTTATTATATTTAATGATTTTTTCCAAAAATGCTTCTATGTAGGGTTAAAAAGGTTCTACCCTTAAAAAAATTCCATAAGTTGTGTATGTATAGGATTTTATCATCAACCAACACTGGGTTACACTTATGTGGCCATTAAAAATACATCAAAACCTCATACAACTCAATGTTTACCCTGACACCACGTTAATGAAATTATGCTTACCCAACACACATTCTAGCATACCCTTAGATAGTGTATAGAAATTACATCATACCCTTATGTAACAGATAGGTTGTTGTTATATAACTATTACAGTCTTCGGAATACTGTAATAGAACTTAAGGAAATTGGGAGTTTAAAAGGAATAAAATCTGTAATTTAGGGATATACCAATACATAACCCTTATAAACAATATGTTCCCCCTAATCAAGAAGAGTAATACTATTATGTAGTGTATGAAAAACTCAATTAACCATTATTAACTCATATAATCATAGATTTACCCTTATGAAGCTCATGAATTATTCAGATAACCACTACACATGTTCTTTAAAACCATCCTTACTATTACGTAAACCTTTTAAATCAATGTTTTACTTTATTCATCACAATACTACTATATGTAAGGGTGATTTTATTAAAAAAATATTTTTCATATAAAAGAATATAATTTATAAATAAATGATTTACTAAAGATAATTTAAAATACAGAAATGTTACAGTACTATCCAATGGGGTATTCTTGGGTTAATTAACATTTTTATGATGAAATGTTATAAAGGGTTTGAATAAACAATGATAATTGATGACATAGATTAATCCAAATGTAGCATACAATGTAAATAATCTCTAACCATTTAGACATCATATGAATGATGTTTTAGGATAATATGATTCATTACTATGATTATGATTTGTCAAACTATTTTTTGGGTTTAGTTAATGAATTGAATCTCGAGGAATCGTGTTAACACTGAATGTGAAAGAAAATGGAATTATTTTCCTCATTTTAAACAAAAAAAATCTGGAGATAGAATTTGAATCCTTGCGATTATTCTTAATCATATATCTTGTTATATTATTACAATGTTATCATGGGAGAGTCTCCTAACACACATAACAATAGGAAACAAGAGTTTCAAGGGAGTTTAATTGATGTATATCAAGTAGAAAAATAGATTCAAATTTTGATATGTCATGAATGTGGGATGAAGCAATGAAATGTCTTAATGGAATGGGAAGATTGAGTATATGTAGAAAACTAGGGAATTTTTCAACCAATTATTCGGGAAAAATGAAAATTTTAATGGAGGTATACAATGTATATCCTAAGTTACTATTTATACTTTATTTTCACATGTATGGGGATCTTAGGAATTTTCCAAGTTAGATCCCTAATACAAATTTAAAATCCTTGTCTAAGGTAGAGAATATTCTATTTAAATCATTGATGTGGAATAATTGAAGAGCTTATGTATTGGAATAAAATGAATATGTTTTGTAAGTGTTTTATATATTATATTATGGTTATAAGAATCGTCATACTTGAAGGATAGTAATTTTGTTGTTTTATATTATTTTTTTTCAAGTAATTATTGAATTGTACTAATAAAATAGAAATGAGAGATAACGATCAGGTTATTTTTTTTTGAAACAAAATGATTAAGTTGTATATAACCCATAATATGCCCCTAATGAAGAGATTAAAATGTTTTTTTGGAAAAACTTGTTGATCGATATAGATTACGTAAATTTGATAGCATTGGTGAGCTTGAAAGTAATTAGTGATTTGATGAAATTGGGATTTATGTTATCTTTGATGAAGCTTATATAATTTTTCTATTTATGGAATATTTTGAATAGTATATGACCTTATTTTAGGAAAAAGAATTGAGTTAATATTTGTAACCATAAATTTAACTATTGAGTTTTTTTCCGATTCAAGTTCTTAACTTATTTTAGTTAAATAAATGATCAATGTATTCACGTTTTTAGTATGTGATAGTAATAGATAATTTATGTTGTTTAGGGATTAATGATAACTTGATTTTGGATTTTTTTATAATTTTAATAATTTTTCGGATTTGGAATCTTGATGTGCATTAATTGAACATTTTCTTGAATTTATCTAAATTTTTTGAAATAATTAAGTATATATTTGTGTATTAATATTGAAATAATTATGATAACCCTTTTAAATAATTCTTTTTTAATATTATTTATTTTAGCATGTACTCACCATTATTGGTTTCAGTAAAATAATAGTGACATGTGTAATGTTTTTCCATACTTTTATAGATCTTATGAAACATTAGAAGATTATTTTAGGAATTTAGGCATAAATAATTAACATTATTCACTCATAATTTTAATATATGATGAAAAGTAGTGGAAACAAATTAAAACTCACAACCAATGGATGAAATTACATATATACATTTCATGAAATTAGGAAGGTATAATTTATCACATTCCTTGATGAATAACTAGTTTACTCTAGGGAATGTTCTTGAAAATGATTTTTTCATTTTTATTGTTATTATGATTTGTTTGGATTTTTTCATGCATTCCTCATTTTTGGGTTTTTAGTAACTAAATTTCACATGACAAGTTTATCAATCACTATCTATTGGTCCTTGGAAGTTATTTGTTTCTTCCATGCCAATATTTTAACATAATTCCAATTTTCTCATAATCTAGGAAAACAATAATCTATTATTTAGGGTAATCATTATGTTTCCCACTTCATCTTTTCAAAGGAAGTTTTATTATCCCTTTGTATGATGTGGGTTATAAATAATGGTATTTTTCAATATTTAACATTTGATAACTAAAATAGAACTCTGATGATGAAATCTTGTTAGTGGGGGGAATGTAACACTCTAAAAATCATTTTAAGGTAATAATAACCTGAGTACATTTCTTAACACACATAACTATGAATTAAGATAATTTTGATATACTGTAAAAATATTAGTATTTAATAATTATTGTTATAACATATCCATTGAAATCGTGGATATTATTACGAGTAACCAAATTATTAAATATATTTAAAATATTTCCACTCAATTGAAATTTATTTATTATTCATTTGGAAATAATCACTCAATTATTTTACTAATGTTATTTTATCCTTAAAAATTATGCTTTATTAAAAAATGTATTTTATTTATTTCTATGAGATAATTTTATAATTATTTTATTCCAAATATTAAAATTATATTTTATAAAAGAATATTATTTTATATATTTTAATATAAAATGTTTTCTAGGAAAAAAATTTGTGAATCTTCTAAAAAGAGTTAATTTTGAGTGATAAATGTAAAAGATAGATTTTATTTAAAATTTCCTTTTTATATCTTGTATTTAATGAATAAAACTTATGATTTATAGTTGTTTTTAAATTTTCATGATTTATTTTGGAATAATTATAATTAAATGAATTTTAATTTAATTAAATTAATGATTATGTTTTGTGTAATACAATTTTATACGAAAAATTTAATTTTTATAGAATTTTGTTTCATCATGTTTTATTGGATTAATTTAATATTAATAACATCATATATTGTGGATTGAGTTTGATAAAATGGATTCAACATTTTTCATCCAAATTTGGTAAATAGTTTAAAATTATTTTTGGTCATAAAGAATAGTAGTCATGGAAAATGTTATCACCCATGTAATGGTAAATAAGGAAATTAAGATTAAAAATAAAGTGTTAAGTCCTTAAAAATTCATCTAACAACAGAATTATTTATATTGGATTTGTTTAGTTTGGTGATCCATTTAAAATATTAAAATTTATGAAAACTTGGGGTCATTTTTATTTTACAATTGACTTATTATTATTTATAGTTAAAGAATATATACAGCATGTATCTCTCTTTATTTTAAAGACACTAATATTTATTTCATATGGATAACAAGAGGTTATGATTAGTTATATATGGATCATTTAAAAATAAATATATTTTTATTATATAAATTTATTCTTAATTTTTATTGATCTAAGATTACCTGAAATGCTTATGTAATGCCTATAGATTACTTTTTCAAGATATAGAAAAATCTGTAAAATGATATTTAAAACAAAAAAAGTAAAATTTTATGAGGATTTATGGTGTTCCATAAATTTTATGGATACATTAACTGTTTTATTGGTGTTTTTAAATTTTATATTTGAATTAAATTATTTCTTGATTTTTTTAAAATCCAATATGAGACTATTATTTAAAAATAAATTAACAGTATCTTATGTTTAATATTATTTGGTCAAATTAAAAAAATTCATAAAATTATAGTCCTTAAAGTGAATGATGAGTGATCTATAATGTAAACAATTTTCAACATATAGTTCACTTTCCTTTTGTAATAATATTTTTGACACTGAATGAGTAAAAAACATTGATATCAAAGTAATAATAAAAAGGATAAATGAGGGGTTAAAACTGAGAGATAGGGGAAAATAATAATAATATATTTTCCAAATATAATTGAATTATAGGATTAAGAAATGTATTCATCATATATTCTAAATATAAATTTTTTTATCAACATGAACATGAAAAAATAATTATATTATTTTAATACATTATGTAATTCCAAGGGTACCACTAAACACTTTTTTTTAAGGATACCAAGAATCCTCTATCTACAAAAAATCAGGAGAATATTAGTTTGGTAAAACTGTAAAAGTCATATTTTGAACATATATTGAATCATTCTATAGTCTATGATCTTTATAAAAGACCATCCCCATAGTCTTTAATGTTATTTCTAAAGGATGTTCTTTTAAAAGGATGTAATCTTATTAACTGAGAATTTTCATTTTACTTCTTATTCTACCCCATTTAATTCTATATTATCATTTTAAATATAAAAACATATTTAGAACCCATATAATGAGTTTTGTAATTTTAATTTTCAATCCTTATTCATCTTATTTTTTTATTAAAGGGGAAAACATTATTTGTGCGTACATGTGGACTACCACCTATTTGAAGCGATGCATTTAATTTTCCATGACCACATCTCATGGATGTATAAAGTGAAGTTTTTAAATAATAATAATTATATACAATATATTATTATATTTTTGGAAAGGAGAATTTTTCTTTAAATTTCATTCGTTCAATCTAATGAAAAGTGGAATCATCACTCATGCAGACGTATGGACTACCATCTCCAAGAAGTGACGTAATTCATTTTTCATCACCAATTTATATGAATAGTTATTAAAGTGTATATAATGAAATTAATTTATAATTATTAAACTATTAATATATAATAGATTATGGAACCATATTTAGCATACAAGGATTAAAACTTCTGAACTGAAACAAACAAGAAAAATGAAAGAGTTAACACCTAGAAACAAATATTTTCATAATAAATTATTAAAAAATGGAAGTTGAAGTGTTTAATTGGATCATACATGACCTGATATGTATGTACAATTTTTTTTTGGATTATAAAAAATTTTAAAGGTATTATATATGATGTTAGAGTACTTCTAAATTTAGCGAGAGGTGATGTTAGGGTTTTTTTCCACACTTCTATTTCTAGGATACATTTTCCCTATTCTCCACATCATTATATTGTGTGGTGTACACATTTACCATTAAGTCATTCTATGATTATTTTCACACAGAATATGTGTATTTTAATATCTACATACTTTTTTATCTTTTATTTTACTCATTTTAAAATATTAACTATGTTTTATGGGATCATTATAAAAATATTGTTTCGTCAAGACCCATTTTATTTTATGAACCAATTTATTTTTATGATGTTTATATACTATCCCATTGAAATTTTATAAAATTGATACTTCTTAATTAATGGTATTTAATATATAGTTTTCATTATTTGTTTGATTCATAAGTTATAAAAGTGGTAAAGATTTATCATCTCAGATCTTCTTCTTTGGGACATATGTTATGTTTTGAACCTATATTATTTTATTAGTTGTATACACTACCAAATTGATATATTATATCCTAAATATAATTATTTTAAAAATATTTGATGTTTAATTTTATGATATTCATTTTTAAGGATTATTATTCAAATATTACAAAAGTAGTAATGGTTAATTCAACAATCACACTTTTAACTATGATTTTTATATTTAAATTATCTTTGGGGAAATTTCATGATTTAAATATTATAAAAGTACATGTATTTTATTTTCCTATATAATGTTATTTATTTTTCATTTTTTATTCTAATTTTCCATCATTTGGTACGCAAATATAATTAAAATAATGTTTTTGAGTAAAATCTTCTTTATTTCTCCTTGTTCTTGGGAATATATTTCATAAATCACGATATTTTATAAATATATTTAAATGATATTATTTTATAAAATATGATTAATTTTTAATGTGATTTTAACTATTCTTTTTCTTTTTTAAAATAATTTCAAAAATGGAATCTTCTTGTTGTTTTATGAATATGAAACTTCTTGATTGTTTTTACCAATGTGTGGGAATAATGTTTTTAACATGAATGGTATGAAATGATTTCACCAAATTTTTATCCATTATTTTCAATGAATCTTTCATTACAAGATTCCAAGATTATTTTCAAAAAAAATAATTTCTTCAAATTTTTTGGAGCTTTTAGTTTTAATAATATTTAAACAAAAAATATATTTTCTACTTAAAAGAAAATTAAATGTTCTGTTAAAGAAACCTTTTATCTGTTTAAACATAATTAATATTTATTATCCTTAACTAGTTAAATTTTCTTATGATACAATATATATTCCTTCCCTATATTTTTTATGATAACGTGGGAATTGAAATGAATCCCATTTTTTCTACTAGACAACTAATCTATGGTTAATTATTTTATAATTATGATAATTAATGGTTTATGAAACCCAATAATTTTACACAAGTTATTATATATTATTATAATTAATGTATTATGATATTGTGGAATACATTTGAGGGGATTATGATTATATTAACGGAGATATTAGAAAAATATATCCCTATAATTCATTTGGAAGTTATGGTGATTTTAACTCGGTGGATGTTACAATTAAGATAATGTTTGAACTACATGGATGGATTTTACATATCGAGATTATATAAACAAGTAGTGTTAATAATAGAATAAATCTTAGAACATTTATTTTTATGAATATAATTATTACACTATTTTATGACATGATCAAAAGTTTATGATATGTTCTCAAATAACATGAATTTTTATGCTCATATGTTTCATTTCTTATGAACATCTAATATTTATTCTATGATTCATGATAATGATCAATGAAATTTTGGGTATGATTTTATTATTATAGGATCTTGTTCTCATATGCTTATGATCATGTTATTCCTATAAATGATCATGGATTAATATATCCTAGGATTATCCTACATGATAAACTATGGTCAAGAAATATTTTTGTTTTTCCTCGGGATATGAAGAAAAGGTATTATTGTGTTATTACAAAGAAGGGTACTATATATAAAGCATATTATGAGAGATCATGTATATTTTTTAAACCAATTTATTTTGTATCCAATTTTCCAATAAACATAAACCTCTAAAGTTCATACATGGATTATAATGGTGTGTAATTAATATTCATCTACAAATATAAAATATTTATATATGTAATTTCGAGGTCACTATATTATGTTCTTGATAATGGTGTCTCATGAAAATATTTTTAATGGGAATTCTAGGATACCAAGAGCATGGAATATTTGTTCTTATCTTTTAGTTTTTTTTCTAATTAGATGATTTTACATAGAGTCTCATACTTATATTTTTTAAATTATTATTATATGTATTTGGATTATTGGAAAGTGGACTATGAACATGCATCATACATGGAACATAGGGTTAACATGAAATTATCTTCTTTTGTCATTGATTTCAATGATGATAGAGGGATTACATGTTTAAAGTGTTTGTAAAAAATTATAAAGAGTTTTACTATATAAAATATTGGTGGAATTCATATCAATAAAACCACTATTCTGCCTATGAGGTGGCATGTTTATGGGTGGTGTAGAAATGGCACGATGAGGATCATCACCCATAACTTTTTTATGGTAATGGGTTTTGTTGAATTCATCATTTCTTTCCATTTGTCTCATTCAGCCTTATTATCCTTTAACAAAGGTATAATCAAAACTATGGTAAATATTGTCCCCAGTGGTTTATTGTGTGGGGAGTCAAGTGCTTGAACAATTGGTCCTTCTCAGATATAAATTCCTTAGATGGAATTCAACGGGTTTATTCGTGGATCCAAGAACTCTAAACATCCCTAGTAACCATGATTCATGGAAATTCCTTTCATAGGAATGCGCTCATTGGATGATTATTTGTCCAACGACACTTAAGGAATCCATTGGTCGATAGGATTGGAGGTCAAGCTTACTGCACCCTTTTAGGGGAAGATGGTTTCCTATTTTGGGACTATATTATAGATTTAAGTCATGTTCATATGTTCATGATTCCTAATTTCATTACTGAAGAGTGTGTCCATGGGCTACCCTTGGTTTGAAAAATCTTCTTAAGCATGAATATTATTTGATGTTACATAGGTGATGCTGACTTGTGCCATATTATATGGCACTCTAAAGTTTATTGTCATCCAGGGGGGATAGAAGGTGACATGATGTTGTGATCAGGCCCACAAGGATGGCTTCCTATGTATCCTCAAGAGAGGAACCAGAAACCATGTAGTTCAGATGGAATATGGCTTATGCATAGAAGCTCCCTATTTGAAACACGTGATTTGGAGGATCCTTTATGAATGGGAACCCTTTCGAGATCGAGCCTTATGGTAGGTGTCTGTATGTTGATTTAATTAGGAATCAGAGTTATCATAATTGAGAATGTGTGGGGATTACACATAGCTACTGCCCATTTGAGGACGCATGGTTGGTTGGAACCCTTGATGTAATGGAACCCATTTGATCTCGGCCGTTCTGGTAGGTGTCCTATGTATTCTGATTTAATAAGTAATCAAATTTCTCATAGTTCAAAATGTGTGGGGTTTACTTATATCAGCTAACCATTTATGGGGACATGATTGGGTGGACCCTATATGGATGGGAACCCTTTTGAGCTAGAGACTTATGGTAGGCATCCAATGTATCCTAATTTAATTAAGAATTAGAGTTCTCATAGTTCAGAATGTGTGGGGATTATGCAAAGCAGCTTCCCATTTAAGAGGGAATGAATGGGTGGACCCTTTATAGATGGGAACCCTTTTGATCTTGGAATATCTATTAAGTGTCTTACGTATCCTGATTTAATCAAGAATTAGAGTTCTCATAGTTCAGATTGTGTGGGGATTATGCATAGTATCTACAATTTTATGGGGACAAGATTGAGTGGAACCATTACGGATGTGAATCCTTTTGATCTTGGGCCTTCTGGTAGGCATCCTACATATCATGATTTAATTAGGAATCAGAGTTCTCATAGTTCAGAATGTGTGGGGCTTACGCATAGTATCTACCCATTTAAGAGTACATGATTGGGTGGACCCTTTATAGATGGGAACCCTTTTGAGCTCGGGTCTTTTGATAGGCGTCCTACATATCTTGATTTAATTAGATATCAAAGTTCTCATTAATCAAAATGTGTGCATGTTTTAATATTCACTGACCCTTAAGACCATGTGAGTCATGCTCAGTGTGAGATACAAGTGGATTTGAAATATTCAACAATGCACATGACTCCTCCACTATTGGTGGGTTGGGGGAGCCCACAATGGAATAGGTTGGGGTGATAATGGGAGAGGGAACCGAGTGATGAACCATTCCATATGAAATGGAAATAAAGGTCATGGGGCCATGCCTCAGAAGATTGGGGACATACCTCAGTGGTAGGGCCCCAAAATATTATATGAGGTATAATATAGTTTAAAGTCAAATTTCTTGAATGATGGCATCCCATTTTAATGTCATATGTAAAGGGTTATTTTGGGTATTTTAGTTTAGGGTCATGCGATAATGACCTCTTTCTATATAATCCATGATTAACTGGAGGAAAATCATTATTAGATGTTCCGAAGCACCTCAAACATGAGAGGGACAAAATGTTTAAACCATGATTATGGAGGATCCAAGATTAGGAAAAATGATATGATGCATGGAATCCATTGAGGTATACCGAGGATGGAAATGAATCTCTTGATGAAAAATTTGTCTCTTGTTGACATTCAATTTTTTGGGCAACATATGGAGAGACACTAAGGCATGATGTGCATATTCAAGAAGTTGTGTCCTCAGTACACTGGCCTTCCTTGTATGATTGTCAGGGATGTTTATAAAGATCGAAAATCACCTAGTATACTATAGTTTATGTCATATAGCTTGGAAAAATGCCACACAGTTTAATGTCATGTGGTTTGGACTTGTTCCATATAGTTTAACGTCATGTGGATTGGACATTAACTCATAGTTTAGGGTTGTAGATTTTGGAACAATCATTATAGAAACCCATGATTAGTTGTAGGGTAATAGGGATGGGACATTCTGATATGCCTCAGACATGAGAGGGAAGGAAAGTGTAAACCATAACATTAGGGATTCTCAGATCTGGAGAAATGATATGGGGCATGAAAGCTTTGGAGGAATACAGAGGTAGTAAAGGACTCTCATGAGGAGGAATTTTCCATTGGTTTATGGCCATTTTTGTGGGAATCCTTGGTAGAGCCACTGGGGTATGATATGCAGAGTCATTAAAAGGTGTCCACCAGACACTGGTCTTCCTCTTATAATGGCGATGGATGTTTATGAGGATTCGATATCACTAAAGGCACAGATTTTGATGGATGGGTAGGATGTTTCTGGGCATGTCACGAACACACAAACTGAGATTGACCATGGAGTTCTGGGACAACGTGGCACATGAGACAGGTGACTGAGCCTTTAGGTTGGTGCATGAGGAATGTGTCTTCTCATTGTATTTAAGGGACATATGTTTTGATGGAATAAGGGCACAATGGAAAATGTCATCGACCTGACCTCATAAGTTCATGGTGTGACTCTCCATTTCTTATGGGATCAGTGACAGAAGTGGATGGATCGACCTGAAGGGGTAGGAAAGTCCCATGGTAGTGATCCTGAGTGGGGGTGTAGGGACGCATCCCCTGCTGTATGGACCAGTGGGCACAAACTGTTTTATACATGGGGCATTCACCTAAGAGCTGTCTGCATAGGAGTTGGCCACTTAGGTTGGTATGTGAAGGAGTTGGCTGCATATTTTGCTACGCAGAGGAGCTTGTTGTGTATGATGGTACACAGAAGAGATTTCCACAAGAATTTTTCCACATATGGTCATCCATGAACCGCTTTCCACATATGGGAATCTGTGATCTGTTTTCCCCATATGGGTATCCACAAACCATTTTATTGTGATTTTTATTGGTTCGTTGGATGGCAGCATAGTGTCTTCCAAATATGGTTCATGAGGAGGACTTTCATAAATTGTTTTATACATATGGTTCATGGGATATATTTTGCAAACTGTTTTGGATGTGGGATGGTGTCCCGTGAATAACTTCAGGTGTGAGAGAAATTTCTACTACACCCTATACAATCTTTGTCCAAATTTCTCCCATCCTGAAGCTTTATCCCACACCTTTTTCCTCTATTTTTTTAGTTCCCCTTCTTTTCCTGTTATTGAGTTCTGGTAAATATGTATTTGTGGTACACAGAGCTCCTTCTCCAAAAGCCCATAGAGGAAATCTAACCTGTGGAAGACTCTATCAATCTGTAGTTTCCAGATGTGCAGTACATCATCATTATCTCATCATCTGCCAACCACATCATTTTCTGGGATGGTATGCAGGGTGCACTTCCTTCTGATTCTCACTTGTGAAAATAGTTTGTCACAGCTTTAGTTTGCAAGTAGAAATTCATAAAGAACTGCTTCATTTTCTGGCAAACACCTCGCGGGCCAATAAATCATAGGCCTTCCACGTACCAAATGGTTTACAGTTTATGACTTCCATGAACCATTCTTGGTAATCGGTACACAACTAAGGCAGATTCATTTCTGAAATATTATTTCTTCAAATTGTTCTAAAATTTTCAATCCAATTTTTATTTATTTACTTCTCTAAACATGTATGTGTATTTTTTTCCATTTGCAGGATTTACGAGACCCTAAAAATTCCCCCATCAGAATGGGCTCTGATTGGTATGAAGAGGTGGCTATTCTGATGTAAATGTTGGTTGGACGTGAATGCTAAGATAATGATCTATTTTTTTCCTGAGCTGAGGGATTCAGCGATCATAGTTCAACTATTTTTGAGGTTTTATAGAACACCTCATAAACATTTATACTTTTTCATTATAACCATAATTGTATCATAAGCCTGCTTCACATGGGCTTATCAGGTATAACATGACTTTTTCTTAGGCCACCCTATGCATGTATTCGACCTAACATGATTCATGCATTTTATGATGGCTTAATGTTTCCATCTTTTTTTAATGGACCAATACGTGAATTTTTCCCATAGGTTCCCTTTTGTATACTTTTCCTCTAGAAAATATGTTGTCTTTTTCACTAGCAATTCAATATCTTACGACCCAAACATTTTACTAATGTTTTCGGTCGAGTAGCCGTTTCTTCTAGAAATGGGGATGACCTTGTTTTGTTTAAGGTTCAAACATTCCAATTGGTTTATAATGGGTTTATTCTTAGAATAGGAATTATCCAATGATTCCATATCCCTTTGGACCCACTTTCTAAAGTTAGGTGCCTATTAGTTGTGGACTGATGAGGCTTAACAAGTTGCATTATTCGAGAGGATGGGGGTTCAGGCTCATCACATGTTTTTGAGGGGAATTATTACATAATTCAGGACTCTCTTATAGATTTATGTTCTGTTAACGAATTCTTATTAATTTACCAAGCATGAAAATTAGTTTTCCATTAGATTTGTCAATCTATGATTGATTTGTATGAGATTTAGGAAAACATTTATATGTATGTGAGGTTCTTCATTGATAGAGAATCATTCTTTGTATTTAATATTCTTAGTCAATGGTATCCTTCAATAAATTATATAGAAACATCTTGGTCATTATGATGACCATACTGGTTTTAAAGCCACTCAGTGGGGCAGTTGAAGTTTATTTTCATTCATAAGGATATGGATTATTTCAGAGATTGGATTGTACCCAATGATGGGCTACCTACGTATCCTTGTTAAAGAGGAATTAGAACCCACAAAGTTCGATAATCAAGATATAGTTTAACATCATATGGGATGGATGAGAATTAATGGGTGATGGGCTTGAACCTTAGAAATAATTCCTATGTACTCTATTTTTAAGGCAGAGATCAATGTCAATGTAGTTCAATTATGAAGTGTGGGGATAATATATAATTAACGGCCCAAAGATATGTGTCGTGGTTACTTTTACACTCTATGATCACGTGAGTCATGCTGGGTGTGAGAAAAAGAGGTATCGGTAAACTTGACGATTTGTGCCACAAAAGATGCATTCACAAGGAATGATATGGGGCTTATATATGTGTGACTGCCCAAGTAGGTGATGACTAGGATTTACATTCAGAAAGAATCCTAGGAACAAGTTCCATAAAAATATTTGTGCTTTATGGAGATTTGGATACTCTAACATGGGTATTACTCTTGAGGAGGATACCCAAAATAGGGGGGACTTGGGGCTTACCCCTAAAGAGGATTCCCCTATTAAGGGGGACATTAACTTATGATTGGGGATTACTCCTGAGGTGGATTCCCAAGGTTAAGGGAAATTATTATTGGGTATTACTCCTGAGAAGGAGGCCCAAGAGCAGGGTCTATAAAGGTATTTGGGATTTATGGAGATTCAGAATTTTTACTTAGGAATTACTCCAGAAAAGGAAGCCCAAATCAAAGGTGACTTAAAACATGGGGCTTACTCTTAAAGAGGATGTTGAAATTAAAGGGGATTTATGATTGGAGCTTAATCTTAAGGAGAATTACCAGATTAGGGAACTTGGGGATTACTGCTATGAAAGATGCCCATGAACAGGGAATTTGGGGCTTACTCTTTAGGAGGATGCCCAGATTAATGTTCTTCTCATCTTAAAGGATGAGGTTGAATGAAGGAAATCAAAATCCTTAGTGACAGATAGTTATGTAAATCACAATGTTTTGAGAGATGTTTTATAGAATTCCTTTCAGATAAGGAAGCCAACAAAGGAACCATGACGTAAATGGATTTGAAGAGGGTTTTGAAGGATAAATATTTAAGAGGAGAGGTGAATAGACAAGAGGGGAACTCAAAAAGAGGCAGGCATGCAAGTCTTGTTTGGATGCGCACGTCTTGGTCTGGTTCACAAGTCATGGTCGTGCATTTATACTTGCATGACATGAGTTCACTTGGGCAATAGAGAACCTGAAGGGTAATTCTTGTGCGAGATTTGGTTCAAGCCGTTAGTATTATCCCTCGATGCTTCTAGAAGGACATCGTGCAAGTTTCCATGAGAGGACAAGGCAGCGCACAAGTTTCTTCATTTCCCTTAAGGGATAGACACTTAGGCACTCAAGTGTTAATTATTTCTGACATTTAGGCCTTATTCTTCCTCTTTATATCTTCTATTCTAGGTAAGAAGTTACCTTATAAGTATTCAGAAGACTTTAAGAAAAGACTAGGGCACCCAGAGCATAATTCTGTGTTATGTAAAATCCCTCCTTGAAATGGGGGCCCACAGGGGGTATTTATAGGCCACATGAGATTGGGAAAAAAACCACTTTGGGTGCACAAGGGACATGCACACCACATATCTGGGGCGTAAGTGACTTGCGCACCTAGGGTTCGCTCATAGGTATACATGTGCGCCTTAATGCCTTTATGAAATTCTTGATGTTCTTCCCTCTTTTTTTTCTCGAGATATTCCCCTTTTTCAATATTTGGACTCTATGATGGAACAGAGCGTAAAAAAAAGTCCCCCCCTCAGAGTTGGATCCGAAAATGGAAAGAGGGCTTAACTCTGAGGTAATGGAGAAAACCAAGATCCAGCAGCGTGTAGGTATGAGGCACACAGGCTTCGGCACGCATGTTTCTGGATTGCCAATAAATATAGGCGTCACTTCGTGCAAAGCATCCATCTTTCGAATGCTTATTGCTCTCATCACGCAAGTGAGGTTTCTTCACACATGTTTCTTGGCTTTTCACTCATCTATGCTTCTGTTCACTGCATCATGCTTCCTCAGTCTGTTTCTGACTTGCGCGCCAGTACTAGCATGCTACAACTTGCCTGTCCGGGTTATACTTGCACTCTAAGATTAGACTTGCGCGCCTTAATGCCTTAGCCATTTTTTTATTTCTTCACAAATATTATGAAAACCTAACAATCTTAAAATATAATTTATTCGATCTTTGTGCATATTAAATGGATACCAAATGAATTGGATCAGATGATGAATTGGATAGCAAGATAATTGATGATATGATAAACATTATTGGCTATGACTATGATGATGACTACGACAACACTCTCCCATATTTGGCCAAGTACTTGAAGAAATATCATGTCAATTTCCCACATAGTATTTAATTGCCTTTATAAGGCCATGGTCATCTGAAAGGAGTCAATGTTCCAGATTCAATGAATTGTATTCCTCATTCTTGGTTTCAGTCTTACACCAACATCGCTTCAGCAAATGTCTCAGTTTCAGGATCATTTGTTAATACTGGAAGAGTGGAGAAGGCATACATAATGCATCCCAATCTTTTTTCACTAGATCTGAAATCTCATATGCTCAAGATGCAGCCACACTATTATTCCTCTATTTCTATTATGCTATGAATTATGATCAGAAACAATAGTGTGAAATTTAAAATTGTTCCTCTATGCCATTTCCTTGCAGGTATGAAAATGGAAAACCATGGGATGATATGTTTTACGCTATCGCTTGGTGGGGAGAAGACTATAATAACATTAGAATCAATATCTGAAAAGAGTAATCTCTCTAAATGGCTCTTTACTTCCAATTACCCATTCTCAAATCCATGTATCCATCTTCCAGGTCTCTTGGACAGAAACAGAGTCACCGTTTGATCGGCAGAAAATTTTCTCAAACCGCAATCAAGAACATTCTTTTACAATTTTTCCAAGAAGAAGCGATATCACCACATCTCTTATTATATCCAGATGAATGAATGAATTCTAGGTGGTTGCTGATGAAGCTCAGGATGTCTTAATCAAATGAGGAGTTATGTTGAAATCCTCTTGTAATTCTATAAAAATATAAGAGACTCGAATATGTGGATGTCCTTCTATCTCTTGTGCATCAATGAAAAAAACTTTCATCTTAACTCATTTGTTCATGAATCCTCTAGATAATTACTTTAATTAATTTTACCTAAGATAATGGACCTAGTAAGAATAGTTTGATTTTTTCTAGGGTGATACAGACAACCCCACAAACTTTGCATCTTTTGTTACTCAATATTGCCTAAATTGTACAATATATACATTTAGTGAGTTAGGACCCGAATTTAATTCAGAGTTAAATTTATAAGTTCCCAATTTAATGAGAACCGTATCTTTTGTGGGTAGTTTAAATTCATGCATGTCTTACATAAAAAGGATAATTTTAAAGGTTGAATAGCTTTGAACGAATGGATTAAAAATTGACTCAATTCCTTGATAATTTATTTGAAAACTTTTAACCAAATTCAAGTATGGGGAAAACATGTAAACTATGACCTAAGAAATTTTGAATCTGAGGGATTATATGAAAAAGGGATAAAAGGCGTTAGAGGAGGTATTTCTTAAGAGTGATGTTACACTCTATTTGACAAACCTGTTAGGGTGTTGAATTATGCAGGGCCATTCAAGGGAATTGGGTGCATAGTCAAATAATATCATTTTTGACTGACATGTCCATTATGTAGACTACTTATGCAAGGCTACCTAAGGGCACGTTCTACATAGTCAGGAAAAAGAACTCTCAGAAAATTTACTTTTCTATTTATAAAAAGTCGGTGGAGGTTTTTAGAGATTCAAATTTTCCAAATCATAGAGTCTGCTATATGGAGAGAGGTACTAGAATATGGAGAGGATATTCCCAATCAAGATTGTCAATGAATTTGATGAATGTCACTCCTTTAAGGGTATGACCCAAATGTATTGAAGGTAAATATTGACCATAGAATTTAATACTTTAATATCATGAAAAAGATTATAGGACAAATATGTAAAGGATGGATATTTTTTGCGGCTCCCTACATATTGTCCTTAAGACCAATAAGGGAAAAAGATGTTCCCCCCCCCCCCAAGAATGAAATTACCACAATTTAACAAGCCTGTTAGGGGGATAAATTATGTAGGGACACTAAAGGGAATTGGATTCATAGTCAAATAATATCATCTTTTGGCTGACATGTCCATTATGTAGACTACTTATGCAAGGCCACCTAGGGACATGTGCTACATAGTCAGGCAAAAGATTTCTTGGGTATCAGAAATTTTGTGACCAAAATCAAGAAAATGGTTATGAAGATCTGAAAGTTTTTTAGGATAGGAGTATGACACATCAAAATGGTCATATTCCAATGCATGATGAAGATACACAGATCAATGCTAACCATAATCATGTTGTTGATGGGTCCTGAATTGAGGTGCTGGAATTCACTACGTATACCATAAAGATGGGAATTAAACCACACATATTTCTTGATATATAGTTTAACATCACATGGGACTAGAGTGTAGGAGATCTTAGTTTATGGTCAAAGTGCTCGGACCATAATGAGGAATACACATTGTGTGTTTTATAAACCAGATCTGAATGAAGACCTGGGTTTTCATACCACATTCAAGTTTTCACAGGTGGATTTTTCATCCAAGGGACAGAATGTGGAATTTGGGGTTAGGCCCAAGGCTTAGGGATGGATTTGTGTGATGCATGAACATTCCTACCAATCCCATAAGGATGGGAATCAAGCAATACATAGTTCTTGAAATACCCTCTGTATAGATTTGGTTTGTAAAAGTGAAGGGTGAAAGGGGGCTTTAGTGCAATGATTGTTTGACCCAAGATTAAAGGTTTAGGCATTGCCATGTTTGAATATAGTCCTTGGAATATCACATGGTTGGAGATCAATGCCAATAATGATTCCCTCTTAGGTGAGGGTGTTAATGATTGTGTTAGTTTATTGTCATACGTGACAAAAGCACGAATATTTTAGGGTCATATACATGGACCAGTGCTACATAGTTTAGCGTCATGTAGCTAAGATGTATTTCTATGCAATTTAATGTCTTTCAGTGAAGAAAATGGGGGACTATATAGTTTCATGACACATAGCAAGGACAATGGTGAACCAATGTGAAGATATTGGTTTTTTTTTGGGGGGGGATTCACAGATAAACATTGTATGAGATGGAGGCGAACTGATGTGAAGATGTTGGTTTTGGGCTTGAACCTCAGGAGGTTTTTTATGTACCCAGCCTTGAAGGAAAGGATCAAAATATGCGTAGTTCGATTAAGAATGAATTGGTGATCAAGTTGTACTTGTGGACTACCCGAAGATGATGTTGGCGCTTATGCATGGCTAGAGGCCCAGAGAGGGTGTTATGGTTGAGGCTTACTCTCAGCTCACTTGAGTCATGATCGGTGTGAGAAATAAGAGGTAAAAACAACCCAAAAAATTCACAGTTTAACATCATGTAGGACAAAAGGGACACATTTTAATGTCATGTTGGATGATAGAGGGACTATGTAGTTTAACATCCTAGAGCGAGGACTAAAGGGGACTGTGCAGTTTAAAGTCTTTCAGTGTGGACTATGGGACCATGCAGATTAAAGTCATACAGTGAGGACAAGAGGGACCATGCAGTTTAATGTCTTGTAGTGAGGACTATGGGACCATTCAGTTTAAAGTCTTGCAGTGAGGACTAAATGGGACTATGCAGTTTAAAGTCTTGCAGTGAGGACTATGGTACCATGCAGTTTAAAGTCATTCACTAAGGACTAAAGGGACTATGCAGTTTAAAGTCTTGCAGTGAGGACCATGGGACCATGCAGTTTAAATTATTTCATTGAGGACTATGGGACAATACAGTTTAAAGTCATGCAGTGGGGACTAAAGGGTGTATTTGTATTACACAAAATACTTCTTCAAGAATCTATCATTGGTTGTAGTTGTAATGAGTTCTCCATCCATTGAGATTAAAGAATAAGCTCCATTGGAGTAGACCTTATTTATTAAGTAACATCCTTCCCACTTTCACTCAAGCTTTGGAGGTTTCTTTCCTGGTATCATTGGTGTTCTGAGGAACAATACCAATTCTCCGTGAATGAATGAACATTGATGAACTTTTTTGTTGAAAGCCCATGCTATTAGATTCTGATAGACATCCAAGTGGTGAAGGGTAAAAAATAATTTTTCATCTAATCATTCAAATTCATCAAATAGCTTTTGAGATTGTTCATCTGTGGATGACAGATCACAAATGAATACTCTTAGTGAAGGTAATTGAACCTCAATAGGCAAGACTACTTCTGTTCCATATACCAATGAGTATGGAGTCGACCACATAATAGTGCGGGTGGTGGTCCGATAAGCCCATAATGTATGAAACAGTTTATCAGGCCATTATTTCATATCTTTATCCACTATATTTTGTAGTATGTTTGAAATAGTCTTATTGAAGGATTCTATTTGGACATTGGTCGCTTCATGATACCAAGATGAATGATTGGATTTGATTTTGTATTATTGATTCAACTTCCTTAAAATAGATAACAGAAGTTTGTGCCATTGTTGGTCAATATGGTATGCAGGACACCAAATATGGTAATGATGTTCTTTGTGAGGTATTTCTTTTACCCATTTGGAAAAGAAGTCAGTAACGGTTAGGATATACTTAAACTACTTCGATGTAGCCGAAAGGTAAGGTCCTACTAAATCCATTCCCCATGTCGCAAATGGCCATGATTGTTTAGGTGTATGATGAAAATTCGTGGGGTGATGAATGAAGTTGTCACATACTTGGAATGAATGAAACTTTTTAGTGAAATCAACACAATCTTGATTCATTGATGGCCAGAAGAATCCAAGCCTTCGGATTTGACCTGAAAGCCTATGTCCAGACTGGTGGGAACCACAAACTCTTGCATGTACTTCAATCATGACAACCATTGTCTCTTCACCATCAATACACCTAAAAATAATTCCATCAAAACCACACTTTTAGGGAATTTTTTGGTGTTTTGGGCTATCATAGAGAGTAAAATTGGCCACACGTCACTGGTATTGTTCTTTCCCAGCTCTATTAGCTGGGAGTGTTCCATTTTGAAGGTATTCCCTAATAGGTGTCATCCATCTGGTAGTATGACCATATGGCTTAGAAATTGGAATAATTTCATTGATTTACTCTATTCTGATTCTAACATAAGGTGAAAGTGTACAATAGTGGGTAATACTGGTGATTGGTTCGTCCAGATTTGGATCTGCCAGAGCTATGGCTACATTAGCCAATGCATCTGCTTGAGCAATTTGTGATCGCAGGACATAAGAAAATGTCAGTTCTGAGGGAAATTCTCCCATTAACTCTCTCACATAATAAAAAAGGGATTAACTCTTAATTTCTAATGGAATAGTCCCCATTGATTTGTTTGATTACCAAATCTGAATCACCTTTTATCTTTAAGTGATTCACCTGTGCCTGAAGCGCCAATTCCAATCCTATGATGAAAGCTTGATATTCTTCTTCATTATTTATACCGCCTTCTAATAATAAAAAGGAATAGGGTAGCACCTCCTTTTCTGGGGAAATAAGGATTATTCCTAATCCAAATTTATTGAGATTTGGATTTTCCATTATCTTCCCTTTTTGACTTCTAGAAGAACCATCAAAGTACATTTACCATGTTTGAGGATTATCTTGAATAGAGAATACCTATTCATCAGGAAGTTCAGTATTAAATGATGCATCCTCCATGTATGGATACACAGCAAGGAAACAAGCCAATTCTTCGACCTTTATTGCCTTTTGAGGCACATACTGGATATGAAACTGCTTCAAAATAACTGCCCACCTTGCCAGACATCCTGTAGGAATTGGATGACTATGGATAAATTTGAGAGGGTTATTACGAGATACCAATTGGGCCTCATGATGTTTCAGGTAGTTTCTAAATTTCTAAACATCAAATATTAACGCTATGAAGAAATTTTCAGTACTTGAATATCGAGTTTCTGCCTCAAGTATAGTCCGACTGAGATAATAAAGGCTTTTTTCATTCCCTGCATCATTCTTTTGGGCATGGAAGGCACCCAATGATCGCTCTAAAGATTTTACATAGATTATAAGTGGTCTTACTTCAACATGTTGACTTAATACCAATGGAATCAAGAGATATTTCATGAGGATATCAAATTCTTCTTGGCAATCTTCGATCTATTGGTAGGTGAATCCATTTTTCATTAATATGGTAAAGGGTAAACACTTTCCTGCCAAATTGGAAATGAAACTCCAAATATAGGCCATGTTTCATTGAAGTCCTCTTAAATATTTCATATTTTGAGGAGGTGACATACCATGGATTGATTTTTTCTTCTCAGGATCAACTTAGATACCACGATGGCATACAAAAACGCATAGAAATTTTCCTGAGGTTTCCCCAAAAGCACAAGTCAATGGGTTCATCTTCAAATTGTGTTGTTGAACAATGGGTAATATGATTTCCAAATCAACCAAGTTATTAGAATTTTGTATAAATTTAACCAAAAAATCGTTCACATATCATTTAACAAATTTCCCAAAAAAGGGTTTGAAGATATGGTGCATGGAACGTTGATACATTGCACCTGTATTATTCAGGCCAAAGGGCATTAACCGATAGCAAAACAAACCTTGAGGGGATATTAAGGCTGTAGATTCTTCATCTTATGGATCCATTCATATTTGATTATACCCAGAATATCCATCCATGATGGAAAGTGCTTCATATCCAGCAATTGCATCAATTTAGAGTTCTGTAATCAGAACTGGAAAATCATCCTCGGGACAACGCTGATTAAGATCTCTAAAGTCAATGCAAAATATAATTTTTCCATTCTTATTTTTCACAGGGACAATGTTATCCAGCCATTTGGGATACTGAACTTCTCTAAAAATGTTATCTTTGATAAGCTTATCAACTTCATCATAAATTTTGGAGGCATAAGTTGGGTGTGTTCTACTTGCGACTTTCTTGAATCCTCAATGTTATAAATGAAAACCCAAATGATGAGTGGAAACATTAGTACCAAGACATGGAATTTATATTTAATTCCAAGAAAATACATCTTGAGTTTACTTTAAAAAATATGTATACATTTCTTTCTCTTCAAGAGTCATGGCCACACTAATTAATGTGGGGTGTGGATTTTCTTTTTTACCCAGATTTATTTCTCTGAGTTCATCCATAGTGATAAAGATACCCTCTTCAAATGATGAAGGAGCATCTCTAAGATCATCCACTTCTTCTTCAATATGTGCAACTTCTTCAGCTTATACTTGCATAGTATACGGCGAAACAGAATTTCCATGATCAGGGGAGAAGTTAAAAGTTGAACATTTTGAAGAAGAAGCTTCCGTTTCTGACCATATTGACGATGAAGGTTCTTCCTGGGTTGATAGAGAGGAGATGATGGATTGATAATAGACATCATTATTTTCCTCTGGTATTGCTATAACTTCTTCTCGCCCCATTGATGAAGTATAGAATTGCTGGATTTCAGTGGAAAAAATGATGACATCTCCATGTAAGCTTTCATCATTGCATGGCCAATCAATAATTTATCCCATGTTGTCTGGATCGATTTCCATAATTAAAATTATGGAAGATTCCATAAGAGTGTTTGGATTTGGGTCTATCCCGTCAATTTGACTAATAGAAAACACAAAATATATACTCACATGTATGAATAGGTTTACTGTAATCTTTTCCAAACCATATGAAGCATTAACTTTGGTGACCTTCTTCACAATGGATTTTTCCTTTCCTTCCACATGATAAAATTATTCCTCAATGTATTGAGATTCAAATGTTTTTAATGAGGTTTTATCACCACACAATGTCCCAATTTGACCATTGAAACAATAATTTGAGACATTGATAGTATGACGAAGGTACGCCCGAATGTTGATGTAGCCAAGGTCTTCCAAGAAAAATGTTGAAGGTTGTGTCCTGATGAACCACAATGAAATCTAAATTAGATACAATGTCTCTAAACTGAATTCGGAATGTAATTTCACCTAGAGGTTCTTGTTCATTCTTATCATATCCTTGCAATATCAAATTAGATGGAGATAAATCAGATTCTGTGAGTCCCAATCGAAGAAGTGTACGAATATGGATGAGGATGACTCCTGAACCATTATCAATAAAAGCTCGTCAGATGTCTATATCATTGACTTTTCCAGATAGATACAAAGTTCTAATATGTCTTTGTACAACATAATCTTCATCTTCATCTGTAAAAGATATCACTGTATGGAATTCCGCAGGATGATTCCCTATATGGTAGACTTCAACCACTACAATTTTAGTTTCAAATTCTTGAGGACTTGACAAAGCATTAATAAACACCTCCCGAAGTTATTTTGAGAGATTCGAGGCATCCAGAATTGATAACGTGGCTGGTACTTGGGACAAATTTCTCAGGACAACAAACTTTTTATCCAAAGGTTTTCATTTCCCAATATGAACATGTGGTTTTGCAGGAGCCTTAGAATTTAATGCTTTGGCACTAGATTCATCTTGTATCAGGGTTGGAGTTGGAAATACTCTTGGCTTTGGTAGATTAGACCGACTAGGTCTATCTATTTGCTGAGAGGAAGAAGGTGTAATCTCTAACCAATCATCCAAACTAACTATGCCAGGACTGAATCTGCCATGTGTGGAAGAACTTTCCTGTTCTAGTTGGGCCCTCTGAAGGGATTTTCCATGAGTTTCTACTACATATACAGTTCTAGCAGGGGTAGGATTGAAATAGTGGCCTATGGAATATCCATGTCTTTCCCTATATCCTAGAACTCCAGAAATTCCTCTAATTCCTCTATTTGATATAGATAACTCATGCTCATCATGATTGAAACTATTATTGGTATAAGGATCTGTTAAATGAATCATGTTAACAAAACCAAAGATGAACTCTTCATCTGATGATGATTTTCCCTGATGATCCAATTTAGGATGTGCCATTTTGTGGGTAGGTGCCCATGCTTTTTAAGTAGATGACATAAAATCTTCCTGAGGTAAAGACAACTTAGGCTTTGATATGAGCTCGCTTTCTTCTAACTGCTCTTCTTTATTCAAATTACACTACTTTTTTAGATGTTTTCTTTCTGATAAAGGGGTTTTTGCTGTGGCATTCATAGCAGAAGACACAATTGGTTGATTCAATTTTATTCGTAAAATGGCAAGAGTTAGGTTGATCATTTCCCTGACCATACAATCATCATATTTCTGCACATTTTTATTTTTGACTTTGTGCCACTCTCACTCTTCCTCTAGATCAGTAGCAGTAACAGATGCTACCTTGGCTAACGAACCATTCAGCTTTATCTGTCCAGAGTCCACCACCTTTTTTAGGAGGTCTGTCAAGACAAAAAAAACTCTTGAATGGGATTCCTTTACATCTGAGGAAATGGGAAATAATTGGGAAGGTCTTCATATCCTTCCTTGTTCACCCTTTTGGGCCTTGTCAACTGAACTAGGTTGTTCTCTAGAGCCGAGATAAAGTAATCAGGAACTTGTTCATTCTGGAAAGAATAATCTTTGTTCTTCAAATCATCAAACTTTTTACTTCTTTGATCTTTTTTATCATCATTATGAGGTGGCCGTTGTTGTTGATGTTCAGGAGGTGGAGCCCTTTGATATTATGCAGGTCGTGAAGTGGAAGCAGGTACATGTTCCTGTTTAAGTGTAACTATAGTAGTCTTTACATTCCCGATTCTTTTTCCTAGAACTCATGTAATTACATGAGTTTCCACCTTATTCATTGTAAGAGAGTCTTAGATCTGGTGGGTGATTGATGTAAGGTCTTGAAACCCTCGTGTGTATTTCACAGGGATCAACGGTGTACGCAATTCATCACGCAAATTTTCCACACATATTGGAAACAATTCCTCTTGAGGGAGTGATAAGCATAAGGAATATGTTAATCCCTTCCTACGAGTATTGAAATATGAAATTCATTCATTTTCCCTTTGATTACAATTTTTAAGATAAAAAAATTTCATCTTTGGAAACGTCGAGCTGAATTGAAGAAGAAATATTTGATGAAGATCTTCCCACCCAGTAATTGACCAGGATTGCAAGCTTGTATACCAAACAAAAGCAGTACCTTGTAATGACTATACAAAACACCAAATCTTAACTGATTCTTGTTGTTGAAGAGTTCCCATAATAGGATCATAGTGAGAAACACAATGTGTTAGGTGTTGTTGTAGATCTCCCGAACCATTAATAATTGGGAATGCGGTACTTTTGAAATATGATGGGGGTGGAATTTCATCAACCCATTCTGGGTAAGCTTTCTTTTCCAGTTGAACATGTGCACATTTTCCCTCCATAGCTTCCAACAAAGCTATTAATGACTCATTGGTAGTTATTAGCTTTTGAGAAACATCTATTTGATCATGGAATTGAGTAGGTGCACTTACTGAAGTTTGTAAAAGTGTGGTGACTGGTAATGCAACTGATGGTAGCACTACCAGTTGTTGTTGCACATGATCCATAGGATTGGACCTGTGAGGGTGTACTAGTAAAGGGGGATATACTTGATCTATCCTAGTAGCTGGAATGAGTTCCCTTGACTAACTGACTCTAGCACGTTTAGGAGGAAGACTACCTTAAAGTAGTTCTGCATTCAACCTACTTATCTCATTCATTTCTTCTTCCTACTACGTGAGTCTTTCCTATAATGAGAGTGATTGGAATTTTCTAGAGGATGGGTGGAATGTAACAAGAATTTTACCCTTATCCTTGGCATGTGCATTTATGGAGTATGGATGGGCATTACCCAAGGAAATGTTTTTCCCCTGGGGAGCCCTCTGGCTTCTGGTATGCACACCTTTTTCAGTCCTTTCTATATGCACATCCTCTTGAATCGTAACTTCTTCACCAGATCCCTCTATGTGAGCCTCATGTTCTGGGGGATTAGTGAAAGCGGCATTGATGACATTTATCGATGCATAACGCATTTCATTCCTTCTCTCAGCGTTTCCACGATACTGTCTTCTTCCATGTACTTCATGAGACATTAACCTTGATTTAGTTGATCCCTTAGGAACTTCTCGATGAACCGTAATTTTGAGGGAATCTGCTGATAATTTTACTATGAATTCCTCTTGTGGATTCTTCCCTAATCGAGGGAAGACTAACATTCAGGGAGGAAGATATTGAGAATTTAAAAAATTCCCTAGTCCAGTGCACTGGGGATGTTCCTGTTTTTCCTACTCAAATCCTTGAATCCCATCTATTGATCACAAGGGTTGAGCTAAAAGAGTCCCCAGTTTGGAATGTTGAGGTGGTTCTTGAGCTAATACATCTGAGACTTTCTTAAAATCTCTCCTGATTTTGCAGACTGTAGTATAGAAATTAGCCGGATGCATTAACCTACATCCACTAAAATCACCTGCCTCAGATGATCGTTGGATTATTTCTGACACCTTTCTTACCTGATGATGCACATGATCTAAATGAGTAGCCTGTTCAATATTCTCATTTGATTGATTCAAGAGTAATTCGACAACTTGTTCTTTGTATGCCTGAATTTGGTAAGAACGAGTTAAGGCCTGTTCCTGAGGAATCCTTTGATTACACACAAAACCAATTGGTTGTGGCCATCCATGGGAAATAACATTGCATGATACCACTTTTGGCGGACTTTGTTTTCTAGAGAGTACAGTAAAATGCAGTGCTCCATGAACACCACATCCTTTGATAAGAATACCAGATGGGGCATTGCTAATTAACTGGTGGAACCATTTTAACGTTCCACGACATGAATTCTAAAGGGATCTCTGCTGCTTTTCACCCTTTGGATTTCAACAAAATGAGAGAGATGCCAAGTCAATTGTGAATTGTAACCCTTCTATTATCTTGACAAGATATTTATATTCATCATAAGATAATATTTTCTCTTTTAAGTGACCAAGAGTTTTCCATATGTTGAGTCGATTATCATGAATACAATCATCTGTATACATTTCTCGAATATCATACTGAGAGTCAGCCAAAGGCCAAAACATGACTGGTATTTCACCTTTCACCAGTTGTTTTCTCATATTTAGTACTTCCACTTTTTCATTTGATGATGATTATTATACCTAATTGGACAAATGATGGAACTTCATTGTTGCTTCATCAGATTCAACAAGATTGGTAGAGAATTTATTTGTCAAATTATAAGATAAATGACCCAGGGGTATTTCAGAGAATGTCCTACACCCCGGGCTATCTTATGATTGAGAAAGTATTTCACCTGATAGAGTGAAAGCATTAGATATGACTGGCCTCACATTTGTAAGTGCCTCAAGATAAGAAGGTTGTCTCGTTACTACATTGTCCATTGAATAATTTTCTTGGCAATGCGAATTACTACTATAGAGCGGAATCTTTTAGAAAAATTCATCATCATGGGGAGGGCCACCATGGTGGGATGTAGTAAAATATGGAACCACATACTCCTTGGTCTTCTGGCCACGCAGATGGTTATCGTGGATCTCATATGAAGATGATACTTCGAGATCGAACAAACTATCAAGAAGAAAGCCTTCATAAGGAAGTGTCTGATGAAGACCATTGGAATTATTGTTGTCACATCTGGAATCTAGAAATGAGAGAGTAGAATCTTGAGTTGCAATAGAAAATTGTATGAGGGATTCAATAACTCCAGCATCGAGCAAGGCCTTGTTATAGATTGGATTATGATTTCTCGACTGTGTTGGATGAGTATTTTTCATCGATGCCTTCTCACTCACTTAGGAAACCACCTGTTGACGAAATTGGTTATTATGGGTAGGTTTCTGTGCCAACTCAGAAGAAATGGTTAGGATAAGATGATTATCTCTATTCAAATCAGTTGTATGTTCCTGACTTGATTGTCCGTATGACATTGGGGAGTATGCCCCACGACCCTCCTAGACTGGAACATAGGTGTGTATATTCTCTAGGGTGACATGTTGATGAGTCAATCCATTGATAGGGACAGATTTTTATTTATTTTCCTGTTATGTTGCTGGTGTTGTTATAATATTCTGACAGGAATCTAGAATATGGGAAGGGATTTGCTTCTACTCTTTCACCATTGTCAAGATGTGCTTGGTGACTTCAGCTGCCAAAATGGGAATATAACTCAATTTTGTGTCTGGAGTAGGTGTATGTGCCTGCTCTTGTCCTCCTTTTCCTATTAATGAATTTTGACAGTACTTATGCACAGGGTCAGAGAGTTGAGTCTCGTCCAAATTTGTTGTAAGAGATTTCTGACAAACTTTTCTGGTAACTACCAAATGAGACTATTGGCAGGCTTGATGAACATTGGCATGTGTATGTGCCTTCTGTGTATTCTTTGTCAAGTATGAATGAAAAATTTTCTTCAATACTGGCAGACGATACTACTGACAGAATTGGTGATTGTAAATAAGTGTATGTTCCTGCTTTCCAGTTGCCACCATATTAGACTGGCGATCTTCTTTAGATGCAGTCAGACAAGCCTGATGACTGGATGATGAATTATAAATAGGTGTATGTGGCTGCCAATAGTACTCCACCAAAATTTCCTGGCAGGATTGATGTGTTACTTCCAGACGAGTCTCCTAGGCAGTAACATCAGGAGGAATAGTTGTATATACCCGCTCATTGTTTTCCATCAAGTTGGCTTGATGGAATTCTCCAGAGGTGGAATAAATATGAACCTGCACCCTATTGACTAGATTTCTCCTCTGAAGGTTTGTCTTGTGTGCTCGGGTCTAAGGAACCTGAGGTGAACCCCTAAATGTGATACCCTCGTTATGTTGAGGGTGGACTACCGCACGATTCTAGTGGAGATTGTTGATGGGATCCATCAGGAAGAAATCTTGTCTTTTTGAATTAAGGCCTTGAGTGACATTATAATTCACCTACCATAATATGGGAGGGACTGGTGATTGTGTTCCGAGGATAATGACCTGAAATGGTTGGAGACGATGGTTGGCACCACCTGCTTCTTGACCACTGGTCGTCGCTATCCAAACAATAATGGTGAATTGTGAACTTGGAGGGCTTATTGAGTGGCCTCTAGAGTTGGAATTGTACCATGTTGATGGTATTCCTTATCCAATGAATTTGAGACCCAGAGTTGAAGATGCTATGTATATGATGTTTTCCTCAGAGCGGATGAGGATCTAGCAGGAGTAGTGGATGAGGCATTCACAGGAGTGAACTTTAAAGAAGCCATTTCTGTAATGTAGAGAGATCTTGGAGAATATTTCCTGTCTGATATAACAGACATAATCAAGATAATTTTGGCCAGACTACATCTTTTGGATGAGCCCATATGTTATTGACTGATTTTTTGCCCTCATATTGAATTTAATAGGGGCCTAACAAATAAAACATTGTTTTAACTTGGTTAAGGATTCACATCGGGTTCACCATTTTTTGTTTCTTCTAGAAATGGGGATGACCTTGTTTGGTTTAAAGTTCAAACGTTTAAATAAGTTTCTAATGGGTTTATTCATAGAAATGAAACCATAAAATGATTCTATATCCATTTGGACGTACCTTCCAAAGGTAGGTGCTCATTAGTTATGGAATGATGAGGCTTAAGAAGATGCATTGGTCAAGAGGATGGGAGGTCAGGATCATCACACCATTTTGAGGGGGATTATTACCTACTCCGGGACTCTCTTATATATTTATGTTATGTTCACAAATCCTTATTAATTTACCAATCATGAAAATGAGTTTTCCTTTAGATTTTTCAATCAATGATTGATATGTATGAGATTTAGAGAATCAGTTCTATGTATTTGAGGTTCTTCATCGATGGACAATCATTCGTATATAAATTCTCAGTCAATAATATCCTTCAATACATTATATATAAATATCTTGGTCATTATGATGACCATAATGGTTTTAAATCCACTTAGTGGGGCACTTGAAGTTTATTGTCATTCAGAAGGACAAGGGTAATTTCAGAGTTGGGATCGTACCCGCAGATGGGAAACCTACGTATCCTTGTTAAAGAGGAATTAGAACCCACATAGTTTGGGAATTAACATATAGTTTAACGTCATATGGGATGGATGAGAATTAATGGGTGATGTGCTTGATCCTTAGAAAGGATTCCTACGTACTCTTCTTTAAGGCAGAGATCAAGTTCCACATAGTTCAATTAAGAAGTGTGGGTCTTACGTATGATTAAAGGACCAAAGAGATGTTTCATGGTTACTTTTACACTGTTAGCTCACGTGAGTCATGATCGGTGTGAGAAACAAGAGGTATCAGTAAACCTAATGATTTTTTCCACAAAAGATGTTGTCACATGGAATGATATAGGGATTATTTATGTGTGACTACCCAAGTAGAGGAAGACTGGGATTTACTTCTGGAAAGAAGCCTAGGAATAAGGTCTATGATGATATTAGTGCTTTATGGAGATTTTGATACTCTAACATAGGGCTTACTCTTGAGGAGGATTCCAAAATTAGGGGGGAATTGGGGATTACTTCTAAGGAGGATTCCCATATTAAGGGGGGCTTTAACTTATGATCGGGGATTACTCCTGAGGATGATTCCAAATGTTAAGGGAATTATGATTGTGACTTACTCTTGAGAATGAGGCCTAGGGGTAGGAACCATAAAGGTATTTTTTCTTTATAGAGATTAGGAATTTTAACTCGGGACTTACTCTTGAAAAGGAAGCCCAAATCAAAGGGGACTTAGAACTTGGGGCTTACTCTTAAAGAGGATGCCCAAATTAGAGGGGATTTATGATTGGGGCTTACTTCTAAGGAGGATGCCCAGATTATGGAACATGGGGGTTACTCCTAAGGAAGATGACCATGAATAGGGAATTTGGGGCTTACTCTTATGGAGGATGCCCAGATTAAAGATATTCTCATCTTAAAGGATGAGGTTGAATGAAGAAAATCTCTAACCTTAGTGACATGAAGTAATGTAAATCACAAGGTTTTGAGAGTAGTTCCATAGAATTACTTTTAAATAAAGAAGATAACAAAGTAACCATGATGTAAATTGGTTTGAATAGGGGGTTTAAGGCTAAATCATGAAGAGGACAGGTGAATATACAGGAGGGCCACCCAAAAAGAGGCAGGCGCGCAAGTCCTGTTTCAGCGTGCAAGTCTTGGTCTGGTACTCAAGTCCTGGTCACGCAAGTATTCTTGCGCGACATGAGTTCACTTGGGCGACGGAGAACCTGAATGGTAATACTTGGGTGAGACATGGCTAAATCCCTTAGTATTATCCTTAGATGCTTCCAAAAGGGCGACACACAAGTTTCCATGAGAGGACAAGGTGGCGCGCAAGTGTCTTCATTTCCCTTAAGGGCTGGACACTTATGCGCGCACGTGTTGATGATTTCTAACACATAGGCCTTATTATTCCTCTTTAGATCTTCCATTATAGTTATGAAGTTACCTTAGAAGTGTTTGGAAGACGTTAAGTAGAGACTAGGGCGCCCATAGCTTAATTCCGTGTATTGGAAAATCCATCCTTGAAATGGGGGGCCTGTAGGGGGTATTTATAGGCCACCTGAGTATAGGCAAAAAACCACTTTTGGAACGCAAGTGACCTGTGTGCCTCATATCTTGTGTGCAAGTGACTTCCACACCCAAGGTTGGCGCATAGTTATACATGCGTTCCTTAAGGCCTTTTTGAAATTCTTTATTTTCTTCCCTCTTTTTTGCTCGAGGTATTCCCCTTAGTCAATCTTTGGACTCCGTGATTGAACGGAGCGTCAAAAATAGATTTGACTATACATAATGGGGAAATGGATCCAATTTGGGACCATCAGTCAAGAATGTTTAAATATCTCTCCGAAATAGATTAGGGATTTTTCTTGACCCTTTATTTGGCAATTATGGACAAGAATGAGGCTCGAGAGACTCTTTCGGCATACAAAGGTTAGAAAGGACTATACTATGGTTGAATTTTCATTTGATTGATGACCATTTTTCTAGGTGACATATACAGAGCCCCCAGGCATGATATGCATAGTCAATAAAAGGTTTCCGTAGGATATTGGACTTCCATTTCTGACGGCCAAAAGGAAATCACAACATTTTGGATTTATTATTATGTTAGGAGCCACAATGGGAGGCTCACCTGAGTTGTGTTGTATGAGAGAAATATTAACATTCATATAGGACTTGAGTGGGAAATTGTTCCCACAGATTTCATACTTACATGACGGAGAGATAGTTAATTTTTTGTTCAGTTAAGAGTTCCCCCTTTTCTTTTTTTATTGTCAGGGGAACTCAGAAAGAAGATACACAAGCCATCATCCAAGATTTTTCAATATATGGGGGTGTGACAAGAAATGAATGTTATTTGTGGATATAGAGGCTATTAAATACTCTCTCATAGAGATATTTTCTATTGATTAGTGGAAATTTTTGTTGGAGACATATGCAGAGCCACATGGGCATAATGTTCATAGTCAATCAAAGGTATCCCCTGGACAATGGCCTTCCATATCAGATGGAATTTGATGATTATAGAGATTGTGAACATTCTGAATACGGTGTGTGACCTTTGACTAGGGGTTCTCCAAATCCCAAAAAGAGTATTTTTAGGTTAAAATATTAGGGAAACCCCAAAACGAGTGGGGGTACTCTTACATTTCATGTGGATCAACTTCACACATACGGATGAGATATCTTTTAGAAACCACAAAAGAGAACAGAGATGAACCAGGACAGAATGTTCTGTTATATCCAAGATGTGTGAAATGAGGAAAATGAAAACCATTACTTTGAGGGACGTTGAATTAGGAGGGATGGAATGTGGATTGGTAGCCATTGGGCATACAAGAAATAGTATATGACTCTTGTGGGGACACATTTTCCATTGATATAAGACCATTTTTTTGGGAAACATATTCAGAGCCACAAGGGCATGATATGCATAGTCAAGAAATGGTGTCCACAGGACACTGGCCTTCCAAACTTGGTGTCCAAGGAGGGTTATGGGGACTCAAAATCACTCAAAGAGTAGAGTTTGGAGTATGGTAGGAGAGAATCCGGACATATTGGGGGACATTTGGGCTGTGATTTATTCATGGAATTGTGTCCCTTATGTAGATATGACTCGTACACAGGGTGAGGTATTCATTCTATCTTTGGGATACTCGGTCAATTGAAATCACGTGGCTAGGGGATGGGGTTCCTCTTAGGGGAGGGAACTATGACATGCCATTTAGGGTCGTGCTGCTAAGACCAAATTCCTAGGTCCTTTTTAAATAATGGCAATGTGTATATCACGTTGAAATCCCTAATCTCACGTGAGATTTTCTCAGTTTGAGAAACAATGGACAACGAGGATTCTTTTAAATTGATTAATAATCGAAAATTATTTATTAGAGGGTAACTTTTTGGGGTTAAACCTTTGTTGTTCTGTTTAGAGTCATGCAGTGAGAACGATTTTGGCCTTGCAGTTTATCGTCATGCGGTGACGATGATTTTGGACTTGCAGTTTATCGTCTTGAGGTGAGGACAATTTTGGCCTTGTAGTTTAATGACATGTAGTGAGGAAAATTTTGTTGTCATAAATATCATCAATAGTTTCAGTTTAATCACAAACATAATGTTCCGGTTTTCCTTAGACGTGAGTGATGATAGAATGTGTAAACCATAGTCCCTGGGGAATCTTGAATCAGGAGGGATGACATTGGGCTAGGAATCCCTTAAGAGTACTATCATAGGAGAGGACTCTCCTGAGGACATATATTCCTTTGATTGACGACCATTTTTTGTGGGCGACATATCACTACTGTAAAACTATACTATACCAACAATTGTAAACTATTGAGATAAGCCACAAAATAGTTGGGATATCCTATCCCAATGGTTTTATGAACTGTTGGGGTGTTGGTCATTGCAATATACCTATACCAATAGTTCAGGTTGAACCATTGGTATAATGATCCTGAAATTGATATATACCAACTATTCAACATCGATCGTTAGGTAATCCCTATTCCAACAGTTGGAAATCGTTGGGATATATTGGTCGAATACATTTATGAAAATGGGTTTGAACTGTCATGAATGTTTAATTACTACTAAATACCAATGGTTCAGTTGAACCGTTGGTATACACTGATTATTTACTTAAAACCAACGATTCCAATTGATTTGAACCATTAGTATATATAGCATGATTACTAAATACCCATTGTTCAAATTGAATTGAACCATTGGTATAAATAGCTTGATTATTAAATACCAATGGTTTAGTTGAACAATTGGTATACAATCATACATACATAATACCAGTAGTTCAGTTGAACCGTTGGTATACACCCATAGTAGGCCAACCGGTACTACACATAGAGAAGGACAAATAGTAACAAAGAGGCTTCCTACAACATCCAATACACACTAGGCTTCTAGCCATTACACATCAGTCTTCCTTTCTGCAGCAGCCAGTACACAGCAGGCTTCAAGATAGTAGAGATCAGTCTTCCTTGCTATACCATCCAATACACGCCAGGCTTCCAGCCAGTACGCTGCAGCTTTCCTTTTTTCCCAGTACGTAATTTCATTCTAGATAGTTAATATATTAACAACTATAACAAATGAAATATGAATCACCTTAATGGATTCATTTTCCCAAATACTCCATCATGTAGTCTAAATTGATTCATGTAACCCAATATATTCACATTGTTTAGACTCCATATAGTAGTATAATAAGAAATACCACAGGTGATCCTAAAAAAATGTTTCTGATGTCCAACATTTTTTTAATGATATAAACCAAGTATTTTATCCTAGAAGAAAGAAGTGAGAGAAAAAAATATAGTTTTGAAACCACCACTACAGTGATCACAGTTGCTACAGTAAACAAAAATTTGGGTGGGGTCCCAAAGGCCCCCGAAACCCCGGAGTAGGGGCACGTTTCCCGCTGCATCCCCCAACGAGCTCATTGTGGAGCTTGACCTGCCAAAGTTTCAGGCCAAAAGCATTCAACCCAACTGGATCGACCTACACCAATCCAACAAGTTCAATAGCATCTATTTTAAAAGTACATTCGGCTTATCACATTTAAAATATTCTAATTATGATTTATTAGTATCACATTAAAACCTTGAAAATAATTAACACTATCCCTTTTTTTAACTGAATTGATAAATTTTCCAAAAATAAGTTGTCATTTTAAATCCAAAACATTTCAGACACTTTTACAAATACCAATATCATTAAAAAGTATTCCCATGTTTTTATAAGAATCAATGTATTTTTAAACATTCCCATTTATAAATTTCCATTTCCAACTAACCCTAGAAAATGAAAACATAAACAATATACCAAGATCTATCATAACTAAACCATAATGAAAATGTTAATAACTAAAAAATAAAAAAATGATGTATTCCATGTTTAAGAATACACACAACAATGCCAAGAGAGATTAAAGTCATGATTCATACAAGAAATTGGATATTTCAATTCATGAGTGTTTGAGGGGTTGAGAGACCTAGATAGTAAATGAAATGATTTGAGTATTTATGATGAGTAGATCTAATCATGAAAATCAACTAATAAAGATCTTAATGAGTATGTTCATGTGTATAATGGGTTATCCAGTGTGTCCATGCTGGGATATCTACATAAAGTGGTAAATAGGAAACTTGGAGGTTAGTGAGATCTTTTATTTTAATCATAAATTTTTATTTGTTAGCGAGAAGATTCATTTATTGGTGGAACTCTAGAGTAAGAGAATAATTGGTTTATATTCTTATATGATTGAGAGGTCCTTAGTGTAACCACTTGGGTTTATAGTGGAGAATCTGCAACTAGGGTGACTAACCAATCATAGAAAAGAGTAGGAATTTGAGTCCAAACCTTTTAAAACTGTGGGACATGATGGAAGTGGTAGTGAGTAATTCAAGCAGAAAAACTAAACGGTTCTTTGAAAACATTAAAGGCCTGGTATCGAGTGAAGATTATCATTGAAAGGAGGCATCTTCTAGAAATTATTATAGTGTGTAAGGAATGTGAGAGTTCCACAACAAAGAATTGATAGATAAAAGGGAAATCGGAAAATTTTCTAGTGGGAGTAGTTTAGAGGAACATGGCCCCATGTGTTGGAATTATGGGAAGAAAGGAATCCTAAAAACGATTTCAAGGAGTATATATTGAATTATGGATGATACACTTTCAAAAGTGGATTTCGTATTATTATATTAGAATATAGAGTGGTGTGTTGTTGAGTATCTCTAATTCTCTTGAGTCATAGCTATAGACTCTTGAGCTTAATTTCACTTAACATATAATATGGGAAGTATGAAGAACTATACATCAAAAATATATAGAATGGTTTATTTTATAGATCATCTCGATCTAAAAATTATATAAAAAGGTGACATATCCTTACAGATGGGAAATAGAAGTATGTTTGAGTTAATGGGTGTGTGGTGCATACCACAATTAAATAAGACATAATTTTCCTTGGAAATAGATGATGTATGCTTTTAAATAGAATTCATATATGGTGTATGGAAAATTTCACTCCGTTCCATGGTTTTGGATAAACACATTAAGGATGGGAAGTGTGAATGTAGTTTCTTTAGAAAGAAGTTGAAGGTTTCCACTGTAGCCCCCCATTCCCCACTCCAATGCAGCACCCCCATCCCCCACTCCATCCCCCTATCCACGACTCCACTAACCCCCATCCCCTAATCCACAACCCCCCACTCCACTACAGTGCCCCCATCCCTGAATCCACTATAGCCCCCCCATCCCCTACTATACTGCACCCCCAGTCCCCTCTCCACTACAACCCCCCCATCTCCCACTCCACTACAGCCTCCCACTCTACAACATCCCCTAATCCACTACAACCCCTCCTATAGCCCCTCACCCAGTCCCAACATCACTTTATCCCCCACTGTCCCCTGCTGCCCCATCTTTTTCCCACTGCACTACAGCCCCCCACCCCCTACAGTCCAAAATCAACTACATCCCCCACCCCCACTCCACTACATCCCCCTATACCCACTGCATCGCCCACTCGACTGCATCCCCCTTACTCCATTACAACCCCCTATAGCCCCCACCCCCTGCAGTCCCCTCTCCACTGCATCCCCCCCCCACTCCACTGCATCCCCCACTGTATCCCCACACTCCACTGCATCCCCCATGCCCCACTCCAATGAATCACCCACCATACTTACAGATTCCCCCACTCCACTACATCCCCCATCCCCTACTCTACTGCAGTCTCCCCAGCATCCCTTCACCCCCTACAGTCCCCACTAAACTGCAGCCCCCAACCCCCTGCAGTCCCCACTCCACTGCAGCCCCCCTACAACCCACCACCCACCTTCTACTCCACTGTACCCCCAGCAACCCCCACTCCATTTCTACCCCTATACCCCACTACACTAAATCACCCCCCCCCCAACTACACTACATCCCACATCCCAACTGCAACCCCCACTACACTGCATCCCCCAATCTCCCACTCCATTACATCCCCACCCCCTACAGCCCACCACACATCCCCTACTCCACTACTACCCCTTTCAGGACCCCACTCCACTGCAGCCCTAAACCTCCACTCCACAGAAGCCCCCCCCCCACTCCACAACCCCCATCCCCCAATCCATAGCCCCCAATTTGCCACTCCCCATACCCCCACTCCACTGTAGTCTCCTTTTCCCACAATCCACAATCCACAACCCCCCCCCCCCCCGCTGCAGCCCCCACTCCACTGCAGCCCCACCCCCCGCTACAACCCCACTCCACTATATCCCCCTATCCCCCAATCCCCATCCCACCCCCCCCCCCAATGTTGCCTGCCACCCCACTACAGCCCCACCTAGTCCCCACTCCACTGCACCCCCCCAATACCCCACTCAACTGCACCCCCAGCCCCCCCCCATGTCACATGAATTTGTATTGTCAACTTATCATATGTTTATTTAAAAAAAATAGGTATCATGATAGGAACTAGGATGAAATGTAGTGGGAGAAAAGAAATGTACATTCTTTGGTTTCACTGACTGATGATTTCAATTTGAGTACACCCATTTTATTTATGTAAAAAATTCTAAAAGATCAAAATTATGTCATATAAGGATGGTTACGGGATTACTAATACCAAAAGGAAAGAACATATATGTGCTGTTTGGGGTGCTTAGACATTCCAATTCTAGATACTGATTTGTGGGGGATGTGTTGATTGAATGTTTTGTCTTCCACTGATTGATGTCATGTATTTCAACATAAAATAGTATTTGAGATTAATTATGAATCCATCTAGTGATTAGTTTACCAATACTAGAAAGTAGAGTATGGTTGAGACACTACTGGGTTTCTCTATTTAGGTAATTTACTATGTTTCTAAAAAGATGTTCACTAAGAATATAACACTAGTACTAGGTTTTTCAGAGTATATAGAAAGATATCTATTATGGTTGGGTTTGAAGTTCCATTCTATATATCATAGTGGTATTCAAAACATGGATGTAAAAATAATAAATACTTAAATAAGTTAGCTTGTGATACCATAGGTTTTTCTAGATTCAGTGGAATTAATGAAAATGAAATAGAAGGACTTTGAAAACTTCCCTAGTGTAAATATAGAGAAAGCATATAATGGAATTTCATAAAATTAATGATTTTATACAAAGGATGTAGGCCAAGTGGAAGACCAATATCCCCATGTATGGAGCCCACGAGTTGGCACAGGTGTCCAGGCATCAAGGAAACACCAATTGTGAACAATTTTTCCCACAAACAAAAAATAAAAACAAAAGTGGAAAATAAATTAAATTTTTGCATGACCCATCCATACATCGGATGTCCATGCTGAAGGAATAGAAAATAAACAAAAGAAACATGGAATAAAGGTAGACCAAAATGAAACACATTAATGAATCTCTCTACTACCCAAAACTCTCACCCCTATAAATAATACTGCATAGCCGCCTCCAGTGCCCTTCAAGTCTCCTTCGCAGAATATAAATACCCACTATTTATAGAAAGAGATAAACGGCCTAAGTGGATATTGCAATAAAGAAAATAAAATAAAAACTAAAAAAACATATCAGTCTCCTATGACTACATATGTCACCACCCAATATATAAGAACCACAATGCCCCATGGGTCAAATCATTTTTTTGAATACAAGGTAAAACAAATCCATGTTTTAAAATAATACTATCAAACACAACATTTCTATTAATTAATAATTTATCTTCCTATTAATGGTTTATAATCATTTTATCTTGATTTTCATCTTTGTTTGGTTTTGTTCGATACAAGCCTGTTTGGAACATTTTCATTAAATTTAGTTTGTCTTATTTTTTTTTATATTAGATTAGATAATTTCATTCATTTGGGTTCTAATTGATTTAGTTTCATTACATTTGAATTCATCTCTCCATAATTGAATACACATTAAGTAAAACATGTTTCAATAAGAAAAATTAAATTTATTCAATAGAAAATGAACCAATGGATTAATTCCACTTCTATGGATTATTTTTCTAAGAATACTTATTAACCTAAGATTAATGTATTGAGTCATGTTTTCCCTAAGATATGGTGAGAAATGCAACAGACCTAGGGGGGACACCACATCAATGGTGGTTAATGACAGAGCTATGGTGGCTAAGGATATTTATGCATATGTCTCACATTATGAAGATATGTTTATAACAATGAAAACAATAATGGATCTTAGGCTAATGTTAAATATAGTCTTTGTGGTAATATCCCACTAACCATGGAATATAATTTTATAATACCTAAGAATCATTTGTATAGACATTCAATGACATAAGGATTATAATTTTACCACATAGATCTTTTTTAACACCATGAAAAAAGGTATTGAGTACAAAAATTAAATTTTAATGGTATTGAGTCCATTATATATTCTCTAGGTCAGAATGCCTTTGTTCGACCCCATATACTATTGATTGTAGGTAGAGGAATATATATCACATATGAATTCAAATGTATTGATTCCATTATATATGACACTTGGTGTGCCAAAACATTGTATTTTGACAACTAGCTTACGAGAACGAATTTATCCAATCACTAATGGATTAAGATAATGAGTGTGGAGTATCACCCCAATGATATTTCAATTTTCATAACCACGTATAAGGTTTACATATCCTAACCAATGGAATTGGATAATTTTGAATAAGAAAACAAATAAAACCAACAATATTAATCAAATTACATAAATTCTAGATGACACAAGAATTGAACATGTGAAAGTAGATGGTTTAACATATTGATTGGTATGAGTATACTCCACAATATGGATATCACATTACTTGCTACCATGGTCTCTATATTGACTCCATTATAGTTATCCATTCTAGTGATACCACTACTCCTATGTGGGGGTTCCATGTCCCCTACCCCAACCTAAGTGACTGATATAACTCCATCAACCTATCTACTTAGGGGCTGGAGAGCATCTCACAGTTGCTGGTTGCTACCATGATCCACTTTGAATGATCAGCTGCTAAGTGCTCCTATAGAACTTCTATAATGCACCCATCTTATCAAATGATCGGTAATCCACTATGGGAAAAGGATACTAATATAGTTTATGTTTATTTATGAAATTCTTAATCAAATTAATCAGAATGGTGTCTAGATTCTTGTGGCCTATGTTCCAAGTTGATCTGACCACTGCATCCTTAGTGGAAATAATAATATCAACACTTAAGGACACCTAAGGAGGAACTCCTAGATAATCCTTCTAAAACACATTTCCCTTGACTCGATCCCTCCATTGGGATATCTTTAGTGATGATATCATCATTCATAAAATAAAAAATATCACTATAAAAAAATTAACATGTGAAATGATATCATACTGAATCTCATGCCGAAATAATGTATCACTAGCTATATCATCCCCTTCTATGTGGGGGGAAATATATCAGTTCTATGAAGTAACCCTCATGGTCCATTTAAGACATCATCCTGTCTATAAATTTTATGATGTCCCATATAATTCTATTCTTCAAAATATCTATAAAAAAGTGACTCATAGATTTCTCCTTGAATAATTCATTTTTTATCTCTTCTTATTGTCCAACATGTACAATGATGTCCCTCGAGCACTTAGATTGTTCTTGTAGAATTCAAGTAGAAAGTTTAAACCTCATCTACAATTTTGTCTACAGGTGACTAAATATTCTCATGAGACTGAATCTAGATATTTTTTACCTGAGGGCCTCCCACACCCTTAACTATGGGTGGGTAATGTATCAAAAACTCTATCTAGGTATCATATATCGAAGGGAAATTATTATTAGTATGTCTCAATATTGATCACAAGACTCATGGAATAATATCATAGAGATAATAATCCATAAGATTCTCCATTTTTATTATAAGCTCCAACTACACTATATGAGGTGTGTGTTGTTTACTGTTCTCGCACTGAAAAAAAGATAATGTAGAAGAATTTTTTCTACATGTGTCAAAGAACACATCAGATCATCGTGATCATAAAAATATCAAACTCTGAAGGACATGTACAAAATATAAAACCATAGATAAATGTTTTCATCAACTCATTGTTGAGAAATATAATTAATCATATTTTTGTAGAAAATCTTTTATTTTTATTTTCTTCAATCATTTTATATAATTTCATATGAAATTAATGAGTCCATATAATGATAAGTGCATGAATACATAATGTTCTTCTATCTAAATATGAGGCATTAGATGTTCCCCATTCCATATCCAACGATGCGTAAGATCACCTAACATAGTAACATCACCAAACATGTTTATCACCAAAGGTGAAATAACATCAAAACTGTAAAAGGAGTAATTCATGAAAAAAAATCCCCTCCCTAGAAACATGGTTTTACTATTCTCATGGGTTAGTTAATCTTATGCATGATATCATTACCAATTCCCAACACATCATATTCTCCTATCTACCAATCCTAAAACTACTAATGCAATATAAAATACTAAAAATTATAATACATTATGACAAACATGAATTGAATCTGCCACATGTGATAGAGATGGGCCATCACAAGAACTCAAGAAAGCCTCCCAATATTCCATAGGGAGAGAAATAGTGAAGAACGACTAATATATATATTGAGTGACTATAAATTTTTTTACAATATAATACAAAATGAGAAAATCATCATAAACAACAAATATAAATCTATTCAAATATATAAATATGGAATTACAAAAAAATAATTACCAAATAAATAATATCATTCAATATTGTATGTCGCACTAAAATATAGACTGGCATACAAGTAAATAACCTATATAACAACTCAATATAAAAAATCCAATAATTAGTCTCGAAAACAATGCTCAGTCCCATATCCATTCCCTTATATCATCTTACCAAGGAACCAATCAAGCATAAGGACTCATACCCTTTTAGTGACCAGTATCCATGCTGTCTTGTTTTATTCTAAAGGGAATCATAAATAAGATGGAGTAAAACATAGTATGACAACACCAATGGTGTCTAACCAAATATAGTCAGAATTTATATTTCATGTAATAGTATTATATTGATTTTTCATGAATTCATTAATTTGATGTTGAACATAAAATTATCATGCCAACACTAGAGCTCTAGGTTGACAGTCGGGGTATGGCAAACTTGATTCAATAGAGTTCCATATATTCATGTACATGCCTACTATTATCCAGGATGATTTCCTTAACACGAAACCATCATAAGGTACATTACCCATTCCATGGACCACTGGCCTAATACACATAAACAATTATATGGATTTCTATCATCTTCCATGGGTTAATGGAATTTCTGTGAATTTTCATTATAAAAATGATTACATTCCTAAGGAGAATAAATAATGCTAAGTGTGGAGTAACCATTTCAGGTATTATATAACCATGTGTCAAGAACAACCAAGAGAAAAACCCCTAACAAAACACTAAAAGATGACAATTATTTTGACATATTTCACATTTTTTAATTCATTAAATTTTCTAATTCACATTCCTCATATTCAATTATGTCAAATACCAGTTCTTGTTAATATAACATTATGTCCTTTCCAATTTCATACCAATAATATAGTTACATGATACATTATCAATTCAAGATTCATTTTTGTAAATTAAAATCCACATAATGATAATTACAAATTATAATTCACATAAAATGATAAGAACAAATTCAATTCACAATTCTATTCATTCCTTAATCAATTTTTCAATGTAGGTATAAAGAACTAGACACATACCATCCATGCTCTAAACCAATTTTATAGATACAAACACCTCATTGGTGGCCAAAGAATCATGGTATTCATCACAAGTGGACCCAACAGGATATGTGGATGGTTTAACAGTGAGGATTTGAATACTTTCTATGGATTTTAATTAGAAGAGGTCACACACATGACATGATGACATTATCAGCCATGCTGCAAATACTATAAAACCAATGAATACATTAGGGATATTTTTTAAAACAACCACCTCAATAAAAATAATATTAATCCAAAAACATAAAATTTTGATGAATTTAATCCACCAAAATCCTATAAGGAAACTAATAAATACACTACATCATGTCCATTATAAGAATATCCAAGTTGAAAATAAAATGAATTCATTATCATTGAGCAGAACACAAGAAAATAAATGATTCAATCAAAGAACGGATTGAGAGAACTATGATTCAATGTATCTTAGAAATTAGGTAGACATGAATTTGGGTTGGATTCCTGGAGAGATCTGTTTTAGAGAACATAAGCTCACGACGGAGGAAGTGATCTCACCAAGTAGGGTTCATGATTAGGAGGTAGGGTTGGAGGAGAGATCTCGTTGGAGTAGGAGATCTAGTTTAGTGGAGAGATCTATTCGAGGAGAATAGATTTTGTTCGATGGAGGAAGTGAGCTCGTGGGTTCATGCATGGGAAGTAGGGATCGATGGAGGAGAGATATATTTGACAATGTGTGGAGAGAACAATTTGAAGGATATGTATGATGATTATTTGAGTTTTTTTCCAACGATTTCTAAAGCCATAGGGAATTATTGTCTACTCCAATAGTTTGAATAACTTATTGGAATAGATAATGAAAACCAACCAATTCCCAAAAGTTTCAGAACTCATAAAATTAACCTTTATTTCCCATGGTTTTATCAAAACTGTTGATAAAATTCAAAGAATTTATATTGTGATGACGGTTTCATTTAACCATTAGAATAAGTTACGTAAACCAATAGTTATTTCAAACCATTAGTATGTCGGTGTTGGTAAAGGTGGGATTTCCACTAGTTTAGGTAGATCCATCGATGCATGATGTGCATAGTCAAACAAAGGTGTCCAGTGGAAACGATCATTCCATACCAATTGGCCGTGAATGATTATGAGGTTATAATTTTTCCTGAGGTAGGGGATGTAAAAAATGAGAAATATTTTCCTTGAAACATGATAATACCCAAACCATGATAAACCACAATCTACTGGAGAATCCACATAGGTTTGACCAATATGTTTTGAGGGAAGCATGATCCTTTGACCTCTCATGACTAAGAGGCATGTGGAGAATCTCATAATACTAAGGACTAAGGAACACATGACTCTTGAAGAATTTATCATCTTCATTGTCATGCAGTAGGACTTGTCATGGACTCCATGTACAATTATAACCTATGCATGGGGGATAGGGGCATTTTTTTTGTGGCTGCATGAGGATGTTGAATCCGAGCATCACATATTTTCCTTTAATGGAATAAATCAAGACATTTTTAGTTTTATATGTTCCTTAGAAACGTTTTCTCGATGTGTTAGAGACACTTGAGGTCATTTTTTTAAACTTGCTATATGTTCCAGGCCTACCATATCCCCCTACGGTTTATTTGTGTTAGGGAATCCCTAACACTGATCCTAAGTTCATGTGATTTAAACTCGATGTGACAAATAAAAAGTGGTTAAATAGTATCCTTCACAAGTGTAAAGAGACATCAGATCTGATGGGGGTATTTCAATTTTTTTTCCTGGTGGGGCTAGGCCAAGATCGATGATCGAGACGTCACTACGTATCTTGTGAGGGTAGGAATCTATCCGTTTGTAGTTTAGTGTGTACCACTTACCGATTTGGATCATTCCTAATGGTAGTGGTACTTTAATTCTACCCATCATGCTTTCTAGGACTTCCATGTTACCCCATAGTTGACCTTCGTAAGAGAATCTCTATCACCCATCCTAGGCTCGCGAGAGTTGTACTCGATGTGAGAAACATGGAGTGAGAAGGGTTTCATCTATGAATGTGGGTAGATTGGGGGTGTGAGAGAGGCATTTTTTTCAATGGGGGCTGGGCCATGATCTATGCTCAATGAGTCACTACATATCCTATAAGGGTAAGACCCAATCCATACATACTTCTATGAGAGATCATGCAGTTTATTGTCATGCAATTATGATGATTTATGCTATGTAGTTTAACATCTTATATAGAGGACATGAGTTACAGTTTAACACCGTGTTGTAGGTATGAGTTCCATACAATTTAACATCTTGTGGAAAGGATGATGACTCATAGCATAAGGTCTTAGAGTTTGGACCTAGACATTTGGAGATTTTTTTACGCATAGATTAGGGTCGTAGAGCTCAAAACTCAGCTCCATGGTATTTTTTCCTTTACTCTTAGTTTAAGGTCATAGTGTTTTGGCCATGATATAGAAGTAATTGTTTTATGACTCATAGTTTACGGTCATAGAGCTTGGACAATGCTATTGGAGTCATTCATTACTCATAGTTTAGGGTTATAGAGATTGGACCTTTGCATGGGGACAATCTTTATGACTCATAGTTTAACATCAGAGAGCTTGGAACATGGAATGTTGACATTATTTATGACTCATTGTTTAAAATCATAGATCTTGGACATTGGAATGGGTACATGATTTATAACTCATATTTTGAAGTTGTAGAACATGGACCTTTGAATGGGGACTTTGATTATGACCCATAGTTTAACATCGTAGATCTTGGACCTTAGAATGGGGAAATTCATTATGACTCATAGTTTAACATCATAGAGATTTTACCTTGGCATTTGTTACATTAATTATTTCTTCAAGAACATTGCATTTTAGGAGCTATGATAAGTTGACCATCCATTGATATCAGGGCATATGCTTTATTGGATTAGACTCTGTGTATGACATATGGTCCTTCCCACATTAGTTCAAGATTTGGGGGCCTTTTCCCTAGTATCATTAGGGTTCTGAGGACTAACCCCATTTCCCCTTCGAGGAAATATTGAATGATAACATTTTTTTTGAAGGCTCGTGTAATCCGGTTTTGGTAGATTTTCAAATGGTGTAGAGTATGCATCATTTTATTGAACAAAAACTATAATTCATCAAACCATATCGAGGATTTCTCATCTATGGATAGTTTTTCACAAATGGCCACACGATATGATGGAACTTGTATTTCAATAGGCGGCACTACCTCTTCCCCATATATTATTGAGTACGGGGTTGCCTGGGTGGTGGTGCGGGTCGTGGTCTGGTAAGCCCACAAACCATGAAATAGATTATTTGGAAAAAATTTATTATTCTTTTTTACCATTTTTTATATATGTTGAATTGTGCCTTGTTGAATGCCTCTATTTTCCATTGGCTGCCACGTGGTAGCAGGATAACCGGTTGTCCTTGATCCCATATTCTTGGTAATGCTTGTCCAGCTCAGCAAAGCAGAATTTGGTGTCGTTTTCTATCAATATTATATGAGGGACACCAAATCTGGATATGATGTTGGCTTTCAAAAATTTGACAAAATTTTTGCGCTAAATTCCTTAAGGGGTATGACTTCGTACCATTTATAAAATAGGTCAGTTGATATGGGTATGAAGTTGAATTTTCTTGTTGTAGTGGGACGATATGGCCCCACAACATCCATCCCCTAGGTAACGAATGTCCAAGAGTACTTATCCATGAGATGAAAATTCAGGGGCGTTGTTTGAAATTAGCCTGAACATAGAAGGAATTGAACTTTTAGTGAATATTTCTCAATCCTGTATCATGGCGGGATAATAATACCCATGACTTTGGATATAGTGAGAGTGTTTGGTTAGTGATTAGTGTGCCCCACAAGATCCATTGTGTACTTCTTTCATGATGGAAATAGTCTTTTCTACCAAAATGAAACTGAGAAGGACTTCGTCAAGGCCTCGTTCATAGAGAACCTTCTCTGGGTTTACCACATTCTATAGGGTAAAATTTACTACCCATCTTCAGATCCTCTCCCTTTCAGTCTTACCTAGTGGGAGTTCACAGTTCCAAAAGTAATTCGTAAGGGGTATCATCTAACCAGTCTTATGACCATAAGGCTTAGGAACGAGGCTAATTGCCACAATTTCCTCTGTATTTCGCTGGATGAATGGAGAAACCATCTGATAATGAGAAATGATAATGGGTGTTTCATCTTGGTCATGACTAGACAAGGCTATGGATACATTTGATAAAGTGTTAGCTTGGGAATTCTGTGACCAGGGGACATGAGTCAACGTCGGTTCTGATGGGAATTTTACCATTATTTCTCCAACGTTGTTAATAAAGGGAACCAATACTTCTTTCTTGATAGCATATTCATCGTTGACCTCTTTGATGACTAGCTATGAATCACCCTTTATTTTTTGGGGTATGGATTGCACCTAGAGTACCAACTCTAGGCCTGCAATAAGGGCTAAATATTCATCCTCATTGTTCGTACATCCTACTGAATACAGGAAAGAGTAAGGAAAGGTGTTATTTTCCGGAGATACGAGTATGAGTTCCATATCCACTTTTTTGAGCTTGGGGTCCTCCATCCTTTTCCTTGTTGGGCTTCAGGATGCACCGTCTATGTACATTTCCCATGGCTGGGGGCAATCCTAAATGAAAAAAACTACATCCTATGGATGTTCAGCATCCAACATTGTTATTTATATTGAGGGGTGATCGGCCAAGAAGTCTACTAATGCATGGCCTATGATGGCCTTTTGGGTCACGTACCATATGAAAAACATTGTTAGGATAACTTCCCATCATAATAGGTGCCCATTTAGCATTGGACAGTTCAATATATACTTGAGTGGGTTTCTGTGAGAGAAAAGGTGGACCTCATAGTGATGAAGGTAATGCCTGAGATTCTGAACTGCAATGATTAGGGATAGGTATTTCTTTTCAATCTTTTAATATCTAGTTTTAGCGTTGATCATTGTCCTATTGAGGTAGTAGGGGTTTTTCTCAACGTCGACATCATTTATCAGCACGAAGAAGGTGCCTAGTGATTGTCCTAGGGTAGTTACGTATAATATCACTAGTCTCCCCTCAAATGGAGGAATGATAATTGGGGGGATTAAGAGAAATGCATTAAGGTTTTCAAATGCTTCTTGAAAATCATTCCCCATTCATACGTAACTCCTTTCTTCATGAGCATAGTGACAGGTAAGCATTCACCACCTAGGTTGGATATGAATCAAGGAATGTAGGCGAGGTTCCCCGAGAGACCTCTAAACGTGGTGAGGTTGGGAGGTGTGGGCATGATAAGAATGGTTTTCGTCTACTCATCATGGACTTTGATGCTAGGATGGCATATGACAATGTCAAGGAATTTTTCCAAGGTAATACCAAATGTGCATTTTAGGGGATTCATCATTAAACTAGGTTATCAAAATTTTTTGAAGATAGTTTCATGGTCATACATGTGGTTTTAATGCTATCGCGACATAACCACCAGGTCATCGACATAACACTCGACTAATGTTTCCAAAAAAGGGATTGAAGATGCGATGCATGGCACTCAAATTTTTGGTGCCTTCATTCATTAGACCAATGGGAAACACTTTATAAAATGCACTCCCTGAGGGGCCGTAAAATCTGTAGCTTCTTCCACTCCTTAGGCCTTCTAGATTTGATTGTATCCAGAATATCCATCCATGAAGGAGTGGAATTCATATCTAGTTATCGTATTGATCAACAATTCTATGATTGGGAGTGGGAAGTCATCTTTGGGGAAATGAAGATTAAAGTATATAAAGCCAATAGAGATTCAAATATATCCGTTTTTTAACAAAGACTATGTTTGGAAACCAGATTAGATATTGGACCTCCTGTATAATGTTTTATTTTATCACCTTGTCAACTTTAACCTCTCTTTTGGAATCTTTTATCGATTGGGTCTTTCCGGTTTCCTTCATATAGCCTCAGTGAACTTTTGGTAACCCCAGATGGTGGGTGGCGACCCCATGGTCGAGGCCTGGCATCTTTGTGTAATTCCAGGAAAACAAATATCAATTATTCTTTTGAAAGGAGTAGTATCCCTCATGTTCCTCAATATTCATGGCCACACTAATAAGAGTGGGCCACTGGACATTTTTAATTCCCAGATTTATCTCTCTATGTTCATTGATTGTGGCAGAAACACCTTCTTAAAATGTAGGGGGAATCTTTTGAGTTCTTCTTCCTCTTCTTCTTCTTCTTCTTCTTCTTCTTCTTCATCATCATCATCTTCATCGTATTCCTCTTCTGATAGAGAATTTATTTTTGATATTCCATCTCCAATATTGGGGGAAATCACCTTATTCCTCAGTGTGTGAGTCAAGGGTAGTTTGATGTTCCAAGGATGGTCCAGGAGCATCGTTGGTAGGGATTTTCATGAAAACATGGGATTCAGCCCAATATTTTGTGTCTTTGGACTTGGTGGTCGTAATAGAGACCATGAAGGTAGCGAAGTCTATATCTGGACTTGAACTTATGCATTCAAATTGGTTGATGGGTAGTACGCACTCCTCTCTAAGATGCTGGAAGGGGTTGATGGGAGCCATCTGTAATCCATTCGGGGGAATTGATCCAATTAGAATCATTGGCCAAAAGATGTTTTTCATTAGGCTCATAGAACCATACATCAATATAATATGATTCATAGAATGCAAATAGGTATTAATCTCTGTGTAATGTCCCGTTTCATCCAATAGTGCAATATTTAATGCACTGCTGGTATAAGGATGGAATTATAGTGTGCTGATGCAGCCAAGCCCTCCCTAACATAACATTGAATGTCATACATTGCCACACCACCAAGAACTGAGAGTCTGATTTGAGATCTCTTAGAAATGTTTATTCCTGATTCATCCTAATGGTTTTTGATAACTTTTATCGTATCCCATCAGAGTTGTAGTGTTCGGTGTCAAGTTGTATTCATCATACCCCATTTGATGAAGCATTCTCAGTAGGAGAAGTTTAAATATAGAGCTGCTACCGATAACGATCCTATAAACATCAATTCCATTTATCTTTCTCGACACATATAAGGGTTTGATGATCCCTTCCCTGATGGAATATTCATCCTTGTTTTTAAAGTATATGAGAACATGAAATTCTTTGGGGCTAGTCTTTGTTCGGTAGACTTAGGCCGCTTAAACATCATCCTTGAACTCATGGGGACTTAGTAAGGCTTCGATGTGTGCCTCCCTAAGATCTGAAGATAGGAATACTGGATCCAATATTGATATATTTGGTGGTAATGAATCCAGCTGCTTTAGAATTTCATATTTCTGCACTAATGGATGGAACTTCTGGACTCGGGGTTTCTCTTTTACAGACCATTTAGGGTTTTGAGCTTTGGATGTAGATGGTTCAGCCTCTATAGTAGGGTTCAGTGGTGCTTCAGTCCTTTCCACATTTTTCCAAACTAGTCGACCTCTATTACTTGGGATATTTTGTATATGTTCTTCCCCTGATCGATATTCCATGATAGCTAGGCTTGGATATCTTCTGAAGGGGGAGAAAGAACATTCTGGTACTTGTGGTGTCTATAGGAGGGTTCTTATGTGAGTTTCCATCATTTTAACGGTTTGACTTGTGGAATATCTAGAAATTTGCACCTACCACAATCATGCCTTCCAGGAAAGCTCTTGCCTATACGACTTCTTCCTATGACTCTCCAGTTGGGTGTAGGGAATTTGGGTTCGTGGCCATAATCATCCTCATAGATGGGGTCCATCAAGTGGATGACATTAATGGATCCAAATATCATTTCTTGATTTGATAATCTTCCTACCTGATTTTCCTCTTCTAATTGTACCTCTTTGTAGGGTGGTGACCATTGTACCATTTGGTGGGGCGGTTCCCGTTGGACCATTTTTCGGGGTGGTGCCCGTTGTACTGTTTTGTGGGATGGTGACTTTTGAACCATTTGGAGGGGAGGATCATGTTGAACCAGGATTGTTGGCATGACGTCTGAAATAATCAACATTGACTTCTGATTTGGTGTTAGCTCATCTTCATTCTCTTGCTTTTTGCTCGTCTATACTTTGGAGGATCTTAGCGCTGAGGAGGATGGATGTGTTGTATTGCGTGATTTTGTGGCTGCAGTGTGTTGTTTCAGTGGTGCCTAGAAGATTCCATGGACTCAGTTGATGTTCTACCAGGTCTTCCAGTTTTAAAAAAATTTCTCCTTCTTGCTGGTGACTGATTTCCACTCCTATTCCTCTCTTGAGTCTGTGGTGGAAACACATGCCACTTGTGTTTGCAGCAGGCCCAACATGACTTGTTTTAAATCCACCATCTTTTATAGGTGATGTTTGAAAAAAAATCATTTCTAGATGGTGTTTCATAGTATATGGTAATATGGAAAGTAATTTGGAAGGACACCAATAACCAATTCATCGACTCTCTTTGTCTCTAGATGTCGGAGCATATTGCAATTCATGGCGGCTGTGAAATAGCCGAGCACCTGGTCATCTTGGAACAAATAAACTTTATTTCTATGTTCTTCAATTAATTGTTTTATCACCCTATCACTCATCTTTCCGAAGTGGGGGTGGCTATTGCTGTCCAAGGGTCCCATATGGTTTAGTGGGGGACTCACAACTAGGGTTGGTGCCGGGTGTGGTATAATTGAGATAGAAGTCGCTTCGACTTTCCTTGTTCTTTTCCCAGGGGCCAATGGGGCCACTCAAGACTTACGATTGGTCCTTTTCAAGGAGTGTTCTATACTTTAGCAATTGGAAGAGAAGTCTCTAATCCCACTGGTGTACTTCACCGAGATGAGCGGTGTTCACAATTCCTCTTCAAGGTTATTGATGTACATACCGAGCATCTCATCCTGGAGGAGTGGCCGGTTCAAGGAATATGTCAGGCCTTTCCATCTGGTAATGAAGTCTGAGACTCCCTCATTCTCTCACTGCTTGAAGTTCCTGAGATCACTGAACATCTTCTTGGGCATCGTCAAAATGTACTGTAACATAAATTGTCATCATAGGGTCTTCCTAGACTGTAATTGAATCAGCTAGTAGACTATTATACCATACGAAAGCCAAGCCCCACAGGGTTTGTACGAAGCACCTATGTTTTATGGATTCTTGCTTCTATGGAGTGCCCATCATGGGGTCACAGTAAGAGTCACAGTGCATTAAATTCTGTTTTGGGTCCCCCAAGTCATTGAATACTGGGAATATGGGGTTCCCAAATTTTTTTGGTGGTGGAACATTGCTCGCCCACTTGGGGTAGGGTTTTCACTCTGGTTTTATCAAAGCGTGGCGCCCCTACATGGCTTCTAGTCAGGATTTTATCTACATGACACTGTTTTAGAGCCCCTGATGCATATTCGTTCGGGCTTGAGCATGAGTTGGCATGGCGGGGTTATGATTGGGCGTGCTGGAATGACTGGAATTTGGGGTGGATTCCCAACCAGGGGAATCATTTGCAGGTTTACCTGGATATATTACAGCTTCCTTCGAAGTGGGGTGAGGTCTTGTTGTTCTTCAAGGATGGGTTGAACAGTCCTCCAATCTTGGCTTCATTCACCGGGATGAGTACATGTGGTATGGGAACCGCTTCTGGGAGAACCTACGGACATTCCGTAAAGGGAACACATCTGGTGAGATAACTCCCTCAACAGAGCTCAAAATTAATTCAGCTGAGTGGTTCCATTTATTCATCTTTCTTGGAGATCATTTCCTCGGTGGTGAGGGACACACTCTCATGGGGAGGGGGACGTGGGTCATAGACGAACATGGACTTATTTTACCAATTATTAGAGTTTAGCATGGGATGTAATGATGGATTGACAGAGGGGCACCCAGATTTAGGACCACCCTATAGTTCCAGGTATGCACACAATCAGGCTCAATGTTGAATGCATCTGGGAGGGAACCATCTTCCTTTGCATCATATCCACCTACGTCATTTCCTGTGATATCCGTGGGGTTGATGTCAAATATGTATTCACAAATTAATTTTTGTTTTTTTTAATTCTTGGCTTCATCTCCTTTCAAAAAGTTTTGGGAAGGGTCTCAGATTATGTTTTTTTATCATTTTCAATTTTACTGGGTTTCAGACCCATGCACGGTCACCGTGCAATTGGCGGTAGCCACGCAGCCGGCCCAGGTGTCATGCAATTGCTCACCATTATTATTATTATTATTTATATTTTTTTAATTATTATTTTTATTATTTCATTATTTTCATTATTATTATTATTATTATTATTATTATTGGTTTTTTTTATTATTATTACATAAACCCTACTCCTTGCTTCCCCGCTTCCCCACTCTATCCTCCCTGATCGCCTCTTCCACACTGCACGTCTGCCTCTACCTTTCCCCATTTCTAGTGTCAGCCTCACCTTATCCCTTCCACACTCCAAGAGGTAACCTTGCATTTCCCCCTTTCACGTGCAACCCTCTTACATAAACCCTACTGCCCGCTTCCCATGTGATCCAGACCCCACAACTGCACCCAACACCCTCTACACTTGGACCCTTCACTGCCATCCTTTCGCTCACACACCCAATCTCACGCCTCCTACAAGTTCACCTCGCCCCTCTTGGATTCTTTTTTACACATATAGAAACTCCCTTAGAAGGAGATCTGATGGATTCCTCCTCTCTGTCATGCCCCCATCCGGTGGAACCCTCTCTCTTCGCGCAGCGGTTCCTGCTCTGGCCATCCCCTAGGAAGACTACCTCCTCCTTCACTGCTCCACCTTGTGCTGGATAAATGGATTCCATGCTCTGGCCTCCCTTACCCCAGCCAGGCCACATCCACCCTCAACCCCTATCACCGAATTCCTCTCCTATTTTTCTATCCAAACCTTCTGATTGCCCGAATCCTCCTGGTGCTCTATTTTTTGGAGAGCTTCTTCTATGAACCCCCAGTAATTTCCCTTCTTTGATAGCCTAGAAAACCCCCAAACCTCCTTGCTTTAAACCCACCAGCCTTGCCATACTTTCTCTCCCACTCTGACTGAAAACAGCCTCCTCTTGTATATTTATTTATTCACATATTTATTCGTTTAATTTTTTATTTGTTTATTTATTTTCCCTTCATTTTATATTTTTTGTTTTTATTTTATATGGATAAATCCAAATACTATCAGGGATTGTATATGATGTTTTTTATCCCTGTTTATCATGCATGGTTAGTCCACGATGTATTTTTTCTACCTTTAGTTAGAGTTTCATCACGCTCGTACACCATTGATGTAGGAGTTTTCAATCATTCCTTTCTAAAATAACTCATTGGCAATTGCATGTCGTCAATTGATCCTTAAAGATTAATTTCACTTCTATTATATATATGGTATGATGTGATTATTTTTTTGGTTTGTTAGAACTTATAAAAATGTGATTTTGTTCTAGGTAATTATGTGAATTACTCATTTTAAGATACCGATTATGTTTATTTTTAATGCTATTGTTTGTAAAAGTGGGGTTGTGGGCTTCCACTAAATTGTTACGTACATTTATAGAGTTTTTTATTAATTTTTTAGTCTTTTTATAAAATTGGATGGTTTTTTACAAAAGAGTTTATAAATAGGTTGGATTGTTCATAGAATTTTTTAAACCAGGTGGTTTGTTTATAAAATGATTTATAAACTATTTTGTTTATTTATGAAATTATTTACAATTTTTTTGCTTAGTTATGGTTTAAAGGAAATTGGTGTTTTGTGGAGATAACATCTGAGTGTCTCTTTGGGTGTTGGGGTGCCACTAGATGTTGGCACATCCCTGGGTGGACTAAGTGCACACATGGATTTTTCATCAAATTAATTTGGTGTTTTAAATTGAAATTTTCTTTAAATTTCGGTTTTCTAAATGTTTCATGCCTTCAAGATGAGGTTTTGTCTTTTCTGTGGTTCTTAAGATGGTTCAAAATGTATTCTTTATGGTTTGGCCATTTGGAACATTTAATTAAGATGTGATGTTTGGGTAATTATTTTGGATACTTTTGACTTAAATGCCCATTTGGCTCTTCCATCTCATGGTTGAAGTTGAGTTATCTTTTAGAATGGTTTGTACATTGAATTTGTGTGTTCCTGGTGGAGTTTTAAATGTTTTTAGAGAAATGATTTTGAAGTGGATGTGATGTGACATCTCATTTAACAGAATCAGCTTTAGTGTAATTTTTTTGTTGATTCTTTGAAATAAAGAAGTTTTGATTACTGTATGCCCACTTATCAACTTTAATATTTTGAAAAAAATTCAAATAAGTTTAATGATTTAATTGCATGACGGCCTGGTTGGCCCCTTTGATGATATGATATGATATATATATATATATATATTTGGGGTACCTTTATGGGAGGATATCCCTTATGGGTTATCGTATGGAGTGTCCATGTTTGGGGTAGTCAAGTCCGGTGACATAAGTCACGTGTGAGAGGGCCTCCTACAAACACAGTTTTATTATAACCCCCATGGGTTCCTGGGCACCTTTTAGAAGATCTAGTTATGGTTTCTAACCATCCCAGATTAGATGGGTTGGTACCCCCTGGATTTTTTGTTAGGCCAGGCGGGCATTTCCCTGGATTGGTCAATTTAGGACATCCAATTGGTTATTGACTGAGGAGTTTCTCTAAACGCCGATAGGTGGTTCCAAAAACGAGTATTTATAGGGGTATTCAAGGGATTTTTAGTATCACCCATGGGTTATCTTTGATTTTCATGTTAACTTTCAGCTATACTTGTTTTCTAGCTTACACTGTCACCTGTTTCTTTTTTACGCTGCATTGTTTTCCTTTTTTAGATTTTGTCAGCAAAATTTTAATTTGTTTCAAAAATGTCACATGGTGTATGTTTCATTTTTTAATTCGGGTAAATGTTATTGTTTTATGAATATATGTAAAAAATAATTTCATACATATATTTCAAACTTGTGTTAATGGATTGTTTTTGGAAAAGAGTCGTTGGATTCCGTGGTTTATCTTGGCAATCCTACTATGCATTTTAATAGTCACCCCTATTTTTTCATTTCAGTTCCAGGTTCCCCTTTTCTTAGGTTATCTTGGATGAGTTTCTCAATATTGGATCATGGTTGGCCTTTGGTTGGGAGGTGACCAGGTGGGTCACATAGAGGTATGTTGAACTATTCTGTTTAATCTTTTTTTTTGCTGCAAGAGTTTAGTGTTATTTTTTTGTCATGGTTATTTATTTATCTTTTATGGGACAAATAATTCCTAGTGATTAAATATTCATGCCCGAAACTGGTTTCAAGTCCATGGGGATCGGGAAGGCCCATCATGCCATGTCACGGATCGGATCGGGTGACCGGTTCTGGGTCATCCTGGGTTGGTTCATGACAAAATGGAATCAGAGGGGGATCAGGATATTTGGGGTTTCTGGTAGATGGAGATTAGTATTTTTGGGACTTGAGAGGTAGGAACAGGAAGGGTGTCATGAACCCTCACCCATTCCGACCTCAATTCATCAGGTGTAGTTTGGGAATTGAGTTCTTGCCTCATTTTGGATTGTATTAGATTGAGAGATGAAACCGGAGGCAAGATGATGATACATCATGATTTCACATGGAGTAGTGACCCATGTGGAGTCTGTGTAAATGGTCCAATTTCCTCCTAGTCGTTGACGTTTACATGGGGCATGTCCCACTACAATGTCTCCAAGATAAACATGACTACAAGTCCCTCACTCTAGAATTTTGATGCAAGCTAAGTGTCGCCTTGGTTCTGATTGGGGTGAGTGAGCTTTTAAAAAATGGAAAGCATTTTTTAAATGAAAATGATCTCTTTTAAATGGATTTACATTCCTGAAATGGGTTTTAAAACTTAATTATTTTGGTGTAAAAATTTGGTGTCTCTTTAGAACTGGTAGAGAAATGGTTTGGGTGAATCCTTAGGTACTCTTTATGAACATTTTCACATGTGATGGAAGGCCTGGAAAGAGAGTGTTGGTGTGTTTGAATGAATGAAGATGAATACATGTGAAATGGTTCATTTGATTACTGGTGTGTGTAGTTGGAATTAAAGTATTGACCTTGTTTTTGTAAAGTGATTAAAAAAAGGAAATGTTTTTTGGAAATTGAATTTGGTTTCAAAACTGGGTTTGGTATTTTGAAAGTGGCCTAGAAAGAAGGCATTTTTGAAATCTAAAATGAAAAAGAAAATTTTGTGTTGTGTTTGTATTTGTTTAGTTTTGGATCAGACTGTTTTTGGATGAAATCACTTTCAATGATATTGCTTCAGCTTGAATTGGTTATGGATATGTGTTTTATATGATGTTAAAAAAATGCCTCCCAGAAAAGTCCCCAAATTCTCTAATAATTCATGCCCATGTTTATGTCCTTATCAGACGTTGCATGTCCTTCACGACAATTGAGGTCTGTTAGAGGTTGCGGAGTGTCTTGAGGTGGTCAAACATGTCATCTGGGTATTGGGAACTCCCGATGATGGTAGAGTACATGCAATTTTGGGTTTGTTCAAAGGTCTAGAACTGGATGAATTGGGGATGGTTTCCCCACCATCAATGCATGTTTGGATGACATGTTAGGTCTTTAAATATGACTTGGTCCTATGGTTTATACTTGAAAAGGTTAAGGAAAAGAGAAGGGAAAAGCTAATGTCCATTCAACAGGGCCAATAGATGGGGAAAGAGTATGTCGAGCATTTCAAGGAACATGTGTCCTTTTCTCCAAAGGTAGCATCATATGATTTGATAAAGACTTATCCCTCCATCGAGGGTATTTTTTCAGAGATAAAGGAGTGGTTCCTCCCTTCTAAGGAACAACATTTCAAGAAGCTATTGGATGAGGTGTTCCTAGCTAAGTTGGACTCTAGAGCGCAGATGGTTGAAAATCTAGCATATCCAATTTTTAATGAAGGTTCCCCCTCTTATGAGAAAGGTGTTCCATATGAACCTATTTCCAAAGAGACCTATACAGTGGTTCTGGATTCCTGTTCGTTGGACTATTCAGTGGTGTGCCACTAGTGTGGCTGGTTCGGGCACATGAAGTCGTCATGTCGCATGCCTCTAAAGACGTGTCATCATTGCGGCTTTCTAGGTAACTTGGAAAATTTTAGTAGGAAGAGTCTCCTGAACAAGACACTATGACCGGAGGAATTCTAGTGCCTAATTGTGAGTCAGGAGAGAATTTGACCATTAGAGCCCTAGTGATATGTCTTGGGGTGAAGCTCGCACGTAGTCAGAAGTTGCAGGGGATGTGAAGCCTCAGTTTAGGTTTTCTGTTCTGTGTTGGCGGTGGAACAATTAAAGACTTTTCGTTCAAGTTTTTTGATGTTAAAACTTTTAGATTGTTGTAAGTTAATTTATTTTCGTGAAGTTATGATGGAATCAATTTATTATAATCCATACATTCTTGTTGGTGTGGATGAGGTTTTCTGAATTGGGTGTTTTTTTTAAAATTTGTTTCATCGTTGTATGGGTTGATCGTGGTTTAATAGTGTTCATTTAGAGACGTTAATTCCTATTAAAGATTCTATTTTTGTGGTAATTCTTTGGTTCACTATGTGGGTTACGTTTTCCTCAGATGTTTTTCTCTAGTGTTGGGGTTCTTTGGCCTGAGTCGAGAGTTTCAAGTTTCATCCGTGGTGTTGATCGCTCATGCTATAAATGATGGGTTGGATTGGTTGGGAGTCCCCACGTCGCCCCCCATTCCAGGGTGGTATGTTTGGTTGTTAAGTTTTAATTCTTGTTGAGTTTTTGTGGTGGGCATAACCCACTCGTGTTCTCTCATTCTCTGGTGTTGTGGTTTCTTTTAGTTTTAAATTGGGATGAATTCTTTTTTGGTCCATCGTTCAGTTGGGTGACATTTTCGGGGAAAAAAGTGTCACTTGTGGGGAGAATTGTCAGATCCGTATTTTTAAATTAATTTTTTTATTAATTATTGGATTCAGGTTCTAGAGCCATGGTTCGAGATGGGTCTCAGATTGAATTTTTTTAGTTTACTATTTTACGAGGTTTCTGACCCGTGCACGGTCACCACGCAATTGGCGATAGTCGCGCAGTCGGCCCAGGTGTCATGCAATATCTCGTCATTATTATTATTATTCATTATATTATTATTATTATTATTATTTCATTATATTCATTATTATTGTTATTATTATTATTATTGGTTTTATTAATTTTATTATTATTACGATGGTATTATTATTTTTATTATTATTCTTATTAATTAATTATTTTCAATGTTATTTATATTATTACTACAATAATTTATTTTATTATTATATTTATTGATTATTATTATTATTATTTATTTTTTATATCTATTTTTATTATATTTATTCCATGTTGTATTAGAATTATAATTATTAAATTATAATTGAAATGAAAAAAACACACTCTAAATCTACCCGACAGCCCCCCAACCCTGTTCTGCGTAGTGGGCCACCCTCCCTTCCCCGTACCGTACTTCGACCCGCCATCCATCCGCCCGTCCGCCCTGCGCACACCCCCAGCCCCTCACGGCTTCTCCTGCTCTACAACCTCCACCTCCCTCACTTCTTCGCTCCATCCTCCCTACTTACACCCTTCCACACTACATCTACGCCTCCAACTTTCCCCCTCGATTGCACAGCATAATCTTAGTCCTTCCATGCTCGAGGACACCACCCTACTTATCACCCCTCCACACTCTCCCTTCCTGCATCTGCCCCTCTCCCCATTTCCCATCTGATCCCGACCCCGCCACTTCACCCAGCACCCTCCGTGCCCAGACCCTTCACTTCCATCCTCCCGCTCGCACACCTAGCCTCCCGCCTCCTACAGGTTCTCCTCACCCCTCCTGGCATCTTTTTAATGTAGATAGAAACTCCCCTGGAAGGAGCTCTGATGACCTCCTTCTTTCCAGCATGCCCCCATCTAGCGGCACCCTCCATATTCGTAAGGCGGTTCCCACTCCGGCCAGCCTCCGGCCTGGAAAGCTATGGATTCACTACTCTGCCATCCACCAGCCAGCTGACTCCCTTGCTCCGGCCTCCCATACATGGGCCATTCCACCTCCACCCTCAACCCTAGCACCAGCCTCCTCTCCTATCATTCCATCCCTACCTTTTGATTTCTTGAATCCTCTTTGCATGCCTATTTCGGTGACCTACTGCTCCAAAAGTCCCCCTCACTGTTTCCCTTCTCCGACAGCCTAGGAAACCCTCTACCCTCCATGCTTCAGACCTTGCCAGCCTTGTCGCACCTCCATTGTGCTTCCTCTCCCACTCTGTAACGCCCCGACCCTAGTTACCCAAAGTCAGTGCATTATTACATAACATTGTCATGATCCTAAGGAAATCATGTCTCGAAAGACCGATCAGTTTAGTATTATTGGAAACAAGATTCATAAATAAGTTCAACTTTACAACTTGAAAAGTAATACAACACGAATTTATTCCATTGGAAACATCCAAGCCTCATAGATAATGCATGTAGGTCACTTATAACTAACTTCTTCATATCTTGGGAAAATGAAACATATGAAATGGGTGATCTCAAACACTCAAAAATGGTAAGTAAACAGTAGAAGATAACATAAATATTAGGCATGGTAAATAATTTAAACCTCATGACTTTACCAATAATAAACATGAATACTTTTATGGTAAGAATATGAGTTGAGTAAATAATGCAATAATAAACCATAATCATGGATATTCTACAAGTCGAATGACCACATAAAACATCAATATTATTTCCATAATGAGGGAATTATAATGTCGGACATTCTGAAACATATTGTCAAGGCCTCGTAAAATATGTCTAAAAATGATTAAGGCCTCGACCAATACCATATATCAAATTGTGAAAGGCCTTAGCCAATTCCATGTCTAGTTGTCTCATGATACCTATCAATCCATCAAGGAGCTATAGAGTGCTCCACCCATCACTTACTAAGTTCTATACATTGCTCATATGAAACAGTTGAAATAAAACATAAACATTCTTATTAAAACTAGCATACAAAATGTCAATAATTTAACCATAAACAATCAATGGTATAAAAATAACACATCTATAGTCAAACATATCATAAAAACTTCAATACAATATGGTTTTTTTATAATAATAAATTAACTTCAAATAAACTTAAAATCCATCAATGGATGTTGAAATAGATGAAATCAAAACCCTTTTTTAGAGAAATATCTAATTCTATTTTGAAGTCATTTAAGATTCACCTAATTATAATGAAAACATTTATTTTTAAAGTATTTTTATAAGATTGTATGGGAAGCTTCAATGATGTTATAACGGTGTAAAATAGACGCACCTACCGTATAAGTTAAAAAATTCATACAATAATTTTGTCAAAAAGGTCATAAATTACCTTGTTTGGAAAACGACGGAAAGATTCCTTTCAAAATATTTTATAAAAAGTCAAATAAGGGTATAAATGACTTTAACCCATAGTCTATTAAATAGTAAAAATGTATTAAAATACTTTTTTAAGAAACATGGATGAGGACAATAACGAGGTCCCTGCAGATAATTACCTATAAACAACCTCAGAAAATAAAGAGATGGTGAAATTGACCCTTACCTTTTACTTTTACATGGTCAAATTATACTTGCCTAATTAAACTAGGACATGTGTTAGGGTAATAATAATATCATTTTAACCCTTAATTACCCTAATAACTTTTAACCATGGTAAATATAAGTAAAAAGTTACTATTCACCAAAAACATTATCTTATTGAACAAAATTTTACTCCTTAATATTAACAGTTTCTCTCAGATTTTTGAAATTCAACTCATAGAAGCAGTAAAATTTGGTTTTTTGTAAATTTTTAAGTACTCCTAGGAGGTAGGTAAAAGATGGTAAAAAGATAAATTAAATTTTTATATATCTAAAATTATTATAAAATGACTCAAATAAATTACATTGAAAATATATAGGTATTATGTATCTATTTTTTACATAAAATAAATTTAAATAAAATAAACAATTTTTTATATAAAATGTTTGTTTTAAATAATGACTCAGTATTTTTCACTATTCATCAAAAATTAAAAGTTTTAAGAAAAATACCAAAAATTCACCCTAAGCTAATTTAGATATTTCGAATCCAAAAATGCAGTCCATTTTGAATGATAAAATTTATAAAATTTCACAAAGTGGGTATTACTATTCGTAACTTCTAGTTTGATTGGTTGTGGTGTGTTAGAACTCCTATTTTCGTACAACACACGCAAGTGCATTATTCAAAGAGAAGCGTACCATGGAAGCTTGGGGTGTTAAATTCTCCCCTCCTTCAAATAATTTCATCTGATAAATTTCTTGAGTATTACTCCTTAAAAAGACTCTGGCGGTTCTTCATCAAAAGTTCCTCGGGTTCCTACGTTGTCTCCTCCATCTTATGGTTTCTCCATAGAACTTCTACTAGACGAGTCCTTCAGTTTCTCAGAACTTGTTCTCTTGTATCAAGAACCTTGACATGATCTTCGCAATAAGACACATCGAGATCCAACTTTAATACCTCATATGTGAGTACATGTATTGGGTCTGGCTTGTATTTTCTCAACAGTGATAAGTGGAACAGGTCGTGAAATTTGGAAAGACAAGGTGGCATTTCCAGAAGGTAATCTACAACCCTAATTCATTCTAGAATTTCGAATGGTCCGATGTACTTGGGGCTCAATTTTCCCTTCTTACCAAAACATATAACACACTTCCATGGAGAATCCTTCATGAAAACATGATCTCATACCTAAAATTCCAAATCCTTCCTTCAGTTATCAGCATAGCTCTTCTCCCTACTTTGAGCTGCTTTGATGTGGGTTTGTATTACCTTCACCTTAGCCATTTTTTTCCTAGACATGTTATGGGCCTATAAGTTTTCTTTCACCAACATCATCCCAATAGGTAGGTGTGCGACATCTCGTTCTTTATAATACTTTATATGGTGCCATATGAATACTTTAATAGAAGCTATTGTTATAGGAAAATTCAACTAGAGGTAAATATTGATCCCACATACCCTGAAAGTCAAGTGAGCATGATCTCGACATGTATTCTAAGGTTGGAATTGACTGTTCTAATTGTCCATCAGTTTGAGGGTGGTAGGCAGTGCTCATGTGAAGTTCAGTATCCAGGGATTTTTGAAAACTTTTCTAGAATCTTGATGTAAAATGGGGATCACGATCAGAAAAAATTGATAGTGGTACCCCATTAAGTCTTATGACTTCATTAACATATAGTCTTGATAAACGTTCAAGTGGTAAATCTTTCCTTTTAGTAAGAAGATGTGCTGACTTGGGAAGACGATCATCAATAACTCATATTGAATGGTTCCTTCTAAGAGTGTTTGGTTTCCCCTTGATAATGTACATCGTAATATTATCCCATTCCACTCAGGTATGGGAAGATGTTGCAAGACTTATCCTAGTTGTTGCCTTATTGTTTTCACTTATTGACAAACCATACTTCTTGACACAAAATCAGAAATCCCCCTCTTCATTTTGTCCCACAAAAAATGTTCTTTCAAATCTCTATACATTTTGGTTCTCCCTGGGTTTATAGAGAAATTGGAATTATGAGAATCATCCAACAATTCTCTTTTTAGATCAGGTATATCGGGAACACAAAGTCTCTTCCCAAATTTCAAAATTCCATCTTCATATACGAAGTCACTCAGTCTCCCATCATTCAAAGCATTAATCTTATTTTGAAACTCCTCATCATCCACCTGATAAATTTTTATCCTTTCTAGTAAAGATGGTTTGAAAACCATTTGAAAATGTATTGATGTTTCACCTTCCATGGTTATTCCCATATACATCTTTACTAGATCTATATATATTGGATCCTTTTCAACTCTAATCTTGTTCAAAACTCCATGACCGTTTCTCCTCAAAGAATCTATCACAATATTTTCCTTCCCCAGGTTGTAGTGTATCGTACAATTATAATCCATGAGTAGTTCAAGACATCTCCTTTTCCTCATCTTCAGTTATTTCTGTGAGAAAATATACTTCAAACTCTAGTGATGAGTATAAATCTCACATTTTTCACCACAATGATAATGTCTCCAAATCATTAAAGAAATGATTACAGCTGCTAACTCAAGATCATGTGTAGGATGGTTTTGCTCATGAATTTTTAGTTGTTGTGATGGATAGGCAATAACCCTATCATTCTGCATAAGGACACAACCAAGTCCTTTATTTAAAGCATCACTAAAACTAACAAACCCATCATTCCCCGATGGTAGAGTCAAAATAGGAGCATTGATTAATCTTCTCTTAAATTCTTTAAAACATTCTTAACACTCTTTTATCCAAACAAATTTAACTCATTTAAGTGTGATCTTGGTTAATGGGTTATCCAATTAGGAAAATTTTTGGACGAAACACCGATAATAACCTGTTGAACTAATAAAATTGTGTACCTCATTTATAGTCGTCGGTAGTGGCCATTCTTGGACTGCTCTTGTCTTATAAGGATCAAAAAAGATTTCATATTTAGAGACAATATGTCCATGAAAATAAATATCATGAAGCCAGAATTCACACTTGCTAAATTTCCCAAATAATGTTTTTCTTATTAGAGTATTCACAATAATGAGAAAGTGATTTTCTTGATCTTCATAGATTTTGGAGTGTACCAATATATCATCAATAAATAAATATACAAATTCATCAAAAATATTCCTTGAAAACGCAATACATTATATCCATGAAGACATAGGGTGCATTAGTCAATCCAAAAGGAATTACTGTAAACTGGTAATGCCCATTCCTCGTTCAAAAATTTGTTTTCAGAATGACTTCCTTCTTCACACACAACTTATGATATCTAGATCGAAGGACAATCTTTAAAAAGTATTGAGCTCTATAAAGTTGGTCGAATAAATCATCAATGCGAGGTAGGGAATAATTGTAATTTATTGTTATAGCATTGACCTCCCTGTAGTCAATGCACTACCTTATAGATCCATCATTATTCTTAACAAAAAGGAAAGGGGATTCCCATGGAGAAACACTAGGGTGAATAAATACCTTATTACTCAATTCCTCTTCTTGTTTCATTAGTTACACTAATTCCATATTGGCCATTCTGTAAGTGGTCTTCGATATGGGCCTTGATCCAAGAATTAAATAAATGGAAAACTCAATTTCTCATTCAGGAGGATTCCCTAGTAAATCTTTTGGAAAGACATCAACATATTCTTTAAAAATAGGTACATCCTATATTAGAACATTCTTTTCCTCACCCACATTTATTTCATTCTCTTCCTCCCCAATAATTTAATTTAGTTGAGCTACTGGGGGTGGATCTAGATAATAATTAGGTTGTGATGATTCTTCTCTAAAGATAAGGTGTTGTTTATCATCGTCATCAAAAATAGTATTCTCCTTATTCTTACAATAAATATTTGCATCATGGTATGATAGCCAATCCATACCAAGGATTATATCAAATTCAATCATGGGTATGATGATGAGATCACCAGATAAAGAATATTTACATTCCTTAATGGGAACTGATTCACAAAACATTATAGTAATGATACTTCCCTTAAGAGTTTTTACTTTCAATTCCCTTGTTAAATCAAATTGTAAATATCTATTTTTTTAGAAAACAGGGAAGATATGAAACAATTAAATGATCCAAAATCAAATAATGCATTTTCTAAACTTGAGGAAACCATTAAAAAACCTTTCACTACGTCTTTCAGAGCTTCAACCTCAGTAGTAGTGATAGAACATGATTTGCCTGGATCCCTTGGTCTTTTCTGAGGTAAGTTCCCCTCATGCTTAGCACATTCATTTTCATAATGTCCCCTATCCCTACAATTGTAGTAATGAAAATTGGTATCAGCTTTCATTCCCTTACAATCTCCAGCAAGATGGCCTTTCTGTCCACATTTGTAGCATACTCCTTTTCCTTTGAGACATGCACCTGGGTGCTTCCTTCCACAATTATCAGAGGGTAGAAATTCAACTCTTCCCTTCTTCCCTGTTCTTCCCTATTTCCTTATTTCTATTCCTAGAGTGTTTAGTAGATCTCTTCTTCAATTGGTTTGATTTAATGTCATAAGACGTAGAGAATTAATTTTCTATCTTGATAGCACACGAGACAATATATTCATATGATGAGATGGATTGTGATTCTAATTATTGATGGAGAAATGGGTTTTACCCATCCAGGAAACGATAAATCATACTTGTTTGGTTATATATATAATCTAAAACATGCCTCACTAACTCTATAATGTTATCCTCATAATTTGCGACATTCTCATCCTCCTTTTTCCTCAAACTCAGAAATTTCCTTTCAACATCTACTCGATGGTCATGATGAAAGTATTTTTCTAAGAAAATTTCTTTAAACTCACTGCATTCCATATTTTATACTTCATCATCTTCTTCTATGTATTGAATCAATGACCACTATTGATCAGCATCTCATTTGAGGTTGTAAACTTCCATGACAAAATTTTCCCCTTCACTACTCCCCAAGGCATGGAATATTTTCTCTATGGAATTTATCCTTTTCTTAGGTACTAGTGGATTTGTACCCCCATTGAATGTTTCTGGTTGTTGCATCATGAAGTGATCTAACATTGATCCTCCAAGCTGTGGATCAGGGTGCTCCATAAGGGTATGGTTATTATTCATAACTAGAGTGAGTTGTCTCAATATGGTGATTAGCTGATCAACACCAGTTTCATCACCAGCTCCACTATAATTATCATTAGTAGGAGGTAAATCCCTACATGGATTGCGTGCATTGATAAAATTTACATTCATTCCACTAGGCTCCCTTTCTAAACAATGGCATACAGTAGATTAGTGTATAAATCACAATATATAAATCCGAACGTCTAAAACACTTAACATAAAATTGAACTGTTTAAGGATATTATCCATAATCATAAAAAATGTTTTCTTTGAGGAAATATATAGACATAAACCCTTCATAATGGTTTGTAAATAAAATGAGAATTATCCTAAGCATATCCCTTGAGAGTGTCGTAAGAAAGAGTGCAGCAAGACCAATTGTCGTGCACCAGTTCTCGTTCGAGTCTATCTCAAAGCAGTGTTTTCGGGATTTACCACTAAGTACATCTGTGTCAGAGCTGCCTCTACCTGCTCATATCCAAATAGGGATGTATTTCTTGGAAAACTCACAAAATCTCTACAATAACAAAATTATATGAAGTTCTTCTATAAAAATCCTCAAATTCTATGTTATGGTAATGTGCTCTAATTAAAGTTTATCTAAATCTAGTTTCCAGGGTTTGTACCAAAATATCTATGATTCCAACTATACTGCCCCAACCCTAGTTACCCATAGTTGGTGCATTATTACATAACATTGGCATGATTATAAGGAAATAATTTCTTGAAAGATCGATCAATTTAGTGTTATTGGAAACAAGATTCATACATAAGTTCAACTTTACAACTTGAAAAGAAATACAACATGAATTTATTCCATTGGAAACATCCCTGCCTCCTGGATAATGCCTGCAAGTCACTCATAACTAAATTCTTCATATCCCAGAAAAATGAATCATAAGAAAGGGGTGATCTCAAATGATCAGAAAGGGTACGCAAAACAGTAGAAGATAACAAAAATATTAAGCATGGTGAATAATTGAAACCTCATTCCTTTACAAATAATAAACATGAATACTTTTAAGGTAGGAATATGAGATGGGTAAATAATGCCATAAAAAACATAATCATGGGTATTATACTAGTCGAATGACCACATGAACCATCAATATTATTTCCACAATGAGGGAATGTATAATGCAGGAAATTCTGAAACATTTTGTGAAGGCCTCAGCCAAGACGTCTAAAAATGAGTAAGGCCTCTGCCAAAACCATATGTCAAATTGGGAAAGGCCCCATCTAATTCCATGTCTAGTTGTCTCATGACACCTACCGATGCATCAAGGAGCTATAGTGGGCTCCACCCATCACTTACTAAGTCCAATAAATTCTTCATATGAAAAGGTTGAAATAAAACATAAACATTTGTATTAAAACTAGAATATTAAATTTCAATACTTTAACAATAAACCATGAATGGTATAAAAATAGCACATCCCCAGTCAAACATATCACAAAAACTAAAATACAATATGGATGTTTTGTATCATAATATATCAAGTTAAAATAAACAAAAAATCCATCAATGGATGTCGATATAGATGAAATCAAAACCCTTTTTATAGATAAATATCTCTTTCTATTTTGAAATCATTTAAGAGTCACATAATGATAAAGAAAAAATTTATTTTTAAAATATTTTTATAATCATGTAAGGGAAGCTTTGATGATGTTATAACGGTGGAAAATAGACACACCCTCATTATACTCTTCCTTGGACGAATTATACTTATCCAATATAATTATGACATGTGTTTGGATAATAATATTAATAATCTAAATTTTACCCTTAATTACCCTATTTACTTTTCACCGTGGTAAATAAAAGTAAAAAGTTACTATTCAAAAAAATTATTTTTATCTTATTGAACCAAATTTTACTCCTTGATATTAACTGTGTCTCTCAGATTTTGAAAATTCAACTCACAGAAGTGGTAAAATTTAGTTTTATGTAAATTTTTAAATACTCTTAAAAGGTAGGTAGAAGATGGTAAAAAGTTCAACAAAATTTTTATATATCTAAAATTATTATAAACTGACTCCAATGAATTACATTGAAAATATATAGGTATTATGTATCTATTTGGATGAAAAATAAATTTAAATAAAATAAATAATTATTTAAATAAAAACTCGGTTTTAAAAAATGACCATGTGTTTTTCACTATTCATCAAAAATTGAATGTTTTCAGAAAAATACCAAAAATTGACTCTAAGCTAATTTAGATATTCCGAATCCAAAAATGATGTCCATTTTGAAATATAAATTCTATAAAATTTCAAAAAGTAGGTTTTACTATTCATAACGGTGAGTTTGATTGGTTGTGGAGTGTTAGAACTTGATGTTTAGTACGACACACACAACTGCATTATTCAAAGAGAAACATACCATGGAAGCTTGGGGTGTTACACGCTCTGAACAACAGCAGCCTCCCCTGATATCTTTTATTTATTTATTTGTTTACTTATTTATTTATTATTTTATTTAATTATTTATATTTCATTCATTTTATCTTAGGTGGTTTTATTTAATTTTAATAAATACTAAAACTATCGCGAGTTGTTTGTCATGTGTTTTTATCAAAGTTCACCATGCACAGTTAGTCCGCGAGAGATATTTTTACCTTCCGTCATAGTTTCATCATGCTCATATGCCATTTAGGTAGGAATTTCCAACATTTCCTTTCTTACATGATTTATTGGAACTTTTATGTCTTCAATTGATCCTTAAAGTTTAATTGCACCTCAATTATATGAATAGTTTGATGTGATTATTGTTTTTGTCTTGTTAGAACTGACTAAAAATATGTTTTTCTAGATAATTGTGTAAAGTTCTAAAGTTAAGATACCTAGGATGTATATTATAAATGTTTCTGTTCTTCAAAGTGTGGTTTGGGGGATTCCACTATATTTTTTGGTCTATTTATAATGTTTTTTATAAATTGTTTAGCCTGTTTATAAAATTGCTTGGTTTGTTTACAAAAGTGTTTATAAATTTGTTGAATTGTTCTTAGATATTTTTTTGATAAACTAGCAGGTTTCTTTATAAAATAATTTATAAATAGATGGGTTTTTTATGAAATTGTTTACAATTTGTTTGGTTAGTTATGCTTTAAATGAAATTGGTGTTTTTTGGAGATAACATCTGAGTGTCTCTTTGGATATTGGGGTCCCACTCGATGTTGGATCATCCATGGTGCACTATGTTCACACATGGATGTGTCGTCAAATGATGGTGGTGTTTAAAATTGACATTTCTTGTAAAGATTTGTTTTATAAATGGTTCATTCCGTCTAGATGATGTTGGGTATTTTTTGTGGTTCATAAAATGGTTTAAATTGCATTCCTTAAGGTTGACCATTTGGAAATTTCCATTAAAAGGTGATGTTTTTGTAAATTCTTTTGGATACATTGACTTAAAGGCCTGTTTGGCTCTTCCAACTCATGGGTGATGTTGTTTTAACATTTAGAATGGTTTTGACTTGAAATTTTGTCTGTCTGGTCAGAGTTTTAAATGTTTTTAGTGAAATGATTTCGACATGGATGTGACGTGACAACCTGTTTATCACTTTCGGCTTTGGTGTAATGTTTGTGTTGATTCTTTGAAATGAATATGGTTTGATTATTGTATGCCCATTTAACAACTTTAATATATTGAAAATGGTATCAAATAGTTTTAATGATTTCATGGCATGATGGCCCAGTCGACACCTTTTATGATATTATATATATATATATATATATTTAGGGCACCTCTATAGGGGGGATATCCCTTAGAGGGTTTTCGTATTGAGTGTCCATGTTTGGGGTTGGAATGTGTAGTGAGATCAGCCATTCGTGTGGGGGCCTCCCACTTACACAGTATTATTATAACCACCATGGGTTCCTGGGCATCTTTTAGACGATCGAGTGACGGTTTCTGACTAAATATGATTAGACGGGTTGGTACCCCTGGATATTTTGTTAGGCTAGGCAGGATTTGCCACTAAATTTGTCTGCTTAGGGTGACCTGTTGGTTATAGTCTTATGAGATTCACCATACATTGGCAGGTGGATCCAAAATCGAGTAAATCTAGGGGTCTTCAAGGGATGTTTAGGATGACCCATGGTTTGTATTTACTTTTCTTGTTTACTTTCAGCTATACTTGTTTTCCAGCTTAACCTTTAACCTGTTTCTTTTAGAACTGACTTTTTCCATGTTTCTATTTTGTTTAAAAAATTGTAGTTTGTTACAAAATTTCATGTGGCGTGTGTTGGGTTTTTTAAAATTGGTAAATGATGTTGTTTTTTTAAAAATATGGAAAACCTACTTTTATAATTGTATTTGAAACACATGTTAATGGATTGTTTTGAGAATGGAGACATTGGATTCCGTGTTTAATCTTGGAAAACCTACATATAATATTAATACTCATGCCTATTTTATCATTTTAGTTGCAGGTTCCCCTTTCCTAGGGTTCTCTTGGCTGAGTTTCTCATTATTGGTGCAAGGTCGAACTTTGGTTGGGAGGTAACCTAGTGGGTCACATGGAGGAATGTTGAGCTATTTTTTATTTCTTTTTCCACTACTAGAGTTTAGTTTTATTGTTTTGTTGATTCTTGGTTATTTATTTATCTTTTATGGGAAAAATTAATCCTAGCAATTTTTTTTTCTCGACACTGATTTCAAACCCGTGGGGGATCCGTAATGCCCTTCAGGAGATGTCACAGACCGGCTCAACTAACCTGTTCAGGGTCGACCCGGGTTGGTTCATGATTGTTGAAATTTACCACATTCACTGAGGCATACCGCATTAGGGGAAATGTAACAATTTCTAAATTGTGGGAAGGCTTCCTGTTCTGCAGTATTATCTGGTTTCTAAGCGATGGTCAACTTGAAGGGAGCTGTTTTCTATCCTCATAATTCAGCTTTGTCTCAGAGGATGTGAACCATGATAAGGGGTGTAATAAGTAACTCCTCTGTCCATCGTTCTTTCTAGAAAGTAGAAGAAAAATGTCCAATGTGCTATAATTTTAGGTAAAAAGGACCAAATCCCTGGGGGCTAGGGTCATTCCCGTTCTTCTGTCACTACACTATGGCCTGCATTTTTTAGTCTTATGAGGTAATTTTGATTTATAAATGCTCTCATCCATATTTATTGGCTACCCATTGGGCTTGCATAGAGTCTATAGACTTTTTTAAGACAAGATCACTACTTTATGGTTGGCTACCCTTAGGTAGGAAGTCTCATGGATGTTCCTAGACACCTGACATAGATTTCTTTTGATAACTTTATCTCCTCGACCCAAACACTTTTGAGACTTAATTCGGGCTAGTTTTTTTTATTATCCCATATTTCCTGAATATGGGTTTCATTTCATTTTTTCCACTCAGTGATGACATTGTAGGATGACATTTCCAATGGGGCATGATAAATGGGATTTGGGGTGAAGTGAAAAGATCAGTTTTCTCCCCAACCTCGTATGTGAACTCCATCTGGGGAATCTCCAATTTGAAACACAATTTATGCCGTGCATGGAGGCCTACAAGTTCAAAGTTTTTCTTCAACTTTCAGAATGTTACTACCTTGTGGATGGGAGGGATTCCAGGTCAATTATATGGATAATCTCCCTTATCGTTCTAACATGGTATGCGTACCCTTCCAAGGGTAAGAATTTTTCTTTTATCTTTTAATGAGTCCTCAATATGTTGAGTGAATGTGATTCATGAATTCCCATAACAACTCTACAGGTACATTGAAGTGATAATTCGTTGTAGGCCAATACATCACTGGTATACTATCCCTAGATATTTGTATTCTCATATGCAACATATCATGATGTATTCTTTTGGAGGCTCCTCTACATGAAATGCCCAACTTTAATGCTTCTTAATAATTTCTTTCTAAGAAACTGAGCTAGTGGGAGCCTTAGTGATTTGCAGATGACACAGGGGTGGCTTAGAAGATGAGCGTGGCCCTGATAAATCCTCTGGTTGATAAGAAATATCACTTGTTATAGATGGATTGCCCGATGTGGCTGAATCTTTTCTGAGAACCTTAGCATATGAGTTATTTATCACATTGGTTCCAATAAGGGTATAACCTTCTTTCCAGCATGGATTTTGGTTGCGAGGAGGACCATCGCAAGTGGTGTTGCGATGGCGAGGGATACTATTGCAACTTGATGCCCGATCGTGAGAATTTTCATTACCCATATACCCTAGGGAGGACCTTCATGGTGGGATGTAGTAAGAGGAGGACCATATTGTTTCTTGATTTCACCGAGGGGAGGACCTTCACATCAATTTACAATGCAAGGAGGGCCTTTGCAATGACTGTCATCCTAGCGAGGACTACCATCAGGACATGATACCTTGATGCAGGGAGAATTTATGCAGTGTACATCCTGGAGAGGGCCTATAGGATGTACTGCCATGAGGGGAAGACCTTATCGTTGCTTGATATTACTATGGGGAGGACCTTCACAACAACTATCATTGCGATTTGGGCCTTCACAATGATTGTCATCATGGCGAGGACTACCATCATGACTTGACATCTGACTACAAGGAGAAGCATATCTACAACATACACTATAGGGAGGACCATCAGGTTAGACGACATCAAGGGGAGGACCTTCTTTGCTGTCTGATTTTCTGGTCAAAGGAAGGGCTACCCCGATGCGCATCAGGATGTAGGCTCTTGTGATCGATCATTCTTGACCCCCCAGAGTGAGCCCTAGTCGGTGATATGTGGAGGACCTCTAGATCTATTGATGGAGACATTGCATGGAGGACCTTCATGACAACAACGTCCTCTTCCATAATATAGAAATGTAATGACAGGGTCTTGTGCTTTTGTCGATATATTTGTGAGGGCATCATGAACCCCAGCTTCTAGAAGAGCAGGATCATGTATGTGATCTTCATTTTCCTATTTCTTTTGGAATTTTTTATTATTGCGCTCTCTCTTGAGGGTAAATGTTACCGTATACTATTGGTAATGGTATTTATATATGTGTCCCCATCATTAGGGGTCCCGTGATGTCATCCGGATACATCGACGAGCATCTTGAGTTTTGGCAGTGAGATATGCCTACCGTAGAGCGGCCACCACGTTGGACCTTCATCCCCTAGTTGGAACGGGTATCTGTTCCTTATCTGGTTGACTGTATGTCATGGGTTACAACCATAAACCCTCTTGGACTAGATCGGGGATGCATAAAAACTTCGAAGTGACTAGCTCATTTTGCAGGCGAGTCATTCTGTTCAAGGCAATCGGGTTGTAGGGCCTATTTCTCACCTTTTCGGGCGATGAGACGGTATCATGACATATTTGGTGGATATGTTATGCAATCAACATATTATCTTCCATCATTGTCAAGATTTTTTTATATACATCTTTGGATAGAGTGGGTATGAAGTCCCATACTGATGTTGGGGTAGGAGTTTGTGCCCACCCCAGTCCTCCTTGAGTTACTAGTAGATACTGACAGTTCTCTTGTGCTAGGATAGAGGAATGAGTATGTCTCTAGATTTCTTCTCCAGTTTCCACTATATTTGACTTGTGTTGATCATATTCATGAGAAGGTATTTTCAAATTACTCACTTGTCGCTGTATTTGTCTCACAGGCTGTGTATGCATTCGTAAATATTTTAATCTTCTCATGTTTGGTTTCCACCTTATTTTTATGGAGGGCTGGATATGAATCTACATGTATTTTTCCTACATATACCTAGTTTCTACCCTATTTGGTTGATGGGATTATTTTTCATCCACATGTATTTGTGCTTGTGTGTCGCTAGTCACCGCCCTATTTTGATGGTAGGCTTGTTGTGCATTGGAAGATATCTGCATCTACATGTAACTTGCTGCTCTATCTACATGGAGGGACCAGCGAGAACTAGAAGGAATGTGGGTGTGCTCGTATAGTACCACCCAATTTCTATAATGGGCTTGACTGGAGAGGGAAGATTTGTGTTTCTGCCTATTGAACGTCGCTGTGCTAGTATATTGAAGCTAATCTTTTGGAACCAGTGTGATAACATGTTCTAGATTATATATTATACACCCTTGGAGGACATCCTAAGTGGCCCAAGTCTCTTGGAATTTGGATGGTTCCCTCGACATAAGGTCCTCCTCAGTATGAGGAGGCCTGGTCGTCTTGTGTCTGCAACGACACCCTATGGTGGGGGCCCATGCGTAGGACCCCTATAAATTTGAGATAAAGTCATTAGTATTGACTCAATATGCCGCACCAAGGTAAGGGAGGTAGTCTTGTTCACTTTATGGGGATATGATCCTGAAATGGTATGAGATGGCCACCAAGGCCTCATGGTGCATTGGTGCCGGCAGTGGCTAAAGAGGTGGCTGGCAGACCATTGCAGACTAGAGGGCTTATCTTGCGGTCTCCAGCGTGTGGAGATTACCATTTTGGAGTTACTCCCTGATCAACATATGGGATATCTGACATTGAAGATGATGGGTAAGCTAAGGGGTCTTGATCTTTTTTCAGGCTCTAATCTCTTATGGGATCACTGATGTGCGTGTCTCCATGGGTTGTTGGGATGTCATTTGGATCTAAGGTATATATAAAAGAACATACAATATACATATATGAAATATAGACAACAAAACATCATCAATGTAGCATTCCTTAACATATTCATATTTAGATATTCAGCATGGCCCCTTCGCCTTTTCTTTTACTATGGGGCGAAGGGGCCTGAGTGGGGTAGAACCTCCACCTTTGTAAAGGATTCATGTCAGGATCACCATTTTTGTTCCACCTATGAGGTGGTGCGTTTGCGGGCGGCGTGGAAATGGAACGATGAGGATCCTCACCCATCTATTTTCTTATGGGAATGGGTTCCTATAAAATTAATCATTTCTTTTATTTTGACTAGATCAACATCATTATGCATTAAATAATGTATATTCAACACTGTCGGAACTATGGTCCCCATCAGGCAATTGCATAGGGATTCAAGTGCTTGCGCAATTGGTCCTTCTCAGATAAAACTTCCTCGGATGGTTTCCAATGGGTTTATTCAAGGATCCAAGAATGCTCAATGACCCTATTATCCATGATTTACAGACCGTAATTCCAATAGTAGGCACTCGTTTGATGATGATTTGGAAGATGACACTCAAGGACTCCATTGGTCGAGATGATAAGAGTTTAAGCTCACCGCACCCTTCTGGGGGATGATTGTTTCCTGTTTCGGGACTCTCTTATATATTTAGGTTGTGTTCATATGTTCGTGAAATACTTGGTTCATTCCTTAATTGTGTGACCATGGGCTACCATTGGTTTGACAAATCTTCATAAGTATGCATATATTTGATGTTATAGAGGTGATGTTGACTTAGGCCATATTATAAAGCACCCTAGAGTTTATCATCATATAGGGGGACAGAAGGAGACTTGATGTTGGGATCAGGCTCACAAGGAGGGCTTCCTATGTATCCTCATGAGAGGAATCAGAACCCATGTAGTTTAGATTGTATGGAGCTTATGCATAGAAGCTGCCCATTTGACAAACATGATTGGGTTGAAAATTTATATGTAAGAACATTTTTGAACTCAGGCCCTCTAGTAGGAATCTTATGTATCTTGATTTAATCAGGAATCAAATTTTACATAGTTCAGATTGTGTGGGGCTTATGCATAGTAGCTTCCCATTTTAGAAGGCATGGTTGGGCGGACCCCTTGATGGATGGGCAACCATTTGATCTTGGGCCTTCTGGTAGGAATCCTACATATCTGAATTTAATCAGGAATTTCAGTTCCCATAGTTCAGAATGTGTGGGTCTTACACCTAGAAACTTCTCATTTAAGGGGACATGATAGAGTGGACCCTTTATTGATGGGAACCCCTTTGAGCTCAGGCTTTCTTATAGGCATCCATCTTATCTTGATTTAATCAGGAATCAGAGTTCTTTTCATTCAGAATATGTGGGGATTAAGCATTATAGCTTCGCATTTATGTGGCTAGGATTGGGTGGACCCTTTATGGATGGGAACCCTATTGATCTCAAGCCTTCTAGTAGGCATCCTACATATCCTGATTTAATCAAGAATCAGAATTCTCATATTTCAGATTGTATGGGCCTTATGACTAACAACTTCCCATTTAAGTGGGCATGATTATGTGGACACTGTATGGATGAGCACCCTTTTGAGCTAGGGATTCTAGTAATCATCCATCATATCCTTATTTAATCAGGAATCAGAGTTCTCGTAGTCCACAATGTGTGGGCTTAGGCATAACAGCTGCACATTTAAGGGGTCATGATTGGGTAGACCCTTTATAGATGGGAAACCTTTTGAAATCAGGCCTTCCTGTAGGAATCCAAAGTATCTTGACTTAATAAATAATCATAGTTCTTGTATTTTAGAATGTGTGCATGTTTTAATCTTCACAAACCTCTAAGACGATGTGAGTCATGCTCGGTGTGAGAAACAAGAGGATTTGAATGATTAAATAATACACATGCCTATTCCCCTGTTAGTGTGGGGGGAGCCTATGGCGGAAGAGGCCGAGGCGACTGTGGATGAGGGAATGGAATGATGAACCTTTCCATGTGAAATGGAATTAAAGGTCACACAACCCAGCCTCAGAAGATAAGAGAGTTACCTCAGGGGAGGGCCCCAGAATAGCATGTGAAGTATACTACAGTTTAAATTCTTATAGTGTGGATGATGGAATCACAGTTAAATGTCGCATGGAAAGGGGTATTTGTGGTCTTGATGTTTAGGTTCATGCGATGAGGACCACTTTATATATCAACCATGATTAACTTGAGGAAAATCATGATTGGATGTTCTGAAGCACCTCGAACATGAGAGGGATGGAATGTGTAAACCATGATTATGGAAGATCCTAGATTAGAAGAAATGATATGAGGTATTGAAGCCATTGAGGTTTAAAGAAGTAGTAAAGGACTCTCCTAAGGATGAATTTGTCTCCTGTGGACATACCATTTTCTATGGAAAACATATGCAGAGCCACCGTGACATGTTGTGTATAGTCAAGTTGGGGTGTCCTTAAAACACTAACCTTCATTTTCTAATGGCCTAGGATGTTCATGAAGATCTGAAATAACCTAGTATACTGTAGTTTAATGTCATATTACTTTGAAAATTTCGGTATATTTTAATGTTCATGTGGTTTGGACTAGTTCCATATAGATTGACGTCATGTGGATTGGGAATTAACTCATAGTTTAGGTTCAAAGAGGTTAGAAAACTCATTATAGAAATCCATGATTATATATAGGGTAATAGGGATTGGATGTTTTGAAATGACTCAAACATGATAGGGAAGGAAAGTGTAAACTGTAACGTAAGAAATTCTTAGATAAAGAGAAATGATATGGGGCATGGAAGCCATTGAGGCGTACAGGGGTTGGGAATGACTCTCCTGAGGATGAATTCTCATTTGGTTGATGACCTTTTTTATGGGAAACATATGTAGAGCCACTAGGGATGATGTTCATAGTAAAGAAAAGTTGTCCACCACACACAAGACTTTCTCTTCTGATAGACATGGAGGTTTATAAGGATCCGACATCACTAGAGACATATAGATTGATGGATGGAAATGATGTGTTCGGGCATGTTAGGAACACTCAAACTATGATTGTAGATGGTGTTATTGGTCAACCTGTCATAAGATAATGGTGACAAGAATTTCAAGATGTTCATGGGGAATTTTTATTCTCATGGTATATAGGGGATAAATGTATGGATGTCATAAGGGTGTAATGGAATGTTTCATCGACCCGGACTAAAAATTTTGTGGTGTTAATTTCAATTTTTTATGGGGGATAATGACTGGAGCGAAGGGATAAACCAGAAAGGACAAGACAGCAGCCCGAACCTGATCTTGAGAGGGGATGCGGGGGTGCAGCCCCCTCGGTACGGACCGATGGTTGTGAACTATTTTCTGCCTGGGTCATTCGCGTAAGAGCTGTTGGCATAGGATCTATCCTATTAGGATGTTATGCGGAGGATTTGGCCGTATATTATGGTATTTCGAGGAGCTTTACATGTATGATGGTATGTGGAGGAGCTTTCGGTGAACTTTCTTCCGCATATAGGTGTCAGTGATCCACTTTCTACATTGGAAAATCTATAAACCATTTCCCACGTATTGAAATATATGATCTGTTTTATTATAATTTTTTATTATTTTGCTGATTGGATGTGGAGGGTCTTCCAAATACAGTTCCATGGAAGAATTTTGTGAACTGTTTTCTACATATGGTTCACATTATGGATTCCTCGAACTATTTTGGATGCGGGGTGGAGTCCCGCAAAATTCTTCGGGTGGTGGATAAATTTTTATTGCACCCTCTGCATTCTTCGTCCACTTTCCTCCCATCCCAGAGCTCTCATCCTCGAAATTTTCCTATATTTTTTCAGTTCCCCTACTAGTCCTTTAATATAGTTCTGAGGAATCTATATTTGTGGTACATGTGACACCTTCTCTGAAATCCCATGGAGGAAATATAACCTGCAAAATACTCGGTCAATCCAGGGTTTTCAGATGTGAGGTACGCCATCAAAATCTCCTCATCTGCAAACCACATCATTCTCTTGGATGTTATGCTGGGCATACTTCCTTCATATTCTCACATACAAAAATAGATTTCGGAGTCTTCAGTTATCAGGGGGAAATTCACCATGAACTGCTTCGTTCGCTGGCCAACGCCTCGCGGGCTAGCACATCGTAGGCCATCCGCATACCGAATGGTTTTAAGATTACTCAATCTATGAACCATTCATGGTAATTGGAATGTGGCCAAGCCGGATTCTATTTCAAAATTTGATTTCATCAAATTATTCTAAAATATGGAATCCAATTTTTATTTCTTTTCTTCACCTGACATGTAGGAGTATTTTCCTTCCCTTTTCTTGATTTTTAGGACCCTACATCCACAATGTATTTTCCTTATGATGGTTGGTCAGGTATGTATTTAAGATAGTTAAAACTTGATAATTACTATGTATTCCCACTTGTATAATATATATATTGACCCAAGTAGGTTAGTATAGGAATTTGATTCATTAGTGATAAACCAAATAATTTGTGTCTTTGATACTAGTTCTGAAAATGATATAGGTTCAGTTATATAAAGTGGTAAAAAATATGTATTTGGTTCCCCCAAAAAGCTTCACAGTGGAATTATAGTTAACTAAAACTTCTGATTATATTATATTTAAAAAAGATCATTATAGAAATCTGAAATTATAAATATGACTAAAATTATGATTCTTATGGGGGAAGTCCCATTTGAAAATGCTCAGTGAGAATCAGTTCCCTAATTGGTGAATGGTTTGGCATGTTATTACCGAGACATAGATATGGAAGACCTATAGTAAGTTTTTTGGTATGTGAGTTTCCTTGTGATGATAAATATCTGAATAGAGTGTTGTTTCCCCTGAGTTATGACGTATGAATAATGTGACTTATTGGATAGGTGGAGTAACCTACTTATTAGAGATTAAAATTAGTATACTTTTAGTTCAGGTGTTATTGATTAGATTAAATATGATATGTATGAGGGAAACTTGAGTGAGGGGTTATTCATGGTGTGTGAGTGACCTTTAAAACAATAATCTTAGAAGGGGGATTTGGGTTATGGGATTTGTATAGTAGAGGTGTTGTCAATTATATGCAATAAACATATGAGGTGATTTAGGATTTCATAACAAAATACACTTATGATGAATTGGAAATTAAGGTGATATTTAGATCGGAATGACCCATAGGTTTCCTTACCCAAGTAATTTTTAGTTTGATTCATGATGAGATTGTAGATCATAATCAGTGATGGTCATATCTAATTTGAATAGATAATGGAATGATACTTATTGTTTTGGGATGGCATTAGTGGATGTGTTTTTTTTCCCTAGACCATTTCTTATTTAAAATTTAAATTGTTTATAAGGTGTGATGAGGGTGCTCTGGTTAGAAGTGATGACACAAGGGGTCACAATAAATTATTTGGAATATGTGCAAGCCTTTAATTGAAAATGTGAAAATCATGGGTGTGCGACTCAGGTCTAGTGATCACGTGGTACTAGAGTATACACTAGTCGAGCATAGATGAGACCATTGTAGTGAATTATATTTTCTTGTGGTTCCTTTTTTAATTATGGAATATTTATCAATAATGTTCTAATCAATTAATAACATATTCTACGAAAATGTGGTGGACATTTTTACCCATGTTTTCTAATAAAAATCGGAAGTGTCTCTCAATGACAGAAGATACCTAAAAAGGGATTTGGTTTGGTGAATTAACCAATGAATATTGATCCTTGTAAGGTATTAATTGTATGGTTGATAAAGTCTCTAATGGAGAAACACATGCATTATAATAGAACATGGTGTGGTTGTTCTCGTGGACTGGTGAAAGAGATGCCAAAATGTGCAGAGTTCATCGTTGGCCATTTGAGGTTGTGACTAGATTTACTAGATGAATTTAAAAAGGTATCAAGGGTGAACTTCCAATGAATATAGTATGTGTTGTGAATTATGTTTCATATTATCGATTAGGTGTTTGTGGGATGGCCATTTCTAGTCATTATGGGAGGTAAGGGATTGAGAATGGGTTGATGAGTAATAATCCCCTATGGGTAGGGTTGTGGATGTAACGAGTTTGATTGATGGATAGTCAATGTAACCTTTTATTTCCAGAGAGTAAATGAATATTATTTATCTGTTCACATGAAAAATTCAAAATTTTGAATTAGGGTGAGGTATTGGATGTAGCCCATAAATTGTCATCGAGATCCTATAGTTTGGTTTGATTTGAGGGTATATCGATGAATGGATTATTGGTGATCGTGGAAAGAGCTTGATAAATTATTTGGATGCTGGGTGACTTTATTGTGGAATTACACCAAGTGGAGTGTTTGAAAACTGGTGTAAGTGTTAGGTGATAACATGATTCCTTTGAGAGTTAGGAAAATGTGTCTAGGATATGAGACATAACATCGATAGGTGTGGATGAGAATACATTATAGAGGTCAGATAAAGATGGCCCGAATGCATTTTTTGTGTATATTTTGATGATATAGATCAGAAACTACGTTTGGTACATTATATTTTCTATGAGATAGTTTTTATGGGGATAATATGATGGTTTTGAGGAACATTTGGTGTGTATGATCCATCTTCTTGGATAGTGGAAATCGAACTAGTTCAAATCAGATCCAAGTATGAGATCCAATATATAGTTATAGATAATTAATTCTCATATTATTGGGTGTGGTAAGATAAAATAACACCAATAATTTCATTTTATAGCTAATAATTTTATTTTAGAAAGAAATTCAACTTGTGAGGGGCACCATTAATCACAACTAGCCTTATGTGTTAAGTCATATAGTGAGAAGCATCGTAATACAGATGACAAGTTTATTAATGATACCATAGTGACTAAACATATATAGCTGTAGTAGGGAAACATTATAGTGTTTATTTGATGGTTATTAGTGGTGGATTTGGATTTCCTGAATAGTAAAAATCATGTTCGGAGTGGTAAAATTGGAGATCATTTGATGTTTTGAGGATGAATGTAGTGAATTAACCATGAATTCACAACATTTTTAGGTCAAGAATAAGCGATGCAAACTATAAGATATTTTTAGTGTTAAAAGGTTCTATGGTGGAGAGGTTGTAAATTCATTGTCCTTTTTTTAATTCTGATAGCCTAAGGTAGTTTTAATATTGAATATGGTGTGGGATTACTTTCAATGACCAAGATTCCAAAAAATCATGTTATTTAACTTCTCAAAGAGATATTATTTATTATTGTTTGATGATTATTGAATTACACAAGTGTTCAAGTAGATGTTACAGTAGTGTAAAGGTTGTAGCATTGTTGAAATGCTTGAGAAATCGACCATTCATATTATAATGGGTGGAATTAAATTCATTAATGGATTTCATCTGATTATTTCAGGCCATGAATGGGTGTAATAGATGGAAGACCCCCTACCTTGAGCTATTAATACTATTAACTTATGGTTCACACTATGAATGTTTTGAGGCAAAGGGATAACTTCTATACATAGTGTGATTCACATAATAAACCACACAGTTCACACTATGGATGGTGTTCGGTGGTGTTTATAAAACATGAGAGAGGAATTATTTTTGCAATATTGTTTTGTCAGTTTTGGGGGGATTTGTGCGATGGGGGGAGAACATTTTTGAAATAATCTCCCCCCCTAGTCCTCTCTCAATCCCCACCATCTTAAATTATTATAGGTTCACTTTTTCATTTATTCATGGTGAGCCTATTCCCCATTATCACCCTTTCAGGGTTTCTATTATTTATCTCTAATTTAAAATGCCTCCTACTATGGTTTAGCGATGATTTCCACCAAAACATAGTAGAATATATTTATGTTCTAGGGGACTTCCATATATCACAATTAAAAGACCAATATATATGGAATCCACACTCCATATTACATCATTTAGATATAGGTACCCCTCTATTGGGATTTTCAATAGTTTTTTTGTAAATTAAAAACAATTTATGGATGAAATTTTAGCGAGTGATGTGGTTTATCTATATTTTTGGTTCATGTGTGGGTTGGAAGTGAACCACATATAGTTGTGATTATGTATGGTGAGTAGAGGTCACTCAGTTTGGTTCTGGGTTTCATTTTTAACTAAATTAAATAGAAAATTAATTTTTCATTTCTTTTTATGAGTTAGGTGTTCAATTATAAATATTTATAACTAATTATTGGGAACAACGGATTAAAATAGGACACTAGGATATTGATGCAATCATTTAGTGGACTTGGATAAGACCTGGAAAAAATGGTCAGTGCTATTCGAAATTAAATTAGTATTGGAAATATTTATTGAAGTGGTAATTACTCACATTTCATTTTGCATAGGGTATTATATTGAATATATATGTAATTTGGTTATGATGATTATCAACCAGGGATGGTCAACCTATTAAAATTTTATTAATTTTTTAAATAATAAAAAATACGTATGTATATATTGAAAATATTTCAGGGGCTGTGAGAGAATCTTGTGAACTGGATGGATGTTTAGTCACCAGTGGTAAATACATTAATTATGGATGTATGCCTTGAGACATTGAATACCTTAATGGGTGTGACATGACTATGTGAATGTGGTGTCTCTAGAATAGGATCCATAAACTATTCCTTTTATAGTGGAGTGTTGTGTTGGGACAACTAGTGAGTGCGGTCCATGTCGAAACCCTTATATTACATTAAATCAATAGGCTAGTCTAGGTGAGCATTGGGAGACTATTTCTCACCCATTGAGATTTGATACTTTGGTCAGTAAACCCTATGAGGACCAGTGGTTAGGTAGTGATATCTAACATACCATAGATGATAAGTCATGTGAGATGACAAGTGTTCTATCTCTTGATATCGATGTCAAAGAGGATTATATTATGATGCTAGTGATGTAGTGTTTTTATCTTGATAGTTCCAAGGGAAACCATGCACCCTGAGTGATGGGTTCACCTGAGATCTTTCATTGTGATAAATGGACCAATGCGGGGTTTTTAGTTTATGGTGTGACTTAGGGGATCCTGGAGGACTACCTAGTAATATTTTTACCCCATAGAGGGTAAATTTAGTAATAGTTAGTAATAATTTTTGGTTTCATCATAGAAACCAAATTGGAAATATGAAATTTTTATGGAATAGATGATAATAGTCAAGGACCATAAGAGGCTGACCATAGATAGGTGAGTGATGTTTGAGTGGATGACCAACCTCATCGAGATGCATAAAAGAGATGAATCAAGATAGATTCCCTACCTTTGGAGATATTTTAAGATAAAATGTAAACTTGGATGTTATATTCGGATATGGAAATCATGCATAATAATTAGTTTCTTTTCTTCCTATTAGGGTGTGGATACACCCTTGATTCTCCAGATGGATTTATTCCAAACAAGGAACAAACAAGAGTTTCCAAATGTCAAGATTTCTTAGAAGGGAACTACATTGATTTACTAAATGGTATGATTTATTTTTATTAAATTCTTATAAAATAAAAAATAAATTATTTTCTTGAAAGGGATCTCCTGTGTGTTTTGGTATGACTTTATTTCCCAATATGGTGTGGATATACCCATGAGTTAACAAATAACCTGATTTACTAGGAGATTACATATACACCCATGAATCTTTGGATGATTGTTTTAATTGTATTGGAGAATATGTCTATATTTTTTGATGAGAAATATTTGGGTGATGATATTGGATGGAAACAGTAACCCAATGAGCGGTTTTCATACCATTGGATTCCTAGGATATTATCTTAGAATATGGTTTATTACACTAATGCTACTAGTTTTCCTATGAGTCTCTTATAAGAATCGACCATGGGCTTGATAGTGGTTGGAATTATTATAATACATAGTCAGAGGGACCTTTTTACTAGTTCAAGTAGGATTGGGTCCATATTGGGTGACACGTTTGAACAATAATAATAAGAATGGTTTTTTATTTAAACTTTCAAACTATCATGTTTATATTTTGAGCATATTCCTTGTGTAATGGCTGTGTTTGGTACCATATTAGTTGTTAAATAATGAGATGTACTCACACATTGTTCGAGAGTCTATGAAACATGGGTAATCATGCTGACTTCACCATTCATAAGTTCGATTGGGAAATGGCTCAATATTTGATCATTCATCTAGTTAACTTAGAAAGAGATAGGATATTGATGAGTTACATAGTAATGACAATAGGAATGAATTTATATTATTATATATCATCTTTTTAGGTCATAATCACTGTATATGATCCATCATATGCTGGTATAACCATAAGTGTGTTTGAATTATTTATTCCACATTAAATATGATGTAGTATAATGTTTTATTTCTTCTACATACATTGATATTATATTTTTTATGATTAGTAATTATTTTATATTATTAAGAACATTTTTATAAAGGTATAATATGACCACAATAACACCATAACACCCCATTCATAGATATCATCATCTAGGGTTGAGGGAGTTATGCCTGAGGTCATATGGGGACCTGATCTCGTTATATTTTAGAGTGAACTTGGACGTGGATGTCACAACCTTCCACCAAATTTCATTAAATTTTGCTTCTTGTCATCATTTATTGAAAACAATTATATAGGTTCTAACAAAAATTACCATCCATGAGTTTTAATCATATCAATAAAAACCCCATAAATCTTAAAAATAACATAAAATATGTTCTAAATTATTATTTTTATTCTGTAAATTCATTTTCAAAAGTATTTATTCAGTATATACAAAACATGAAGAATAAATATTAAATTAGATGTGATTTTTTATATACCACATGATGTTTATATTACATTCACCTGATAAATTAAAATCTTTATATGAGGACTAGATTCCGATATTCCATCCACTTTTTATATACATCATATTTCAAGAATAGAATCATAATACAAATTAATTCCCATTCCTCATGTTATGAATTTTTAATTAATAATGTAAAATGATACTAATTATTTATCATTAATAATGATACCCCATTTTTTAACAACAATATATTTTTAATTTAACCAATTTTCTACAAAATTTTATATTTTATTAATTATTAACATCATTAATAACTCCTCAAAAGAAATTATCTTCTCTAATGAGATAAAATTTATTTTAGTTTTATATTTCTACATACTTTATGTTTTAACCATAGATCATACATACTGTATAATTTATAATTAATCGTTATCAATTATATGAATGTTATATAATATTTATTTCAATTTGAATAATGTGAATAATATGAATGTTTAAAAAATGTCTTTTAACTACTTTTTTAAATTGTTTTTAGGAAATTATTTAATGTGGAACATCTATTAATAACACCACTTATGTAGAATTCCATTTTTTCACTTCAATTTCACCAACCATAATTTCCTTCTATATATAAATTGTTAATGTGAGATTCATCTAACTTATTTAATTTAATTTTAATATAAATACAACATATTAAAAATCAAATTATTTTATTCCATATTATCCATTGTATCTATTTCCTATATATTCATTTCTCTCCAAATTATTTTCTTCCATATCTAGGATTATTGATATATATAATCAAACACATGTTATTGGTTACCTATTATATAATTTTAAATATATTAATTTCCTACAATGAGATAAATAATCATTTCTTCAAAATTAATGTTTCATTTTGATAACCTAACTTAGGTTTATTGTTCGAATATTGATTTTTTAACTCCTCATTTACTAAAATTTGTTCATTAATGTCTATCTATATATCTATGGTGTATAAAATTAAAACATCTACAGAAAATCCCATATTTGTTCATTTATAGGGTGAATTCTAATATTTTTTCATTATATATATGAATGACTTAAAAACATAAATCCATAGAGTGTCCCTCAAAACAAAAACCAATAGACTCATTTATATTTTTTTCAAATTTATTATTACTTTATAGTTTGGAATGAAATTTTTTATTATTTAATGGTTATATATAATTACCCTAAGAATCACCATAAATTTATGCAGTGAAAATATATTCACTTATCAAAATATTATATTCTCTTTGCTTCAAATGAGTCCTTATCACCTTAAATTCTGAAATAAATTACTCACTGATGTTATATTTATATTAAAGTTTTTTCTTGATTCAATTAATTTTATTTTTTGGATTCTTCTTCTTATCTATACTCTTTTACAATTATTTGGTAATTTAATTCAATAGCTTATTCTAATATGTTATATTCATCTTAATACGATGCATTAACTTATTCGAATAAATTATTTTTGATTAATTCATTGATTTTCTAAAGTGAAGTATACTATAAATATTGATTCCAATGTAATACCAATTAAAAAAAAATTACCCTTTCTTTTATGTTATGGTAGATTAATTAATTTTATTGAAGCACTCCACTATATGTATACTCTTTTGATACAAAACTAGAAAAATCCCTTTTTCTTCAAAAGTATCACCCTATTTTCCATGTATTATATGAGAAACGATAATCTAAAATTGAAATATTTATTGATATTTTATTGATATTTTTTTATATTTGGAATATAAATATGATTTTATACTATCTGAGTGTCACACAAATTTAAATCATTATTATTTTCTCTTTTACTTGATTATTTTTAAAATATGTTTTTCATAATAATTATCATGAATGAATTATTTATAAAATTATTTCTTTTAATAATTACTAATGGAGTTATGAAATATTACCTAAATATAGGATTACCATATGCCTTTTTTAATGTGTCCCTCATCTCAAAATTAGTGTGAAAATGAATGATGGATTTAAATTCATTATTATTTTTAGAATAATTATAATTATTTAGGCCATTTTAACTATAAAATATCTTCTTTTGTGTCATAAACTCTCTCTTTATGTGTTTGAAAATAAATTTAATAATAAAGTATCTTAAAAATATCATGAATAATGGAAAATAAATAAAAAATAAAATTATTCTTAAATATTTCATAGATAACACATACATAGATAAGATATTTACACTATTAATCTATATGTGGCAAAAAAATATAAAACATATATTACATATTGAAATCCATGAAAATTACATTAGTATTTGATACCAATTATTTAGACCAATGATATAAAAATAAGGGCCTAATTATTTTTATAGGATGAAGGGTGAATTATATAGATCATTGTTTTAAAATCATTCATTTAAATGGATCCATAGATCTAATATTGTTACATAATTAAAAGTAATACATTTCAATCAGTCAAACATTCAATTCACATATGAATGGAAATCATAATAATAAATTAAATAACATATGAATACAAATATTTTGATTAGTTAATTCAACCTTGGAAACATATAGGGGGCATATATTCAATATGTACCAATATTTAAAATCCATTATAACAAATCGTTCTTTGGGATAAAATAATTTATGATATGATCAGTCCACACTTTGGTGAACTCCCTTTGTGGGGATTTGAGGATAGATCACTACCCATATAGGTCACCCACCCTTATTTATTCTCAATTAATTACATTTAGTGGGGTAACCAATAGAATATAAATTTGAATTTATTTTCTAGATCAATATACAAAACTAATAATAATTTCACTATTGATCAATATTTTGCGCTTTAATGTTTTCCAAGATCATCCATTACATTCAATAGTAGAAATATATTGAACTCCACATGAGGTTAGTCTTTTCTATATATTTAAACCGTTCTGGAAAAAATAATACATTCTTATTTTGAGAGTCTTGGTGATGGCCATTCGTTATATAAACATTTATCATTAAAAAACTCCTTCTTGATATCTGTTATTTTTTTATGGATAATGTATTAGTGTTATGACATAAATGAGAATATATCTCAATGATACCATGGATAATGATATTTTGTGCCTCTCAATAACTAGATAATGAAAATATTATCTTACTCAATTGGATCTCTCTCTCTCTATCTCTTTCTATTTTCTACTCCCTATAATCTAGTACTACAATAAACAAGAATTATATAGTCTTATTTAATATTCCAAAATTATTATTAATAGTAAATATTGATCCACATTAATTAGATAAACTACTGTCATCTTGTGTTACATACATATTAAATGGGTGGTCAAAATTAACTAATTGGATTGGGAAATGATATTTGAAAATTTTACACAATATACAGTTAATATAATATAGGTGTAACATTTAATACTTTATTTAATAGATTTAGGTAATTTATTTGGGTGATATTAATTTATGAAATATTTTCCTTGTTAATATGTTAGTTTTAGTATATTAACTATCATGGATTTAATTAAATTATTTTAACATTTAAAATATTTTTTTTATGATAAAAGAAAAAATATTTCATGGAGAACTTATAAAAAATAATTTTCAATGATATAATATTGATAATTTAGAATATAATTTGAAAACATGGAATTGGAAGTTGTAGGTTGTGGAAAGATATAAATAATTTCCAAAAAAAAATCATGGTATGTGTCAACGTCACAATGCATAATGTGTGAGAAACATAGTAAAATTGAAATTAACCCTAATGAGGTGCCACATAATGGTATCTTTTTCATTTTAAGTAGAGAAGGAAGATTATAAAACACATCATTATTAATGCTTACAAATATTGAAATTTTAGATTAGAAAATATTCTTAATTCAAACTATTCTAGATAATATAGGTACATTATTTTATTTGAATACATTGGTAATTTTAATATAATAGATATATAAAATAGACCATGATGATTGTGGTTACATAATGATTTTATGTTTGATAAAAAACATAAATAAATAGAAGCCAATATTAGAGTAAGTGAATATAATTGATGAAAAACATTAACTAAGACTTATTTTTAATGTGATTATACTTTATTGGTAGTAGGTAAAACATAGAATATGCCTCTACCATGTTAAATGTGAATCCGTTCATGGGGTTTTATTAAATATTGGAGGAGGGGTAAAAATATTTTTTGTTGGAAATTATTAATAATGTGTAATTGATTTGTTAATTTATTTTATATCTGATAATTGTATGATTAAGATCATATACTATATCATTTTATAATTTTGTTTATTTAATGACATTGAGAATACATTATTTATATAAATATAAATATTTAATGTATGATCTTTAATTTTTATTCATATTCTTGATTAAAGAATGAGTTTCAACAATATATATTTATATATTTTCTCAACTAACCTAATTAATTTATATTTAAAATAACATATACATAAAAAGGGTTGATTTATTAAATTTATAACGAAGAAAATACCATGGGTTTTTTATAATTTGATACAACAATGAAAATAAATCAATTAAATCTACTTAAAATTTAACTAAATCTTTAATAATAATTTATAATTATTAGTAAAATTATCATCAATAAATATATCCAATAATAATTATTTTTATGAAACTAATTTTAGTTTTATTTTTTAGTCTTACACTTTTTATCAATTTAATGATCTAGGTACCATAGATTATCATTGGTATTGAATTCAGGAAGACAGACAGACAGACACACACACAGACACTATTTTACCTATTTTCCAATGATAGAAATAGTTAATATAAATATCTAAATTTGTACCTTATTTTGAATTAATTGTACCATATAGGTGGTATTCATTTTTGGCCATAATATTAAGGAATAATTTTAAATAGTTCAATATGAGAATAATTTTATTTGGGAAATTTGTTTCTTATATTTTTTATATTATTTATCATTTAGTTATGTTTGGTTTTATCATTAAGAAAATTTATTGATTAAATATTTATGTTACATGAACACTCAATTTGGGATAGTTTCACTATATTCATAGATGATATTCTTGAATGTTAATCGAACACTAAAAACTATTTATGGGAAAAAGAGAAAGGGTGCTACCATGGTAGGAGTTGATCGACCTCAAAAATATTTTTTTTTCAAAATAGGATATTAGAGGAAATAAAAATTAATATTTTATATTTTACAATCATGTATGAGGGTATAATCAAGAATAATTTTTTAGTTGTTTATATAATTTTTTGATAAAGCATATGAATAATTAATAGATCTCTAATTTAATATAAATTATTAAGAAACCAAAATATTATCTAAATGTACAATATAAAATTTTTATAAAAACTGATAATCATTTTATATTTAATGGTTTCTCTAATAATGTGGAAAGGACAATCTATTTTCAATAATAATTATGAGAAAATTTCATATATTAGATAAAAATCATAGAACCATGTTCCATCAGACAATAAGATAATATAAAAAAATATTCCAAACAAAATTCATTACTCTAATTTAAATTACATTTCTCTATTTTGATATTTTAAAATTTAAATCATTTGAAAGAGATTCAACTAATATATCGTTAAATAGGGTTAAAGAGTTACAAAAAAATCATTCATATAATGAAAATGATATTTATTTAATCATTAAATCATTTTACAAATATATTTATGAACCTAATTTTCCAATCATGGACATTTCTGTGGGATAGTGATTTATAATAGAATTACAATGAGAGCATCATAATTTATTTGAGGGAATTTAAAGAAATATTTTTCATTGTAAATCAATGGATTTTAATCCAATAATTGGTTCTCATATAGTATATGGATCAATAACCATCCATGAATATTAAACTTCAGCGATAAACACCTCCATAAGTTCAACAAGTCATAAACCATTTATATATATTTATGGTAATCATAAATTATGGTAATTATAAAAGGGATAAATACATTTTAGATGGAATATATATGTAAAAAAGTATTATTTGTGCCTAAATGTCCACAAATGGTTGGATCCCTATATCTTTAACATTATAATAAGTAATGAATATTAAAAATCAAATAAGATAATTAAGAAAATCATAGACAAAGAAAATTATAACATAATGTATTTTTTGAAGCAAAGATTTTAGATGAGAATTTTTTTGAATGTTTCAATGGGAAATATTCCATAATAACTAAATCATTTGTTCGAAATAATATTTTAAGCTGATAAAAAATCCCCCAAATAATAATTTAATTCCATTACCTTAGGAAGTGGGACAATTATTAAAAATATTATTAAAAAAGTACAGTAACAAAATGAAATAATATATAAAATGGATTGGAAAGGTGTGTATTATAGTAATGAAAAACGGTTTAATGAAAAGTATAAATTAAGATAAATAGATCCACTACCATTTAATCCACCGTTAACATCACTATAGACAATCATGCAAGGGATAATTGAATAAAAATAGAGTAATCATATAGAGAAATCCAAGGAAATCCATAATAAAGTTTCTTTTATTATTTATTTAGTGAATTTCCCCACCTATGTGACGTTTAAAATGTATTTGGTTGCAGAATAAAAATAATATTATGGATATTTATATGATTATTCTCACAGGGGATTGTTTGGATATGGTTTTAAATTATTTTCATAAAAATAAAATAATCCTATATAATTTTTTACACCATATCATATTTGATCAGGAAAATTTTGAGAAGACTTGTAGGATTTAAGTGAAGCTTTTAACATAATCTCATATTAAAAATTGATGATCAGGGGGAGGGTGTATGATTAAATTGTATCCTAAAAAACATCATTATAGTTCAAAGATAAAATATTCAAATTAACATATAGTTTCATTGAATATTTTTTAGTTAAGGTAGAAAAATTCTATTTCTAAAATAATTTTAATGCGATGGACATGAAAGAAGAATGAAAACCCATTATTATTGGATTATAAATAATAATAATTGGAAATGAAATTATAAGTGAAAAATATGTGGGATTCATGCTTTTTAGATAAAGAATAAATTGGAATTAAATATTTACTGGAAATAAAAAAATAATAAAGTATAAGAGGATTTACAGGAGGAAATCATGGTTTTTTCATATGTTTTTATGATTGAGAAAATTAATGTACAAGAAGATACAAAAAAATCATCAACTACAATTAAATGTATAAAAGTGAGAGAGTATAGCTTAAATAATGAAAGGTGATGTTGAGTTTCAAAAAAGAATATAATATACAAATCTCTAATCTTTAAAATTAAAGGTTAAAGTTGTCCAATAATTATTTATACCAATATTTAACATTTTTTCATGAATATATAATAAAATAAGTCTTGGAATTATTTTAATAATGTAAATTCTAAATTAAAAAAAATAAATCCAAATTCAATGGAATATTTAAAGATCATCATATAAGATGTTTAAAACAAAAGACCATTTATTGATTAGGATAAGGTGGCCTATTTCAAATATAATTTATCCTATAAAAATTTTAGGAATTAAAATACCTAGATAAAATACATAAAATAAAGATATTTTATGAGGAAACATGAATTTTTCTTATAATGAATTAGTTTTTAAGAGTTATTTTTGAATTTCTATTGGAAGTTGAAATAAAGATAGCTTAATTTTACTGATATAAATTTAAATGTAACTAGTATTTTCACATGATTAGTTTCATTTATTGGGCCCATTATGGTGAGAAAGAATATATAGAGGGAAATAAAATAATTAGAAATATCGATAATAGAAAGGGGTGTACTAATTCCAAATCCTAATTTTTTTACATTCCTTCATTTTTTTCTTCATATTCTTTTGAAATTAGAAACTATTATGACACACTTTTACCATAGAAATATTTTAATTTTTTTAAAAGAGTCATAAAAATACTTTTATAACATAGGTTAAGAAACATATTAGTAAATTTTAATGTGTAGGATGATGAGTAAATTAGAGATGGTAATATTAAAAATATTGTATAGTAAACCCATTATTTAAGGAATTTTTTTATATTTTTAAATGTTTTTTCTCAAATCCTTGATTGAAAATAATTTTGGTTCGAAAATATAAAGGAACTATTTGGAGAGCGGATTACACATTTTTAATTTTTAATTTTTCCTAAGAATTTAGAATACTTTTTTCTTAAATTTTTTTAAATTACATTTAACACATTTTTGAATTACCTTGGATTTATTTAATTTTGGTATACACATCATTCACATTTTACTAATATAATTAGCATAAGGATCAAATTTATGGTGTGAACTATTGTTCATGTATTAGTTAGACTTCCATAGGTTAGTTGAATATTTTAATGATCATTCAAACTAATTATGAGATATTTTTCTAACCAGCTAAAATATCTTAGAGTGGTGGTAAATTAAAAAGGTATTTGGGATTATAATCTTTTTAAATAAATTAAAATTATTTATAAAAAATTAATAAATGGGAAAGAAATAAAAATTGTTTTGAATTATATTTCCAATTTCTATTTGGATGAGAAATTATTGAAATTAAATATCTAGTGAATATTTGTTTGTCCCATATTAAAATAAGTTTAAATATAAATTTTAATGGATTATGTAATGCATGGATGAATTTTTAATTTGAAAAATGGTGATAGTGAATATGTATTTATTTATACATAAAAGAGTTATTTACATTGATAATTATTTGATATTCATTATATATGGTATTTATGTTTGATTGTGATGAATTTTGTTGTTCACCCCACCCAAAAAACCCAAAAATGATCATTGTATTATTATATAAGAATAAGATATAAGTAAATCCAATAATGAAGGATTGAATAGTTTATTATTCTTGGTAAACAAGATACAAAATTGAAATTCTCATTACATTTTAAGAAATAAAATACACAATGATTTTTATTTATAAATTACATTATTACCATTAGAGTATCCATTCATATCAATAACAAAACACATCCATATATCCAAGGGAAAATAAAAACATAATAATAGGGTGAGATCATATTGTCATTAGGGTAAGAGTACCATGATTTCTATGAATAAATAAAGAATAATCAATATGGAATGGTAAATTAATTAAAACGCTAAAATTTAATTAATAATTTGAGAATAATATTCTAGAAAAAAGTGATGATGAAATAATTTTCTATAAATAATAACATAATATTGAATCATAAAAATATATATTCTAACTAATCGAACAATCAGATGGTATATCAATAACTAAATTCATAAGGATGGAATGAATAACTCTAAAAATCTAAAAAATACCATCAATTCATCGTTCAATGAAATGTAATTAAATAAAGTACGTGTTCTAATACATCTATATGAATGGTCAAATCCTCAAAAAAACCAAATCTAGTTTGTCTTAGGAGACCCATACATGCATCGAGGGGCCATAGTAGGCCCCACCCATCTCTTAAATGTTCAAATGCATTCCTACTGTGCAAGTGATGATAAATAATGAAAATAAATTTTATTATTTAAATTATATTATGAAATTAAAATAATTTCTTGAATTAAGACACATAATCATAATTTATCTATAGTTTGTTAATTGAGACTACATTGTACATACCCAGTAATACTGATCATAAACAATCTGAAAAAATAATATGGTCGGTATCATTGGAGTATGTCCCTATTAAATAATATGTTACATAAAAATATTTATTATAATATAGGAAATGTTTTTTAAATATTCATTTGAACATTCCTTGTGAAAAATAAAGGTTATTTTAAAATCACTCATTTTATTTTAAAACAAGAAAATTTATAAAATATTTTCAAACATATTTTATTTAAAAATCACATTTAAAACCAACAAATCTATAAAATATATTGATAAAAAGTTTATTAATGAAAACCTATAAACATTATAATCAAGATTAATAAGAATTCTTTTCATGACCCCAAGTAATTCCATAAATGTCGTATAAGTTAAAGAGAACAATATTTTTGAAATATTAAATGCATAGAAAAGTTATTAGTTCATAAAATTACAAGATGATTCATTTAATGCTTTTTTTAAAATTATATAATTATTAATTAATATTAAAAAATCATTTGGTGGTTTTTAAAACATGTCAGAAAACATTTTTAGTAATCACTATTTGGGAACAAAAAGAATATTCAACCAATGAGGGAAATGATGTTGGATTTTCTTAATCCTATTATATAATAATGATTTGGGAAATTGAACTATTAATTGAATATATTCATTAATAACAATGAGTAAATTTGTTTGAATTTTAAAATATAAATATCAACTAATTCCCCCAATGTACACTTACAAAACAATCTCGAATAATGATGAGATTACGAAATATGAAATTCTCACTTTAAAAACTTTTATATCATAAGCCTTATGAAATGGATAACATTAAATTAAATATTACCTAACAAGAATAAAAACTAATCCATGACAGGGTATATAAAAATTAATTTATATAAAACACACAAAATAAATAAATGGTGAATATGGTGTGTTCCACATGAGGGTAAAAGTAACATGAGAAACCCATAGCACGAGTCTGAATCATAATGTACATTCTCTATCTTACATATTAATAAAATTATGATCATTATTTAATTCATTAAAAAACATTTTTAATGTTAGTTTACTTTTATTTCTTCAATTACCATACCATATATGATTACATAATCATTTATGTGTATATCTGATGTTTTTATAATATTTTTCTTAGGTCTCAAAAATGAATTTAGTGGGATGACTGTAGTAAAAAGGTCACTATTTAAAAATATATAGTAAATAATAATAATTAAATAATTTTCATATTTATACATCTATTAATCCATTAATACGATTCATTAATTATGGTTTTTAAAACTGAACTACATTAAAATCATTGAGATGGTAGGTTGTACATATACATTAGTAATGTTTCCAATTTACAATGAACATTATAGAAAGAAGGTAATAAGTATTTTATATTTTAATAATGATAAAAATATCATATATACTGTATATTTGTTTTAATATACTTATTTTTAGCATCCACATGGTGTGGTGATGAAATTGGATTCACATTACCTTTTGGAGGTGGTAGTCCACACATACATGAACGATGTTATAATTTTAAGTGAAAAAAATAAAATAATGTATTTTAAGAATGAAAAATTTGTAATTAATATCATAATTATTCAATTTATATCATATATAAAAATTTACTATATCCTTATTACGATCCATTTAAAACATTTGTGAAAATTGAATCACATTGCTTCACGAGGAGGTTGTCTGATGTACACACGAGGGATGTTATGATATCCACTGTGGAAGGGAAATTAAAAATATATATATTATATAGTGACTTATTTGTTATAATTATGTGATAAATATCATATATATATATATATATATTAAATAGCAGTATACCTTATCATGAGTGGTGGTAATGACAAAATGATTGACACTGGTTCATGAGGTTGTAGTCCACCGTAAAACCAAATGATTCTTTTATTACACATTTTATTGAAGTGAGGATAGTTTTAGGTATTAATATTAACAAAATTATTCTAATATTAAATAAGATACTATTATTATTATTTCATGACAATTTAATAATAATTTAATGAGTTAAAGGAAGAAATAAAATAAAAAATCTTGATGAAGAACTTTACCACTTCCTTGGGTAACCTCCTTATAACTTCACTAAAATACTTCAAGGGTATATTTATGAGAAAATAAGGATTATTGAATGATAGAATCAATTTATGGATTTGATTTGGATTTTTTTGGTAGACATTAAAGGGTTTTAATTTGTTAAAAATAGAGAATATGGGGCGTCATTTTATACCTCAGACGGGCGTCACACATGTAATTTTTTTAAGAGAATGGTGTTACAAAATTATTCACAAGAAAATGGTAAAAATGGAGTATTTGAGAGACATAGAAATAATAGGTTATAAATATGTCCAAAAATAATAATTTTAACATGTTTATAGGCCATTTTTAACCTTCTCGTTTCAGTTTAACCCTTGGAAAATCAGTTATTACCTTAACTACTATAAATAATTTTTAATTTTTTTACATTTAATTTTAGTTAAAAAGTAATTTTAATTTATTAGAAAATATAAATTTTAATTAACACTAATATGAAATTTATTTATCCAAATTCTTTTAGAATAAGTGGAAATATTTAATTTAAAATTAATCTCACGATCACGATAAGAAAGTTTCTAAATAGAAGACATTAAGAAATTTACATTTTTTTCTCAAAAATCTATATAAAAGTTATTTTAATAATTTAATATGGATTAATAGATATATATTAGAATAAATTTTACATTAAAACCAATTTAAAATATAATTATAGACAACTTAAAAAAATGTCATTTTCCAATTAAAATTCAGTATTTGTCAGTATTCATTAAAACATTAGACATTTTATAAAAATACAAAAAATTAATCCTAATATAATTTTGATAAATTTTTTAAAAAATGAATTTAATTTTTAAAATTTATTTTCTAAAATTTTAATATATAAATTATAAATTATGTGTAAAAAGTTGGAATAAGCCACCATTTAAGAAAACATAGTTTATAAGGAAACATTTCATATTATTTGGAATGGTTTTAAATTTTTCTATAATAAATAGATTTAAATTTTATTCATTATAAACATGTGAAAAAGGTATACATTAATTATTTTATTTAGCAATATTCATACCCATATAGACAACTTCTATGTTATAATGGTCATTTTTAAATAATAATATTTTAATAGAGTATCATCTTTTTTTCAAACCCAGTTTTGTGTTCATTACAAGTAATCTAATATATTGATTTTATTTAAAAATAAATATATCATAAATTATCAGGGTGTTATATTCAATTATATTCTTGGTTTTTCATGTTATGCATGATATTGAAAATGATTTTACTTTTAAAAAATCTCAGGGTGTAACATTATATCCCCTTAAATAAATTACATCCTCGTAATTTAACATTGATATCAGTAATCAAGGGTGATTCATTTGAAAATACCTTTATTTAAATCATATATCATGAAAAGTTATGATAAGAAATACTCTTTATGTGAGATAAATGAAATACAAAGGGTCATATGGAATGAAATATAACTTGTTTTCTATATATGAGACCATTGGTGGAAAGTGAATATGCTGTGTAATGAAGCAATCATTTATAAAAAAACTCCCCTTCTAAATTAATTAAATGTATTATTTTTTATAACATGGTTATAGAAAATAGATATACTTAAGTCGTTTTATTTTATCGCATCATATCTAAAACACCGTTATGAATATTTAGGTTTGATAGTATAGCTTTTGAATAATGATCAAATGATATATATAAATATATGGATTTAATAAATCCAATTGGCATGGAAAAAGTAAGTGACGACCTCAGCAAGTAGGACCATACCCTATAAAGCCCATTTCTCAGAGATACCAAGGGATATTTCATCTATATAATTTTTCCTTGACCAATATCCTTATGAGATCTAACAACTTACGAATAAGAAAAATCATTTACGGGAGAAGTTCAATCTCATTGAAATGAGGACCCAAATCATGTATGATGATCCACACCATTAAACTATTTCCATCACGCACCTTACCATTAGGGTGTATTCAGGAGTCATAAAGGGTTATGTATCAAGACCATAATAACATGAATATATATATATACACATATTATATTTTCAATAGAATAATGTTTTTTTCATATCATAACTTTATGAATGATTTTACATTTTATACACTAATTTTTTTAATTAGTATTGAACATAAATGGAGGCATTTACTTTTATAAAATAATGTATCTATTTATTTAAATTATATTTTAATATAATAAAAGTATTTTTATGAAATATAAATGATCATATAATTTTTATGAAGTCAAATGTAGTTTTTATGATGGTTTGAAAACTGTAATTGTCCAAAAACCCAACAATTGTCAGTAAATGTAAATTATTATTTTAAAAGTGTAAATTTATATATTCATAAAATAATTTTAATTAAATTATTATTATTTTTGGAGTCAAAAAATCAAAATTATTTAATAGGGAAATTTTTATAATTTTCAGAGACAATCGAATTTTCAGGTAAAAGTTAAGTACGGTATAAATGACTATTGTGTATTATAAAATCATAATGAACAAGAAATTATGTAATATATAATATAATTGGTATCCATAAAAAATATATGTTTTAAAATTAAAATAATGAAATTTTATATTAATTTTTATAGTTTTATTATGCCTTTAGGAATCCTATAAAAAAATTAAAATATTTAATGTTTTTAATATAATTAAATTAAAAGTATAACTCACTTATAAATAATAAAGGGTATTATTTTATTATATTCGTCCTTTGGAAAAATAAAATATTTACAACCACTCCCAGTTTCTGAAAACCATGTGAAAAATTCCTTAGATGGGTTGTAGTTTTGGTTATTTAATTATGTCGAGTCCAAAACACAAGTTTGTGAATTGATAAAGCATTTCCCAGCCATTTCCTATTAAAATCACCCCAATTCCCACTTATGTTCACTTAAAATTCTTGTATCATTTCCATACTCTTAAATATCCTCTATAGTGTCTTCTCAATTCACCCTATATCTCTCAAGACTCTCTTCCCAAGCATTTTGAGTCACACATTCAGGTAATGGTTCTTTTCATTCCCCACTTTATTCACGATATTTCTTCATTTTATACCCTTTTATTTTTTCCATTCCGAATGTAGTGGTGTGTTTCTACACATGAATCAAACTAGATATATGATTTCTAAATTATTATAGACCACTCATACTCTCATTGAACTATCTGATGAACATTTATGTTCCCCCATTATGCTATAAGAATTTCCCTGCGAGATTCCATGCAAACAAAATGTGATATAAATACCCATACACAATTACTATCAAGGGTGTTCACCATTATTAAATTTTACTTATTTTAATAGGGGAATTATGTTTATTTATTCGAAAATCCATGATCATGTAATAAATTGTAATGGAAAATGAATCTATGTTTTATGATATATATGTCCCACTTAAGCATGAGAATGAAATGAATGGGATGGGTGTGCCTAGAATTATATAGCGTTCTAATGAAATGGGTATTGTTTTAGTATCATGATATTTCATTTAAGGTATTATATAGTTAACCTAATACACCATGGTACATTTTTTATCATGATTTCTTGGATGTTATCCCTGAACTTCGTTTATGATGATGTGTTTTATGTAGTTTCCAAATTTCCCTAGTTACCTTTGTGATTATATTTCAATATCATGCATCATTGTTCTTGATTATGATTATCACCCATTTTATCGCCCATTGATATGAATGTTTTCTAATGTGTATTTTTCTCTTCATATAACTATTTTTATTCCCTCACTAGTCTTATAGATAACCCCTTTCTTACATATGTACCAGGGTTATCCCTAACAGTTTTAAGTATGAGCATGGTGGGGATGTTTTCTATAAAGACAATGTACTTCTTATTTTATGGTTTTATTTATTATACCAAATTTACAAATAAACTTAACTTATCAATCTTCCACAATGTAATAATTCTAATATTATCTAATAAATCATGTATTAATGTGTACTAAAGACTATGGTTGTTATAATTGGTATCAAAGGAAATGTTTATTTATTTTTAGTATTAGGATTATAAAACACTAGAAAAAATCATAGGTATAAAACTAAATATAAGAAAACATATATATATTTTCATGTGTATTGTAATTTTTTTATCAAGAAAATAAAACCCTATCTGGATACTATAAGTGGATGTTGTTATGAAACATATGTACGTGGGGGTAAAAACCAAAAACACCATATTGAGATATACTCTATTGGGAACTCATGTATGAAAACGGGCATTGATGCACACCTAGTTTGACAATCCTAAGGGATTTGTTTTAGAAAATTCATAAGATAATTACAAACCATTATTAAGGTAATAAAACATTCTGCATAAAAATATATATTAAGAAATAAATCCTGGATAACATAGATTGAATCCTATAAATTAATATTTTTTGAAAAATACATGTATATTATACATTATCTAATTAGTTTCATTTTATTACACATTTATATGTTCAATAGTTTAAAATTAATCATCTCTAGTTTTCCCTTTATTCTAGACCACATTCAATAATAGGAGGAATCGAATTAACCAAAAATGTAATGGGATATTTGATGACTACCCCAACAAGGTTCCCAACCTGGTCATAGAAGGAATCAAAAACGTTTTTACGATACTCTCTCATTTGAATAAATTTATGAATAGAAACCTTGATCAATAGGATCACCCAAGTCTCCCTAACAGGGAACATGATGCAATTGAGGGCTTTATGAGACAAAGGACTCTCACATTTAAATGAATAATATGGTCCATTAATCTCGAAGAAATGGATTAACTCCATTGGGAAGATATTCTACATCATTTAATGTTCATAAAAAGGGAAGTATCTATTGGTATTTTATCATATAGAGATAGAAGCTAATTAGTGGTGGGCATTGATCAAGAATTCAAAGTTAGAGTAAGAGATTGAAGAAATGTGGTGGAAGGAATTCCGAAAAAATGTTTTTAAAAAATTATCTTCCTTGCACTCTCCAAATTAAAATAGAAAGGGATTTAAAATCCCTTAATTAAAAAGTTGAGGAATATATTGGCGTGTATGAGGAAAATTCACAAGTCATTCATGATAATAATATGGCTTTGTCTTTACCCATGAATGAAAGGATAACTGCTTATTTGGTGGGATAAGATGTAGTCTATGAAAATCCTTAAATATCTAATACATTGATAGCTAGGAGGAAATATCATGATGTTCTCAGAAAGTAAAAAATAGAGATTAGTTAATCTGATGGGTATCATAGTGATAAGAATAAAAATTTAGAGTTCATTTTTGGTGGTCCAATTGATAAATATAATGGTGCTAGGAAATTTAAACATCACACTTGTGAAAAGTGTAGAAAGAATCACCAAAAATATTTCCTAAGTGGAATGGAGAAATGATTTATGTGTGAGAATTATGGACACCCAGCTAGATATTTCCAATGGGAGAATCCCACTAATGCGATATAAGAAAGGAATAATCTAGTCAACCAACATTGCATTTTTCAACAACCTTAATCGAGGAAAGGGAAATCTTTTTCCATCTCAACTAGAAAGGTGGATCCCAAACAAATTTTTGGAATGTATGATATATATTCATTTAATAATAGAAAACATAAATTTTGTTTTGTTTCTACGTAATTATTTATATCCAAAAAAAATTATTAGAACTATTCAAACACCACCACAAGGTGTAGAAGTAAATATGTCGATGAAAATATAAAATGGGTAAATTGTTGTAGCCTTGTATATAACCCCCTATAACAAGTTGTGGGATGAACATCCATGTGATCCTTTTCATACCCCTATAGTGTAATTTCAAGAAATTATTTGTATATAATGGCATTCCCTATATAGATCCATTATAAATTTTTGTTGGGAGGAAATCACTCTATATATTGTGAATTGTCCCCTAATTCAATACAAGTGCAAAGAAGAGTACAAATCTTCTTTAATAAAAACATCCCAAACATGGAAATTATTTACACATGAAAAGAATATCAATCTTAATTGATTCAGCATATGGAAAGAGTCATCCTTGAATACATTACCATTATGAGATAATACATAGATGTGTTTCCAAAGGAATTTCCTAGTCTTCCTTCTAACTGAGAGGTTGAATTTTCAATTGAGATTATTATTGGTGAAATTCTATTATCTAAAATACTGTAAAGAATAAATATTGCAGAATATGATTAGCTGATGAAATAACTACAATAAAATCTTGATAAAGAGTTTGTACACTCATGCACATCACCTTGGTGTTGGCCTATTCTCTTCGTCCAGATGAATGATGGGTTAATGCACCTTTTCTTTAATTATCGTGGGATCAGAAAGATCATGATAAATAATAATTTTCCTCTTACACATATTGATGAATTATTTGATTAGTATTGTGGAGAGAAATACTTCACGAAGGTGGATCTGTGGTCGGGATATTATCAGGCTAGTTGTGAAGAATGTTGATATACCCAAGACTTATTTTCATATAAGATACATTCGCTATGAGTTCATAGTAATTCCATTAATACTCAATAATGCCCCATAAATATTCATGGGAATGATATATGGGGTTTTTAGAGATAACCTTGAAAAATATTTAGAAGTATTTATAAATTAATTTCAAATATACTGAAAACCCAAAGGAGGTGCATGAGGTGAATCTGATTACTATTCAAATGACATTACAATATGAGAGGGTTTATTCAATGTAAATAATATGTGAGTTATGGTTAATGGAATTCCCATTCATGGGGAATATGATCAAAAGAAATGGGATATCTATGGACCCTTGGAAGATTGAAACAATGGATGGTTTTGGTCAATATTGATGGCATATATCTATAGTTTACATGGATAAGCTAGTAACTCTCACCAATTTGTGAAACCTTTGGTGTGATTTTCAAACCCTATAACCAAGATAACATGGAATGGAGTTAATATTTACAATTAGGATGAATGTGAAGAGACTTTCATGGAGTGGAGAAGAGGATTATAACATCACCTGTACTCACACTGGTCATAAGTGGATAACTTTTCATAGTATCCAGTGAATCATCGAAGAATGGATTGGGCTGTGAATTAATGAAGAATGAAAACAGGAAAAACAATTCTTCTATGAAATTGAATTTTCACGAATAGAACTAACAAACCCATGTTATAGATTTAGAGTTTGTGATTTTCACAATGAAAATTTGATGGAATTGTCTATTTTTTGAGAAATGTTAAATAAATACATATTATAAAAGCCTCAAGTATATATTCACACATAAATAGATGAGTTTGCACCAACCAATATTGATAGAGATGATCATGGACCATGACTGCTCATTTAAGTACCATCCAGAGAAAGTTAATAAAATCGTAGACACTATAAATAGAAATTTTCCAAAAATACTATCATTGATGAGAATTTATAGGGATCTGATCTTCTAATATTTTTAAAGGATGGACAAGGTAATCATGTAGGATGGAACATCATCAAACGTTTCCCAAACTATTGCTCAACTATCCCATCGATGGAGAATAAAGGATTCTCAAAGAGATGATTCTAGAATTTAAAAAATTGTGGAAGCTATATGAAAGGGGAATCCTTTGGGTTCCATGTTGTAACACCCAAAGCATTCACGATACATTTCCCTTTGAATAATGCAGCAGCTTGCATTGTACGTAACTTAGAGTTTTAACACACCACGACCAATAAAACAAGCTGTTATAATATTAATACCTGCTTTTTGAAATTTTATAAATTTTATTTTTCAAAATGGGCTTCATTATTGGATTCGGAATATCAAAATTAGTTTAGGGTTCATTTTTGGTATTTTTATGAAAATATTCAATTTTTGATGAATAGTGAAAAACATTGCGTTATTGTTTAAAATAGACATTTTATTTAAATAATTAGTAATTTTATTTTAATTTATTTTTGGTCCAAATAGATAAATAATACCTATATATGTTCAATGTAATTCATTTTATTCATTTTATATTAATATTAGGTATATAAAATTTTATTGACAATTTTGCCATCTTTTATACACCTTCTAGGCGCATTTGCAAATTTGTATAAACATTAATTTTACCGTATTTGTGAATTGACTTTCAAAAATCTGAGAGACACGGTTGATATCCAAAATTAAAATGCAGTTCTATAAGATGGAAATAATTTTTGGTGAATAGTAAATTTTGACTTTTATTTACCACGGTTAAAAGTAAATTGGGTAATTAAAGGTAGAAATGATATTATAATTACACTAACACATGTCCTAATTATATTATATAAGTTTATTTAGACCAAAATCAACCTTAGGAAAAAAATATGATCCTTTTGGTCCACTTGGATTAGATTATGACATTTATTATTATTTTATTTAATGAATTGTTAAAAGTGTTAAATTTATGTTAGAATAACAAAAACATTTTAAATATTGGGTTATACATAAGATAAATTTGACTATAAATATTTATTCTAAAGATAAAAATATATCCTATATATTTTTATTTTCTTTATAATATTTAGACATTAAATATTTAAATTTATTTATGACACAATGATGATGCAACAATTATCTTAGAATTGAAATATTAAAAAATAGATATTATAAATATCCAAATAAATGCAAAGTGAGACTATTAATGAATTACACCAATTTTATCGGTAAATATGAAATGTTAGGGTTGATTAAATAATTTTTTTTGAAGTGATACAATTTTTATTACTTTCACAAATCAAAATACCAAATAGTGTCAAATTTGACATTAATGAGTTTTTAAAACAAATACGATATTATTAATTGACATAATATTTCTAAAAATAAAAGTTCCAGACAAAGAACATATGTAAAAATATATATGTCAATAATTAACCACTCGGTGTTCTCTTGGAGTTTTATAGAACATTTATTATCCATTTATTATATTAATACCAATATACATGTCAAAAGTTAAACTATTTGACTAAGAGTTAAATCTAATAGATAAGGTTAATTTGGTGACCTAAACATGTCTAAAACCAATTGGTTTAGAGGTTTTCAACCGAAACCCACCTTATACTCGAAATAAATCCATTTGGAGCCATTATAAATTGAATATGATTGTATAATAAAATAATATTTCAAAGTTTTGCTAAAGTGACCCTCACCTCTCTTATAAAAGTGTACTTCCCATTCTCTTAAAATCACAACTCCAAATCCATTTGGCTTAACCATCCCCTGCTCAAATATACTCCAAAAACCCCCTCCCTTTCCATAGAGGCCTTATTATAATCAGAAATCCATCCAACGTATCCCTTTTGATCAACTCAAATGGAATCACCGTAAGAAAAGGTAATAATTTCACCACCTATTTCAAAGTAATTTTCTTCTTCCACTTCATATTTCTTTGTTGTTTCCATAAAATAATAATAAATCTAGTACCTTATACATAATCTGATGTTATTATAAATATGGTAAAACTATATTCATTATTCATTCCATCCTATAAATGAAAAGTCACCATTTGTGCATACGTATGACTTACCGTCTCCATGTCGTGGTGTAGTTTGTTATTCAAAAACAAAATTATATGGATGGGTATTATAATTAGTATAAATGATGTAGATAATAAATATATCATGTTAACTATTTTTTATATGTGATATATCATCCAATTATATATGATTTCACCATCAATTGAATGATATTGTCGCTCATGCGTACGTATAAATTACCGTCTCCATGAACGCGATGAATTCCATTCCCCATCATAACCATTCAAGGATTATTCTTATTTTATGATTAAAAATGATATTTAAGAACTTAATATCATTATGGATATGAATCAAATACATTATATTAATAAAAAAACATAGCTTACGTAACCAATCATATAAACGAAAATGAATCAGTTAACACTCGAAACAATGATACTACTAAAATATTATAAACAAAAAATATTAAAATATCATATCTGTTATCATATTTATATATATGGGTTTTTAAATAACTAATAATTATTAAATGATTATATATGAGGTTAAAGTACCATAGAACAAGTAAAACTACATGGTAATGGTTAATTCTACAATCTCTTCATTATCCCAAGTTTTTTATATGTAAGTTTCTACTGGGACCACTTTATCATCCTCATCTGTGTTTCTTAAAAATTTATTTAAAAAACATTTTTAAAATTTCATATAATATGGTTTAATTCAAATATACCCTTCTTTGAATTTTTATGAGATGTTTATAAAGGAATATTTCCGTCATTTTCCAAACAAGGTCCTTTACGACCTTCTCCTCAATATAAAATAATGAATGATTTTTTATCTTATATGGTGAGTGAAGCTATTTTCGGCCATTTTATCACCTTCGATGAATTAATTACAAGCTAATAAGAATATTTTAAATATTAATGTTTTCTTTTAATATTTCAGGAATTTGAAAATATTTTAAAATAGAAAGAGATATGTCTCTCAAATAGTTTTGATTTCATCTATTTCAACATCCTTGTTTGGATTTTATGTTTTTTTGAAGTTGATTTATTATGATAAAATATTCCACATTGTAATGAAATTTTGGTGATTTGTTTGACTATGGATCTGATTTCTTATGAAATTAAGGGTTTATGGTTAAAGTATTGAAATTTTGTATACTATTTTTAATAATAATGTATTTTTTATGTTTCAACCTTTTTATTTGAGGAATGCATTGGAGTTAGTATGTGACAGGTGGAGCCTTCTATGGATCCTCGATGCATCAGTAGGTCTCATGAGAAAAACTTCGGTCTTGGCACAAGTCATCGAAAAAATATAATTTTTAGTCTTGGCACAAGGCCTTGACTATGTGGTTATAATTTCTAACATTATACATTCCATCATTATGAAATTGGAAATTGATATTACATGTGATTATTCGACTAGTAGAATATCCATGTGAATAAGTAAATGGAATTATTTTATTAATCATTTCCATATTAAGTAAAGTTTATGGTTAAAAGGATTTTGTTTTATTCTTATACATTTCTCTAAATGTGTATGCTTATTTATGAATGTTTCCTTTATATTGATATTCTTATTGAGGACCTTAGCTCATCCCTTTTTATGTTTTATTTTTATCAGGATGCGAAAAGTATATTATGATTGACCTGCAAGGATTGTCTAAAGGATATGAATGTGGTCAAAGAATACAATGTTGTTGTTGTTTTTCACTTTATAATGTAATGTAAAACATATATATGTATGTAGTACTTCAAAGGGAACTAAACTATTCAGTCCTTCAGGGTTTGATCCCCTGTGATCATGCCAATGTTATGTAATAGTGCATCTACTCTAGTTAACTGGAGTCGATGCATTACAGTTGATATCAGAAGAAGTTTAGTACAAACTTTGGTAGCTATATTTAGATTAAATCTAATTAGAGAACATTACCCTAAGATATAAATTGAGGATTAGAATAGAAGAACTTTCTAGAATTTTGGTAATGTAGATATGTTTTTAATTTTCCAAGAAATACATTCATGTTTGGATACGAGCAGGTAGAGGTGTCTTTTGCATAGATATACCTAGGAAAGAAAACTCTGACATGGATTTTTGGTCTTGACCAGGGTTATCCTGGAACACGACAACGAGCCTTGCTTCACTCTTGTTTACGACACTCTTAGGGGATATACATTGGATAATTCAGATTTTCGTTACAAATCATTATAAACTATTTATGAGTATATACCTCCTCAATGAATTTTTATTATTATTATGAATTATATCTATAAACTATTCAATTTATGTTAAGTGTTTTACAAGTTTTGAATTAGGTATTGTTATTCATAAACTAATATATTGTATTCTATTATTTAGAAATGTAGCCTAGTGGAAGGAATGGAAACCATATTAATGCATGTAATTCATATAGGGATTTCCCTCTTACTCAAGATAATTATAGTGGAGCTAGTGATGCAACTGGTGTTGATCAGTTTATCACCATACTTTGATAACTCACTCTGGTTAGGAATAATAAGCATACCCGTATTGAGCACCCTGATCTGCAACATGGAGGATCAATGTTAGTCAGCTTTATGAGGCAAAAAGAACCAACATTCAATGGGAATAAAATTCATTTATAGTAGAGCAAATGATAAGTTTCTTAGAGAATATATTTCATGCTTTGGGGAGTATCCAAAGGGAAAAAGTTGTAATTGAAGTTTACTGCCTCATGAGAGATGGAGATTAATGGTGGTCATTAATTAAAAAAAGGAATATGAAGAAGTATCAAATATTGTATGGATGTACTTTAAAGATATTTTCTTAGAAAACAACATTCCGCGTGACTATCAAGAGGATATGGAAAGACAATTTCTAAGTCTAAGGAAAATTGTGGATGAGAATGTCACAAAGTATGAGGCTAACATTATAAGGATATCAAGGTATACAACAGATTGTATACATAATCCAAGGAGTAATATTGATGTATTCTTCGATTGGTTAAAAGCATTTATCTATTGATCATTAGTCTCACAATCCTTCTCGTCGTATGAAGATATTGTCTCATGTGCCATCAAGAAAAAAATTAATTCCCTAAGTATTATGACTTTAAAGCAAAGCAGGAGAAGAAGAGATCCGAAAAACACTCTGTAAATGGAAATAAGGGGATGAAGGGAAAAGTTGAATTTCCATCATATGGTAAATGTGGGATGAAACACCATAGTACATGCTTGATGGGAATGGTAGTCTGTTAAAAGTGAGGTGAAAAAGGCCACCAATATCGTGATTATAATGGAATGAAAGAGGATGTCAATTTTTAATGCTTTAATTTTAAAGAAATAGGGCATTATTAAAATGAATAACCTAAGTGCCAAGTAAAATTACCTAATAAAATGCCAAGGGAGCAAGGCCAATCTTATGCAATCACGACTGCTATGGATGAAACTCCGAGTGACATAGTGGCAAGTAATTTAATGGTTACCTAAAATTTATCCAATGCATTATTTGATTCTAGATCATCACATTGTTTCATATATTACAAGTTTTCTATGAAAATTAGATATTCCTAATTTGTTTTAACGTGGGAGTTGTTAGTCAAAACATCTAATTGATGTATCATCGCAACAATGTTTTGGGAATTAGTCCCATTAGGGCATATAAATTTTTGTTACCTGTTAATCTCATCGTCATACCCATGATTGAATTTTATATAAATCTCTATAGGTTTTTTCTTTTAGACTATGATGAAAAAATTTATTGTAAGAATAAGGAGGTAACAATTTTCAATGATAATAAGGAGTAATTATCTTTAGAGCAGAAACATCACCACATAACATTTATCTGGATCCACCCCTAGTAGATCTACTTAATTCAATTATCATGGTGTAAGAGAATTAAATAACTATGGGTGAGGAACTTAATGTTCTAATAGAGTATGTACATATTTTATAAGAATATGTTGTTGTGTTTTCATAGGATTTACATGGAAATAATCACGAATGAGAAATTGTGTTTTCCATTGATTTAATTCCTTGTTCAAGGTCTATATCGAAGACCCCTTATAGAATGGACACTTTGGAATTAGTGGAACTGAATAATCAACTAGAATAATTGACTATAAATGGATTTATACACCAAAGTGTTTCTCCATAGGGATCCACTGTTCTTTTTTCTAAGAAGAAAGATGGATCTATGAGGTTGTGCATTGACTACAGAGAGATCAATGCTATAACAATAAATAACAAGTATCCCCTACCTCAAATTGATGATTTATTCGATCAACTTCATGGATCTCAATATTTTTCAAATATTGAACATGAATCTGGATATATTCAGTTGGGTTTAAATAAGGAATACATTCCAAAAACACCATTTCAAACTAGGTAGAATCATTATGAGTTTGCAGTAATTCCATTTGAACTGACTAATGTACCCTATGTTTTCATAGATATAATCACTACATTTTTTATATAATATCTTGATGAATTTTTAATGATATTTATTGATGATATCTTGGTTTAATCTAAAATATATGAAGATCATGAAAATCACTTGTGCACTATTATGAAAACACATAGAAGAAATTAATTTTTTGAGAAGTTTAGAAACATTAAATTCTTGAATCAGATAATTTATTTTCTTGGACATATTGTCTCTATTTATGGAATCCCTTTTGATCATTCTATGAAAATAACAATACAATAATGGCCATCATCGATGAGTATATCAGAGGTACGCTGTTTTATTGCTTTACCTAGTTATTATCGGCATTTTGTCCAGAATTTTGCCAAATTTGTTAACCCATTAGCTACGATCACATGAAAGGTGTTAAATTTGTTTTGAAAAAAGTGTGTGAAGAATGTTTTGAAGAATTGAAGATAATATTATCAATTCTTCTATATTTACTATACCATTAGGGAATGATGGGTTTCTTTTTAACAGTGATGCATCAAAGAAATTACATGGTTGTGTCCTTATGCGGAATGATAGGGTTATTAACTAAGCATCACGACAGCTAAAAATTCATGAACAAAACTATCCCTCTCATGATCATGAGTTAGATGGTATAATACTTAATTTGAAGACATGGAGACACTATCTCTTTGGTGAAAAAATGTGATATATACATTGATCACAAAAGTCAGAAGTATATTTTCTCACAAAAAGAACTCAACATGAGGCAAAGAATATGGCTTGAACTACTCATGGATTATGATTGCACTATACACTACCACCCAGGGAAGGAAAATAACGTGGTAGATGATTTGAGCAAAAAGGATTATGGATTTTGGAACAAGATGAGAGTTGAAAGGGATCTTATGTTCATGGATCTAGTAAATATGGATATTGGAATAATCATGGAATGTGAAACGTCAATACATTTTCAAATGATTGCTAAACCATCTTTATTAGAAAGGATAAAAATTTCTTAGACTGATGATGAGGAGTTTCAAAATAAAATTAATGCTATGAACGATTGAATATTTATCAACTTCGTATATGAAAATGAGATTTTGAAATTTAGGAAGAGACATTATGTTCCAAACATACTTGATCTAAAAAGGGAATTATTGGATGACGGTCATAGATCTAATTTCTATATAAACCTTGGTAGTTCTATGATGTATAGAGACTTGAAGGAAAATTTTTGGTGGGAAAACATGTAGAGAGATATTTTTCATTACGTGCCGATATATATAGTTTGTCAACAAGTGAAAGCTGGAAGACAACATCCTAGAGGAGTCATGAAACCTATTCCCGTACCTGAGTGGAAATGGGATGATATTAAGATGGAGTTTTTCATGGGACTACCAATTAATAGTAGAAGGAATGATGCAATATGGGTCATTGTAGATCATCTTACCAAGTCATAACATTTTCTTGCTATAAGAGAATATTTACAACTTAAACGTCTCGTAAGAATATATATTAATAAATTTGTAAGACTTCATAAAGTACCCTTATCGATTGTTTCTGATTGTGATCCCCATTTTACACCAAAATGATGGAAAAATCTTCAGAAGGCCCTGGATACTGAACTTCTTTTGAGAAATTCCTACCACCCTCAAACAAATGGAGAATCATAATAGACTATTCAAATGAAATAAAACTTGTTGATATCTTGATTACATTACATTCAAGGTATGTGGGATCAATATTTAACCCTCATATAATTTTCCTATAACAATAGATTCCATTCACGTAATCATATGGAACCTTATGAAGCATTATATTGAATTAGATTTCACACACCAACTTATTGGGATGATATTAGTGAATGAAAACTCGTAGGCCCATAACTTGTTGAGGCAACAATGGAAAAGGTGACGGTTATACAAACCCACATAAACGAAGCTCAATGTTTGAAAAAGAGATATGAAGATAACTGACAGAAGGATTTGGAATTTCAAGTAGAAGATCATGTTTTCTTGAAGTTATCTCTATGGAAGGGTGTTATACATTTTGGTAAGAAGGATAAATTGAGTACCAGGTACATCAGACCTTTTGAAATTCTTAAACGATTTGGAGTGGTATATTATCATTTGGTAATGCTTCAAAGTCTATTCAAATTTCATGATGTGTTCCACGTATCACTTTTGACAAAATACATGCTTGAACCAACATATGTACACACTAATGATGAAATAAAACTGAAACATGACCTGTCAAATTGTGAAGAGCCTATAAGAATTCAAGATACCAGAGAACAAGTGTTGAGAAACTGAATGTCTCGTTTGGTGAATATTATATGGAAAAATTATATGATAGAAGAGGAAAGGTGGAAACCCGAGGAACTTATGATGAAGAACCACCTGAATTTTTTTATGCAATAATATTATAGAAATTTCAAGGAAAAAATATTTGAAGGAGGGGATAATGTAATACCTCTAGCTTCCATGGTACTTTTTTTTGAATAATGTAGTAGCTTGCGTTTAGTGCAACTTGGATTTAAACACACCACGACCAATCAAACTATCTGTAATGAATAGTAATACCCACTTTTGTAAATTTTAAAAATTTTATTTTTCAAAATGGACTTCATTTTTCGATACAAAATATCAAAATTATCTTAGGGTGAATTTTTGGTATTTTTCTAAAAACAGTAAATTTTAAATGAATAGTGAAAAACACTACGTTATTGTTTAAAACAAACATTTTATTTAGATAAATAGTTATTTTATTTTAATTTATTTTAGGTCAAAATCGATACATAATACCTATATATGTTCAATTTAATTCATTATATTCATTTTATAATAATATTATATATATATATATATAATTTTATTGACATTTTTACTGTCTTTTACCCACCTACTAGGAACATTTTCAAATTTACATAAAACATAATTTTACTACTTCTATGAATTGAATATCAAAAATCTGTGAGACATTTTTGACATATGTAAGTAATATGTGGTTCAATAATATATTAATTTTTTATGGTGAATAATAACTTTTGACTTTTATTTACCATAGTTAGAAGTAAATAGAATAATTAAAGTTAAAAATGATATTATAATTACCCTAACACATGTAATAATTCTATTGGATAAGTTTATTTCGACCACAATAAACCATAGAAATAAAATATGATCATTGGGTTCCACATCGATTATATTAAGACATTTATTATTATTTTATTTGGAGAAGAGTTAAAAGTTGTAAATTCAAATATTAATAAATAAAACATTGTTAATATAGGGTCGTACATAAGATAAATTCTACTATAAATATACATTATAAAGTAAAAAAAATTCTACTTATTTGAATTTTTAATATAATTTTTATACATTAAAAAAATAAATTTGTTTATGAAACAAAGATGTTGTAGTGATTATATTATTATAGAATGATTAAACATTTGATGTTATAAAAATACAAATAAATTTAAGTTGAGACTTCTAATTAATTACACTAATAATATTCATTAATATTACATGTAATGGTCAGTTAATTTTGTTTAAGTGATAATGTTTTCCTGACTTTCACAAAAACAAAATACCTAATAGTATCAAATTTGACTTAATGTGTTTTTAAAACAAATACTATATTACTAAATGATATAATATTCCTAAAAAATATAAGGTTCTTCCAAAGATCATATATAATAATATATATGTCAATAATGAACTACATTGTGTCTGATTGGATTTTTTAGTATGTTTATTTACCATTTATTATAAGAATACAATAATTCATGTTAAAAGTTAAATTATTTAACAAAGAGTTAGATATAAAATATAAGGTTAATATGGTGACCTAAACCTATCTAATACGTATTGGTTGAGAGGTTTTTGACCCAAAACCCCCTTATCCTCTAAATAAATATTTTTGGAGCCATTATAAATAGAATATGTTTGTATAATAAAATAATTTTTAAAGCTTTCCCAATAGTGACCCTTGCTTCTCTTATAAAAGAGTACTTACCCTTCTCCCAAAATCACACTTCTAAAGCCATTTGGATATGCCAAAAACTGATCATTTATTCTCAAACCTATTGTCACTTTGACCTAGAGGGCTTATATTGATCATAAAGACATCCTATGGGGCCCTTTTGATCAACTCAAAAGGAAACACCCGAAGAAGAGGTAATAATTTGACCACCTCATTCAATGTTATTTTTTCTTCCAGTTCCACTTTCATTGTTGTCTCCATACAAAAATAACAACTCTAGTACCTTATACATACTTTGTTGTTATTATAAATATGGTTAAACTATATTCATTATTGTTATCATCCTATGAATGACAAGTCACCGTACGTGCGTACGTACAGATTACCATCACCATGTCGTGGTGTAGTTTGTCATTCAAACACATCATTGTTTGGATGTGTATAATAATGAGTATAACTGATGTAAATAATATATATAACTTGTTAATGTTTTTTTATATATGATATACCATCCAATGAAATACTACTTCGCAATCAATAGAATGAAATTGTCACTCGTGCGTACGTACGGATTACCATCTCCACGAACGCGATGAAATTCATTCTCCATCATAACCATTCAAGAATAATTTACATTTTTTTATTAAAAATAATGTTTAAGAATTTAATATCATTCTGAATATGAATCAAATAAATCCAATCCATAAACCCATGGCTTACGTAATCATGCATATAATGGAAAGCGAATCCGTTAACACCCGATACAATGATACTACTAAAATATTATAAACTAAACAATATTAGAAGAGTATATATTATATTATATTTTTGAATGTGGTTCTTGTATAATTTAATAAAAATTATTTTACTATTATACAAGGGGTTAGATTACAATCTACCGAGAAAAAAATACAAGGTAAGGGTTAATTCTAATATCTCTTCATTATTCAAGGTTGTTTATACGTGTGTATCTACTGGGACCGCATTATCATCAACATCTGTGATTCTTAAAAATGTATTTTAAAAAAAGAAAAATATTTCCTAGACTACGGTTTAAATTCATATATATCCTGGTTTGACATTTTATGTGATTTTTATAATGTAATATTTCTGTCATTTTCCAAAAAAGGTCTTTTACGACCTTTTCGACAAAATTTTGGAATCAATGTTATTTTAACTAATGCAGAAGGTGCGGTTATTTTCCACCATTGTAACACCTTCAAATCATCCCTTATAAGATTTTAAGATTATTTTAAAAATAAAAATTTTATTTAAAAATTATAGTCCATTTAAATGATTTCAAAATAAAAAGAGATATCTCTCTCGAATAGTTTTGATTTCATCTATGTCAACATCCTTTGTTGAATATTATGTTTGTTTGAAGTTGATTTATTTTGATACAATCATCCACATTGCATTGATTGTTTTGGGATATGTTTGACTATGGATGTAATATTTTTATACCATTCTAGGTTTATGGTTAAATTATTGACAATGCGTATTCTAGATTTATTACAAATTTTTATGTTAATTTTTCAACCTTTTACTATGAGTAATGCATTAGACATAGTAAGTGATCGGTGGATCCCACTATAGATGCTCGATGCATCAGCAGGTCACTTGAGACAAACTAGTTTCTTTCCACGTGGCCTTGAATTTTTTTTGTTGTCGTAACATGAGGCCTTGACTATGTGGTTAAGATGTCTGAAATTATGCATTCAATCATTATAAAATTGGCTACTAATATTACATGTGATTATACAACTAGAAATATTTCTATGTGAATATGTAAATAGAATTATTTGATTTATTGTTTCCATATTACACTGATGTTTATGTTTAAAAGGAATTTTTTTTAGTCTTATATATTGCCTTATATGTATATTCTTATTTATAAAAGTTTCTGTTATATTGTTATCCTTACTGAGAACCCGAGATCACAAATTTCTATGTTTTATTTTTCTAGGATGCATAGTAGTATATTATGACTGACCTGGAAGGATAGTCTAAGGGATATTTATGTGGTAAAAGGAGATAGTTTTGCATTTGTTTTTAATTTTATAATGTAATTTAAAACATATGTATGTATCTAGTACTTCCAATGATACTAAACTGATAGAACATTCATGATTTGATCCCTTTTGATCATGCTAATGTTATGTAATAATGCACTGAATCTGGGTAATGGGGTCAGGGTGTTATAAATGTTAATAGAGAAGGTGTTGTATGATTTGTTTTATGATTATGTTCACCGTCCAATCTGGAGTTGAAGAAGAAGCTTTTGGATAATGAAAATCGATTGAATTTTCCATCCATATAGGAATCAAAAAGTTGTAGTGAGATCTCCAAGAGCACTATTGGTGTGGTAATATATAGATAGAGATATCAGAATATACATTAATATAACTTGCATGTAAATAATCGAAAGATAAAAGGAAAAAATCCAAGGGGAGATGGTACAATTACACATACCTTAATGGAAATGGAAAAAACATCATTGTGGAATTGTAACACCCAGAACCCAGCTACATAGAGTTGGTACATTATTAAAGAACATTAACATGAACACAAGAGATCTTGTCCCAAAAAAACAGATCACTTTAGTAGCCTTATAAGTACAAGATGCATTCTTAATTTTTACATTGCATTATTATATGAAAAAGAAACATTGTGCCCCTATGAAAAGACTCATATCCCATATCCTATCCCTATAGGTCAGTCATAATATAATTCTTCACATACTAGAAAACATAAAACATAAGAAATAGGTTATCGTATATACACATTAAGGATAACAATAGAGAAGAAACTAACATAAATAAGAATAAACATTTACACCAATTTATAATACTAAAACAAAAGAATTTTAAATAAAAACATCAGCATAATATCAAAAAAATATATTAAATAATTTCATTTACTTATTTACATAGATATTCTACAAGATGAATAATCACATGTAATATCATTTTCTAATCTCATAATTATGGAATTCATCATTCCGGACATCATAATCATATAGTCAAGGCCTCGTTCAAAGTATAAAAATAAAAATATTATCAAGGCCTTGTGCCAAGACATTAGTTTATCACATGATACCTACTGATGCATCGAGGGGATATAGGGGGCCTCTCTCACCACTTACAACCTCTAATGAATTCCACATATGAAAAGTGTGAAACATAACATAAAAATGCACATCAAACTATCATACGAAATGTTAATACTTAAACTATAAACCGTGAATGACATAAAAATAGATTATTTATAGTCTAACATATAAAAAAACTATCAATACAATATGGAATATTGTATCATAATAAATCATCTTCAAATAAACATAAAATCTAACAATTGATGTTGTCACAGATGAAGTCAATGAAAAAAGTATTTTTGAGAAATATATCATTCTACTTTGAAACTATTTAAAAGTTTCATAATTATAAAACAGAAAATTTATTTTGATAATATTTCTACAATCTGGTAAGGGAAGATTCTAATGTGTCATAATGGCAGAATATAGCCACACACAATATATTAGTTAAAAACATTCTTTCCTTAATTTGTAAAAAATTTCATAAAGTGTCTTATTTGGAAATAAATGAAATGATTCCGTTAAAAAATAATTTTAATCATTAAATTTTTTGATAAATGACTTTATAACATAGTATAGGAAATAGTGAAAATGTTTTTGACTTCATTTTTATGAAACATGGATGTCGATGACAAAGAATTCTCATTAGATACTTATGTATAAAAAAACTCGGATAATAATGAGATTGTAAAATTAACCCTTACCTTGTACTTTTCCATAGTTGAGGGTACATTAAACTAATATATAATGGTTTAATAATTGTATTTAAATTATAAAATAACCACATACATAAATATATTATAATTCATAATCCCCTAATATTACTTTGTTAATAATATTTCAGAAGTATAATTGATTCGATTGTTAACCGATTTGTTTTCCTTTATATGTTTTATAAAGTAAGTCATGTTTGTTATGGAAATGATGTATTAAATTCATATATATAATTATATTTTTATCTTATACATTATTTCTAATCATCAAATGAAAATTATTCTTGAATGATTATGATGGGAAATGAATCTCATCACTTCGTGGAGACGGTAAGCCGTACGTATGCTTGAGCGACAATATCATCCTATTAATATAGAAATCATATTTAATTTTATGGTATATTATATATAGAGAATAATTAATATTTTATATTTATTATTTACCTCAATTAAACTCATTATTATACCCATCCAAATAATGAAGTGTGGAATAACAAACTACACCATGATGTGGAGACGGTAAGCCGTACATAAACATGTACGACGAATTTTTCAATAATAGGATGGATTGAATAATGAAAACAGTTTTTCCATATTTATAATAACATCATGAAGAGGGTACTGGATTAATTATTTTAGTATGAAAAAAATAAAGATGTATTAGAATATGAAAAGAACATTTCAAGAGGTGAAGAAATAATTACCTCTTTTTCAGTTACTTACTTTTGATTTGAACAAAAGGGATATGTAGGTTGCCTTTCGGATCAAATTATGCCCTCTAGTTTGAAGTTATGTTAGTTTTTAGGTGTTCGAATAAGGGATTTCCTAATCCAAATGGCTTTTGAGGTGTGAATTTATCAGAAGGGGAACTACCCTTTTATAATGGAGGTGAGGCGATTTTTGGAAAAGCATAAAATATTAATTTATTATAAACCTATATTCGGTTTCTAATATATCATAATGGATTTATTTCGAGAAAAATATGGTTATGGGTCTAAATCATCACAAATAATTGTTTTTAGACATTTTTAGATCATCATATTAACCTTATCTTTTATATTTAACCCTTAGTTAAATAGTTTAATTTTTACCACATCTTCCTGTAGTTTTATACAACATGGATAAGATATTTAATATAAAATCACTAGAGAACCTAAAGTGGATAATTAATAAAATATTTAACATTATAAAAGTCATTTGAAATAATAATATATTATTAGGACTATTATAAAATTTAATAAAATAGTATTTGTTTAAAAAAACCCATTTATGTAAATTTTGACACTATTTAGTACTTGGTTTTTGTTAAAGTCGTCAAAACATGATTACTTCCAAAACATTACATTGAATCAACCCTAAAATTTTATATTCACAATTAAAATTCTTTAATTGCATCAAAAGGTTCAATTTACATTTATTTTAATATTTATAATATTAATTACTTTAATCATTCATTAATAAGGTAATTACTGCGTCGTCATTGTGTCATAAATAAATTTAATTATTTAAAGGCTAAAAATTAAAAATAAAATACTATGATGTAGGAATTTTTTTATATTTCTAATGAATATTTATAATATAATTTGGTTTATCTATAACTCTATATTAAAAATGGTTTAGCTATTTCAATATTAATTTAAAAATTTTAATTCTTCTTTAAATAAAATATATTAAATGTTTTAATCTATCCCAAATGGATAAAAAGCGATCTTATTTTTGTAATATGGTTGATTTTGGTCGAAATAAAATTATTCAATAGAATTTTTAAATGTTTTGGGGTAATTTTATATTATTATAATACTATTTTTTCCTTTAATAACCCTATTTACTTTTATATATTGTAAATAAAATTCAAACTTTCAATTCACCAAAAAATATTTTTATCCTACTAGAATTTTTTTATTTGTGATGAAAATAGTGCCTTTTATATAACACTCGAATGCATTGTGTAATGGTCTCGAATCATGATACTCCATGCAAGGTATTAAAGAGATAAACTAATCCACCATGGGATATTTCCATCAGGATTTCATGAAAGTTATCCATAACCTATGTTCATGATGTAGCGTTTTACGTTATGGACACATTTATTTTTTCTCTTACATGATGATCATGCTATATCATGCCTCATTTGTCATGTTTATGATTCTCACCCATTTTATACCCCGTTGATATTAATTTTGACTAAAATGAATTACCTTACTCAATTTATTCCATGTTTATTCCCCTATTTTCTTTATAGATCATCCTTTCTTATGCATGTCCGTAGCATATCCCTTGCAAGTTTATGTATGAGCATGGTATGGATGTTTTCAGAAAAGGATTTTTTTTCCAATTTTATGTTGCTATTTAATGTACATAATTCCAAAATAAACTATAATTGTTGAACTTATAGGTTCTATTATGTGTAATATTATGTAATAAATCATGTATTAATAAGTAATAAATAGGTGGGTTGTTGTATGTGGATATGGAAGACAATAATAAATAATTATACACAATAATAGAGGTTCTAGATCAGGAAAAAATAAATGTTTAATGGACTATTAAGGACTGCAAAACCATAAACCCATGATGATTTAAAATAACATATTATTCATTGTAATTGAGGGAAATATATTATTTTTTTTTGTTTCAATATCTTTTTTAATGTGATAAATATTGTTTTACTAACTAATAATAAAATTAAATTTATATACTTGATATATTTCTATTTCATTAGAACAATTTTATCGTATGATTCAATAAATATCCAATTCATCACTAAAATCAATATGTGAATATGAAAATATGAATTTACGATGCTTAAGGTACTAAAATATAAATACAACTGATCATCAGATCCATTGTAGAATGGAAAGTCATTCTTTTGATCTCTTGTTATTATTATAATAAAATTGTTTACACATGTTGACCAATATGAATAAATCATCATATAGTGTAGTAATAAATTAATATCCATAACTTCTTCCAATGTTTAACATAAAAAATGTCATAAATTTTCAACATTACGAACCATAAAAAATATTATGATCCAAAACCATAGAAAAAATTTCACTATATTTACAAAATGAACTTCTCATTAATCCCTTAATCAACATGAAGTAATTTTTTAGTCATCACATACAGTTCATGTGAATACAATCATCATGTATTCACTTGAAACATATTTATAAAATGAAATATCATAAAAATATTTTGGAAATATGTATGATTCCTTATTCAATAAATAAAACATAATAATTGGATAAATTCCTAAAATAGAAAACACTATTAACTATATTAATGACAGCATAACCGAGTTATCAAAAAATAATTATTCAATTCCAAGGAAGTCAATACTATCAAATATACATTTTTTATATCAACCATCCATTTATCCCTATATCATTTTGTCAACATCAATAACATAATAAGGGTTATATATCCTTCATGTTTTTTTCTAAAAAGTTTAACATCGCACTGAATCATTTTTTCTAGGTCACCAGTAATGTTCATTAAACACTTTCAAATCATTATTGAATAGTAAGTATTATAATCCTGATGAATTTTATAATTTTTTATAATCAAGATATCAATGATAAAATAACAAATTCATATAATTTTTTATTCTTAATAATATAAAATTCATTATTCTACTTCATCTATGGTAATAAAATTATCTTGACTAATATTCATTAGATTATTTTGAGGTATAAAAGGGTTCTGCACATAGGGGAAACATGCGATGGGTAGTGCCCAACTTTTCCTTTCATCATGAATGATGATAAATTTGAGTTATAGAAGATTATAAATACCATGAGAAATGGAATTGGTTCAATGAAAGTAGACAATAATAATCATTCTGTAACCATAGGGAGGATCATCACGTAATATTTATAATCAATTAAACTAATTATGAATTACCTTGATGTAATTATTTCTTCATTTAGGGATCTAGATAGACATCAGTGGTGCACCATCATTACTTTTAATGAATTGTACATTCCATCTAGTTTTGATCAAAACATGATCCACTAATCTCTTGATGTGACCGAAATAATATCTAGGTGCTATCATGATAGAACATTATACTTTCATCGTCCTCCTTTGATCGCTTTGAGAATTTCATCAAAATCATTTTTATTAATCTGGTGGTGGAATATTTATCTCTCTTCATCGGTGCATTCTTGGATAATGGGGCTCTCTAAGGCTTGATATAATTCTCTAAATCCATTAAGAATGACCTAAAAATGGATTTTCTCTCTTGAGAAAATAATATAACTGCGTTAACATATCTCTAGGGTTATAATAAAATAATTTCACAAGTTCAATTATTTATTTATTTAATCCTAGAGATAACCCCATGTCAAATAATAATAATAAAATCATTATTTCTCAACATGATCATAACATGAAAATTATAATTAAATTATATTAAATCAAATAATATTCAATATCTATTATTTCTTAGCACACCAAAAATATCAATCTTCAATTACTCCATGATATTTATCGAACCTTAAAAAATGTATATTTATTTATTAAAAAAATATCATTACATTATTATCCAATAAATAAATATATATTACATTTATTAATCTCCAATAAATATTTTATATGAAACAAGAATAAATGAAGAATTATTAAACCCCAAAGATGAATAATATTTATTCAACCTATTAAATAATAATATATTATTTAACTAAGATTCTTGATACCCATAATGTGTGACCCTCTAGGCCACATTGATAGTGTCATTAGGTGAAGAAGCCTAAAGTTAAATGATATCATAAAAAACATTACAAGGAACCCATATATAATGAAATTTATGTCGCAATGACATGATCCCTCATACAGATTCTTATTGTGTTATGTAATACCTTTATCTTGATATCTCAAATCAAGCAGGTAGCATACTGGTGCCATCAACCTATGTGATCAATGCCTATTTAGTTGAATTCATATAAATTGACGTTTCCTATTGAACGCCATTCAGATGGATTTATTTTGTCTATATCATTTCCATAAAAGGGACTAAGATATCGACTTCCGTTAAATATCATAATGAAAAAATTCATTCTCCCATTAGTCATTAATGCAATATTACTCGTGACACACCAAATGTATCATACCTCATTGTGAAAAACTGTTTTCATGGTTTTAATCAACTAATCAATGTAAAAAACTATTTATATTCATGAATAATAATATCAAGTGTATGTATCAATACATACATCTATATATAAGAGTAACCAATAATATATATAAATGTGGATTTCCAACTGATGGTTCTCATTCTTGTAATATCCTACTGGATTTTACCATTGGATAACATAATGGGAATCTGAGTCAAATTCCAATGAGTCTCCACCCCTAATATCCTATATCATTTCACCCCAAATGATACCATCCTGTTATAAAACATATATTCAAGAATAGTGTCATAGCACATTCGGGCTCCCATCATACTAGGGAACTACTTTGAACATTTAATACAACAACTAATCATAATACTTTATCACATGATAGGTTATGTAGAATAAAAATCATTATGTGATAAAAGTTAATTAATATTTCAAACCATGAATACAAGTTAACATAATGTACACATAAAATGGTTCTAGGGCACCAACTCTAACAGACTATCACTTGCACTAGATCCAACTACTAACAACCTATAGTCCGCTATCTCTCACATCATTTTAATTCTTGTACTAAGATATTAATTTAGTCAATGGTTCTTCCATGTTCTCTTCAATGGGTACTTTTCTTTTAGAACTTCACCCTCTGATTGAAATCCATCAAGAGGTGATACACAAATAATATGTTCTTTTTCCGTTGGTGTGGCCATGGCTCTTTTGTAGGGGCAACTGATGTAGTACTATCACAATACAATTTAATAAGGTCTTTAAATCTAGGTACTAAATCAAGAACCTAGAAAATGTTATGCATCTTGATGGATTATATGGATATATTGGAATCCACTATATACTCAGACTCTACTATAGAATCAACAATAACTGGCTGTTTTGAACACTTATAAATCAGATCTCATTCGTTGAGATGGAAAAAATATCCTGATTGTGAAATTTGATCATTCTTATCTATCTAAAAAATAGGTATGGTATACCCCTGATGACTATATCCTTGTCTCCTCTATACACCAGGAATATTTCCTTAGTTGTTCTTACATACTTATGGACATTTTAACAGTATACCAATGTTGTCCTCCTAGATATTTTGGATATCTTCCTATGATAAATTCATATTAAACGTAAAGTAAAATACATAAAATAGAATACATGATTGATCCTATCACTAAAGAGTAGGTTATATTACTCATTCTCTATTTCTATCCTTATTTTTAAGGGAAATATTTCATAGAAATATGTAAACAATGTGACACTAGAACCGATACCCAATTGAATCATTCGATAAATAATATATTTAGTATATTATCAACATAAGTACATTGACTTAGTCTAAGAAGCCACTTGGATGTATCATGAAAGATCTTGATACCAATAATATTGGTTATTTTATATAAGTACGTCATGGAAAAACACTTGTTATTCCTTAACAGACTGTAAGACTGATATGAATTTTGAAATTTATAATAAGTCATCAACATATACTACTACGAAAAAAACCACATTCCCATGAAAAATATTGTAAATAGAAAACTCAGATTTGTTATTAATTAAACCAAAATCGTTGATGGATTCATTGAATTGAATGTTCGATGACCTGGATGCTTGCATAAATCCAAAAATGGATCTATGGAGAATTGAAATCTAGTTGGAATCATCTAGAGTCACACCCACATTAGGTTGGGTCATATAGAAATCTTCATTAAGGTTCCCATTTTGGAACTCAATTTTAACATCCAAATGCCAAATCTCATAATCATATCATGTTTTTATGTAAAAAATAATTTTTATGGATTTAATCATAGAAATTGTTGAGAAGGTCTCATAGTATCCAATTTTTTTACTTGGTTTTAAGCATTAAAAATTATCCTTCCTTTATATTTATTTACTTTTCCTTCAATTTACATTTTACTCTTGAATATCAATTTTCATCTAGAAGGATTTACATAAACTGGCGCATATACTAGAACTCAAACTTGGTTCTATCACTGGGATTCCATTTCCAAATTCATGTGTTTTTTCCATCTTGAAACATCTAAGCTCTCTACTAACTCATAGTAAGATATAGTTTCATAAAAGTAAACCAATAATGTATCGCCATATTAGTGACTAGAAAACCATATCTCTCTAGATCTATTACTTCTCTTACACTCATATCCATTATGTATGTTTTAAGAACTTCTTATTCTATAGGGACATATGTAATCTGTTCATGTACCAAATACTGTCTATCTTTAGCTTCAACTTCATCATTGAAAATATTTCTCCCAATATCATTTTTGAGGATGTTCTACCAATATACATATTATTTTGAAATAATCACAATCATATCCGAGGGGTTGTATAGGTAGCATCCCATTGTTTCCATGGGATACCCTATAAAGACACACTTTGTTCCCTAAAGTGATAGTTTTTTATAAGGCCTTAACAAATTTCTCACAACCCCATATACGTTTTTGTGACAAAATAGGTTTCTTTAAAATCCATAGATCAAAAGGAATTACATTTTCCTCTTTAGTTGGTACTAATTATAAGGTTTTTTCCATAGTTCGTAATAAATATCCCCTAAAGGATAATGGAAGATCTGCATTACTCATTATTGACAGTACTGTGTCTTACAGGGTCAAGTTCCTCCTTTCACAACCACCATTCCACTATGGTGTGTATGGTGGAGTGAATTGAGATAGAATCCCAAACTCTAATAGAAATTCAAGATAATAATTGTTAAGATATTCACCAACTCAATCCAATCAAAGACTCTTTATATTCTTACCAAGCATATAGTTTTACATCACTATTTAATTCCTTGAATTTCTAAAATGACTCATACTTATACCTCATTAATTATATATATCCATATCTACTCAAGACATTAGTAAATGTTTGGGTGTAAGAATATCCACTTCATGATTCTAATGGAAATGGTCTTCAAACATTATTGTGAACCAGTCCGAGATGCTCTGTAGCCCATTCACCCTATCCACCAAATGGGAGATTCATCATTTTTCCTTGTAAAAAATCATGAAATATTTCATGTGGTTTTATAATAGACGAGTTTAAATATCCATATTGACTAATCTTTGTCAAATACATCTCATTTTCACAACCAAGTCCGTGATGCCAAATCTGGGAGTTATATGAGTCCTATGAACATGATTTATTATCAATTTGTAATATTTTATTTTCATAATTTAATACATAAAGATGATTATTTAAATGTGTCATACTATAACATATGTTTTCCTTATAAAATGAAATAAAAATTACAAACATGAAAATTAAATCATCTTTATATAGTAATGATACATAAATTATGTTCTTTGAAATCTTATGTACATGATAAATATATTTCAAAACTAGAATCATTCCCACTGGCAATGAAAGGTGGTAGTCAGCAATGGCCAGAGTAGTTATCCTTGAACCATTAGTAGCTGCTAGATCCACCTATTATCATGAAATTTTTAAAAATATACTTTTTTCATGTATTTTGATATAGATGTGAGCACCAAAATCTATATCTGATACACAATGTGTAGATATAGAAGGATTACACTCTATTAGCAATTAACACTTACGTTCCACTAGCTTCTGGGTGCAATTCCTCTCCTAGTGTCCTAGCTTTCGACACATAAAACATACTACCTCGTTTTCTATTCTTTTACTCTGGATGTTTCTCTTATTATAAGGATGATGATCAAGATCTTTAGAATACTTATAGGTCTTGCTCCCCTTTTCCTAATTCATCATTTAATTATTCACTATAAGCTCCACCGGTTTATCATTCCCCGTGTCATTATCCACATGTAAAATCAAGTTAATATGTTCTGAAATTATATTCTTATTATTTCTCATGTTGTAATCAATAACAACATGGTAAATGACTTAGGTAGTGATAAATTTATGAGATTTATATGCAAATCATCTGAGAATTTAAACCCCAAAATGTGCAAGCATTAAATATATATACTAATCATGACTACTGGAGGTCCAACTAGAACAAAATCACCGATCATAAATGTTAAAAAATCATTGATGATATCATACATGTATTCACTTTTCTTCTCTCAATAGAGAACCCAAATATGATACATCATGATATATGTGTACATGTCCTCATGTTTCTTCAAAATTTCATTGGACATGGATGATATAATGAAAAAGTGAAAATCGATAGAATCATTCAAATTCTTCTCACATAATTTTAACTCTTCATCATTAGCATCAATTATAGGAACATAGTAAATGGCCCATTCATCACATATAATTCCATTTCATAGAGAAGGAAAACACACATATTCTTTTACCACTCATGGATATTTTTTCCAAGTGATATGGTTGTATTTCTCAAGTATGGATCACAATTATATGTTTGATGTTATTTTAATGGTGTTTCCAAAAATATTATAAGCATAATTTAAGTACATTATCTGAAAAAAATTGACAAATAAATAATTATTATATTTATTTATATCCCATTATTTTTTCAAAACCAAATAGGCACCACCATTGGATTTAGAATATCCTTTTTGATAAATATTTAAGTGGAGAGGATCCTTATTACCATAATCAGTATCCCAACATTGTTTGGTCAAGAATCATGAATGGTTTTTGGTATGCATTATAAATTCCAACTGCATTAACTATCAATTCCTTGATTTGTGGTGTGGACCCCCCAATCCTGAAATCCATAAATTGGATTTCCACAACTTTTTCCTCTTAGTCACACCATGTCCTAATTTGGAAGTCAATAATTAGTGTGAAATAATTTTTCTCGACACAAAACATCATGTTATAATTCCCCTTTAAATGAAAGAACCCAAACTCTGGCTGTTCATGCACATTGAAATACAGTTAGATTTTAACTGAAGTTGAGTAAGGCTATCCCGACTAAATATTTTTTTGATAGATTTTATCCTCCTATGCATAAATTTACAATTAGTTTCATTATCACATTATTTTTAATATTTAGAGGGTTTACTCAAGTGATTAACCATGTCTTAGATAATATTTAAACGTAAGATAGCTTATTTAATTTTATCATTCATGCTCATTAATTCATTTATTATGTGATCACAAAAAAACGTCCATAAAGAAATAAACTTGAAAATTGATAGAAATAACTAAATAATGTTTTATTATCATGATATCTACTAATGGTTAGTTTATCTAGTGGTTGATAAATGAACCATTGACCTATAGGAAAAATTGCTTGAACCGATTAAGACTCGTGTAACATCTTTCTACCTATCCACCTATGTATGTCCTTGGATTGGTTTCACATTAGATCCAAACTCGAACCACCACCAATAGTTTTGTAGCTCCATCCAATAGATATGATTTTATGCATACAAAGGTGATGGTAAAAAGGAGTTTACATAAAATAAACCATGGGCATGTAGGCCCTTACATAATAAAAGAAGATAAGTAAGAAAATCCAACAATTTAATTAAACAATAAATTAAATGAAATAGAATCAATCACATACAATGTCCTGGTCTCTTTTATTGAGAATACACATTCATTTAATGAAATATGAATTTAATAAAACTAGTATTCAATTATTAATCATTATTTATTTAAGATAAATAATTCTCAAATCAATGTATTTCATTTTTAGTTAATCAATTTTTTTCTTAATTCTAATCTGCATTTCCTTTACATTATCATCCAACCCAATTTTAAAAAATAAATAAATTCATTTATAATTTATGGTACACAAAAATGTACATTAGATTAAACATGGTGAATACCCTTCTGATTCTACTCAACATGTATTACTATCATATACTATTCTACTCCTATGACATATGGAATACACGACTTATCACATACATTCACAACATGTACTTCATGGATGATTACATGAATTACATGATTTTTCATTTATGTGTTATGGTTCAATAAACATAGAGTAAATACTTTTAATATAATTCATACCTGATATATAGATCTAAACATTACATAGAGGATTCTTGTATTCCATTATGCACAAATGAAACATTAAATTTTCTCTCTTGGAAAATTAATATAATTGTGTTTATATATTTCTAGGGAAAAAAAATAATTTCACATGTTCCCATAATTAGTTATCTAATCCCAGCGATACCCCCATGTAAAATAATAATAATATCATAATTTTAGGACATGTACTTAACTTTAAAATTATAATTAAATATTATTTTATAAAATAGTATTCAATAGTTATTATTTCTCACCAAAACTCAAATATTAGTCCTCCATTCCTCTATAATATTTATCAGACCTTGAATAATGTCTATTAATTTATTATGTAAATTCCACAAACTTATTCGACAATAAATAAATAAATATTTTATTTTCCAAATAGAAAATAAATATATTATATCTGATCAAAAGTACATGAATAATTATTAAACCATGTAGGTGAATAATATTTATTAGACCTATTAAATAATAATATATTATTTAACTGATATTCTTGATACATATAACATGTGACCATCTAGTCCTCTTTATTACTGTCTTTAGGAAAATCAACCTAAAATCCAAGGTTAATATCAAGCAACCTATCTAGGAACCCATATAGAAACATGTTAATGCTGAAATAAAATGTTACCTCATATAGACACAAACTATATAATCTAATCCCTTTATCTAGATATATCAAATCATGTAGGTTGCATGCTAGTACCATCAATCCATGTGCTTGACGTATCTTTCTTGGAATTCCAAGAAATGTTATATTCCTATTGAACTCCATGTCCATGGATTTATTTAGCCCATATAATTTCCATCAATGGTCTTGATATATCAAATTCTGGTAAATAAAAGAAGGGAAAATCATTTCTCACATTATTCATTAATGTAATATTATACATGATTCACCTAATGAATCCAACCTCACCGTGAATATCTTCAATAATATTTATCATCAATACATCAAAGTAGGAAACTCATAATACTCATTAATAATAATCTTAATGTATAAAGATAAATACACATTTACATAGATAGGAATATCAAATGACACGTATAAATGTAGATATCCTTCTAATTTATCTCATTCTCATAATATTCTACTAGTTATTACCAAGAGTGTACATCATGGGAACGTTCTTCAATGACCTATGAGTCTCCACCCTTGATAGCCTGTGTCATTTGTGTCCCTCAAATGTTATCATCTAGCAATATAAATTATATTCATGAATAGTGTTGTACCACATCCATGTTCCCATCCTAGCGGGGAACTTCTCTGACCTTTCAGTGTGATAGCTTCTCCTAAGACATTATTACGTACTATATTATGTGGAAGAAAAATCATTATGCATTAAGGTGTTTATTAATATTCAAAACCATGAATACAAGTTATCATAATGTACACATAGTATAATGACCCGAGAATTTATGAATAAAATTCACTTTCTTTTGATTTAATTAATTTTTTTGGATATAGAATATACCTTCAATTATATTTTTTATTGTATCCAATTGGATTTAAATGACCATTATTTATCATTACCATGGGTAATATAGACATTGAATAGTGATCACAAGACTAATATAAATATAGGGGTTTTAACAAATCCTTTTAGCACATATAGAGGATGTGATGGCCCCAAATAGTAGGATCATACCAAATGAATCCAATTTATTAGAGCTTCCAGAGGAGAAAAAATTTATGGGTCCTTCCCTAGACCATTCCAAAGCTGATATCCAAAAAAGTAAGGATGAGAGAAACTATTTATGGGAGAACCTCATGCTTATTGACATCACGATCAAAACCATATTCATCGAAAGACCCCATGAAATCCACAACATAGCACACCTTAGTCTTAGGGAGTATTCTAATATACTAAAGAGATATGTATCAAGACCCTATCATTAGTAATATGTTAATTATTTTTTGTATAGAATAATGAATACATTTTTACTATTATTGTTACATTGTAAATGTTTTTTTTATTAATATTCAAATTCAATTAAAAAACTAGTTTTTATGAATTAATGTATTTTCAAATAATTACTATTTTATAAAAATATTATTATTAAATAAATATTATTAAATATAAATGATCATATAGTTTTTATGAAGTCAAATGAAATCTTCATTAAGGGTTGAAAACTTTTTTAATCAAAACCTATAAATATTAAATAATTGTTAGGGTTTTTTAAAGTGAAAATTTATATATTTATAAAGTTATTTAGATAAAATGAATATTACTTTTTTAATCTATATGTTGAAATTATCCAATGCTAAATGTTTCATATGATTCTAAAACAGTTGAATTTTTTGTTAAATATTTTATAACATATAAATATACGGTGTGTCTTATGACATCAAAATGGCACAACAATGATCTAATAAATACTATTAAAGGTATATATGAAAAAATTAATATATTATATACTAAAAAATGTGGATTTATGTTTATTTTATTTAATTTTTAAATCCATTATCAATCCTCCAATACATTAAATATATTTTTGGATTTTAAATTCATTTCATTAAGAATTTGACTCACCTCTACATATGAATAGGAAATAATTTAATATTATCAGCCCTTCTGCTTGTCAAATAATGTATAGAACAACCCTTTTCTAGAAAACATGGGAACAATAATGAATGGTGTTTGGTTTTTAATATTTTATTATGTAGTGTCCAAAACCAAAATAATAAAGAAAACCCCCTCCCTTCCTATATAAACCCAACCGAGATCTAATTACACTTCACATAAACTTCTTAAGGCTCATGAAAACTATTTTATCTTCCCCATATAGTCCTACCAAATCTCCAAAAAGTTCCCCAAAATCCTCTCCTAAGAATTTGGAGACATACATCCACATAAAGGATCTTCCACTCTCCTCTTTTATCAGGAACTCCCATTATTATTTGTATTTTAATTTCAAATTTCTCATGATAGGATATGTTCATACATACTCCCTTTACTATCCATTTGATTTATAAAAAATTAGATCTTAATTTCCACTCCAATTAATTAATCCATGGACTTTTATATACACCCGTTACCATGTCGAAATTTCATTAGGGATCCTCACCTTCCTATATTCCTTTAAATTCAAGAACCTTGTAAGAAATTTGTACATTTATTTTAAATTAATTATATTTTCATCATTTTATAATCAATTATATACTGTCCATTTTATTTTATACAAATGAGGTTTCATTTATCCTCCCTGATTTGTACCCTTACATAATCTGTTACCATGCAAAAATTCTATAAGGGATTTCTCTCTCTTATATTTTTATCAATCACATCATTTACGACATTCAATTTAATTTCCAATTGAATATGTTGGGACACATTATTATCTATCCCATTTAATTTCCATTTCATTTTTAAATGATGATACCCCTTTCTATCTTATCAACCCATTTTATGAAATTATTTATGATGTTGTTATGCTGCCAAATTTGCACCATGATTTCCCATGCCAAAATCAATGTGTATTGAATACCATTCCAATTTCTCTCTCAATGTTATTAAAATTTATTCACATATCCTTATTTATTATGAATCTATATATATGTATTCCAAAATTACTTGATCTTGGAATAAATTAGTATGATTACTGAATCCATTTTTCATGATCTTTGTGGAACATATAATTATGAAAATGAAATTATTATGAATGGTACACCCTAATAGTGCTCCAATGAATTCTATAATGTTTAGTATCATGGTACGTCATGTTTACTCATGATAATTTATGTGTAATGAGGGTTTAATCTTTCTAATTTATGTGCAATGAGGGTTTACTCATGCTAATCCATGTGCAATGAGCCTTAACTCATGCAATTATCATGTTGTATGTTGTTACCACATTTCCATGTTATGATTGTCATCCTATATCATGCCTTCATGTCTATGTTTCTTTTATGATAAATTGATATTTTTATTTAGTAACACATATTTTCATTCTCATGATATTCCATGTTTATTCCCTTACTGGGACTGATAGATCACCCTTTATTTATGTATGTCCTCAGGTTATCCCATGCAATGTTAAGTGGGAAGGAATATTGTGGTAATGTAAAAGAATATTTTAATAAAGATGTTGTATTTTGTGTTTTATGTTCTTATGTAATATTAATAATACAAAAAGACACTTTACCTAAAGATATTATGAGTTGTATTTAATTTGATTTGTATAATAAATCATGTTTAAATATAAAATAAAGAGAGGGGATGTTGTAGATTTTTCAGAAGATAGGTTTTGTTATTTTTGGGATTAGGATTAGAAATCCCTAGAAAAAACACATAGGGATAAGACTTTGTGTAAGAAAACATCCCTAAATTATTAAAGGTATACAATAAGTGGTTTATCAAGAAAATATATCCCTATCTCAATACTACAATCCCATTTGTATCTAGAACAAATGAACCTAGGGGTAATAAGTTTGAAAAGATGTTTCAGGCTTGACTCTTTATAACCTGGTACATGACTATATGCCCTACTACACACCTAGTTTGGCACTCCTGGGGGATATGGTTTTGTGAGTTCATAAAATAATTACAAACCATTATTAATAGAACAAAAAATGCCCATACTAATTTATGTTAAAAAGTAGATCATTGATAACGTATAATGAAGCCTAAAAAATTATTAGTTATTAACATAAATTTTATTTATATGTTATCCCTTTAATTTTATTATATTCAATTTATATTTTTAACTAATTAAGATGGTAATCCCAAATTTTCATTTTAATATAGTGAATGGATGTTAATACGGGGAATCATATTAATAGATGACATGGAGATCTTTATGAGAATTTCCCTAATGCGATACTCAACCCAATGGGAACGACAATCAAAAATGATTTAAGATACTCTCTCAGTTAACTCATGTTTTTAATCAATATATGGATCAAGTGGATTGCTAGACCCCCTAATAGAGAAAAACTTGTCATCGAGAACTTCATGTGAAAAGGCCTATTATGTTAAATGGATCTTCCAATCCCTTATTTGCGGAGAAATGGATAAATTCCATCGAAAATATATTCTATATCCTTCAATGTTCCAAACAAGAGAAGGATCTTCTGGGTCTTTATCAGATAGAGGGAAAATCTGATTACTAGTGTACATTGATCAAGAATCCGAAGAATGAATAAAAAACAATGTAATGGTGTTGATAGAGTTATAGGAAATGTTTTTGGATAAAAATTTTCCCTACACACTCAATTTTAAAAAGGAAAAAGATTTGCTTGCGCTCCACAAAAAGGAAAATGAAATTGTTAGTGCATACAAGGAAATCATCACAAGACTTTCCTGATATGAATCTAGTTTTTTCAATACCCCTAAATTCAAGGTTAAACATTTCTTTGGTGGGATAAAGCCTATTCTATGAAAATCCTTGGCAATCTATTACATTGATAGCTATATAGAAATTGACCAATGTTCACTCAAAGTCAAGATAGGGATAGATGAATCTTAGGGAGATAAAGGGAATAAAAAGAGGAATGTATACTTTAATTATGGTGGTAAAATGGATAAATCCAACAATTATATGAAATTCTATCATCCCACATTTCGAAGGTGCAGAAATAAGTACCCTAGAAATTTCCAATGTGGATTGAGAAAATTTATATGGTGCTAAAGAGAAGGGAACCAGACAAATAATTTCCTATACGAGAAACTCGTCAATGTGACAGGAACAATCCATTCGACCCTGAATGCATTGTTTGTTTCTATAATTATAAAGAAACCATAAACTATGTGAACCATTTCCTAATGTAACGTGTTTTTGAGGCAACCAGCAACCTCCTAGGTATCATGGTTGATCTTTTGACATCACCACTATCGAGGTGGATCCTAAAAACAATGTGGTGATGGGTATGCAATATATTCATTCAATAACAGTGAATGTACTTGTTTATTATGGTTTTAAAAATTCTTTTATATCATGAAATTTTAGTAAAAGTATTCAAACATCACTAAAAATAATGGAAGTAGAGATATCAATGAAGGTGTAAAACGGGTAATTATTTCATATTAAATATATAACTCCCCTCCTATCACAATTTGTATACTGAACATCCCAGTGAACCATGTCATACATTCCATGGTGGAATTTGATGTAATTATGGGCATGTATTGTCTTTCAATATATTTAGAAAACATAAATTTCCACAATGGGGAAATCACTCTCCATATGGAAAAGTGAACCCCAATTCTATACAAGTGCATGGATGAGGTTGAATATTATTTATCCCCATAATCTCAAGAATGGATACTATTTCCCTATGAGCATGCATATTTAACTTTAATGACTGTTTTGAAGGAATAAACCATTCTCAAGGACATGCCAATTGAGAGGTAATTTTCTTATGTGTTTCATAAAAAATATCCCGGTCTTCCTCCATGTCGAGAGGTTAAATTTTCAATTGAGCTTATACCTGGAGCGGTGGAAATATCCAAGACTCGTTATAGGATGGCTATTGTGGAACTTGAGAAACTAAAGTAAGAAATACAGGAGAATCTTGATGAAGGGTTTATATTCCCAAGTGCTTCACCTTGTGGTGCACCAGTACATGTGTCTAGAAGAAGGGTGGGTAAATGCACCATTGCATTGATTATCATGAGATCAAAAAAATCACAATAAAGAACAAGTATATTTTTCCCTGAATTGATGACTAGTTCAATCAGCTACATGTAGAGAAATACTTTTCCAATGTGGATATGCGGTTAGGATATTTCCATGTACGAGTGAAGAAGGAGGGTATCCCCATGGTAGATTTTTATTCAAGGTATAGGAATTAGGTGTTCATAGTGATTCCATTTTCTCTTACAAATTATCCAACAATAATCATGGACTATATGAATAGAGTCTTTATTGATTAACTTTTAAATATTTTTGTAGTCTTTATAGATGATATTCTATTATACTCCGAAACCAAGGAGGAGCATGAGGGGCATCTTAGTATTGTGATAAATACCTTCCAAAAGGAGAATCTGTATGCAAATAAAGTGTGAGTTCATGTTGAAAGAAATGCCATTCATGGGGAATAACATAAAAAAATTGGACATATATGGATCCTTCGGAGAAAAAAAGGGATGACCAAGGTAGGAAACTATGATATATATATGTATATTCCGAGGTTGAGAGAGATATTGTCACTAATTTCTGAGAAATATATCATTATTGTCAAAACATATTCCCAAGCAAACTCATAAGAGTGTCAAGATGGATGAGAATGAAGAATGCGAAGAATGCCTCATAGAGTTGAGAAAAATACATAGCCCTGCCCTTGTGCTCACAGTACCCACAAGTGGGGAGATTTTCATAATTTTTAGTGATGCTTGAAAGAAGGGATTGGGATGTGTGTTGATACAAAATGACAATGTCATTTCTTTCAGATAAAAGCAGATGAAATTTCATGATAAAATCTATCCCATGCATGATCTGAAGTTAGCATCCATGATCTTTTGATTAAAAATATAGTTGAATTATCTATTTTGGTAGAATTTTGAAATATATACCGATCAAAAAAGACACAAGTATATATTTACAGAAAAGAGATAAATATGAACACATGAAAATGGTCAGAGGTCATCAATGATTATGACTCCACAATCCACTACCATTTTGGGAAAGCAAACAATGTAGAATATTATCTAATTATAAATGACCCAAGGATTCAATAACAAATGAGAATTGAAAAGGATCAAATATTCATGGATTTGAAGTGAATGAACATGGGAATCCTAACGAAAGGAACATCATCAATCCTTTCACAAATGATTGCACAAAAATCACTTTTAGAAAGGGTAAAGGATATTAAAAAAGGTTGTGTGGTAATTTCAAAGAATGTGGAAACTATTAGAAAAGGGAAATCCTCATAGGTCAATATTAAAGAAGATGGAATTGCGGGATTTTCGTCACGAATCTTTGTTCCATATAATATTGAGTTAAATAAATAACTTTTGGATGAAGTACATAGTTCTAATTTCACCATTCACCTAGGAAATAAAAAATATATATCGAGATATTCGAGTTAACTATTGGTGGGATAACATAAAGAAATAGATGGGTTAATATACATCAACGTTAATGGTATGTCAGAAAGTGAAGTTTAATAGGTAGAAGGATACGGTAATGATGCATCTATTACCCATACCAACATGGAAATGGGAAAACATCACCATGGAATTTGTCACCATACATCTGAAGACACCAAATGAATGAAATTCTATCTAGGTTATTAAGGATCATATTTCAAATATTCCACAATTCGTTGCGATTCGAGAGTATTTCTCAGTAGAGAAACTGGACGAAATATAAATCAGAGAAGTGGTGAGCCTGTATGGAGTAAAACTATTGATTGTATCTGATTGAGATCTATGATTCACCTCGATGTTTTGGAATATTTTCCTGCATTCTCTAAACCTAGATATGAACATAAATATGACTTATCGCTCTCAAACTAATGTCTAATAAAAGTGGATTATCCAAACTCTTGAGGACATATTGAGATCATTCTTAATGGACATTAATGTTGGATGGGACCAACATATTCCTTTGGTAGAGTTCTCTTATAAGAATAGTTTCCAATCAAGCATCCAAATGACACCCTATGATGCAATTTATGGGTAAAGGTGAAGAACACCCACATTTTGGGATGATTCTGGGGAATGAAAACTTCTACGTCCAGAAGTGGTGGAGAAGGTTAATTTCATCATATAACACAACTACATAGATTTGAAAAAATATCTAGGATTAAAATCATTGATGAGACATAGAGGTTGATGTTGGAGACATAGTTTTCTGCTACATATCTCTATAGAAAAGATTGATGAGATTTGTAGACAAGGGAAAGCTTAGTCTAAGGTATTTCATCCAATATGAGCCCCCTAATCACATCAGAGTAGTGGACTATCGACTATCACTCCCACAAAGGCTATCTCAAGTAAATGATGTATTTCATGTATCCCTCTTAACAAAGTACATACTAAACCCCTCACATATACTAAATCTGTAGGTGATACCATTAGAGAATGTCGTTTCTTATGAGAAGAAACTGGTGAAGATCTCATATCATAGAGAAAATGTTCTTTGAAATAGTACAATGACTCTCATCAATGTGTCGTGGCATAACCAATATTTTGAAGAAGAAATGTTGGAACTAGATGAGATGATAAATAAGAGTTACTCTCATATATTTTATTGTGGGAAATGAAAAATTTGAGGTCAAAATTTTATAAGGGGGAAGGTGGTAATTACACAAAAATTTATAAATAAAATTCCCTTTCTTTTGATTTAATTAAATGTCTTATAGAAATAAAATACACATGATTTTTTTTATTACATCTAATTGAATTTAAATGATCGTTAAGTATCAATACCATTGATAATATATCTACTAAAAAATGATCAAATGGTTAGTATAAATATAGGTTTTTTATAAATCTTTTTGGCATAGATAAATGAAGTGATGACTTAAACGAGTAGGATTGACCCTATGAATCGCATTTATAGATATTTCAATGGAGGTAGAATTTCTATTCTTTTCTCTAGACAAAGTACAAGCCAAGATCAGACAACTTAATCATGATAAACATAGTTTATGGGAGAACTTCAGGCTCATCAACATCACGACCCAAACCATGTTCAAAGAAAGACCCCATGAAAGGCCCACAATTACACACCTTACTATTAATGAATATACAAGTGTAATAAATATATATGTATAAATAACCTATAATTATTAATATGCACATTATTTTTTTGTAAAGAATAATGAATATATTTTTCCTATTATTATTACTTTCTAAATGATTTTTGATTAATATTCAAATACAATTAATAAATATATTTAGATGAAATAATTTCTTTTTTAAATACTTAATATTTTATTAAAATATTATTATTAAATTAATAATTTTAAATTTAAATGGTCATATAATTTTTATGAAGTCAAATGTAATTTTCATAAAGGTTTGAAAAATGTTTTAGTTAAAATCATCAATTTTTAATAAATGAAAGTTTTTATTTTAAAAATGAAAATTCACATATATATAAAATTATTTTAAATAAAATTAATATTATGTTTGGATTTCAGATGTCTAAATAACCCGATAGTGAATTTTTCATAAATTTCTGAAATAAAAAAAATTTGGGTAAAAATTAACTACGTAATAAATATACAGTGTATTTTATGACATCATAATGACACATTAATGTTGTAATAAATACTATAAAATTTATCTTCAAAAACAAACTTGATTTATTTTAAAAATAAAGTGGTTTTATGTTTATTTTATTCATTTTTTATATCCATTATAAATCCTCCAAGGAATATTATATGTTTTATGATTTTTAAATTGATTCCCCCAATAATGTGATTTACCTCCACTAAAGAAAGGACAATAATTTAACATTTTTGGACCTCATAATCATTAGATAATTAATACAAATACCATTTCATAGAAACCATGGGGAAAAATCATATAATGGTTTGTTGTTTTGAATATTTTATTATGTAGTGTCCAAAAAAATAATAATAAAGAAATATCACTCCTTTCCCATATGAGCCCACCTATTCTCTCATTAAACCTCATTCAAACCTCTAAACTCTCATCCAATATCTTCTCACTACTCTCTATATTCCTCTTAAGGTGCCCCAAGGCTCTCTATAAGCCTCTATTAATCCATTATATTCACAAATCCATGGAAGGGATCTTCAATGATACCATTTTATTAAGAACTACCTTTATGATATATCTTTTAATTTTAATTTTCATATGTTGGGATATGTTAATACAGACTCATTTTAATGTCCATTTTATTTTTAAATAATTATATATTCCATTCCACCCACATTAATCCATCCATGATCCTTTATACACACCTTTTCCATGCTGAAATTTTGAAAGGGATCCTCACTATCTGCTCTACCCTTCAATTAAATAACCTTGTCTTAATTTAGTCCATTTAATCTCAATTATTTATATTTTATCAATTTATAATCAATTCAATACTATCCATTTGATTTTTGTCAATTATTGATCATTTATCCTCTCCCATTTAGACACTTAGCAATGTTTTTACTATGCCAAATTTTTTTAAGGGATTTCCCTCTCTTGCATTTTTTTATCAAGAACCACATTTATGATATGCCCCTTAATTTCCAATTGGTTAAGTTGGGATAAATTCTCACCTATTAACCTTTCTATCCATTTCATTTTAAAATAAAAATACATCCCTTCTCTCCCATCAACAGATTTTATGAATTTCTATATGAAACCATTATGCTACCAAAATTGTACTATGATTTCCAATGCCAAAATCATGGTATAGTAAATACCATACCCATTTCTATTTAAATTTTATTTATCTTTGTGCACATATAATTATTTATTATGAATCTATATGTATATATTAGAAATTTCCTTGATCGTGGAATAATCTTTTATAATTAATAAATTTGTGTTGGATGTTCTATGTGGAACACTTATACATGAGAACGGAATGATTTGTAAGGGTGCACACTGATAACACTCTAATGAATTAAGTAATATTTATTATCAAGATTCATCATGTGCAATGAGGGTGTACTAATGCTAATTAATGTGTAATTTGGGTTTAATGATGAAAATTCATGTGAAATGATGATTTACTCATGCTAATCTATGTGTAATGATCCTTGAATCATACTAATATCGTGTTTTATGTTGTTTATGCATTTTAATGTATTAATTATCTCACTATATCATGCCATTATTTCGATGTTTCTTTAATGTGACATTGAAATGAATATTGATTAACATGTAATTTCTTCCTCATTTTATGCCATGTTAATTCGCTTACTGAGCTTTATATATCACCATATTCTTATGTATGTCATCAGGTAATCACATGCATTGTTAAGTACGAAGTAATGTTGTGGTCTTGTAAAATAATTTTTCAATAATGATTTATTATTGTATGTTTTATGTCTTTATGTAATATTCTTAATCACAAAATACACTAGACCTTTCGATCATTGGAGTTGTATCCAGTACAATTTCTGTAATAAATCATGTTAAAATATAAAATTAAGAGAATAATGGTTATACATAAGTTGGGTTTAGGGAACCAAATCTAACAATATATTTTTTGTATACATGGGGTGTTCATTTTCATAGTTTTGTATTTTTTATTTTTTATGTAATGTTCCTAATCCCAAAAATACACTAAACCTCTCGATCTTCGAAGTTGTATCAAGTAGAATTTTTGTAATTAATCATGTTAAAATATAAAATTAAGAGAATAATAGTTATACATAAGTTGGGTTTAGGGAACCAAATCTAACAATATATTTCTTGTATACATGGGGTGTTCTTTTTTATAGTGCCCCATCTCCTTAATGTTGAAGCATTGAAAACTTGAAATTTTCTCCTTCCTATGAAATCAAAATAATTGTTTCCTTTATCTCTGTAATTGTAATAGAATTCTCTTTCTTTTAATCATATAATATTTTGTTTCCTTTTATAGGTATCACATATTGGAAAATGCTTATTTTCCTTCTTCCCCTGTCCATATTTTATCATTTATCATATTATTATCTGTTTTCCCTTAATACGAATAAAACATAAATAATTATTTGATATACCTAATATAAAATGATAATAAACCCATATATATTGACGATGATTGGGAGACTAGTTCCATTTGATTTATTGTACTAATCCTATAAAAGAAATGATCATTTTTACTATTTGGATTACATGTATTGATGTGGTTCCAATTCCTTCTATTAGGCTCCATTTATAAATGATGACTCAAACTAGATTAGATAATATAATTATGAATAATAATTCACAATCCTAGAAAAAGTGAAATACATTAAATAAATTGAAAAAATAATACATAGATAGTCTCATAATCTTAATCATGGTTTCATGGGGGATATAAATATTTTCACATCCTTCATTTTGGTTTATAAATAAAATGTGAACAATCCAAAGAATATACACTGAGAGTGTCAAACTTGGTGTGTAGTATGGTCTATTGTAATACACCAGGTGATGATCACATCAAGACCAATACACCTTATTCAGAGACACTATTCTTGAACCATTTCTAGATTTAGTATCCACATCGGGATGCATTTTGCAAGAAAAATCACACAATCTCATCCTTACCAAAGAAATAGGCAATTATTCTATTCCTAACTCAAAATTCAATAATAGGGTGACATTCCCAAATCTATGTTTTCCTAAATAGAGTTCCAACGGTTTATACTATAATTACTCACATAAAATTTTAGCACCCCTGACCCCTATATCATGGAGCTGGGGGTTGCAAGGTTACATTTTTATAAGACACAAGGAATCACATCTCCAAGTACTGAATGGTTAAGTACTATTTGTAATCTTGATATGTACAGGAAATTAAAATTATATTTTAAAACAAAAAATAATGAAAATAAATGTCTTTGATATTTCTGTTATTTCTCGAATTGTATCCCTTCATATCAATCACAAAACACTTTCTCATAAATTGTGTAAGATAGAACATCAGAAAGGGGTGAGACTAGATGCTCAATAAGGATAATCCTACAGTGGAAGATATCAGTAAGGAAGGCATAATCATTATGTAATGGTAAATAACTAAATAACAAGATATTAAATTAATTAAATTATCATGATATGAAATGAATAAATAATGATAAAATAATTAAATATAAATAATCACTTAAGAATGAAAAATAACCAGGGATATTCTAAAAAATTAAAAAATAAAAAATAATGTAAATAAATGAATTCATTCTAATGGAATGTTTAATGTTGTACATATAAAACATTGAATCAAGGCCCTGTTATAAAATATATATTACTATCAAGGCCATGTTCCTTAACATCTATATAAACTGGTTAGGCCTCTACCAAAATCATATTTAATTTGTCTAATGAGACATACTGATGTATTAAGGATCTATAGAAAATCCCACCCATCACTTAATAAGACTAATTCATTCCTCATATGAAAGTGGGAAAACATAATTAACAAAAAAAATTTATTTAAACTATAATATTTTAGGTAAATACATTATCCAATCAATAAAAATAATCACAAACCATTAATAGTAAATTGAATGGTATCAATAATGTGCTTCCCTAGTCAAACTGATTATAAACTATCCAGAGAGATAATAATAATAATGATATCATTATAGTATATATCCATTAAATACTAAGTGATTGAAGTGGATGAATTTTTAGATAAAAATGATTTATAAAGATAACATTGTATATTCCTTGAAGAAAATGTCATTTTTATGAAAAGAATCCATTTTAGTTTAAAACTAAAAAATTCATAAAACATTTTCATAAACATTTTTATAGGAAAGTAATTTTGAAAACTATAAATTTATAAATTATTATGAAAAAACATTTCATTAGAAAAAACCTTAAAATCATAAAAATTATTCTTCAATGAAATGAAATTCGTTATGGAGTGTAACTCTATACAATCAATAAAAGGTAAAAAAATATTCATTTTTCTCTATAATGAGGACAGAAAAGTTACTTTTTAGGAAAATGGAAAAATGATTCTGTTAAAAATAATTTTTAAGGGTTTTAAATGCTTAATTTTTTTCATAAATAATTTATATAATGTTTAAAAAATGAAACATTTTTGTAGACATAGTATTTGAAGAAAAAGGATTTTTGACCAATGATATTATCAAAGTTATATTTCCTTAAAAATATTTTCATAAAAAATTTAAGTAAAAAAGAGAATAAAAATGGTATTATAACTTGAAAAATATAATTAATAACCATAAGAAATGAAAATATACTTATATAAATTTATGTATATAAAATAATTCCCCCAAGGGATACTTATGAAAAACACTCATGAGTAATAACATGATTATCGAATAATCCCTTATCTCTTTGGTAACATTTATATCATATGACCCTGGAAAGAAATAAAGATATATCGAACATTAAATACCCAGAATATAAATGAATTCATGATTTAATATACACATAGATATGTATATACACCACACCATGTATTTATGTATTGAATATGTAGTTTGTCATACAAAAGTAAAAGTGAGATGAGAAACCCTTACATTGATTTCAAATCATCACATATGTTCTTTATGTTCTTGGATAATAAAATACTGTTAATTATTTACTAAATAATTTTTTTTAATTTTATTATTACTTTTATTTCACTTATTACATTGTTGTTTATGATTTTAATGTTAATAAAGTTTACATCATATGTTTCGACAATATTAGTTTTACGTGTCAAAAATGACTTTGTTAGGTTGTTGATATCAGTATTTAAATACATATTGAATAATAATAATTAAATAATAATCATATTAAAAAAATAATTATAAAATTTTCATCAATCTTGAATGATTTTTATGAAAAATGAATGCATTATAGTCATGGATATTTTAGGTTGCACATCCGTATGAGCACCATTTATATATTTCAATGATCATTATGGAAATAAGTTATATAACATTTTATAATTATATTATCATAATAATATCATATATAACATATTATTTCTTTAAATATAATTATATATATAATCCAGGTGGCGTGGTGATGAAAATAGAATCACATCAATTCGTGGAGGCAGTAGTCCACACATACAGGAATGACATTATAATTATTCAGTGTATGGAATAAAATGATATATTATGCTTTTATAATCATAAATATGTAATTAAAATCATAATAATTTCATATGTATCACATATATTCCCTTCTATTATCATTATTGACATCCATGTAATGTATTGGTGAAAAATGAATCACATCACTACGCGAGGCTGTAGTCTGTCATACACATGAATGATAATCTCAATTCCCCTTTGATATGGAAATTAAATGGTTATATATTATTTAGTTATTAGGGATGTTTAATTATGTTATAAATATCATATATTTACTTTTTATCCCATATAATACCATGTCATGAGAGGTTTTAATGGAAAAACGTATGACATTGTTTTGGGAGGTGGTAGTACATCGTAAAAACAAATGATGATTTTGTAACCCATTTGATATAAGTGGGGATAGTTTTAGGTAGTTAGATTAACATAAAAAATATAATTATAAGTAATATATTTTGGTTATTATATCATCATGGTTTAATATGAATATTAAGTTGTGTACGAATAATTAAAATAAACAATTTCAATGAAGAACGTCACCTCTTCCTTAGGTAAGTTCTTTTACCTTGCACTAACACAATCTATGATAGATTTATGAGAGAACTATGGATTATAGGATGATATTAAATAATTTGAGACATTATTTGGATAGGGTTTGAATATGTAAAAGTGTTTTACAGTGTTAATAATAGATGAGAGGGGGTGGCCTTTTATAAGTGAGTTGAGTGACACACTTGTAATGTATGGAAATAAAAATTATACCCATGATTTTTACATGAAAAAGGGTAAAAATGGATTATTTTAGTTACTTGATCATGATATGGTAGAAATATGAAAATAAATTATATTTTAAATATTTTTATACATTATTTTGGCTTTTAAATATTTAGTTTAGCCCTTGTTAAAACAACTTTTACCGCAACAATAGATAATAATTCTCACTATTTTTAATATTTATTACGGAAACATATCAATTTGAAAATATTAGATACTATAAATTATTAATATTAAAAATATGTAATCAATTTTTATAAAATACATTCATATAAATGTAAATTTTTAATTGAAATGTTATCTCACATGCGTGATGAGAATTATAGATTTTAAAGAGAATAATTTAAATGTTTACAAAGTTTTTATATAAAAAATATAAATGAGGGTTATTATAATGATGTAAATTGGATTAATAGATATATAAATGAAAAAAATTCATTATAACTTTTTTAAAATATAATTTAACTTTGTAAATAATTTCAACCAAAAGGCAGTTTTTAGTTAACATTCAATACTTTACAGTATTCATCAATATTAAAAGTCTATTCAAAATTCCAAAAAATACACCGTAAGCTAATATTGATATTGTGATATCAAAAATTAATTTAGTGTTTCAAATTTTTTTATAAATTTATATAAAAAATTGTATATTATATGTGGAAAGCGTGACTAAAGCGTCATTTGGAGAAACACTATTTTTCAGAAAACATTTCCTTTTCATTTAAAGGGTTTTTAATTTATATCTAATAAATGTATTAAAATTTTATTTATTTTACATATTAAAAATATATATGTTTTTATAATTTATTTTTTAATAGTCATACATACACACATAAATTCTATGTTATAATAATCATTTTCAAATAATAATATTTTAAAAGAGTATCATGTTTCCTTCAGACATAGTGTTGTATTCTTGAAATCTATTATAGAGAATGAATTTATTTAAAAATACATATATCATAAAATATCAAGGTGTTATATTCTATTATATCATTCATGTTCCTTGATATTTATTATATTAAACACATTGTACATTTTATAAAAATACCAGGGTGCAACATTCTATCCACCTTAAATAAATAAGATCTTTACAATTTAATCTTGATATCAGTAATCAAGTGTTCTTAATTTGGAGACACCTTTATTGAAATCCCACATCATGATAAGGGTTTATAATACATCATATTTATAAGATATAAAGGAAATAAAATTTTATATGTAACAACACGTAACCAATTTTTTATGTTGGATAACATTGGTCATAAGTGAAGAAGTTAAGATATAAGAAATTCATAAATAATTATACAGAATGATATAGGTCATTGATAAAAATAAATTAATTGTTAAATTTATATTAAAAACCTCAAAACAATAAATTCATGATGAACTTAAATACCATATAATTCATCATATATGATACTAATTGGATAACATTTTTTTCAATCCCATTTCAAGATGTTAAGGAATTATTATAAATTCTATGAATATAAGGAAATTTACTTTCTTGATATGATATAATTTCATAAGAACTATATCATGAAACGATTCAATAAATTTTTAGTTCATCACTTATTCCATGAAAATAATATCTATAAATTAATTTTTTTGCTAAAATCCCTCGATGTTACTATTAACTAATCATAAGACCCAGAATAAAATTATAAGTCATTCGTTAAACCAGTACTTATTATTACAATGAAAAAGTTATACAATATTAATAAATATGAATAAATAATTATAAAATTATGTATTACATTAATCTCCATAACCTATTCCAATTTACAACTTAAACCATTTCATAATTAGATATCCTTATGGAACATAAAAAGTATTAATATCCAAAACATTATAAAGAAGTTGCTAAATTTCCAAAATGAACTTCTAATTAATCCCCCAATAAACAGGATGTAACTCATTCTAATAAAATAAAAAATATGAGAATACCATTATCATGTGTTCAATTGAAACATAGTAATAATATATATTTCCATAAAACCTTACTCAAAACGTGCATGATTCCTTATTCATTAAATAAAACATAGATTACTGGACAAATTCTGTAAATCCAAAAACGATGTTACATAAGTCAATGATAGCATAACCAACTTTGGAGAAAATAATTATTCAGTTCCAATTAAGTTATTATTATCCAATTTAATATAATTATATCCACCATCTCTTTATCCTATTACCATTATCTCAACATTAGGATGAAATTTATGGTTATATCTCAATCAATAATTTGATTTCCATGACGGTCAACATTCCGTTGAATCGTTTTTTCTTGGTCATCGACACCCCTAAATTTATTCTTTCAAATACATAATGAAATGTAATATAGTACAATCATGATACATTTCATAATTTTTAATACCAATATATCATTTATAAAATAATCAAATGAAACAAATCATGAATCTAGATACATTGACATTAATCATTCCTCTTATTCTATTATAATCTAATAATCCATACCATAATCCATTAGATTATTTTGAGATATTTTCCTTTTATTATTATGTTATTAATTTTCTTTTTCCCTATCACCTTACAATTGACTCATTGATCATTGGATTTTTTTTCTTTCTATTTAAATCACATGAATGGTGGACTTTCTCTCCATACTTGTATGAAACTCCTTCTCCTTTAATACTATAGCAATGTGTTTTATTTAATAAGTATCACATATTGGAAATCTCTACTTTTTCTTCTTTCCCATATCCACTTTGTTTCTATTTGGTCCTCTTATTCTCATGTTTTCTTTAAAAGAAAAAAATACATTGATAGTTCTTCCATTGTCTTGTAACAAAATGATTCTTTGAACTCATATCGTGAAATTTTTTAGAATACTAGGCCAATTCAAATTATTGGCTTTATTCCATCATAGAAATTTCCATTCCTACTCATTGGATTATTTTCATTGATGAAATTTCCATTATTTTAACTAGGATCTGTTTATAACTTATGGATAATAGCATATTAGACTATATCAAAACGAAAAATAATTTATAATATCAAATGTAGTGACATAATTAACAAATATTAAAATATTTATTCTTTCCTAGACTCATAATCATAAAAATGGTTTGTTTAGGGAAATCATTAATTTAAAATCCTTTATAAATTCTTTTTAATAAAATGTGAATTATTCAAGCATATGTATAGAGAGTGTGAAATAAGGTTTGTAGTAAGCCCAACTATCATTGACCAGGTTATGATCAGATCAATCTCAATGCACCCTTTTCGTAGTTACTATGCTACAACCATGTCTACTTATAGTATCTACATAGGGATGTCATTTTTTATAAAACCCTCATTAATTTATTCATTTTAAAAATATTTGGTTTAACTTTTACTCTTATCCTAAAATTTAATCATACGGTTGTGCTCTAAAATATTTTATTTTCGTAAATCTATTTCCCAAGGATTATAATAAAAATCCATTAATTCAAACTATAGTTCCCATGCCCCCAATATCTTGAATATTGTGGTTGATTCATTATATTGGCATACAATACAAGGAATGGCATCTTAAAGGACGGAATAGTTTAGTAGTTTGTATAAACTTGATAGATACTTGAAATTCAAATTAAATTATAAGGTATAAAATAAATTAATAAATATCATTGATAATTCCATTTTTCCACTTATCTTATACCATCAATATCAATCCCAAAACACTTTCTCATATCTTGTGTAAAATAAAACATAATAAAGGAGTATGATCATATTCTTAGTAAGGGATATGATACAACAAAAAATGAATAAATAAAGAATAATCCCATTGTAAATTTAAATAAATGAATCACATTCTGTTTAATAAATTATAAGATTATAATATATAAGGAATAAATTATGATCAAATAAACAAATATAAATAACCATAGGAGCAGGAAACATAATAATGAATATTATAACTAATTGAATAATCATATAGAATATAAATTAAAGAATTCATAATGATGTAATTCATAATGATGGAAATGGGAAACATACAGTCGAGGCCATGTGGAAAGACATATAATACTAATAAAAAGTTTTGCATAGAAATCTATATCAATGTGTAAGACTGCAGAGAAAACCCAACATAGTTTCTCTCATGTTACCTACGGATGCATCAAGGTGCTTTAATAGGCCCCACTTGTAACATAATAAGTCCAATGCATTCCTCGTATGAAATAGGTGAAACATTATTCACATAAACATTCATATTCTATATTTTATATGGAAATTAAATACATTCTGATACCAATTAAAATAATCATAAACAATTATGACTAAATTGAATGGAATCATCATTCTATATCCCCAGTCAAACTAATTATAAACTATCCAGATATTTAATAATGATGGTATCATTAGTGTATATATCCATTATATCCTATGTTACATAATATATGAATTCCTATATAGAAAATTATATATAATGATCACTTTGAATATTCCCTAACGAAAATAGTAGTTCATTGGAAATCATCTTTTTTATATTAAAACTAGAACTTTCATTAAATATTCTCAAAATCCTTTTCATTGAAAATAAATTTTAAATGATTACAATTTCTATAATATTATTAATTTGTTTTAAAAAAAATAAAGTTATAATCTAAAAATGAATATTTAATGAAGTGAAATTCATAATGACATTTAATTCGATACAGTTCATAGAAGTTTAAAAGAACATTCTTTTTAAACTATAATAAGTATAAAAGCGTACGTGATTGAAAAATAAAAAAAGGATTATTTTCAATGTATTTTTAAAAAGGTTATATATGGGTTATTTATTAATATATCGTTTGTAGAATTTTAAAGCCTTTTTACACATTTTTAGTAAACAATGATTTGGAATAAAAATTATTTTTGACCAAATAGTGTAAAAAAGATGGATTTAATTAATAATGTTTTCATAATAACATTAGGTACATAAGAGAATAAAAATGGTACAATTACTTGTAAAATATAATTAATAAATATGCTTAAAATATATATATTTATTTTCAGATATAATTATAAAATAATTATCCCAAGTGATAATTAAAAAAACAATCCTGAATAATGATTTGATTGTGAAATAAACCCTTCTCACTTTGGTAAATTTTATATCATAATCCCCATCAAATAAATATCATTAAATGGAAAATTAAATTCCATGAAGATAAATTAATCCATGATATAATATAAAAAAGAGATGTATATAATCCACATGAATTAAATAATTGGTGAATATGTAATATGTCTCATAAAAGAAAAATTCATAAGAGAAACCATTACATTGAGTTAAAATCATCATATTTTCAATTTATCGTCAAGAATAATAAATTTATGATATTTATTTAATTACATAATATATATTATAATGTTTATTACTTCTTTAATTAAACTTTTTACCATGGTATATATGATTACTTAATCGATTAATTTTACGTCAAATGTTTTGAAGATATTTGTCTTGTTTACAAAAAAATGAATTTTGTTGTTTTTCAATGGTAAAAGTGATAATTTTTTTAACATTTCTAGATTATTAATTATATAATTATAATATTTAGACATTGATTATAAAATTTAAATAATTCATGGATGATGGCTTTGAAAAAATGAATATTTTTCAACTATGGAGAAAGTAGGTCATACAAACACATGAGTAACTTTTTAATTTTTCAATGATCATAATGAAAATAAATTAATTAATGTATTATAATTATATAATAATACTATTATTATATATAAAATATTATTTATTTTACTGTACTTTTATATATAATCCATTTTTTGTGGTGATGAAAAGTGAATCACATCACAAACTGAAGGAATTAGTCAAAACAGATACAAACAACATTGTCATTTTTCAGTTTAAGGAATGAAATGACATATTGTCTTTTAAATATGGTAATTATGTAATTAATATCATAATTAGTAATTTTCTATATAATATATTTTTTAGAATTATCATTGTTACCTAACATGTAATGGGAACGTTAAAAAATAATCACATCGTTTTGCGAGATGGTATTCTGTCGTATACAAATTCGATGTTATCGTACCCATATATGAATGAAAACAAAAAAGAGATATATATATATATAATGAATATAGAGGAATAATTAAATTATAATTATTATATAGATACTTTATACCAATAATCATATCCGACCGTGAGAGGTGGTAATGCAAAAATAAATGACACCAGTTCCCGAGGTGGAAGTCCACCTGACACATGAATGATGATTTCCTAACCCAATTGATGTAAGTGGTGATAAATAGTTGTCATTAAGATAACATAAAAATAAATATGTATATGGATTATAGTTACATTATATTATAATCCTGGTTTAATAATAATTTAAGGATTTGGTGGAAGAAATAAAAAAATGGTCAATGAATAACCTTACCTCATCATTGTGTAACCTACTTAGGATGGTAGAACAATCCATTCAAGGTAATATTTATAAACAAAATAAGGATTATAGGATGAGAGGGGTGAATTTCGGAAGTGAATTATATAGGTTTTGACTAGAGAAAAAGGTATTCATTATTTAAATAGAGAGGATAATGGGTGTTCATTTTATAAGGGAGATGAGGGGCACACTTGTAATTTTTTAAAATAAAAATGTTTACCAACTTTTTTCATGAAACAAAAGGGTGAAAAATAAATTATTATCAATACTTATATAATTAAATTTCTAAATATTTCCAAAAATATATTTTATTCATTTTAGTGCATCTCAACTCATATCATTTTAGTTTAACCCCATGATAAACGAGTTTTTACCTTAATTTTTGTAAATAATTTATACAATTTTTACAGTTAATTATGGTAACAAGTTAGGTTTTCCTTAATAAATAATATAAATTATTTTTATTCCAAATGTTTAATCCATTTTCAAATATTATATTCATATAAATGGAAAATTTTAATTTAAAATTAGTCCCATATACGCAACTAGAAGTCGAGTTTGTAAAGAAAAAATGTTCAAATGATTACAATTGTTTCATAAATAATTCATCATGAAAATGATTAAAAATACATTAATTATATTAATATACATATTATTTCACTAATTTATCTTTGAAAACAGTTTCTTATATATTTTATCATTAAATATTATTTAATCAAAAGGTAGTTTTCAACTAAAAATAATTATTTTTTACTATCATCAACAATTATACTTTTCAGAGAAATACAATAAATTCACCCTAAGTTAATTTTTATATGATGATTTAAAAATGATAATTATTTATTCAAATAAATATTCATAAATCGGTATATATTTATTAAAAATTATGTTCACAAAGCACGATTAAACCACCTCTTAGAAATTTGTTTTTTCAGAAAATACATTTATTTCATTCAAATGGTTAAAATTTATTTTATAAAAAATTGAAATCCATTCTAATTATGTTATACATATTTAAACTATATAAGTTTCACAGTTTAGTAGTTTCTATTCATACCCTCTAACATAATGGGTTTGTTATAATGGTCTTGATTAAATAATAATATTTTTTAGTCTATTGTTTGTCATTAAAACCTAGTGTTGTGTGCATTATATTCTTTTGAAGAGATTGAATTTATTTAAAAATTAACATTTTATTAATTATGAGTGTGTTATATTCTCTTTTTTACTTGTTTTTTTTTACTTTATACACCCTATAAAGCGTGAATTTATTCATTTAAAATCCCAGGGAGTTACAATTGATGTTTGTAATGATATGAAGATCTATTATCTAGTAAAAGAAATGATTCTATATTGGGGAAGTTTATATGTAAAGATTTTAATATTATTAATGGATTAATTTTAATTCCATTTAGGAGTGTTTTATAAAATATCATTATAATTAATAGTGTCTCGTTTTTATTTTAGATTATAACTTTTTTAACATACTATAAATATTTTAGCATGCTAATTTTATTGTTTTAGGTGTTTTAAATTTAATTGAAACAACAAAAAATTTAAATTATTTAATTTTTACAGTAAAAAGATGATACTAATAATGTTAATATTATAATGCATTACTTTCATTATAGGACGTTTAATTTTTAGAAAAAATTAATGAAACCATGAAAATGATGGTTTTTTATGGACGTAAGTAAATTAATTAACAAATAGAAACCATTGTATAAGACCATAACATGGTGCATATAGTGTAGTAGACAATAGAATATAGAGTATAAGAATGAAAACGTTTCACATCATACTGGATTGATCATTTTTATTAAAGAAGGAATTTTTAATAAATATAATACTTAATTTCATAATTTATGAAATTATTGATCTTAAAATATTTTAAATTAAAACCATGCCTAAAAATTTAGGAACATGATTAGTTTTTTTATGGATTTTACATTTAAATGATGAAGATATAAAAATTCAGTAGTTATTTTAGTTTCACCGTAATTTTAGATTGGTAGTAAATGTATATAAAAATAAAATTTTATATTTATAGAAGAGTTTAAAACTAAAGAGGGATTTGACTAGGGAATTTTTAGAGCATACAGACTATTGTTCAACATTATATATGACTTTAAATTAATGTATTAATTATTTTACATAAATAAATTCATGTGTTTTTTAAAAAAATATTTAGGTGTAGACAAATTTTTTTTAAAAATATTTAAGAATGGAAATCGATTTCTAAATATTCTTTATATTTATGATGATTTCATTAGGTCGATGAATTTTTTTATAATATTCCTTATTTTTTGATTGGGATCATAAATTATAAATACATGAATTACATTTAATATAAGATCAAATATTCGGGGGAATAATATTTATTGTAGAATGGGTTAGCATAATCAATTCTAAAATATGCATTTGATTTACCTAATTGTAAAATTAATAAAAAAAACATGGTATTTATAAAATGATTGTTTATTGATTGGAAGAAAATCTCATGACTATGACAATTTTTTAATTTTATTAAAATAATTACAGGTTAGTTGGTAATTTTTTTATAAATTTAATGAAATTCATACAATAGATTTATTATAATAATTAAGATTTTATTTTGTTAATTTATTCATGTAAAATATTTTTAGTTAATTAATAATCATAAATTCACTAGACATGAGATTTGGATAAAAGTAGTAATCCAAGGGGTCTTTTTTAAGGTATAGACCTAAAAAATTAGAATTTATTATGAATTATAGGTCTTAATAAGATGTGTAATTAAAATTTTATAGACATGATTACCATTTAAATATATTTGTGGTTCAGAGGTTATTATGAAATACATTCATATGTTATACTAGACTATAAATATAAGAAATCACATTCAACCTAAAAATAATTTTCATATACTTAAACACCCGATTTAATTCCTTAAAAACAATACAGTTTTATAGTCAACGAATTGAATTTCCAAATTCTGCCTAAAATAATTAAGATTAAAAAATATCACCCATTTACATGATAACTATTTTATATCTGACATTAACCATGTTATTGGTTGATTTTTACAAGAAAATAACTTCTGCAATATCTGAACTACCATTCATCTTAAAAGAATCATGACATAATTAAATCATATTGTTTCACATTGATAAAATTAATTTCTTTATTCTAGAAAATAAATCCATATAAATAATACCATTATATATAATTTTAAATATTTATCTAGCAATCATAGGCTAATAACAATAATTTATTTGGTATTTTAAATAACCAACATATTACAAAATCTTATCTAATATCCTCCTTGATTATTCTGTTACCCGTAATAGAATTTATAAACTATATAATTTGTTATTAAACACAAACATGGATTATATTACCATTTTTGGTAGTCTCAACCAATTTCATCCTTTATCATTATATTTAAACAACAACATATCAAAACCTCTTATTATGACATGGTTTAAAATGATTATTAAAATCATATAATAAAATTGAAAATAAATTCCCAATTATAGTTCTCTTTAATCAATAAATAAATCATCTTATGTGCAAATTTTAAAACCAATAAATCATATATCAATGTTTAATTTATCTAAGTAAATCATCACGTCATTTTTAATGTATTCAAGAAAAAAGATTCACTCTTCTAGAGTATTCCCATTCTGTGCCTCCTTTACAAACAAAACCATGGTTAAATTGATGAATCCAATACATGATCTAATTAATTTCCATTTATTAGTTCCATGAAACACAATATTACTCTCTTGTTAAATTTTCATAAAAATATATCCTTTCAATTCATTTTATAATATTCTTCTTATAAAATTACATGGCCATTAATGGTAATTTTCTAGATTATCTCCATTTAATAATGATTATCTATTATTCTATTATATCCCATATTATTGAATCCTATGATACAATGATTTATAATAAATATATCCTACAAAATAAAATATATTTTAAATAAACATAGGTTTATTTAGTGTTTAATGAATAATAACAGTTAATAGTTATCTTGTTTGAGATACAAAGAAGTATGATTAACTAGTTGGCTATGGTAGTTTTGAAACAAATAAATGTGACTTATACATTGATGGATAGGTGACGTAATTTTAGATGGATGATCATGAAATAATTACTGTTTTTTTAGATATTTAATGTTTCCCATAACTTTCCAGATTACACACAAGATGATAGGTTATTTCATCATGTGTAGGGAATGACGGTGATACCTGAACACATGAGGGAGTAATTTATATACGAGTATCACTGTATTTGATGATATCATTATCTTTTTATAACTAGGATACACCATGATGATTAAATAAAATATTGGTAGCTAACCATTAAGTGATTCGTAATGGTATTTATCAAGGTGCTTCGATTTCCAATGATTAGAGGCCAAGAATTAAGGGATTAAGGTGTATTAAAAACATTAAAAGAATGTAAATGGATTTCTTAATGGGTTGAAATATATTTTATGAATAATTTAACAATATTTCATAGTAGTTATTATATATTAAGGGTTATAATGAACAATATGATGAAATTACATCACTTATTAGAAGATTAATTGGATTTTTTTGTAAATAAGCTAGGGAAACAGTAAGATGGGGAGATATTCAGACTAAATTGAGTGATAAGGGGTATTTTATCTAATCATAATATGAGGTTTAATTCAATTTTATTTTATAAAATAGAAAGGAAATTTTTCACAAAAGTGATTTTTATTATAACTTATCACCCAACACCTAATGAGAAGCCTATGATACATTTTTTGGTTGGGAGGTATGTTAAGCATGTGTATTCTGTATTTTAGTAGTGTATTAGAGATCAATCTAGATTTAAAGGAAATTTTTTATAAAAATAATTACCATTAATTTATTTATCTAATTCAATATAAGGATCTATATGGTAAAACTTATATATTATTCTATGTTTAATGGATGTTTATGAATAATTTATAAATGGGTTGATTGTTCAATTGAGATCCTAGAGTGGATTTAGATATTTTACTGATAGATATCTCTTAATTTGATGTGAAATGTATAAAAATATTTATTCCTTATAAAATATCTGAGGAGTTATGTACATGAACCTTGAAATGTGGTCAAGAGTGATTAGGTGGAGTTAGATCTATATAGATTTTGAAGGAATAATATGTATATATTAATATGATATAATATATATGATCTATTGTCAGAAGATACCTATCATTTGATTAGTACAGAAAAATTAAATAATCAAGTATTTTTTAAGGGTGTGAGAAGATATCATATTGATATAATAATTGGTTTTGTTTTAAATACATTATCAACGATGATTTAAAATAATAGAGTCTAATATGGTTGATACTTTACTATAGTAATATTTTTTATTTTTTGAATATTGTTTTTAACATATATATATCTTACAGGTATATTCACCCATGTAATAGTGTATTGAATGTTAAATAAATATTTATATATAATGATATTGGAAATGGTGTTTCTAATGACTATCAAACACCACTAGTTATCTACTAGGGCTCAAAAGTTATCCAATAGATATGAATATAATAAATGGATCCTCAAACACTGGGTAATATGTGGTTTAAAACAAGGTTTCCAATGATGACTGAGTAACTCTATGTGGGTCACTAGGTGTTGGGTTCTTTATGAGTTGAAACACTATAAGGGGTTTTGTCATTCCAAATTAAATAACTTTATAAACATTGATTTAATCATCAATAGTTTCAACAGATAATGAGATATCCCTATTGGGTGTTCTTATTATTTTGACTATCTTTGATGCGGGATAAAGTTTATATATAATCCAAAATTATTATACTTTCATAGTAATTGATCTTAGATGATGAATCTCTGCAATAAATCTTTATCAGTTTATATCATCATTTTATGTAAAACTCTACCATTTTCATTTTATTCAATTTTGGTTTAATTTCTCAGTATATCCATATGAGAGTGGTTTATCATGGTTTCTTTAAGAATGATGATTCAATTAGGATAAAATTCGGTTAAATATACCTTATTTAGTGGAATAATAAATAATTTTTGAAAATGCACTTTTATGAGATTTGGGAAACATTTTGTAAACTAAAACAAGAGGTTAGAGTGATTAAAAAAAGATTAATATAATTTAACAGTTCCTTAGCACTGATATGATCCTATACCAAAAGGGTGGATGGAATGTGAGAAGTTTAATGATAGATTATCCTAATGATCTATAAATGGTAATTGTAAATGAATCTTTAATTTATAGTGGTCATTAATTAACAATTAATAAATGGTATATTTTTATACCCAAATTCTATATGTGGTGGTAGATTATTGATATTGATATTTAGTGTTATAATGTTCTAAATTATGTAGGTTATATTATACAAAATAAATTATTATATATCCGATAAATTAAATTAAAAAAACAACTGTTAATGGAGAAATGATCATTGGGGTCATTATTTATTAATCATTGGGCCTCTTAAACATAATGGTAAATGGGGAAAATCATAAGACTATCTGTTGGTCTATAAATATAAATATAGGTCAGTGCTAAGAATTTGATAGACCATTATGGTCAAATGAAACCAGAAGTTATTATAGTTTCCAAACTTACCATCGTGGTTAATGATAGATATGATATGTGGGGTAATAGTATTCCAGTGAGGTTTGAGAAAAAGGAAAAATTGGTTTAGTGTAAATGAATGAGGTCTAAGAGGGATAGATTGTGGGTCCCATGTGGACTAGGGGAATCTAATAGGAGTGGCTAACATTATCAGTGATAAAAAAATTGTAAGCTTTTTGATACTAGATATTGGGATATATTTAAGACATTTAAAAATCATTATTCACTATCTCAATAAATTTTGAGAAACATTAAAAATTTTATATGATAACTGTAATTCCATGATCATGGACTAAATATAAAATTCATTATGAAACACTTATATTCACCAAGATATTTTTATTAACTTCACATTATTTGGAAAACAATTTTTTTCGAAAATATATATATTATAATGTAACATGACCTTTGGGATTATCTATATCCATATAAGGAATAATTGAACATTTCCATTTTACCTATATCTTCATAACGATAAAATTATCCAATTAATCATAATTAACAGTCTCTTCTATAGATACATAGGAAATGGACTACTTAAAATATACTTAAAAAACCATGATGATTTTGATGGATGAAAAAAATTTTAAAAAATTATTTTTATTAAAACTTTGTACAAGGTAACAATAATCATAAATAAACACTCATTTAATTTATAAAATCCTCTTAAACACAAGTGTTTCAATATTTTTAGGTAGTTCTCCATTGTAATTGAGTTTAATATTGAATAAATAATATTCAAACCCAATTTTCATGGAACAATATATCTTTTTTATGATTATATATTTTCCCATGGTATTTCATAGAGATAATACATTTATTTTGATATATCTTAATAATAATTTATAGGAGATGAATTAGGGTAAAATATGATTTTTTGTCATCATACATGTTTGAGATAAACTTGTTTGGTCATTTAAAATGTTTTATTTCATCTTTTGAAGAATATAAGTTGAGATATATAATTCCATCCAAATGATATCAATAATCAGAATAAAATTATTTAAAATGGAGTTTTTGAGAAAAAATTCCTTTAATTAATACTTTTATTGACGTATATTTTTGTGGTTTTGACATTTCAGTTGTTTTAAACAACATTTTCTAAATGGTTCAATGATAAATTTTAATTAAAATACCATCACATATGCTTGAATATATTATATAAAATATACTGTTTTTTTAATCCATGCATACATGATCATGGGATTATAACATTTACTAGAAAATGGATATATGAATTGTAAAATCAATATCATTTGTTCATCTGAAATCTGGGGGTTATCTGAAGGGTGGTGTAACTTTGAGTAACATTTGAACCACTGAGTATAGCATATTGTTTTTATATTTATGAAATTAAATAAATTAAATGATTAATAAATTAATTATATTAACATAACACTAAACCCCCTATTTTTTAATCCTTAGATTTTTAATTTTGGATTTATACTATAATGACAGAATAGTTTACTATATAAGTATTTAAATTGAAAAAACAAAATATTTATATACTACTAAACATGAATCACTAAAATAAATTGAGACACAACATATTATATGAAAATTATTAAAAGAAATATAATAATCATAAAAATTACAGAAAATGAAAATAATATACATTTAAAGGATAAATATTAAATATGACTTAATATTTTTATAATCCCCTAACCGTATTTTCCCAAAGTTGATTCATTATTACAAAACATTGGTATGACCACAAATTATCATGTTTTGAAATACCGATTAGATTAGTAGCCTTGTAAACACTAGATACATTTATAAGTCTTACATTACATTAAAATGTGAAAAACTACCACAACATAGTCTCCATAGTCCATACTCATATCCCCGCAGAAAATCCCTTTAGGTCAGTCATAAAATACTTCTTCACATCCTGGGAAAAATAAAACATAAAATGGGGTGAGCTCAGATGCTCAGTAAGGATAACAATATAGTGGAAACTTTCATAAATAAGAATAAACATTTAAGGAAATTTATAACTAAAACAAGCCTTTTAAACATGAAATTAAGCATAATATAGAAAAAATTAAATAAATTATTCCATTTACTTATTCTCATGGATATTCTACTAGTCGAATAATCACATGCAATATCAATAACCACTTTCATAATGATGGAATGCATAAAGCCAGACTATCAAAACCACATAGTCAAGGCCCTGTGCCAAGACTACAAATAAATGTTTTTCAAGGCCTTGTGACAAGACACTAGTTTGTCTCATTAGACCTACTAATGCATCTAAGAGTTATAGAGAGCTCCACCCGTCACTTACTAAGTCCAATGCATTCCTCATATGAATAGGTTTAAACATAACATAATCATTCATATTAAAACTATCATACGAAATATTAATAGTTTCTCCATAAACCATGAATGGTATAAAAATAACACATATATAGTCAAACATAACACAAAACCTTAAATACAATATGCAATTTTTGTATCATAATAAATCAACTTCAAATAATCTTAAAATCCATCAATGGATTTTGACATAGATGAAATCAAAAATATTTGAGAGAAATATATATATTTTGAAATCATTTAAATGTCACATAATTATAAAAGAAAAAATTTACTTTTAATATATTCTTATAATATTGTAAGGGAGGTTTCAAAGATATTATAATGGCAGAAAATAGTCGCACCCTCCGTATAAGTTAAAAAAAGACATTCTTACCTTAATTTTATCGAAAATGTTAAAAAGGACCTTGTTTGGAAAACAACGAAAATATTCCTTTATAAAAATCTTATAAAAATTAAAACAAGGATATAAATGACTTAAACCCATAGTCTACAAAATAGTAAGAATATTTTGAAGTACATTTTTAAGAAACATCGATGTGGATGATAAAGAGGTCCTAGTAGATAATTACGTATAAACAACCTCAGATAATAAAGAGATTGTGAAATAAACCCTTAACTTGTAATTTTCCTTGGTCAAGGGTTGGTAAACCTCATTTATAATGGTTAAATAATTGTTATTAAATTATACATGAATCATATACATTAATATGATATTATATATGATCTTCTAAAATTGCTTTGTTAATAATATCTTAGTATTATCATTATTTTTGGTGTTAACAGATTTGTTTTCCTTTATATTATTTGAAATGTGAGTCATATTTGTTATGTATGGGATTTATCATATTATTATACAAAAGGATATCAAGTCTTTAAAAATTATTTTTAATCATCTAATGAAAAATATTCTTAAATGGATACGATGGGGAATGAATCTCATCGCGTTCATGGAGAAGGTAATCCATACGTATGCACGAGTGACAATATCATTCTTTTATTATTAAAATAATATATAATTGGATGGTATATTATATATAAATAATCATTATCATGTTATATTTATTATTTACAACAATTACACATCATTATTTTACCTATCCAAAGAATAATGTATTGAATTACAATTATAACAAGACGTGGAGATAGTAAGCCCTACGTATGCACGTGTGGTGACATGTCATTAAAAAGATGGATAGAATAATGAATTTGGTTGTAAAATATTTATAATAACATCACAATATATATAAAATACTGGATTTATTTTTTTAGAATGGAAACAACAAAGAAAAAGGATGTGGAATAAGAAAGTAACTTGAATGAGGTGGTGAGATTTTTTCCTCTTCTTCGGGTTATTCCTTTTGATTTGACCAAAAAGACTCCTTAGTATTTCTTTTGGACTAAAGGAAGGCCTCTATGATGAAGTTATGATATTTTAGATTTTATTTGGGTAGAGTTTGTCCATTAAAAATGGCTTTCATTGTGCAAATTAGAGAGAAGGGGGAGTGCCCTTTTATAAGAGGGGTGAGGGGCACCTTAGGAAAAGCTAGAAATATTATTTTATAATAAAATAATTTTAGGCTTAAAATGGATAAAAAATAGATTATTTAAATTATAAGGTGGATATGGGTCTAAAACCACTCAACCAATTGGTTTTAGACAGGTTTGGGTCAATATATTAACTTTATCTTTTAGATTTAACTCTTAGTTAAATAGTTGGACATTTACCATATCTCTTTGTATTTTATATTATATGGATAATAAACATAATATATACTTACAAGAGAACCCCATGTATTTCCTTAATGATATTCCTATCATTATATAAGTTTTATTTGTCATAACACAATATTTTTATGAATATTATATAAATTAATAATATAATATTTCTTTTAAAAACTCTTTTATGTCAATTTTGACACTATTTGGTATTTGGTTTTTTCTAAATTCATAACATCATTATTTATTCATAAAATATTCCTCTAACCAACCCTAATATGTCATATTAATATAGAAATTTTTTGAAATTCATAAAAAGTGTCAAATTGCATTTATTTGAATATTTATAATATCAATTATTTTAATATTTCATTAATTAGGTAATTACTGCATCATCATTGTGTCATAAAAAAATTAAATTATTTAAGGTATAAAAAATATAAATAAAACACTATTATGTAGGAAATCTTTCTAGCTTTATAATAAATATTTATAGTCAAATTTATCTTATGTGTAACCCTATATTAATAGTTTTTTATTTATTAAACCTTGATTTTAACTCTTTTAACTCTTCTTTGAATTAGATAACAATATATGTCCTAATCTAATCCATGTGGACCAAATAGGTTCATATTTTTATCCTAAGGTTTTTTATGGTCGAACTATACTTATCCAATAGAATTAGGACATGTTTTAGGATAATAATAATATCATTTTGACCCTAAATTACCATATTTACTTTTAACCGTGGTAAATAAAAGTAAAAGGTTACTATTCACCAAAAATTCTTTTTATCTTAACGAAACACATTTTACTCCTTAATATTAACGGTGCCTCTCGATGTTTTTAAATTATACTCATAGAAGTGGTAAAATTATTTTTTTTATGTGAATTTGAAAATTCTCCTAGGAGGTGGGTAAAAGACAGTGAAAAGTTCTATAAAATTTTTATATATCTAAAATTTTTATAAATTGAATCCTATGAATTACATTGAAGTTATATAGTTATTATGTGTCTATTTTAACCTAAAATAAATTTAAATAAAATAAATAATTATTGATATGAAAATTCACTTTTAAGCTATAACTTGGTGTTTTTCACTATTTATCAAAAATTAAAAGTTTTCACAAAAATACCAAAAATTCACCCTAAGATAATTTTGATATTCTGAATCCAAAAATGAAGTCCATTTTGAATGATAAAATTTATAAAATTTAAAAAATTGGGTATTACTATTAATAATAGCTAGTTTGATTGGTCACGGTGTTTTAGAATTTCGATGTTGCGTACAATGCAAACTATTTCATTATTCAAAGGAAAGTGTACCATGGAAGCTTGGGGTGTTACAATTTTAATTAATTATTCTTTCTCAAATAATATTACACAAGTATATAATATTTTTTCCTAATAAATTAAATTGAGAAAATGAAAGTATTAATATATAAAATATATTTAAATTCACATATATGTTATCAGTCTATAAATTATACACTCGTATGCAATAATATTTATAACTCATAATGTTTTAAAAGGATATTTTTCTTCAAAAAATATTTTATTAATGTTTTTTATTTTCATTCTGAAAAATTTATACAAAAATATTAAAGTTTTAATTTTATGAAATTAAATATATATTTTATTTTATAAGGTAGAAATAGTCATATAGTACATTTGTTTATATTTTTAAAAATTTGACTTTTCAGAAAATAGTGAAAAAAATGTTTTTACCAAAGTTGTAAATTTTATCATTATATAAGAAAAATATATAATATTATAATACTTTTTCATTGATAAAATATTTAATTAAGGATTAATGACGTTTCATTTTGAAATATTATTCTAAATTTATAAAACTTATCACTATCATTTTATTGACATAAGCAATATTTTCCAATAATGTTTTTTATCTTCTATTAATTATAAATTATTTGATTAAAAATAGGTTTTTCAATGATTTTTTATCCACATATATTTTCATTTTTCTATAAAAATAATTTTTATTTCATTAAAATAAATGTCACTTATAATATTATACAATACAAAAATTTTATACTTTAAATCACGAATTTTATAAAAATTACTTTTACGCATAACATAATTTTTTTTGGAAATTATATTTTCAAAAAAAATAATTTTTTTACCATAAAATAAATTTCAAGTTATTGATAACAATTTTCAAAATTTTTAATAATCATAAATTTAGTTTTTTTCATTAATATAAACTACCAAGGGTAAAAAAGAAAAGTTACTAAGGTAAATGTATATTTGAGTAAAGAAGAAAAGTGTTGGGAAAACCCTCAAATAGCCCAAGATATTCCTAAACATTATTTATGATATTTTTTTCTACATAAAAACTAACCCAAATATATCATTTATGTATTTTATATCCCTTTACCCTTGAATAATGTCATTCAAATATTGAAAATTAATTGTTACTCACAAATATTTTATTTTTAACAATTATAAAGGGGAAACAATTACACCTAATCATAGATACTCTTATCCTAATAAATCTACTCAAACCCTTACTATTTGTTCTCCCCTATATATCCCTTATCAGTTCTAAATTCCCTAGTAACTAAATGTAAATCGAACCCTTATATATTTAAGGATACTTTCAATGGAAAGTTTAATGTCCCAATGTGAGTATTTCAAAATCCATAACTTGTTTTTTTAACAATTATCTTATGAAACAATCCCAAACATCATAATAAAATCATATCAAAATAATTGAAATCTTTAGGATAAAAATATTGCTTATTCATTCCCATCCACTTATAAAAGGAAACCAATATCAATCATAAGTAAGTGTGAACTACAAAATCTATAAAGTTACATTTTCCATTTTCATGTTGATTTTATTCCTTATCCAGACCACCTAAAATGTGTTACAAATATATAAATAATAATAATTTCATTTTAACACTTTTATAATTATATTATAAACTTCCTTAACCATAAATACCCATAAAGTTAAAACATGTTCTTGTATGGTTCGGTTTAACCATCAACAAGAATGATGCTATAAAACTCTATCATGGATATATATAGGAAGGTCAGTAAATTTTTTATTATAATTTAATATGAAAAAACTATTTGTATTAGTATTTGGTAATATATATATTATTTATCATACTTATCATTTAAAATATCACATTCTATCTCTAAAATGATCGAAATAGGATGAAACTGATTCAATTTTCACACAACATAACGAAAACTATGACAACCCTGATTTTATTAAAAACTTAAACATGATTTATTAAAAAACTATTAACTTAATACAACATGGGAGATCGATAGGTCTAGTGTCTTTGGGGCTTAGTATCATTACATAACAACTTAAAACATGATATAAAACATCTTTATTGAAAACTTCTTTTACATGACCACTACATTCCCTCGTACTTAGCATTACATGGTATAACCTGAGGACATGCATAAGAAAAGGGTGAGCCATAAAGCCCAGTAAGGGAATAAACATGGAATACATGAGGAGTACAATACATTTTATAAAATAATCATATCAATAGAGAAAAAGATAAACATTGACATAAAGGCATGATAACGAATGATAATCATAACATGGAAATGTGGCAACAACACTTAACATGGAATTAGCATGAGCCAAGGCCCATTGCACATGAAGCATGAGTAAATCCTCATTGCACATGAATCAAGAGTAAAACATCATTCCACTTGAATTACCATGATTCAACACTCATTGCACATGATGTATCATGATACTATACTTTACCCAATGCATTGGAGCGCTATAAGGGCGCACCCTTCTTAAACAATTCATTTCATGCATTAGTGTGCCACATGGATCATAAAACCTGGATTCATAAAAAAAATAACTTATTCCACATAAATGGAATGTGGAATGAAAATTTATAATTAATAATTAAATTTGAATGAAGGTGAATACCCTTGATAGAGAAATGGGAATGGTATTCACTACACAATGGCATTGGCTTAGAAAATTTGTGCCATTTTGGCAGCCTAACAGCGTGATAGTAGAATTCATAAAAATGGTTGATGGGAGATAAATGGGTGTATCATAATATCTATATGAAATGAAAATTAAGGGGATAATATAGATACATTTCCTAACAATTGTAATTGAATTTAGATTCACGATACAGAAGTATTGCTTGAATGTAAATGAGGAGAGAGAAGTTACTTTCAGAATTTTGGCATAGTAATGGGTGTACATGGGAGGAATTTAAAGAGAGAGAAAGGGGTCTACATAATTCAAACAGTAAGAGGGAAGTATTGGGGAGGTGAAAAACCATACCCCATCATTTATAATTGAAATTAAAAGGGAATAACAATATTATAAAAATTGGACAAAAAGTGAATGGAAGAAAAACCCTTACTTGGAAGTGTTCTTACAAAGGCTTGATAGAGGCTTGAGAGAGGCTTCATAGGAGATTGGGGAACCTTGGGATGATTCTAGATAGATTAGGGCAGAGGTTGGATGAACTCCAAAGTCTTTTAGGGAGGAGGAAGTGGGAGCTTCGGTGGTTTTATATAGGAAAGGTGAGTGAATTCTTTATTATTTGGGTTTGGGACCCCTTACATTAAACTAATCCAAACAACAAATCAGATCATGGTTTTGCCCATGGTTTTTGGAAAAGGGATGAGGAAAACAATATTTTATAATGCCAAATTCAGAACTTCTTATAATAATGGGGTTTCATATGTTGAGGTGAGTCACACTCCCATGGAAAATAATTTAAAAAGACAAGATGTTTAATAAGTCTTGAGGGGTCCATTAATGTTTGTAAAATAAGTAAAAGACCCAAAATCACATTATTTTAATCTTAAAACATATATTGGCCGAACATAAAGCTTATAGTATTTTATTACATCACTATTGGGTCATTATGATGTCATAAAACACATTATATATTTAAATGGTATGTAATTTTTACCCAAAATTATGACTGTCTGATAAAGTAATAAAAAATTAACTATTGGATAATTTCGATGTCCTGATTCCAGAAATAACATTTATTTTTTCTAAATAATTTTCTAAATATGTTAATTTCCACTTTTAAAATAAAAACTGACATTTATCCATAATTCATGGGTTTTGACAAAAATGGCTTTCAAACCTTAATAAAAATTAAAATTGCATTCATAAAATTATAAGATAATTTATATTTAATAATAAATAATTTAATAATAATAATAATATTTTATTTAATTATTATTTAATTAAAAAATTCATTAATTCATAAAAATAGATTTCTTATCTGAATATTAACTAAAAAATTACTATTTGTGCTTTAAAAAAACTATTTACAAAGTGTCAATAATGAAAAGAAGGTATATTAATTATTATATACAAAAAATAATATACATGAACATATTACTAGCAATTTGTTACATAACCCCTTAAAACAGTTGCATAAGACCTAAGGGTATGGTGTGCGATGGAGATAGACTCTTGGGGTGGCTCGGATAACATCGCTCGAGTGGTAATCTCTATCAACTTCCACTATTCCTGTAGATGGTCTCATTTGAGTTTTACATGATGAAGCTCAGCCTGGGCTTGGTCAAGAGAGAAACCCAAGGATGCCACCTCTTTTCCGAGCTCTGACAAATGGGCTTCATATGGAGCAATTCTACTAGATGAGGCCATCGCTTCATTTGTCTGAGTAAATTGGATTTGTTAAAGCCCTATATTTATACTAATCATGTTATCAATGTTCAATAACTATATTAGAAAAGGCCAAAATTCTTAACATAAAACCAAGTAAGTTTTCATTTTATATAAACATTTTACATAAAGGGACATTTAATTAGATCAAGTGGGATTTCCATTAAATGAAACTTTGGGTCGTTACAGAAACACTAATGTAATGATATAATATATTTATAAATAAATTTAGATCAACTATTCTAGTACCTTAATTGATATATTAATGGTGATCTTTATTTCAAACAATGTTTTCCAAAATTGACATCATGAAGCATGTTTGAAACGATTATAATTACTTCCACCTGATGGTAAAAATGAGTTATGACCAACTAATGTATTCATAATAAATTATAATAAATTAATTCATTAAAAAATAATGTATATGAATAAATTTATGAAATATAATACTATGATAATTATGTTTGACATACTAGACATTAGAAGATATCCGACTTAGCGGGAAGTAAGTTAATGGATTTTTTTGTCGATTTGTTTTCTTTGAGTCATGATTTTACATTCGGAACATAAAATAATTTGACATGGGGTGACCATTTACTATAAAAATATTACATAAAAATATAATTAATTATGTATTTCAAAATTTAATTTAATCATTAATCCTCTACATTCTTTAAATCCAGTTATAAATCATGTTATAAGGGTTTTTCATCTCAAACTCCTTTCTTTGAGATGAATTTGTATTATGCACCTATTTTTATTTATATAGGGTATATGATACCTATTTTATTTATTATTTTGTGAGGTATAATTCATTTAATTCACTTTTCCTTCAATATGATACTCTCTCTATTATTCAGGGGGCATCAATTATAATGTCACTCGATCCATAACAAATTTCTTGGCTGTAATTCATTACACTTGAGTCATAAATTCTCTTTATTATTGCGATATTATAAAACTATTTTATTATAAAATTTCACATTCACATGTTTTATTTATATTTTTATCATTGGATAATATTTATTTTAGTTTTTATCAATTTATTTAATGAAATATATCACCGAATAAATGTTCGACTTGGTGATAACAACTGTCTTTCATTCCAATAGATATTTAACCATGATTTTCAAAATTTCCTTCTAACCAATGTTTTCCACTCATTTTAATAACTAAAATAATTAATAATACTTTTTATCCTCTTACTTCTCATCATCACATTTCGAATGGATATTTTACTTCCCTATTTAAGAAGTGGATTTAATTGATTTTTTTCAATGTATAATATATTTTTAAATATCATTGAAATATTTCACATATTCCACTCTATATTTAATTTTTATAAACTTTTTATACATTCAAGGATATATTATGGGGTTCCTTTCTAAATGTTAAATAATTTGGATTTTTTTTCATATCACCATTTCAAAAAGATTTCATTAAAAATGACCAGTAACTACTTCTTTTATAATAGTGTAGTTATTTTTTTCTAAAAACACTTTAATGGTTTCACATTCATATTCGCCTAAAATATATTCAATTACATTTAAATTTAACATTCATTATTTATTCTATACATTCTATTACACTAATTTGGGAGATTAAACTCATCGAAATTCAATAATGTTTTTTTCATTATTATTAAATGTTTAGGATTTATATTATGATATATTTACATTATGAACACCCTAAATTTTATTATATTGATTGATGAGTGTTCAACAATATTCCATTAATAATTTTATTTGGGAAATAATTAACATAACAATATACCCATTGTCTATATATTTTAAATAACATGTGATCTATTATCCTGAGGTAATTTATTTGTGATTGAAATCCAATTTTTACAGATTATGCCAAATTTTTTTCAACCAAATTTTTATATTTAACCCTTTTCCCCCATAGTAGACATGAATTGGGTATTTAGTTACCCTTATTTTATTCTATTTTCCCTATGCAACTCACTCTTGGAGTAAATTTCATGATTTTCATAAATAATATGTGTGGGGGATATAATTTGTGACTTAATATACCATGTTAGGTTACATTGGGTGGATAAATATATAAGGATATAGAAACCATTGTTTAGATTTATAGTGCTACATTTGTTGATGTTTCAATGGGAAAATATTATTTTCCTTTATCGGGAAATAAAAACCCTTAAAAATTTTGGGGCACAATTACCGTACTTAATCAAATAAATTAGAGATCATTTAGGATATCCATGAAAAAAATCTTGAAGTTATTTTGGAGGTTATTTTATGATATGATTAAATAAGAGATGTCCATGATTCATTGCAAAATAGAATTATGAAATCTTGCTGCATCACCAAGCCAAGTCATTCCCATCCGCCTCAGAATTCCTTACATTTGAATAATAGGATTCTAAAAACATCATAACATACCTTTATATATCCTCATGATGGATACAAGTACATATATAAATTGGGTGGTGATCTAGAATATTTTGAACATTATGGTTACCTTTGAATTTACATGGAAAAATAAATGTTTTTTAAATTAAAACACATATATTCTGTGGAAAATATGTGAGGCGTGAATCCTTATGAATGGATAAATGATTTAAATTGGAATAAAATTTGTAAATAAAATTTACAATTCCTAATTTTATTTATTTATGAGGAATTATATGTTGTTTTATTTTATTTTAGTCTTTTTTAGTTTTAATTTAATGTGTTTGGAATAATTTTTTGTAGAATTTTTTTTTCAGTGCTCAGTTGTACAAGTGTCTATGTGTTTGGTATATGGGAATTGATAAAGAGAATATTTCAATAACTTTTATATGTATTTTATTTATATGATATCCAATAATATTTAATTTTATATTAAATTATATATTTTTTGCAATTTTGATATGTTTTTATCTTAATTGTGAATATCCTCTAATGATCAAATGTTATGAGTTTTTTATCACATTGGTAATTTGAGCATATATTTTTCTAAAATAATCCATTTTTAAAAATAATTTATTATAAAATCTCTAACCCATGATATATTTTTGTTCAATTGGACCATGTTCTTAATTTCCCATATTGAATCCCAAAAAATCATTCAAAATTGGAAAATGTATGGTTGGAAACAATTGACCTACCTTTAGTAAATAGGTTTTGAACCAGTAAAAATACCACCACATAAGATGATTATTACTATATAAGAAAGAAGAATCCATGTTTTTAGGGTAATTAAATATCATATATAAATTATACCATTAAAAAGGTTGATGAATACAATAAAATGAAGGAATGGTACGAGACACTTTTTTTAGAAAAAGTTCACTTTAGTAATTCATGTATACATTTTTCACTATGTGTCTAATATCTCTCAGATTTTGCGGGTGAAGTGGTAAGACACATGTGAACAATGATAAATAAAGGATATCAGAAATATTTTATATCCATGGATAAATTGTTAAATCATTCAATGGAAAGGAATAAAATAATATGTATTCTACCCCACTTTATTATATATTTTCTTTACAAACACATTGAAAAGGATTGTTATAGTGTGGGCGAGGGATATTTTGGAGGACAACAGTAATTTAAGAGGATTGTTTTCAGGATATAATAAACATAATAATAGATGACCCGCAAGTTTTGATGGATGTGGGAAGCCTGAGTATACTCATCGGTTTTTAGTTTTTGTATCTCAATTTTACCTTTTATATTCCACTATAAATAGTTTTTCATGATTGAAGAGGGTCTATAGGATTCCTAAATCAACATTATTCTAAATTATTCTTCATCGATTTTAATCATATGCATGTAAAGTGGTTACTCTCACTATTTACATTTATTTTTCACGGTCTCACCATTAATAACGTTGAATTTAATATGTTTTGGTTGATCATTGGTTTCAAGGTAATGAGGTTACTTAAATAAAGGGTTAAAAATTTATATTTTAGGTCCCAATATGGTGTATAATTAATTTATATGTATTTATTGTGGTATTTATGTACTATTGAGGAATATTATTGGGAAATTAATTTACATAAAATGATAATTGTAGTGTTTTAAGGTTGAAACATGTCAACTAAAACTATATCTAGTCTATGATTTTATACCAATATTCATTATATGTTTTTAAAACTAATTTCTAGTAATAATAAGTTTATTTTTAATTTAAATTTGTATCAATCCTTTTAATTCCCCACATTTATCATGAATGTTAAAAAAATAAAAATTTAGAGTTTTATAACATAGTTTGCAACCTCCACTAGAGACCACCGTATGTTCCCCAATGTGCTATATTTTAATGAGGAAATTGTTTATTTGGATTTCATGACAAAAATAATTTCATCACATGGGAATTTTTAGATTAACCTTTTAGTTTAATTGGTATAAAATTTTATTATTGGGGAGATATGTTTTTTTTCCAAATTTTCATCAAATAAAAGCATATATATTATATAAAAAATAATATTTTATTTTCTATTCATGTGTTTTATCAAGGTAAAATTTTATTTCTTTATAAATTGATCTTTTATTGGGAATGAAAAACTATCGATGTGCCTAAAACATTGGGTTTATCCAATATGAAGTGCATTTTTAGTTCCCATTAGGACCTCAATGGCCCATCCAATGCTTCTGTAATTATGTAATTAATTTATATATGCAGAACTATAACCCACTGTAAACTAATAATTTCCTCTAAAATTACATATTTTCCTACATTCCATATTAACATTAAATTAGAGAGATAAAGGGTGGGAGAGAGGCTTACTGATTTATAGGTTAAAGGAATATTCATAATTTGAAAACTATAGGAACCCATAGTAGTTTAAATTATCACCAACAAATAATATAATCAATATCTGTCACACTTTATTTTTAATATTTCCCATTTTTTTATTTTCAAGGTTGGAATATTATTTACTAAATTGATATCCAAAATTGCATATCCTAAGTAAATTAATTATTTATCATATTTTTTAACATCTATTATTCCAAAATATGTTCATTTTTAATGAATCCACAACCAAAAATTGGTGTTAGAAATTCATACAAGCAAAAAATGATTAACATTTACGGTTATCTTAGCTGTTCTTATCCCTTTTCTTCTCATACTAGGCTCTATTCACCTCCCTTATTGGTGGTTTGAAGAATTTAGGTTAAATTATGTTAGGAATGATGTATATGCCTATAATGAAAAAATTTGAGTATGACAAGGGAGATATGAAAATGTGAGATAATATGGGATAGATGGAGGCTTATTTATAGGTATGAAGAATCACGATCTGGAGCGATAACTATCTTCAGGGCACAATGGAGTCCTGATATTTCATTTCTTAATGTTTTTACTATAAATGAGTGTTTTAAATGGGTCCTAGAGGTGAAATGGGGTAGTTTTGGTTTTGATACGAAATTATATACAAGACTTTTGGTAATTTTAGAGGTGATTTGGTGATTGTTGTTGAGTTAATGAACTAGAGATCATAGACTAGATCACAAGATATGAATTTTAGAACCACATGTCATGTATCAAACAAGTTGGAATATATATGTTTTTCTTTTATGTTACATATTATAGCAAATGTACATCATGTACATAAACCCTTAATACTTTTGATTCTTAAATCAATAAGTTAAGGATAAAAATCTCAGTTGGTTTTCTAGCCACACTTGAATTATCCTTCTATTCATACACACCTTGTACTTTTCATTGGACATGTATTTTAATTTGGACCCATAGATGAATCAGATTACTATGATACAAAATTAGTGACCTCACTAGTCTCACACACCACATAGACTAGTATACATTCCATGTATGTTGACCCATAGATTCCATGTACTCAGCAACACTAGATAAGAGTTTACATATAGGCTAGACATCATAATCCCATAATGTAAAACCATTTAATTTATCTCGACAAATTTAATTTTTTGTATTCTTTACCAATACATTGATTTGTGAACATGTGTAATACTAACAATTAATTTTTCTATTTCTATATTGATAATAAATCCATATTCGACATAAGTTGTGAAATTTGGGGAGATTTGGGTATATTAGTCACTATAGATACATTAGGATGATGATGGGGATCATGTGTGTTGAGAAATGTGAACGATGGTTAGGAACACCCAATGTAGCATACTAGATGTAAAGTTCATGTCATCCACATTATTACCACTATTTGGTACTCACCAACATATTTAGGGTATGAATCCTCAAGATCAATCATGGTGTTTGTACACCCCGAGACCGAATTCGGGGATGCCCCCTTTCATTTAAATGACAGAGTTTGTAACTCCTCTATATACATGGGGAATGTTTACTCTATCTATTAATACATATACTCCCTCATTTGACATAATTTAATCAATGAGGCATTTTTCATACATAAGGGTTATCCATTCCCTCAAACAATAGTTATAGTTGACAAGGAATGGCCCCCCAACATTTTTTGATGGTTATGTGGTTTAAAAAGATGGTATTTCAAATGTTTTGATCTCTTTATATTGATTTGTTGATATATTGTCTATATAGAGCTCTAAATTATATTTTGTATAAGTGTATTTAACTATAAATAATATCATAGTTTTTTATACCTTTGGGGGTTTGAGTTGACCAGTCTCTCTAATTATACATTTTCTTTTCCATGGTTTCTTTCAGGTTATGTGAACAGTCACCCCACATTGGTGATTCTCACATATGTTTCATTTTATATGGACATGATAAAATGTTTCATGGAGATCATCAAGGTCATTTTGGTAGTAGAGTGTGATATTAGTGATACTCGGGGGTGAAATACACTGGTGGACTTCACATCATTAGTTTTTCATCAAGGATTCTTAATCACATTCTAATAATGTTAGGTTTTTTAAAATGGTTATATTCAAACTCAATTTTTTCATTTTTTTCCAATAAATTTACTTATTCATACTCTTTATAGATCAATATAATATGTAATATTTACTATATATTATAGTTTGTGTTATATTCCAACTCACACTGATATATTCTCTATAGAGAGTTTTGGTAGCGTACTAACACATTGGGCTATGTCATCCCACCAAGATTGATATGATAACATGGTTCTAGTCACTATCCCCTAGATTATTCTAGGTGGGATATGGGGGGAGAACTCGACATTGTACCAGACCAGGCAGGGTCCCAATTCGTTGGGTTGTGAAAATATTCCTTAATTAAGACATTAATGTTTTAATTATTGTTTCTCTTATCTATGATGAAAATGAAATAATTTTCTTTTAAAACATCCCAATCCTTGTATTATATCATTAAAAGACATTAATATTTATTGAATATCTAAATATGATTCTCCCATCACCATTTCTTTAATTATACATGGATTTTTCTGCTTTTTCAAAATATGAATTTTTCTATAAGAATAATTAACGCCTTTGAGCCTTGAATTTTTTTAAACCATTACTATAAGGATCACTTCCTCCACAGAGGTTAAAAATGATTTATTTTATACATATAAAAAAATTGTAATAGATTTGTTCTACACACTTTATATAATTTTATGTAAAATCAATAATATCCAATTCATGTTCTCAACAGTTCAATTTCATCTTTCAATAATTACATTTCAAGAGTGTTCAGAGTCATAGGACTTGATGAAATATTTCATGCCTCTTAATAAAATCCTTTAATTTATGGTTTCGAAGTATTTTCTTATTTTTGGATCTAAAATTTATGATACTTCACACACATGATTTTTCACCCAATCATTATACCTCAATACGCATTCAAGTATAACATTCCACTATTTTATGGGAGTAATTTAACATATTATAAAAAAATCATCAATTATAATTTCAAAATAAAATTATTCATTATTTATATTTGTATTTATTAGAATACACACATCATAATAGGATATTTGCACATCAATACTTCATTATAATTTATTTTTAGATATTTAATTAGTTCTCATTGACAAAGTACTAAAGTGAATATAGATTTTACAAGGAGTGTAGTCCTATATTATTAAATAAATCAAATTAAATGAAGAAAAAATAAATAAGAACATGATTTAAAAATTCATTTGGTTATGAATACTTTAGAGTAGATAAACTATAATGGAAACACTATTTGATGGTAATTCAATAGAAAATGATTGATATTGGAGATAAAGAGAAAATAGAATAGATTGATGAATATGATGGAGTTTAGTTTTAATATATTATAATATTATATAATTCGATAATTTTTTTTGAAAATAATTTTAAAGACTATAATCATAACACAAAATATTAAATAGCTCTGTTGTTCTAATAAATCATTATAACAACCATTATTTTTAGTATTAAACTTTTCTTCAATAAACACTATTTAAGAAACTTTTTTTTTTAATTGAACCAAACTGAATACGTATTTATTCTGTTAATGTTGAACATTACAATATTAAACAAATTGAGTTGTAAGATGACTAAAAGAAACATAATAATGAATATTTAAAGTGTAATGAATCCAAATGTTGGAAACCCAATACCTATTCATAATTCATTCATATCGATCATATATGAATACCACGCCACTGATAACCATAGAATAAAAAACACATTAGAAATATAATAAATTTTTTGATAAAATTAGTGAAAAAAAATGAATGATTTTGAAGATGTATGTACAATTTTATATAGGAAATAAATACAACCAATTTAAACGTGGTTTATAATTACATGGACATTTGGATGATATATTTATAATAAATATACCAGATTTTTATATAATAAGGATAATAGATAGATATTATAAGGTTAAGGGAAATAATACACAATACTCAATTAAATTACAATTATAATAATATGGTCATTGACCTTATGGGGATATATTGAAGTTATAACATTATGTATTTTTTTTTAAGGAATGAATTTATGAAATTAGGTAATATATTTCTTTTATGTAAGGCTTATTTATATGATGTTGGGAATGAGGTAGCATCACTTAGAGTCTCCCATGACCAATCCCAAGATTAAATTCATCAATTATGGATTCAATAAAATCATATAAAACTAAATTTCAAGGTCATATAAATCAGTATAATATCCACAATAGCTGAATCTTTACCCATGACTATAAACATTATATATCACTAACTTATGGATTATGTGGAGGCTTCTGGGGATTTTCATGTGGATGATTATGGGATATGAATATGAAATTATATATTTAACAAATTTTTTAGGAATATATTTTTCTGTTAGAAGTATTGTACATGTTTTTACGTATTTTACATTTATATTATATTCTCAATTATATATAATTATTTATTATTAAAATTATTTACAAATATTAAATGATACATTTTTATTGATAATGTTATATGAATGGTATGTTTTAATATAATTTTAATAAATTCATTTAATGTCAAAAGGTGACCTTTTTTTAATATATTTTGTATTTTTATCTTGATAAATTGAAAGAATGACTATTAAATAATATTTATAAGGAAACATATTTCTTATATATATATAAATAAATTTTCATTATTGATGTTTTATCTATTGTTCAGATATAATAATTAACTTATGCAGTGTTTAAATGTTATTTTATCTAAAAAATAAGTTTCCCATATATTAAATGTTATAATTTAAAAGTAAAATATCATATAGTTAGAATTTAGTTTTTATTAATAGATTCCAAATATAGTATCATCACATAGAAATTAGATATTGGTAGATATATTAATATTTGTAAAAAAATTAATTATTATTTTAAATAACTATGTTAATTAAAAAGTGTTAAAGAATGGAAAAATGACATGACCTTTTATTTTTAAAATAAAATTTATATAAAATCATTTTATAACACCATTACAAGGTGATGCTCTTGGACCCACTATTCCATTAAACACTTCCTCACCTAACTCATTTAACCCCCATGCAATTTCATGTTTACCATTCTCCCGACTCAAGTTTGAATTGAAATACCCTAAATTTGAATCTATAAAAGTACCTCTACTTAACCCACCCCAAAACACTTAAATTCATAATTTTTATTGAATACATATATAAATTTCTAATAAAATATCATTTTATAATGTTTGTTAGGATTTTTTAGGATGGAGTCTTAATACTTTCATTATGATGTAAATCATTATATGATGTAGAAATTCCATCAATGTACTGAGTTATTCATCATTTATGTTCTCATCTCCACTCTCCTGAAATCCTATTTAACACTAAAATAATGTATTATAAAAGTCAGTAGTATTTTATTAAAGTAAAAATATATATAAATAAATTTATATTATTTCTCATTCATACATTATAACTTGTTTCTCATTGAGTTGGTTTTAACAATAACATGAATGATGTTATAATGTTTTCATGATAAACAAATAAGAGAACCTTAGTTATGGTCATATATACTATAATTGATGAATTAATTTAATTTTTCAATTCTAAAATATAAATACATATAATGATATTAATTGATAAAAGGACCCCTCATTTATCTATAAATAGTACTCCGATAATTGATTCAACTGGACAATGATGAAGATAATCTATTAATCAAAATTCTAATCAAATAATTTTACAGAAATGGGTCAACATACAATTAATTATAAACTATTCTCTCTTCAGTTATGAATATTTATTCTGACCCGTATACAATTTGGAATTTTATGTGATTTAATTTTATACGTTGATGTAAAAATCACAGTTCCTTCAAGTTTTTATTTAATAATATCATTTAATAGTATGTGTCTTGTTACATTTTGAAGAAGGATACCTGGAAAAAATAGTATAGATAAATAAAAACATACATATATTTGTTAATGAATGTAATTAGAGTTTCTCTAGTCTTACACCTTATGATAAGGTTTAATTATATATATAATTCAATCTATGATAAATGATACCATGGTGTATTTTTCATTGGTGATGAAAATATTCAAATTTCAATGAAGTTTTTTATTGGGGTAGAGTGAAATACCAATTTTTTAGTGTGATTTTTTTAACAAACCATACATATGAGATATATTCCATTATAGGAAACATTATGAAAAAAATTCAATTCAATATTTCTTCAAGTAATAATGTAAAAAATTACAATGAAATACATCAGAAGATATCAAAACGAATGATATCTAGGAAAATTACCAAAGGAATAAAACTAGACATAAATAAAAGAATTAAAATATTAATATCCATGTAAATTTGAACTATAATAATGATCAAACCTCCAACGATAACTATGTATAAAATATAACACATTGTAAATATTGTTGGTCAATGTGAGGAACTGAAGAGGGGGGGGGACTCAGTTCCCAATAAAAATTTCTATTTAAATTAAAATCCACTTAATAAAATAAATTGACCAGTCAATCCAAAAAGAAGATCAATATAAGATATTTATTTTTAATATATATCTCAATGTGTGTTATCTATCTGTTAAAATATTGTTAAAAGTTTTATATATTTTTTAATATATTTATATATGAGAAAATATATATAAACACTAGATATGATTAACTAAAATGTTATACTTTTTTGATAGATTACAGAAATTTTGGTTTTGGAAATAATACACAAATAAATAAAATTGTGGAATAAAAAGGAGGTTTGATATCAAGATAAGACTTAATCCTCTCCATATGGAAATCACCTCCTACTAAGAATATTATAATTACTAACTAAATAGATCCACAACTTGGATCTGGTAAAAAATGATACCAACAAGATATACAGGCTATAGATCATATTCCACTATAATATATGGGGAGTATAATAGTTCAGGAAAAATAAGGTCCTCTACTAAAAACACCATGGGAAAGCAGATGTAATGTGAAAGAGGTATGGACAAGTATTCTCCAGTTTAAGTGCAGGAGACAATTTGTGTTTGAAAAAAAATTAAAAAACACACTGCATGAAAAATAAAAAAATAAATGAAAATAACATCAAGAGAATATTGATTCTCCTTTTGGTGTGCTAAGAATGTCTTAAGTCATTATAATTGATTTGGTGAGGATTTTGAGCTTTTTCCCTAATTGTTGCAAAAAAATGGAGGATGATAGGAATTTGTTGGAATGTTCTTTTTTATCTTTATCCATGTCTGAATCAATATTTATGGTGGGTTTTATGATTCTATGTATTTACTATTTATAATAGATGAATTAGTAAATGTGTATATGTTCATGGATTCAATTGCAGGATTTTAAGTAGACTTGTTGGAAAGTTATTGCTGTACATAGAGTTATATGAATAGATTGTTCTTTCCAAAGATATAGAAGAAATATTTGAAAGAGATCCAAAATCCTTAGATAATATTTTACTGTGTCATCAATTAATGGTCAATTTATCATTGAACATAAATGGTCAATGATCCATTCATGTCAAAGTCCTCAGAAAACAACGACAACATAATGCAGGTGATGACTCAACATCTAGTGGAAACTCATACTGGTAGTTCCTTATGAGGATGACAAATCAGATTATAGTGGTGAGTTAGATAATAATAGTGATAGGTCATTATGTTAGATATTATTTGGTAGCTCCACTGGTAGTAATAAGAATGGATGTAACTCCACTGGTGGTGACAAGGCTGGCAGTGGCTCTAATGACGATAGCTCATCTATATTGGTGACACCTTCCTAGTGGTAATTTACCTCAGTGATTACTCCTGGTTGGAGGTGGCTTATCTTAATACATTTCTAAATTAGCAACAAAAATATATTATCATATAAAATAATACAATAAAATATGTAATTACTTAGTACTAAAATAATAATGATTTTTGATTATTAAAATAAGGAAGTTATAAACACTCTCTTCATATGGAGGTGCCAACATTCTCCCTCTTTTTGATGGTCACAAAGCATTGAATTTTATAGGCTATGTACTAATAATTAAACATATGTAATCAAATACTTTTTTAGTAAAAAACTTCCAAATAACATTTTAGAAGATATATGAGTGGTATAAATAACTATAATATCAATGAAATTTTAAAGAAATATTAAAGGTATTGCCCATTTCTCCCCCATTATTATTAACAAAAATATAAGAATGATAAAAATAAAAGAAAAAATATACAAGATGAAAAATAAGATATTATATTGAAAATTATTCAACAATTGTTTAGTATAAAAATCAATAGAGAAAGAGTACATGAAAAAGATTCATATAAAAGACTAGATTTAATTATATTCACTGTTAGAGGTAAATTGAAGACGGTCTGTGATTTTGTATTTGTTTTTTTTTTCATTTTTCTTGTCTTTTTTCTAAGTGGCTGATGTAATAGTAGTAGCTACTATGGGATAATAGTTGGTGCTGGAAGTATGGGTTTCTTAGGAGGAATTAGCTCACGAATAAGTAAATTCCCAATTTGGTGAATCGATTCAACTGGTGATAAAATCATAGGTTGATATGGTGGAGGCATAAGACCATATGATTGATTAATCATCACAGGTCGAAAACTAAATGGCTCTATGGATGATGTTGAAAGAACAATTTTCCTTTGAATTTCCTCTCATATAAAAATAACTATACTATGAACATTAAAGAATGGTTTCATGAGGTTGATAAAATACATAATAATATTACCACCTGTAATGTCCTGGCCCTAGTTACATAGAGACGGTGAATTTTTACATAACATTGGAATGATTACAAGAGATCAAGTCCTAAAGGACTAATTAGTTTAGTATCCTTTGAATACTAGATACATAAAAATTTATTACATTACATTTGGAAAAGGAAAAGAAAAAATCATTATGTCTCCTTAGAACACTCTCATATCCATTAACATATCCCTATAGGTCAATTATAATATACTTCTTCACATCGATGGAAAAAATAAACCCAAGAGAGGGGTCATCTCAGATGCTCAGTAGGGATACAAATACAGTAGAATCTATCATAAATAAGAATAAACATTTAAGTCAATTTATAAGGATAAAACCCAAGCTTTTTAAACATAAAAATCATCATAATATGGAAATAATAAATCAAATAATTCCATTTAATTATTTACAGGGATTGTCTAATAGTCAAATAATCACATCTAATATCAATAGATAATTTCATAATTATGGAATGAATAATGTCAGAAATCATAACCACATAGTCAATACCTCATGCCAAGACTACTAATAAAGATTTTTTCAAGGCCTTGTAGAAATACACTGGTTTGTCTCATGAGACCTACCGATGCATTCAGGGGCTATAGAGGGCCCCACCCATCACTTACTATGTCCAATGCATTAAACATATGAAAAGGATGAAATATAATCTAAACATTCATGTTGAAACTGGCATATGAAATGTCAATATTTTAACCACAAACCATGAATGGTTAAAAAATACCACTTCTACAGTCAAAAATAAATAATTCAATACAATATTGAAGATTGTATTATAATAAAGAAACCAAAAACAAGAATAATTAAGTATATCATGATAGATGAAAATAATGAGTAAAACTATTTTAGAAATATCACCTTTTTCTTGAAAACATTTAAAAGTATCACTATTTATGAAGAAGTTTTTTAAAGGTATTTTTGAATAAAAGTGTCCCATACCACTTTGAAACATTTAAAATGAATTTTAATTTTAAAACATTCATGTCCATATAAATAAATCCTTAAAACCAATTTTAAATCATGGACATTAATGAAAAAGATTTATAATAATAAATGTTTAAATCATTTAAAATGATATTTTAGATAGAGTTTTTAACAAATGAGAGACACTTGAATAAAAATAATTTAGGTAAAAAAAACATTATAAAATTATTTGAATAAATGGATTCTTGATATACTATGTCTAAATATAGTACATACACCATATAAAAGTGAATTGTTGAATAACAACAAAGAAGTTTAAATGGAATGTAAATTGATATGAAATCCCTTATAAAGATCATATCCTTAGGTTATGGATAAATAAATGACATAATTATGTGAGAAAAATATAAATACACTCAATATTATTTGATATTATGTGTAAATAAATCACAGGACATTCAAACATATTCTTGTAAAAACAACACCAATGACTTGGATATCTAACTCAATAGATAGAAATTGAGTTAAGATTACTCTTATGAAGTTCATATTGTTGAAATCAGTGTTTATCACTGAAGATATTATTTGTATAAAAAGTATATCCACACAAAGGGGAGTGTAAATTAATACATAAATAAATAAATAGTGATTTCACACATAATCATGGAGTAGAATAATTAATGAAGTTTGTGTAAACCCCAATGAGTGAAAATTCATATTATAAATTACCTTACCAATTTTGTAACATACGAAAAATTCACCCCATGAAATATGGATCATACAATGAAGATGTTTATACCCATAAATTAAGTTATATTACAAAATGAAAACAATCATGGGTAGTACAGACACCACAAAAAAGGAAATAGTGGAAAATATTTAATGAATCTCATGGGAATAAAAAGTGAGATGAAAACCCATTACCTTGTACTTTTTTTTAGTCGAAGGTACGTTAACCACCTGTATAATAGTTAAAACATTTGTGTTAAATTATATAAGAACCACACACATAAATATGATATCATAAATGATCTTATAATATTTCTTTATTATTAATTTTTTAGTAGTATCATTGTGTCATGTGTTAACTAGTTTATTTTCATTTATATGTTTTGTTATATAAGTCATGTTGGATATGGATAAGATGTATTTGATTCTAATAAATAATGATATTAAGTTCTTAAAAATTATTTATAATCTTCAAACAATAATTACTCTTTAATGGTGATGATGAGAAATGAAATTTCATCGCATCATGGAGACAGTAAGCCATACGTACACAGGAGTGGAAATATCATTCTATTGATGGTAGAATTGTATATAATTGGATGGTGTATACAGAATCATTAACATGTTATATTTATTATTAAATCAATTATAATTATTATTATACCCATCCAATGAATAAAATGTTGAACAAAAAACTACACCACAATGTGGATATGGTAAGCCGTACGTATGCACGTATGATGACTTTCTCATTCACAGTATGGATAGAAAAATTAATATAGTTACAACATATTGATAACAAAATCTCAGTATCTAGAAGGTACCTGAGCTATTATTTTTGAATGGAACCAATAGAGAAATAGGGAGTGGAAGAAGAAAAGAATTTTGAAAGTGGTGATTAAATAATTACCTCTTTTTCAAGTGTTTTCTTTTTGGTTTGAACGAAAGGGTTCCTTAGGATCGATTTATAAACAATTTAAGGACTATAACATGAATTTAGGGTATTTGGGAGTATATTTCATCAGGGGTTGTCTGATCAAAATGGATTTGCCGGAGTGAATTTAAGAGAAGGGAAGTACCATTTTATAAGAGAGGTGAGGGGCTCTTTAGAAAAATCATAAAATATTATTATATTATAAAATCATTTTCGATTTATAATGGTTCCAACTAGATTTTGTTCGAGGATAATGTGGGGATGGGTCTAAAAAAACTCAACCAATAGCTTTTAGAAATGTTTAGGTCACCATATTAACCTTATCTTTTAATTTTAACTCTTAGTTAAATAGTTTAACTTTTACCATGTCTTATTTTATTTTTATATTACATGGTCAATATACTTACAATAAATTTCAGCAGAACCTAAAGTTGTTCCCTAATGACCTCTGAATCATTATATAAGTCATTTTACATAATCATATTTTTTTGGAATATTATTTCTTTTAATAAAATTGTATATGTTTTAAAAACACATTTATGTCAATTTTGACACTATTTAGTATGTTGTTTTTGTGAAAGTCATAACAATTTTATTTCATAGAAAAAATTTATTGAATCAATACTAACATTTCATATGAACCTAGAAATATTTTTCATGGAATGAAAAGTTTCAATTTACATTTATTTTAATATTTATAATATCAATTATTTTCTTCATTCATTAATAAGGTAATTACTCCATCATCATTAGGTCATACATAAATTTAATTATTTAATGTCTAAAAATTATAAATCAAATACCATGATATATGAAGTCTTTTTAGATTTATAAGGAATATTTATAGACGAAATTATCTAATGTTTAACCTGATATTAAATATGTTTTTGTTATTAAAATTTGAATTTAACACTTTTATCTCTTCTTTAAATGAAATAATAATAAATGTTCTACTCAAGTACAAGTGGATCCAAAAGGATAATATTTTATTGCTAAGGATAATTGTTTTATAATTACACTTATCTAATAGAATTAGGATATGTGTTGGGGTAATTATAATATCATTTTTACCTTTATCTACCATATTTACTTTTAACCATGGTAAATAAAATTCAAAAGTTATTATTCAGCAAAAAATATTTTCACCATATTGAACCACATTTTACATATTCATTTCAACCACTTCTATCTTATTTTTCAAATTCAATTCTTAGATGTAGTAAAATTATGTTTTATGCGACTGTAAAAATGTACCAAGAAGGTGGGTAAAAGACATTAAAAAGTTATATATATATATTATAAAATTACTTCAATGAATTACATTGAACTAATATAGGTATTATATATATATATTTACTTTAAAATAAATTTAGATTAAAAATAATTATTTAAATGAAAATGTCATTTTTTATCTATAATGTTGTGTTTTTCACTATTGATCAAAAATTGAAAGTTTTCAGAGAATAATCAAAATTAACCATAATATAATTTTGATATTTATGATTTAAAAATTATGTGTATTTTACCAAATTGATGACATATTTTTTTCATTATTTAATTTAATATTAACTCTTACTGTGAAAACCTGAATGTAGGTTTTTATGAAGTAAAAAACAATCAAATGATTAACTTGTGTTTATATCCAATTTAAATGTAAAATTACTTCTAATGAATAAAATTATATTAAATGATAAAAATTATAATATATATATATACTCTAAAAAAACTAAATGTTTAATCTAAAAATATAAAGAAATTAGGTGTAAATGCAGTTATGAATTAAAACGCTGTATTTTTCACTATTCATTAAAAAATAAAACTTCTCATAAAATTACCAAACATTAACCCTAATATAATATTGATATTCGGATTTCAAAAATTAAATCAATTAAATAAAATTAAAATTTATAATAGTGTCTAAAATTTATTTTATTATGGTTCAAAAAAGGACATTAAAGTAGTTCCTTTATCAAACTAGTACTTATATTTTAATGAAAATTATACATTTCTTAATAAATATGGTTTATGTATGTGATATAATTATAAGTGACATTTAAAATTTATTTTTTACAATTTATATAATTATATTTAATTGTTTTTGTAATAAATATATGAGTTGAACAATTATAATACTAAAGTTTTGTATCACAGAAACTCAAATTGGAATATAATTTATGCCAAATCAGTGTTGCGTGTAATATAAGATATTGAATTTCTCTAATGGTATAACTTACCATGAAATATTTTGGTGTTATATTCTACCCTCCATGAAATAATTTCATCCTCGAAATTTATACTTAGAAAAAAACTTGGGGTTTGATAATTCATAACAAGTTTTTTGAAATCTGATATCGGAAAAGGAGTCAATAAAATAATCACTTCAAAAGAAAGAAAGAGACATAAAAAGGTCACTCGAGATAACACATACTAGGGTATCATGTAGGAAAACATGGATATAGTAGAGAAAAAAAACCATCAAGATCAGATGGAGTGTGATGAAAAATCATGATCTGGAGAAAGATAACTACCAGAAAACCATAAACTTGTGATGGGTTTAACGGTCTTTGATTACTATTTAGGAAGAGTAAACATACAAAGTTTTTGATTTAAAGTCATTTTCATAATTCTGAGGAAATTATTTATGATATCGACTAATAACATAAGGATATATACTTACTTTCCAAGTGGATTTCCATTCATTAATAAATTTCTACCACAAACTCATATTTTCCCCAAACTATGAGTATTCAAGATAACTTAGTCACACCTGTAGCATTAGAATCTACTTATAGAAAATAAAATAATCCAAGAAAGATGAACTATATATTTCCATTATCTTTAGACATTAACCAAAACCAAAATGGTTAGTACAAGATTATATGATCCCCAAAAACAATAATCCTTTTCAGAATAAAAAATACTTTTAATCTCCAAAATTAAACAAACAATACCCAATGTACAAAAAAGACCATTCAACAAACAAATTCCCTTTAAATTCATTCAAATAATATAAACTATGTTTGAAACCAATAACTCATATGTATTTGATCACATAACCTTCTACAATTAATAGTAACATTAATATCCAAAAAACGTAGACTACTATTAAAGTCACATACTTAAATGTAATTAACTGAATAACCTATTCATTATGATAGGTTAACCATTTCCATGAATAACCTAATTCACTACAAGTACACAATAAAACATAGATTCTTCCAAAATAAAAATAAACCACTACTCCTCAAGTGAAATGCCATAGTATTCTTCTTTTCCATTGGCATAAAGTTTTCCCAAAAGAGGGAAAACCTTCCAAAATAACATTTATCACTTAATCACCAAAACATTTTCCTATAATAAGGATATACATTTGATAAATCATAAGTTTCCAAAAATAAATATATTCTAGATCAAAAATATCATTTAACGAAAAATAATTAGTCATAATAATTTGGGAATTCATGCAGTCCAGTGGTTGGCGATAAATCCCAGTCGCACATTGGTTGTGTGTTCGATTCCCGTAGCATTGTCTGACACAACATTTATTCACACAGTATATGTGTTGTCATTTTTCCAACACTCTATAATTTTATAACATTCCATAAATGAGATAAGTTCATCAAAAATATCCAAAACATATTTTAACAACAAATTTTATCTCATACCTGTCATTTTCATTGAAAAAATAATAACCAGTAATTTCCTCAAATTTAAGGATCATATAAACCCAAATGGTTATTTATAACTATATCCATAAATGAAAATATAATTATTCTTCAAATACAATTTTCACATAACAAACTTCAGGGTTACACATACAAGAGAAAAATCTTATAATGTAATCCCATGAACAAAGAGCATTAATATTTTTAAACATTTCACCTTATAGTTATTTCCATATAGGCTCTTCCATAACATAGATTTTATCCTATAGAATGGGTCAATGAATTGGGTAGTGCCCAGGTCACCTACATTTTTTTTAAAAAAATTAAATGGATTATTCTGATCAATTTTATTTTCTTCCATAGTACTCCTACTTTTTCCTCGACAATTCTTTACTTTATGTCTTTCTTTCCAACACATATAGCATTTATTTGTTCCATTGTGACATTTTCCTGGGTGTCTCCTTCCACATTTTCTGCATGATGTAAAGTGAGATTTATTTTCACCATGGTCTCCACTGCTGGAGGTCTAATCATTCTCTTTCATTCTATTCATTATCGAGTTCGGGAGTTGGTTATTGTATATGTTTTTTATCATATTTTTGTAATACTGATTCAACATGAACACAATATCTTTTATGCCTATCAATACACCATTTCATTGCTCATTTCCACAACTGTTCCCACCTTGTACATCATGTTCAATGTTACTATGAATTCTTTGGAATGTAGCCATTGACTAAAACTATAAAGCATATTTTGAGTAACAATATTCATAAAATCACTTAGATAATATATAACACCTTATTGTTAATCTAAAATACCTTAGAATTTACCAAGCTTATTAATTCTAATCTTATATTTAAATCCATCAAATCAGTTTGTAAAGAAAATGTGTATTATCCAAAACATATCCCCTGGTAGTGTCAAACTAAGTGAGCAGCAAGGCCCATTGTCGTGTACCAGGATACCGTGGGTCAATCCCAAAACTCATTGATGGTGTTTTCCCTCCTTGGTACATCAGTGCCAGAACCATGTCCACTGATACTATACAAACAAGGATGTTTTTTCTTGGAAACCCCACATAATATCTAGATTACCATAATTTTTGGATGTTCTTCTATACTAATCCTCAATGTTTATCTTAGGGTAATTTTTCTTAATAAGAGTTATTCAAAATCTAGTTTCCATGGTTTGTACTAAACTTCCTCTAATACCAACAACTATACCCCAAACCTAGTTACTTAGAGTTATTGCATTATTACATAACATTTTCATGATCACAAGCGATCATGTCCCGAAATACTGATTAGTTTAATATCCTTGGAAGTACTAGATTCTGAAACATGTTTTATATTAAATTGTCAAAAGGAAAACAAAAAAAATTGTGTCTCATAAGAATACACTCATATCCATTAGCATATCATTACAGGTCAATCGGCATATACTACTTTGCATCCTGGAAGAAATAAAACATAATAAATTGGTGAGATCAGATGCTCAGTAAGGATAATAATATTACAGAATATATTATAAATATGAATAAAAATTTAAGTCAATGTATTAGACTAAAACACAATCATTTTAAACATATGTTTCATCACAATATGGCAATGATAAATCAAATAATTCCATTTACTTATTCACATGGATATTCTAACAGTGGAATTATTACATTTAATATCAATAGCTAATTTCATATTGATAGAATGCATAATTTCAGACATCATAACACATAGTCGAGGCCTCATGCAAAGACTATGAATAAAGATTTATCAAGGCCTAGTACTAAGATACTATTTTGTATCATGAGACCTACTGATACATCGAGGGGCTATAGTGGGATATTACTGTCACTTACTATGTCCAATGCATTCCTCATATTAAAAGGGTGAAATATAATCTAAACATTACTATTAAATATAGCATATGAAATGTCAATACTTTACCCACTAACGATGAATGGTATAAAAATAGCACTTCCACTGTCAAACATAGATTATTAAATAAAATATAAAATATTTTCTTACAACAAATTAACCCTAATAAAGAATAACTAAGGGTATTACATAGATGAAAATAATTAGTAAATCTATTGGAGAGAAATATCCACTTTTTCTTGAAAATATTTTAAAGTCTCACTATTTATCAAGAAGATTTTTAAATGAGTTTATTGAATCAAATTATCACATACCACATTTAATCTTTTAAAATGAATTTCAATTTTTATAAATTCATATCCACATAAATTAAACCCTAAAAACATTTTTAAAACATGGAAATTAATGAGAAAGATTTAAGAGAATAAATCTTTAAAACATTTAAAATGATATTTTAGTTAGTGCTCTTAACCAAATGAGATAATATAGAATAAAAATAATTGAGGTAATGGAAACATTATAATATCTTGAGAATAACGAGATTCAAGATATACTATGTCAATGTATAGTATATACAAGATATAAATGTGAATTGGTGCATAACAACAAATAATTCTCAATGGAATGTAAATTGAGATAAAAACCATTATGAAGAACATATCCTTAGGTTATGGATAAATCAATGACATAATTATGTTTGAAAAATATAAATACCCTCAATATGATTGGATATTCTGTGTAAAAAAATTAGAGTAAATTCACACATATTCTTTTAAAAAACACCAATGACTTGGATGTTTTACTCAATAAATGAAAATTTAGTTAAGATTACCCTTATCAAGTTCATATCAGTGACTTGAGAAATAATTATTGGATTGATTATGTGAATAAAAATTATGTCCTCAAAAATGAGATTGTAAATTAGTACATAAATAAATAAATCTCAATTTCACACATAATATTGGAATAAAATAATCAATGAAGCTTATGTAAAACCCAATGAGTGGAAATTGAAATTAGAAATTCCCTTACCAATTGGGTAACAGAAAAAACAGACACCCATGAAATACGTATTAAAAAATGAAGATGTAAACACCCATAAATTAAACTATATTAAACAATGAATTTAGTAACATGCAATACATAAACCACACAAAATTAAATAGTTGAAAATATTGCAGTAATCTCATGGGAATAAACAGTGACATGAAAACCCCTTACCTTGTACTTTATCTTAGTATAGGGTACGTTAACCACCATTATAATAGTTAAATCATTTTTATTAAATTATAAAATAACCACATACATAAATATGATATCATATATGATGTTCTAGTATTTCTTTGTAAATAATATTTTAGTAGTATCCTTATTTCGGGTGTTAACTGGTTCATTTTCCTTTATAATTTTTGTTACATAGCTCATGATTGTTACATATATGATGTTTTTATGGAATATCTAGAATGTAATTATGTTCTTAAAAATTATTTTTAATCATCAAATAAATATTATTCTTGAATGGTTATGATGGGAAATGAAATCTCATCAGTTCGTGGAGACGTTAAGTCGTTCGTACGAATGAGCAACAATATCATTCTATTAATGGTAGAATAGTCTGAAATTGGATGGAGTATACCGAATAATTAACATGTTATATTTATTATTTAAATCAATTAAACTTTTTATTATGTGTATCAAAATAAAGAAGTGTTTAATAAATAACAACACCATGACGTGGAGATGATAAGCCGTACATACGCATGTATGGGGGCTTTGTCATTCATAAAATGTATAGAATAATAAATATAGTTTTAACTTATTTATAATCACATCTCAGAATATATATGGCACTATAGAAATTTTTTTTGTATGGAAATTAAAAGGAAAATTGAAGTGGAAGATGAAAAAAATTAGAAGAGGTGATGATATAATTACCTCTCCTTCGTGTGTTTGTTTTTAGTTTGACCCGAAGGGATTTTTATGATGGCTTTCTGATCAATGAAATTTCTCTAGGTTCATGTGATGGTACTTGAGAGGATATTTGAGTAGGTTTTGGCTGAGCCAAATAGATTTTGAGGTGTGAATATTAGATAATGGGAAGTACCCTTTTATAAGAGAGGTGAGGGCACTTTAGGAAAAGCATGAAATATTATTTTATTATAAAATAATTTTAGATATATAATGCATCCAAATAGATTTATTTAGAGTATATGGAGGGTATGTTTCTAAAAAATTAAAACCAATAGGTTTTAGACATGTTTAGAGCACCATATTGTCATTAACATTTAGATTTAACACTTAGTTAAATAGTTTTACGTTTACCATGTATTCTTGTATTTTTATATTACGTGGTTAATAAACATACTAGAAAACACCAAGAAACCTCAAGTGGTTTCTTAATGATACATATATCATTATAAAAGTCCTTTTTCTGAATCTTATATTTTTAAGAACATTATATCATTTAATAAAATTGTTTTTGTAACTCATTTATGTCAATTTGGACACTAATTAGTATTTAGGTTTTTTGAAAGTCATAAAAATTTGATTTATATTACATAAATACATTTAATCAATCCTAACATGTCATATTCACCTAGAGAATTTGTTAATGGAATAAAAAGTTTCAATTTACATTAATTTTTAATATTTATAATATCAATTATTTTAATCATTCATTAATAAGGTAATTACTGTATCATCAATTGGTAATAAATAAATTTAATTATATAACGTAAGAAATTATAAATAAAGTAAGATGATTTATTAAATATACTTATATTTATAATGAATATTTATAGTCTAAATTATCTAATGTATAATCATATATTTAAAATGTTTTAATTATTAAAATGTTGAATTTAACACTTTAAACTCTTCTTTGAATAAAATAATAATAAATGTCCTAATATAATCCAAGTGGATAAAAAAGGATCATATTTTATTCCTAAGGTTTATGTTTTTCAAAATACACTTATCCAATAGAATTTGGACTTAAGTTGGGGTAATTATTATATCATTCTTACCTTAAATTACCATATTTAATTATAACCATGGTAAATAAAATTCAAAAGTTACAATTCAAAAATAAATATTTCCATCATATTGAACCAAATTTTACTTACTAATGTCAATTTTTTCTCTTATATTTTTGAAATTGAAACTATAGAAGCTAAACTAATTACATTTTACGCAAATTTTCAAATGTACCTTGAAGTTGGGTAAAAGACGTTAAATAGTTAGATGAAATTATATATTTATAATCTTAATATAAAATGACTCCAATGAAAAAAATTGTACTAATATAGGTATTAAATATATATTTTTACTTTAAAATAAATTTAAATTAAAATAATTATTTAAATTAAAATGTTAGTTTTTTTCTACAATGTAGTGTTTTTCACTATTTTTTTAAAAATGAATGCCTTAAAAAACCTCCAAAAATTAACCCTAAGATGATTTTGATATTTGGGATTTAGAAATTATTTTTATTTTTACAAATTCAAGACAAATAACTTGAATTATTTAATTTAATATTAATTCCCATTTTAAAAACCAAAAAGTGGATTTTTTTTAAAGTAAAAACTATCAAAAGATTGACATGTGTTTATATAGAATTTAAATGTGAAATTACTTAAAATTACCAAAATTTTATTAAATGATAAATATATAATCCATATATAATCTAAATCTAATTAAAAGAATAATATAACAATATAAATAAATTGGGGGAAATGACAGTTTAAATTAAAACGTAGTATTTTTCACTATTCATAATAAATTGAATATTCTCATAAAATTACCAAAAATTCACCCTAATGTAATATTGATATTCTGAATTGAAAAATAAAGTAAATTTCACCAAATTAAAATTTTAATAGTGTCTAAAAGTAATTTTTTATTGTTCACAAAAGGACATAAAAAGTAGTTACATTTTCAAAATTGTACTTATATTTTCATGAAACTTATACATTTCCTTGTAAATATTGTTTTTGTTTGTGATTGAATTATAAATGAAATTTAATATTTATTTTTTAATATTATCACTACTATATTTTATTGTTATGTTATAAATTTGTCATTTGAACAATTATAATACTAATGTGTTGTTTCAAAGAAACTAAGTCTTGCATATAATGTATGCCAAGTCAATATTTCAGGTAATATAAGATATTGAATTACATTAATGATATAACATATTGTGAATTCATGGGGTGTTACACCAACCCTCTCTGTAGAACTAAAGGAACGCCTTTCTTCATCCCTGAATCTATTCAACAATAGTGTGAGAACCTTCAGTTGACTCACATGTTCTCTAAAATCCATTGGAACTAGTGTAAATATCATGTTATCTGCCATGAATTTGATGTTATCATACATATCATGTATTGTATAAATTCTTGAAAAATAATACTTTATATATCTCATGATGACATCCTTATATTCCCAATGCTCAACGACGTACCCACTTATCAGATCATATATTTACTCTCCATGATGATGTATTTTCCTTACTTTTTCTTCATGTGTAGACACATCATCCAAAGAAGTACTTATTTCTAACCTAATAATCTACATGAGCAGCTCCTTGTCAATAGGTATTGAATCCGGAGGTGGAGTAGTTGATGTAGAGGCAATAGGAGACATCCCATTGAACATGTGAGTAATGGAATTTAAACATTATGAGAAAGAGTATTCCATTCGGTCTACCAAGTATTTCAAACATTACAGTTCAGTTGTCTATATTTTTGTATCTACTTATAGCTTTTGAATTTGAAGTATATATTTTCATTTTATGTTTGACATAAAAATCTCAACTAAATATCGACATTTATCTTCACCAATTCTAGTAATTTGATATGGATGAGATATTGTGAAATTTTTTATATCTGAAATAAAATTTCATCTCAAGGATTCCAAATTAGAATCCACACTTAATTGAAAATATTCTAAATAATATTCTTTCACAATATCTAGTGTCATAATGATTGGAGCAGGTGGGTGATATCTTTTCTCAAAAGACATAATTGCCTAATCTAGCCTTTCAGTCTCCATTGGAGTAAAAGTATAAAAATCAGTAGGATGATCTGTTTGATCCACTAATGATCCAATCTCTTATGACACGAGTTTCACTTGATTCACCCTTCAAATTACTATAATCCAACCCCATTTGATCAAAACTATTATACATTTCTCATTCATAAAAAGCACTAATATTTTGAATTTTATATGTAAGAGTAGGATATTCTCTGAGAACATGAGTAGATTCACAGATTTTAGGTCTAGATAAGGTTGGATTTGCAATGGATGTCCATGTGAGACCTGCTGGTATTGTGGAATCCATTAGATCGGAGTAATCTTCAGTTTTGGGATACCTGTCACCCTCACTAGTATCTTTCATATCATTAGTAATAATAGGTTGTATAACATTCATCTAATCAATTTTGGACTGATCCTCGACCCAGTTAAGACTTTATACCATGGGGGATAAACTATGCCACTAAACCATTTCAATAACATGACCATCATGATCACCCCAATTATTATTAGCTCTAACTAAATGACCATCTATATGATCATCACCATGATCATCATTTTCTCCAACATCATGATCCTCATCATCTTCACTATCTTGATCAGTTGTATTATCACTGCCATCTTTTACTCCCTTATAATCTTCATCATTATCTTCTTCTTTAGAAGAATTATCATTACCTCCACCTCTATTTTCATAATTATCAATATGGTATATTGATGATTTTGAGGAAGATGTATTTAATTTATCTTCTTTAAAAACATTAATTTCCTCCTCATCATTTTAATCAAAAAGAGATTCCCTAGAGGGTAGAGAACTATGGGGATTGTTAGGTATATAAGAAACTCCCTTTGGTTAGTTTGGTATTCCACAGTAACTCTCCACTCCAACTATAAATTCTTCTTCTTCTTACACAACATTATCATCTTTATCAAAATCACTATCATTATCACAATATTAAACTAACTCATTTGGCTCAAAACCAAGACCCACCATGTCGTTAGGTATTGTTGGATGATCAATATTATTTAATTAATCATAAATTTTGTTATTTTCTCTCACCCAACAATTCTTGGATGGATTTAATAACTTTGAATGTTTTTAAAATTTTCATTGAAAAAAATCTCATCATACTTATATGCACCTTATTATAATTATTTTACCAAGCCCTTAGTATCCAAGATGGAATAAATCATCCTAGGTTATATCCAAGAGTTTGATATTGAATTTTTTTTGAACATTTTATACATATTGATCATCATAAATATACAATGATTTATCCTTTTTCCTTGTTTCATCATAAATAGAATGTAAATATCCCTATATCGTATAGTATTGAAATTCCCATTTATATGACACAATACATGTTATACAAAATTGAATAACAGTTTAAACTCACCATGAAGTTCAACATTTATTAGTCTTCATAATGTACCATCTCTTGTTAAATAAAGGACATCTTCTACATCATTAAAATTCTGACAATCTGCGGGAATTCTTCATTGAAAATCCTCATATACCAATATATGAGTTACTTTTATGCTCCTTGACCATTCTTTTAAAGAAAAATAATTTTCTTCTCAATAAATGTGACTACTTATTTCATCCTATTTATCTTCAAAAAAAATTCATCATTCTCATAAAAAAATATACCCGCATTGGATAATATAAATGATGATTCATTTTACACTATTTCATCCACTTATGATCTTGTATAAAATTCTAAATGAGAATATTGCTTGACGGAAGCCACTGCGCATCTATTTCCTTTTTTGATTTATCAAATCATTTCACCAAATGGAAGTTTTGTGAAACAATAGAATAACTACCAGAAGATCCTTTACATTTCATGGATATTCACATCTCTTATAGTTTCTATTAAGATAATTTTTTCTCATCAGCCATTCTCATTAGTTGGAGGCTTTAGTGAAGTAATAAAGGAAGAATGGATGATTCGTTCGAGAGTAAGAGAAGGATTCATGACTTATATGGTTTTAATGTAAAGGGAGCCGAATATACTTATTCATTCATTTTATCATCTAGGGATTAAAAAAAATTAATAATAAAAATTTTATAGCGAAAAAAATAACAATGGTAACAAAAAATGGTAACAAAAGGAATGTTGACTAATTCACAGTGGTGACTCATTAATGGTAACTCATTAACAATAAATCATCAAGGGTGACTTATAAACGATGAACCATTAATGGTGACTTATCAATGAAGACTCATAAATAGTGACTTATCAGTGGCGACACATCATTAGTGACTTATCAATAGTGACTCATCATCCAAAACATATCATTCCCAATTCATGTTGATCTTGCTTAATCCATTTTAATTCAATGTATTATTTAAGATATCAGTAAGCTATTATTTAGTTCAAATAAATTATAATGTTCTAACACTAATTTGATAATGATCACTTAAAAAGTGATGTCTTCCATCAATGTGCTCTGTTCTATAGTGAGATACTAGATTTTTTGAAATTTTTACCATATATGTGTTATAACAATTTATAAGAGCACATCTAAATTAGAATCCAAATTCTAGAAATGTATTTTTACCCACAAAAGTTTTATATGGAGACATCCTATAGTTATATGTTTAGCTTCTATAGTGGATAGTTCAACCAAATTTTGTTTCTTACTAAACCATGATACTAGAGATTTTCCTAAAAGATGAAATTTTCCTAATGTGCATTTTCAATCTAACTTACATCCCCAAAAATCTACATCTAAATAACAACCTAAATCAAATGATTTTCCTCTTAGATAGAACAGTCCAAAATTAGTTGTTTATTTGATGTATTTAAAAATTCATTTAATAGCTATTAAGTGTGACTCTGTAGGGGTTTCTAGAATTTGAGAACACATACACATACTAAACATAGTATAAGGATGACTAAGAGAAAAATATAATAGACATCTGATCATACCAGTGTAACAAGTTGGATCTACTAATTTACCATCTTCAATAAGATCTAATTTTAGGTGGTACTCATTGGTGTATCACTTCTTATAGTGATGTATAATTAAAAACATTTTAAAATATCATTAATATATTGTCTTTGATTTAAAATAATTAATCAATTATATGAAATGATCTGAAAACCATGAATGAATTCAAGTTCTTCCATTAAAATCATTTCAAAATATATTTTCATTAGTTTCAAAAAAATTAGTACATAATGATTTTTTATTAGATCCAAAAATAATTTCATTCACATATAATTTTACTATTAAACCAAATTTCTAAAAACAATTATAAAAATAATTGGATTATCTATTCCTTTTGAAAATTTAAAATAGGTAATACAATTATACCATGCTCTAAGATCTTGTTTTACACCATATAAAGAATTTTTTAAATTTTTTTGGGAAATGTGGATTTTTATGTATAGGGGGTTATTAAATAAACACAACATCATTTATAAACCCATTTTATATGGAGCATTTAACATCAATTTGTTATTGTTTGAAATCCAAATGGTCTACATAAAAGATTACTAACCCAACTTCTTCATTTATGGATACAGGTGAAAATATTTCTTCATAATCAATAGCTTCTTCGTGATTGTATAATTGAGAAACTAATCTACCCTTGTTTCTTCATATAGTTTTTAACTCATGAACATTATTTCTAAACACCCACTGAGTTCCAACAGTTAATGTTTATTTAGTTTTTTTATCAAGTTCCCAAAAATTGTTTCATTCAATTTTATTATGTTTCTCTTGAATATCTATTACCTAGAATTCTTTATTCCAAGAATCATTGATCATATTTGGTTCAACCTCTGACAATAAATATTGATGTTAAATTTGATTCATAAAGGAAGCTTTAGTTTGAATACCACAATCTAGTTTTCATGTTACTACATCTAAAGGGGATTCAATGAGTCCAAATAGCTCTTTTCAAAGTGGGGTTGTTTGTCTCTATATCTTCTTTAGGTTTCAGGTTTTGGCAGTTCATTGGATGAAAGTTCTTCTTGTTTAATAGAACATTAATAGGGTTTATAATTAATTTTGAGATTTGATAGATCATTCTCAAGGTTCTCTAAATATTCTTAAGTTCACTGGGATCAGTTTCATCAAATGTAACATGAACATACTCTTCCTTAATTTTGTATCTTCTATTAAATGCTATATACAGTTTTTTGGAAGATAAATAACGAAAAAAATTCCTTCATCACACATAAAAGAAATTTTTTAAATATTATAATTTTTATTTAGAAAAATTGATTTTCAACCAAAATATATTCTATAATTATCATTAGGGTTTAAATTATATAATAACTTATAATGATTTCTTTTTAATAGAGGTATAATTTACACAATATTGAATTTATAACTACCTATATTAACAGCCTCCTCCCAAAAGTGGACAGGTAATTCATACTCATTTAGAATATTCTGAGCTATCTCTTGAAGAGTTCAATTTATTCATTCAACCACACCATTTTTGTTGGTATCCTAGGAGAAGAAAGGCTGTGGCTATTGTCATTTTTTGAAAAAAATGATTCAAAGCCTTGATTTTATAACTCTCAACCATGATCAATTATTAAGGTCTTAATAATAAGTCCAATTACATTATCTACAGATTTGGAATACATAATAAAGTATGAACAAGATTCAAATTTATGAGCTAAGATGAATAACTAAGTGTATCTAGAGAATTCATCTACATGAAAATTTGAAAAAATGTTTTCCATTTATACTAGAAACTATAGATGATCTAAAGAGGTCCAAATGAACTATCTCAAAAAGGTGAGAGTTTGAAAATTCTTTAACACGTGCAACGTAAATCAATTGTCATTTATTTTTTTGACAAGGGTCGAAAACCATATCATGTGGGAACTCTAGTACAATTTATAAAATAATTAAATATTAAAACATTTTTTTTCCTATAAAACATGATAGTAATTATTTTTCAATTATACATATAAAACAACATCATATAATTGAAACATTCTAAGAAGAATATTTTTTAATCCATCAATATAAAATACTTTAGAAATTAATAATGTATTAGAATTACAAATCTGGCCAAGGATGATGATTTTTTACTTTATTTTTGTCACCAAAAGTGGTATGTCCACCATCAACTTCATTCAAAGTTTTTGATATTTGAATACCCAATAGTCATATTTCAGGAACACCAATTATCCTAATACCCTATTTTTTTCTAAATCCTTAAAAGTATGTTTCCTACAAAACAAAGTTTATACAAAAATTTATTTTGGTACCCATATCATTTTATATCCTGTTATATTAGTAATAATAGATTTTCCCACACAAAATTTACTATTGGGTTTCTTGTAAATATATTATAATAATCTTGAGTAAATATTTTATTAGGTCCAACTGAGTAAGTACTTGTAATATATTAATTTTTATAAAAATATTGGAATGAAATCTAGGTTTATGAATTTTCTATGCCCTGGTTCTTAACCTATGCCTGTTTTATACTTGGGAGCTATTTTATTTCCAGGAATATAAGTTAAAGATTTCTTACCATTGGTAAACCTTCTATGTATTTCTTTAATTGTTTATTATATAGTTTTACTTCATTGTTCTCTTTCAAAAGTTTACCATTTTTCACCTTTTCAAGAGTAATTTTTTTGTAGTATATATTGTCCTGGAATTATACTTTTTAAGAGAGTTGTATTTATATTTCAATTCTCTAAATTAATCTTCCAACATGTTGTATTATTCATAGAAACATGAATTGGTATTTCTTTTTTCAGTATCATTATTATGATCATTTTCAGAATGACTTCAAATATTAGTACGAGATGTAGGATGAATATTTTCTTCCTCTAATTTGCTTGCTATAAAGAACCTATTTTTCTTATCAAACATATCTTTTTATGTATGGTATGAATCCCTGGATCTATATTTAGAGTCAACCAAATTATCTTTAATTGATTTTTATAATCTTATGTCCATAAACTCATATATTTTATTTTAATTTAATTTTGGACATTAAATAATAATGTGTCCTTTATTCTTAAATTAATAAAAGGATATTTCATTTTGTGTATCCTACATTATCTAATACTTTTACACTTTCCCTTATTTTCATAATTTCTTTTGAAATGTGACTTTTTGAAGAATTTATTTTTCCTATAAAATTTCTTAAATATTCAGGCCTTGGTGGGACATCTCCTCATCAATTTCATCAAAAGATTCTTATTCACTGGAATTTTCAGTTTTTATATTTTATCATTTTCTAGATGTAGTAGTCTTGAAGGGTATTGATTTTATTTTTTGTTTAACTTCATTGATCTCATTGTTAAATCTAATCTTTTCTTCATACATCATCAGATTTCCATTCAATTACTTGAAAATAAGTTTACTTACATCACAATATTATTCAATTGACACAGATGATCATCTCCATCTGTCTAATAAGAATATAAGCAGTCTCGTCACCTGATCATTGTTTGTCAATTGTTTCTCGAGTGAATGAATAGTATTCACTACTTCATTGTACTTGAGATACATATCCGAAATAGGATCATTATATTTTATTTTAAAATTTTCATACATGATTCTATTAGTATTTAGTATCTTTTCTTCAACATTTTATGTCCCTTCGTGTGAAAGAGATATGGAATCACATATTCAATAAAATGTTTTCAGGTAGATATTCTATTAAATTCATCATCACCCAAGGCACAAAACAATGAATTCATATAGATACAATTATTATTGTATGTAGTTTTTTTAGCATCACACCATATAACTATATCATTTGGTGGTATTTCAAAATGATCTTCCATTGTTGTCTAAATTTCAAAAACCATACATTCTAGATAAATTTTCATTTTTATTTTCTATTGTGAATAATTTTTATTATTAAAATAAGGTAGTCTATTAGCTGATAATATATTTTTTTCGATTATCCAAAAAGAAATTAAATTTATAATTGATATAAATTTTCATAATTATAATAAAACTAAAATCACAGTTGAAAATATAATTCAAAATCCTTTGACACAAAATGTTTGTTAGAGTGAGTTACTCAATAGGGGGTCAAATGACTTCCCGATTAAAATTTATGTTTAAATTAAATTCCCCTTAAAAATAAACTGAACATTTAAAATCTATATAAGATATGTCCTTTAAAAATATTTCTCAAATAATGATTATGTATTACTTAAAATAATGTTAAAATTATCCTACCTTTTGAAATATATTTACATAAAAAGAATGATATATAAAAACTAGATAAGATTAACTAAGAAAGTAAATTTTTTGATTATTGATTAAAAAAATCCAGGTTTTGGAAATAAAAAATAGAATAACACAGCAGAATAAACAAAAGGTCTAGTCTCAAGATGAGGTATAAACCCCACCACATGGAAATCACTTAATTCCAAGCATATTATAGTTAATAATCAAATATATCTACGACCTGGACCAGGTAAACAAAAAACAACAATTATTTGTCGAGTCTAAAGAGATTCTTCCATAGTTATATGTGATAAGTAAAATAGTATAGGCCAGATAAGGACCTATTCCAAAAAAAAACTATGGGAAACATATGTATATTTAAATAGAGAATAACAAGTATTATCTAGTTTAAGTTTCAGAGATAGGGTGTTTTTGAGAAACTCGTAACAACACTCTACTTTAAAAACAAAAGGAGCAATCAAATTAATATGTGGAGAATATTGATTCTGATTTTGGTGTAATAAAAATATTCAAAGTCCTCATATTTTCATTGGTGGGGTGTTTGAGGTTATTTTGTAAAATTAGCAGCTAAAATGAGGATCGTAAGAATATGAATGAATTTGCAAGATGATATCTGATAGTTTATCAATCAATCTCTATAAATGATTCTATGATACTATTTTATTGATCCTTATTGTAGATGAATCAGTAAATGTGGACAGGTTCATATATTCAACTATATGATTTTAGTATACATGTAATAATGTTATTACCATTTAGAATGTGAGATGATGAGATCGTTCTTCCCATATATATAAAAAAATTACTCAAAGGAGAACCACAGTCCTCATATCATATTTGACTGTATTATTAAGTCATGGTAAATTTATCCTTGAATTGAAATGGTCATTGTGTTTTTCACATCAAATTCCTCAAACCAAAACAATGGAATGATGCTGGTTGTGACTTAACATCTAGCAGTAACATAGCATCTCGAGGGAACTAATACTAGTGGTAACTGAGGTTGATGGTGGTTTAGAGTCCAACAATGACTCAGAGCCTGTAGGTGAAAGGTCCTTATAGTAGACCCTTATAGGCAGCTCCTGTGTTGGTAACATGACTGGTGGTAACTTTTCCGGATTTGATAATACTACTGGTGACTACACTGACAGTAGATTATCTTTTGTGATGACACATTCCTTATAGTAACTCTCCTTAGTGGTAGCTCCTGGCTGGTGGTGACTCTCCTCAACACTTTGCTAAATTATCAAAAAAAAAACATCTTAACATATAAAAATCTATCATATATCTTGTAAGTTATTAATTCTATATGAATCATTTTTTTTAATTATTAAAATTGGGAAGTTCTAAATAACTCTCTACATAAGGGGGTGCCATGAAATATTATAAACAACATGATAAAATAAAATAATGAATTTGATGAATGATTTTAATGATATATGTATGGTCATATATTATAATGTAATATGATAGTCACTTACATAGATGTTTGTTATACCACCGTTATTATAAGTTTGTTTGTCTAATATAACTATAAGATATATACCATCATTTCATATAAGTAGGACAATTGAGAAAAATTATAATGTTTTCATAAGTAATATTTTATGCTCAATTAATATAATACAATTCTAATATAGCTATGGATATGGTGGGTATAAATAAAAGTTATCACATTAAGGATATTACGTATGAAGAAAGAAAACATGACATCAAGTAGTAGAAGTAATCTATAAGAGCCTCATTTATCTAATAATTAGAGTTTTGAAACACCACATGGGTTTTCTCATGCACAATACTAATCCCATCTTTGATGAGTATTTATTGAGAAGAATCATCAATTGGAGAATTCCAAGCATGCAGAAATCACAATAAGAACTATTCTAGTTGAATTCCATCCCATAACAACAACCTCTTTAGATATAAACCATAATGATTATGCATAGATCATGATTTATTTTTTAATTCAACGATTTGATGATATCAATACGTTTTTATTTTATTAATAATATTATATTAAATATGTATTTTTTGATTATTTGTATTATCATATGTGTTTATACATAGTTTTCATTTTTATTAAATTATTACATTAATTAATGATCATAATTAAATGTATTAATAACAATAGAATTAAAAAAATTTATTGATAAAAATATTTGAAAGGTTAGTTTTAAATAAATATAAATGAAATCATCTAATGTAAAAATGTTATAATTTTTAATGAAATACATTTTTCTATATATTTTTGAGTTTTACCATAATAAATATAAGGATTCACAATTAAATAAATTATAAAATGAAATGTAATATAATTATATACAATAAAATAAATTAATACCAATTTAATGTTTAATAATTGGTATGAAATTATAGTTAAATTATTTAGGGTATAAATGTTTATTCATCCTGAAACATCAAATCCCCATATATTATATGTTTTCATTTGAAAATTTTATTCAATTTTATTAGAATGTTAATTTGATTTTCTCGTTATCACCTCCCACAAAAGTGTACCATTCATGGGCCAAAAATTAGAGAAGGGAGGTGGTGAGTTTCCGAGTCCCATCTCAATTATGACCTAGGATGGAGACCCACACCAATGGAATAATAAAAAAGTCTATGGGAGGAATTAACCTCTAAGAGAACATTAAAAAGTTGGAGATAAGAAAAATAAACCAATCAACACTGACATAGATTATATATAAAAAAATAAAATTTTAAAACATGCCATATTATAGACTACCATAAATTCAAAAATGGAAAACAAAATGTAACAAAAAGGTAATGAAAACAGTGGCCAAAAATCCAAAATAGATCCTATAAAACCAAACACAAATAATATCAATCGAAATATCCAAACTTATCTGGATGACCTGAAAAATAGTTTATATATACTAAGGTTTATCATAACAGTATACTCAGTAGTATACTCTCATTCAAAACATAATGGAAACACGTTAAAGCTAAAGGAACAATAATGAAACAAACTTATCACCTAAATAGGTGTATAATGTTCCCAACAACATAATGGAAAACTCCCACATTGTATCACATATAAGAGAGAATGTAATATAATAATAAAACATCAAGGGTGCCTTGATCACAGTTCCACACTGGGTTTCCGCTCTCCCCCAATATTGAATTCCCTAATCAATCTCTCTAAAAAAATATTCCTTCCTGAAGAAACCTTGTGAAGAAATCAAAACCAGCACATCACACATCTACACATCAGGAAATACCATATCACATTAGCCTATATATTAACCATTTAGTTTCCATGAGTCTCCCCAACCCTTATAAAAGGTATCATATATTATGTATTATACCCCAACCATTAGACCACATACACTGAGTAATAACCATATGACATCACAGTCAATATAAGTGATACCAAAAATAATCCTTTAGATATTATATGAGGGGATACATGTGTCTGAATATCCAAAAGTGATCAAACCCCTCAAAAAACATATACATGGAATCTAACCAGTGTGCATAGTAGCATAAGTAATAACCATGAAAAGTGTGTAGGGCCAAAGGGTGTAGTTAGCCATCCATTCTCCCACCATGATATTGGGAAACACACTCTATCAAATTCCACTAGGTGTTAGTCACACTAACCTAAATGGTTGGGTAACATATAAAATCATAGAATATAAAAAAACATAATATATCTCTAAACCATAGTATGGGCATAACCTGATCCTAAACTGAACTGCAACTATCATCTCTTGGATACCTGACTGCACTATTAGGGACAAGATATCCAATAAAAATAGAATCATTTAAAGATATATATTAATTACTTGTGTTATTTTATCATTTAATTTCATATATTAGTTAATTAACATTAAATCAACCAATAAATTTGTTTAAAGATACATTCATTAACATCTATCGCAAACCAATTCCCCCTTGTATAATCCAAATCGAGTCCACAATTTTTCAAGAGTAAAATTATTTCCCCATTTTAATTACATCATTTACAACCTAAGGGGTTATAAATTATTTATTATTTATTAGTATTATTACATAATATATGTACTCAAGAAAAATATCCCAAGTCTACCAAAAAGAGGAAACATGCACCAAAGAATATCTAGTTACCTTAACAATTAAGGAATGTAATATAAATAAAATGGAAAACCCACCATTGGCCGTTAAATAGATTCATTTCAAGAAAGAATACAAATTTATAACTTCAACTGGTATGCCCATAGTCAAATAGTTGTATAAAGTCTAGTACCATCCATAAATCCAAAATTTGTATCCCAATGTATCTCTTCATCACATGAGTCAACTTGTACCACATCATCTAGGATGCCTTGTCCACATCTCATCATCCATCCATGCCTCACCCATCCCAGGGTTATATTACATACAAGCCTCCCATCCCCATCATATCAAATAGGAAGGCTAATATCTACAGTACATCACAAAATGACAAGGTAGTAAATAAAATCCTAGACATCGAAGAAATATATCCATTAAAATATGGCATACATCCTTCATAGATTAACAAGTGGTCATAACTCTAAATTAAAGGCACTCAACCTTCCCATGTAGATAAGAAAATAAATCCATAAGAATTATCTTTATCCAACATATATTTCTTATTCCATATCGAATTTACTGATTACTTATTTATAGTTTACAACTTTGAGAATCCTAAGGCATCAATCTATGAAAATCTACTAAATTAATTAAATAATTAATTTAAATGTAATACCCATTATACATTACATTTATAATAAAAGTTTCTAATTACAATTCTTAACCTGCATATTATTATTTTCAGAATTAATAAATGACATGATTTACATTATTTATCAAATTACATCAAAACCTATAATTAAATATTCATTCAAATATGTGATCAAGATCAATTTGGTCATTATCAAAATAAGAAAACACAAGATTCATTAAACCTTCCTCTTTGTTCTCCATCAAATTAAATATTAATTAATTTTGTATTTTAATTATTTTCCATTTCACATCATTAATGAAATGATAAAATGATCATAAAATCATTTCAAATAATCATAACATTGATCACACACTATCTTGAAAATCAAGAGGAAAACCTTTATCATCGTAGAAAGAAACAACTTATAGTAAAAATCACATTAATTTTTAATCTGGTTAAATATTTATTTGTTTAGTTCAATTTTCAACAAAAAGTCAAAACCATTATTAATTTACAATTTCACATAAATAAATAAGAGAAGAAAAAAATCCCCTACAAGGAAGAAGAAGATCCATGCGACTTGATCCACCAAACATAGGGGGCGTGCATATGACGGATCACCAATGAAGAACATGGGGCATTAAAAAAAGGTTTTCATGACAACAATTGAAGGGTTATGAATGATTTGGTCTCAAGAGAAGAATAATTGCTAAGAATGAATGAATTTTGTTTTATTTTCTAGATATGAAAAGAAAAGATCAAATTTTCCTGCTTGTAAAAGATATAAAAACAACCATTTAAGATATCATATAGGTCAATGGGAAAGAATGTGTCTATATCCTCTGTCATCACAAAAAAAATAATGGATATAATTATCTCTAATGAACGAACATTTAATTCACAAGATTCATACCACTGAAAGACCTGACAGGCCCTTTTTATGGGTTTGGAGGAAATATACACATGGATGATTCCACATAGCCAGAGGTACAATTAGCTAAAAAATCCATGTAACAATTTTCAAGATGGTAAAAAAGTCACACAGACAATTTTCATATGTAGTTGATTCACATAGTCATTCTAGCCATGTAGTCAACCCACATAAAGTATTCAGCCATGTAACCAAATCGCATTACCAATATATCCACATAGCTGATAAAAAAACCTAGGGGATTAATGTATCATAGAAGAAACATATCCAAATAACATAGTTGATTCACCATGTAGCCAATTAACAAAGCCGATTCTACCGCATAACATATTCATATATCTTACCTCTCATAGAACTGATCACACACATAGTCGATCTCTCATGTTTCCAAATTCATCCATATTTTCGAGGCTCAACATAACTGATCCAAAGACATAACTGATAGCTCCATTAAACCGATTCTATTGTCCATGAACTATTTATTTGTGGTGCAATACCATGAAATGTAATGGATTATCCATGATTATAGTGTTTTAAAAGACCAATGACTCTATACATTATCTAGGCCTCCTCTACGCACCACAAGATTTAGAAACATGCAAAGGGTTAGACTAGATGGACCCATTCACTTACATTATATAACTCTCAAAACACTCTCGTCCTCAATAATATGAAACTAAACTAGGAGATAAAAAATGTAGCCATGAAAATATCCACCTCATGAGATACCTATCAAGGATCTCACCATTGTAGGAGAAAACTCCTCTCACATTTTAGAAAAAAGTGAAATCCCATGAAATAAAAAACCTGTATATAAAAAATCTAAAGGAGGAGACACCACTAATGTTAGATTAAATCCATTACAAGGGGAAACAATCTCTTTAACCAAGAAAACAACAACATCCAAAAAAGGAACCAGATAGCAAGAGATGATATGAACATAAAACAGCATGGGGTACTAGGTTATTATTTTTGACTTACATTCCTAGGTGCACTACTCTATTCCACCATTCCACTAGGAGACAGGATCCAAGGGAATAAAATTCCCAAACAACATATTCTTAAAGTAGCCCTAGAACTCTGTAGGTTTCTCTTTAAAGGTTATAGCATCATCAACTTCAATCTCATCTCAATCTATGACATGAGTGTTATCATGATTATAATGAAAGCGCGTAAAAATGTGAAAAATTGTCATGTATTCTACCAATCTATGTGGGAAGTACAATCCAATATTCAATAGCTCTACCATGACCCCACATATTAAAAGGTCAAACCAACTAGGGATAGTACTTACCCCCATGACCATATTATCACTTCCCATGATGAAGAGACACCTTCAGAACCATATGATCAACAATATATATTTATATAGGCATCCTGAAATGATCAAAAAATGATTTATGATGATCATACACTACCTTCATTCCCTCATGAATTACTGGAAGCATCTATGTTGTATTTCGTACTAGTTCCGATATGAGAATTAATGATTCTATAACCTTAGTCTATGAAAATGGGGAAGAAAAATCTCACACATAAAAATAATCAAATGACTCAAAACCAATGGTTTATTGGGAAACATTATAATAAGGAAGCTTTACCAATGGCAGGTTCCTCATCCATGAACCTCCATAATTTAGGACACAAGAGCATAACAAGTCTTTATGTATTTTGGTAGTCCACACTGTCTGAAAATATATCTATGGTGGAAAATTAGTTCAAAGGAATTTATGAGTTCAAAAATATATTTAGATACATATATACACTCAATAGGTAAAATGAGGACCCTGATAAGATGTGATCATCCTTGAGACTCTAGGGATTATCAAAACCTTCTCCAAAAGCCGTCTCAACAAAACCTCTTCATATCACGACTTCTATATCATGATAAATAAGAAAATTTAACAAAATGATCCACTATAACCCATATAGCACCATAGACTTCCCAATATATAGGTAAAATAATAATGAAGTATATAGATATATTCCCCCACTTCCATTGGGGAATATCTAATTGAAGGAGAAACCCACTAGGAACACAGTGCTCAACCTTCACCTTATAGTGCACCAAACATTGAGAAAAAACACTACAACTACACCTTCAAAATAGGAAACCAATAACGACCACTCAATGGTCAGTAAATAGTAGTCATGATAATATGTAAAAAAAATGTTAGATATGAAACTAATGAAGAAAAAAATCATGAATCACCAAATGAATGAAAATCATTTCATAAAACAACACCTAGTGTTATCCATCCTGATACCAACCATCAGTGGAATGAACAAAAAACAACTAGGTCCCTCTAAAACTCCACCTCAGAATCCCCAAGCTAGGACTCCTCCACCTGATACAGAATATATGAATGCACTATCTTCTGAAAAACAAAACTTCATCCCACAACCTCTCTCACATCATGATGCATCATTGTATGTTCTTCCATCACACCCTAGTAATATCCAAATCCACACAGGACAACATTACATGATTTAATCCTTATTTATTTGGATTCATTATTTTCTATTTCCATTAATAGAAAAAATCATAATATGGAAATACTACAAGAATTGTATCTATTTAAATTGACACATGTTCATGTCACACTACAAGAAGACATACCTCGGGCTCTTATGGTGAGTAAAAACCACAATACACCTGCTAATAGTGTAATTTCACCAAAACTTTTGTACAATCAAATCTAATTCAATATAATGATCTTGGGTGGAATTATTCCTATAACGGGGTTGAAACATATAAGACCCATAAGAAACAAACGATCTCTAATACTTCAGAACACAGCCATGAAAAGACATGAAACATCATAGAAAACCTCAAAACAAACTCCTTATATTGAAAAAGAGTGTCATGGAGCACTGAATGACTTTTTTTTCAAGCATTCAAAAGCCACGTAACATTGGCCAATTTATAAGAACTCGTGATCCTTTTAGGTCAAGGCTACCAGGTGGGTCATATCCTAAGAGATATTTTCTATGAACCTCCTGTAATAAAATTTAAGACTACCTAATATCAACACATAAACCATAATCATGGGGGACCTCCAATTAAAATTACACCTTTAACATCAATATATCCATAGTTATGCCCCTCTAGGGAACAACATAACGCATTACATTAACTTTATGAATTGAGAACACACACATTGATAAAAACTCGAATATATTCCCATGAACAAAACTCCCAAAATTTAACAATAATTTCTTGAATGTTCCTGCCCATATGGAATGTACACAAGGATGTCATTAATGAAAGCCACCATGATATTGTTCAAGAAGTCACAGAAAACTATGCTCTTCATCCCCATGAACATGGATGAAGCATTTGTTCCCCAGAATAGAATAAAAAAGAACTCATAATTCCATTGATCACAAAATAAAACAAGTATTATGAATATCCACATCATATAATCGCATATAATGATATCTTAATTGAAAATTTATTTTCTAGATACAACTTTCTCCATTCATTAGATCACGTAAATAATCAATCTAGGGATGAGGAAAGAATTTATTCCATTTCACTAGATTAAATTAACAATAATTGAATAAAATTACAAACTCACATCATCATTATTAAAAATAAAAAATAGTGTACCCCATGGTGATACACATAGGTGAAAAAACAACAACACAAAATAGTATTGATATATAATTATAGATCATACAAATCAGAAGGATCCATCCTATAAATATAAATAAATATATGGGAAATTCTATGATGTATCTCTATCCGAAAAACAATCTCCCATGAAGGGGATAATAATACAATTCGATATAGTAATTTATAAAGATACTCTTCATCAATCCAAGGAATCATTGAATGAAGAACTTTTGATGAACGCATCTCATCATGCATGTTAACATTTTATTTCAAAATGTAGCTAACATCGCTTCACTACGGAAGCATGAAATATTATATGTGCTTTACTCAAAACTCATTTTTATCCATAAACATTATCCTTTGAAACACCTATTTCACGACCCCCTACCCCAATTTGTACCCATATAGGGATTATAATGTCAAAATACAGATGGTGATTGCCCATGTCCCACCTCATGTAGGCCTCAGGTATGGGAGTATCACCGATGTTATAATAGAGATTACTATGGGAGGCTATACCATTTTTGAGAACACTAACCTAAGAGTGATAAGATAACTACACAAATCAACACCTTCTTAGACATGTATATAAGTAAATACGAATTGAAAACCAAAAATTCTATACAGTACCATAGAAACTAAAATCAAAACAACATGTACTAAAATGATAAAGTCAGTAGGGACCACGAAGCCTAAAATTATCCTATAAAACCACGCTCTAGTAATATCTTGCCTCATGTCCAACCTATGCTAGCATACCTATAAAATAGATTATAAACATGTGTGGTGAACATAATAGTATATTCAGTAGGATCCTCATCAGAGTCTCTCATAAAAAAAGATAATGGAAGCATGCTAATGTAAATTTATTAATAATGAAACTAACTCATAACATAAACATGTATACTATGTCTCTAAGCTCACCATGGACAAAAATCACCATGTATCACATAAAATAGAGAAAATAATATAGCAATGAAACTTTAAGGGTACCCCACTCATGATTCCTAATTACTTTGATGCCTTTCTCCAAAGCCTCACATCCTGATCCATCTCTCTCCAAAATAATCCAACTCGAATACAGCTAGGAAAGCAATCAAAACCTACATATCGAGCATCACATTATCAAATCATCCTATATAATATCACCATATATAATAACAAGGTAGTTTCTTGAGACCCCCACAACTCGTCTGAAATGTATCATACATCAAGTATTATACCTCAATCCATTACTTCTCATTAACTGAGTAAGTACCACAAGCCATCACAACCTATACAAAAAATATATTTTATAATAATTTAATACTATATACAGGGATAAATTTTCTTGAATAACCACAATAAATCATAACAATCTACACATATATATGCGAAAACTAACCACCATGAATACCTACATAAAAACTACTAAGAGAATAGAGAAGAACTAGAGGGTGGAATCAGCCATCCATCCTCTTACCGGGATGTTAAAGAATAAACCCTCCTAGACTCCACTGGGTATCAGTTTACCTAACTAAAATCGGTGTGGTAGAATTTGAAATCATTGAATATAAATGATATAATATAGCACACAACCACACTATGAGAACAAAATTGTTCTAATCTCAACTACAACTATCTTCTCTCGAACACTCAGATAGCATAGCTGGGGAATAGATACCTTATAACCACACATGCAATTAAATATCTAAATTAATAACTTATTTTATGTTTAAAATTTTATTTTTTTGAATTATTAATTTTCCAGGAAATGAACCATTAACATTATTTCAATATACATTCATTAAAAACAATCATGAAATCCTTTCCCTCCATTCATAATCAAAAATAATTCCATGGTTTCTGAATATTAAAATCTTTGGTGAATTTACATTCTATAATTTCTAACCCCATGGGGTAGGAAATATTTATTCATTATTAGCATCATTCTGTAATCCATGTACACTAAGAAAACCATCATAAGCTACCACCCAGAAGAAAAATAAACCCATGTAAATCCAACTAGCTCATGCAGTGGTGAAAATAATAGATATTTAATAAGACACTAAACCATCAATGATTAGAAAAAATAATTTCATTCAAGAATACATATTTATAACATAAATGTAAAATACTAGTTTCAACCCATTCTATCAAATCATATTCCTTCCACGAAACCAATATTCATATCCAGATGCATCTAATCAACAAAGACATCAACTATAGAACATGATCATATCCTCTCTAGCTGTATCACATTAGTCATCCAATTCTTAACCATACTAGGATCATATCACATATTAGCCTCCTCATCCTATAAAATCACCTAGTGAATCTCACATCAAGAGAACATCAAAACAGAATAATTAACCAAAATAATAATATCCAAAATGGAAATATAGTCTCTATAATAAGGCATCCAACCTTCACCGTTAAATGAGATATCACAGCTCCAAACTCAAGGTACTCTGTCTTATAAAGACTATGGGAAGATTAGGGCCTAAAAATAATCCTTAATACATATCTAATTCTTATTCCATTATGAATTAACTAATTAATTATTTTCATCTTCCATCTTCATGATACCTAAATCATCAAGCTATAATAAGATACTAAATTAATTAAATGATCTTTTTAAACATGATTACCAATATATATTATAGTTTCATGAAGCTTGTGAAATTAAATTTTATTGAAACTCCCTTAATTCTTTTCATCATTAATAGTTTACATGCTTCACATTATTTAACAAATTTCATCAATACATTTAATTTCATAGTCAATTTAACATGCGATCACCATCAATTTCATCATTATAAAAATAAAATAAACACTAAATCAATTAATAATTACCCTTTATTATATTAAAAATTAATTAATTAGTGTTTTATTTATATTTTTTCAGGATGAAAAACATGCTAAAACATGCATAAAAGTATTCTACAAAAGCATATAATAAGTCAAAAAATATCTATCAAATATGGGGAAAACATAATCTTGGTAGAAAGAAACATCACAAAATTAAAATACAATTCATTATTAAATTTAATTAATATTTATTAGGGTAATTAAACTATCATACAACAGAATATACTATTCCAGAATTATAGTTTCAGATAAATAAATTTGAGAATCAAAACATCCCCTAACTAGAAGAAAAAGCCTAATGTGTCTTGCCAAACCAAAAATAGGGGCACATAGAAAATGGGTTCGCTGCTAGAGAACATGAGGCAACAAAATAATGGTTCCACAACACTTAGGGAAGGGTTTTGGAATGTTTATTCTCCAAAGAAGGAAACTAAGAAGGAATGAAGGGAATGAAATTTATTTGTAAACATATATCGGAATGTCTAACAATTTAGATTAAATATAGAAACATCTATACAATTAATATTTTATTAAATTCCACATGAAAGGATGCATCTACACGTTCATTTATAACAAACCTGTCATGAAATACATTAACCAAACATAACATTATTTGGAATACATAAAACATTACAAAAATAAACTCTTGAATATTTTACAAGTCTAGATAATTTGGAATCATAGAGACATAATAATAGGGGTAAAAATAAGCTACATTACGTACAACTAGGTTATCATTGACTAGAAACCTTTTTAGAAACATCAAACATAATACATATATTCAAAAACTAGGGAAGGAAACATAAAATGGGGTGAGTTAAAATTCTCATTATTACTAAACAATGGAGACATGTAAGTATAATAATGAGCATAAGTTTATGAGAACAGAGTCATGAAAAGAGAAGATAATACCCTATATATCAAAGATCATGTACATGAATAACAGAATAAATCTTGGAAGTTCATAAGACATGAATACTATATAAATAATGAACATAATCCATGAAAGCATAAGTTAGGAATGAAACAAGGAATTTTGGAAGACACATAAGCATATAATATATAGTATCCAAGGAATCACAACCAAGACCATCATGGTAGTATAGGTTCCCTATGTAACGCTCGCACCCCAAAATCCCAGAGTCAGTGCATTATTACGTATCATTAGAATGATCACAAAGGATCATGTCTCAAAAGACTGATTAGTTTAATAGCCTTGGATGTTCTAGATACATTCATATGGTTTAAATTACATCATAAAATAGAAAACTACAACAAAATTGTTTCCATAGAGAACATTGAGATCCCATATACTATCCCTTTAGGTCAGTCATAATATACATCTTTGCATCCTGGGAAGAATAAAACATAGAAAGGGGTGAGGTTAGATGCTTAATAAGGATTACAATATAGCAAAAACTTTCATAAATAAGAATAAACATTTAAGGAAATGTATAAAACTATAAAAGCCTTTTCATCATAAACATCATCATAATATGGAAAATATAAATCAAAATAAGCCATGTACTTACTCACATGGTTATTCTACTAGTCGAATATTCACATGCAATATCAATAGCCACTTTCACAATGATGGAATGCATAATGCAAAACATTCATAACAACATAGTCAAGGCCTTGTGCCAAGACTACAAATAAGATTTTTTCATGGCATTGTACCAAGACACTAGTTTTTCTCATGAGAGCTATCGATGCATCAAAGAGCTAAAGTGGGATCCACCCATCACATACTAAGTCCAATGCATTCCTCATCTGAAAATGTTTAAACTTAACATAAACAATCGTATTAAGACTATAATGCGAAATGTCAAAACTTTATCCATAAACCATGAATGGTATAAAAAAATCACATCCACAGTCAAACATATAACAAAACCTTCAATACAATATGGATGTTTTTTATCATAATAAATCAACTTCAAATAAAAATAAAATCCATCAAAGAATGTTGATATAGAAGAAATCAATACCTTTTTTGAGAAAAATATCTTTATATTTTGAATTAATTTATAAGTCACGTAATTATAGAAGAAAAATTTTATATTTGAAAATATTATTATAAGATTGTAAGGGAATATTCGATGATGTTATGATGACAGAAAATAGCTGCACCCACAGTAAAAGTGAAAAAAAATCATTCTTACCTTAATTTCGTGGAAAAGGTTAAAAAGTACCTTGTTTGGAAAACAACGGAAAGATTCCGTTAAAACCATTTTAGAAAAAGTCAAAAAAGATTATAAATGTCTTTAAACCATATTCTAGTAAATTGTAAAAATGTTTTGGAATACATTTTTAAGAAACATGTATGTGGTTGATAAAGAGGTCCCAGTAGATACTTACATAAAAACAACCTCTGATAATAAAGAGATTGTGAAATTAACCCTGACCATGGACTTTTCCTTGGTTGAGGGTAGGCTAACCTCCTTTATAATGGTGAAATAATTGTTATTAAATTATAAAGGAATTATATAAATTAATATGATATCTTATATTATATTTTTACGTTGATTTGTTAATAATATCTTAGTATTGTCGTCATTTTAGGTGTTAACTGATTCATTTTACTTTATATGTTTTGTTATGTAAGTAATGTTTGTTATGGGTAATATGTATCTTATTCACATTAAGAATGATATGAAGTCTTTAAAAATTATTTTTAATCATCTAATGAAAACTAGTCTTGAATAGATATGATGGGGAATGAAACTCATCATGTTTGTGGAGACAGTAATCCGTACGTACACACGAGAAACAATATCATTCTTATGAAATTAAAATAATATATAATTGGATGGAATATCATATATATAAAATACTTATCATTTTATATTTATTATTTACATCAATTACACATCATTATTATACCCATCCATATAATAATGTATTGAATAACAATAACACCACGACGTGGAGATGGTAAGCCGTATGTACGCACGTATGGTGACATGACATTCAAAGGATGGATAGAATAATGAATATGTTTGTTCCATATTTATAATAAAATCATAGTATATAGAATATATTGGAGCTATTATTTAATAATGGAAACAACAAAGAAAGAGGAAGTGGAAGAAGAAAGGAACTTGGTATAGGTGATGAAATATTTACACCTTCTTCTTGTTCTTCCTTTTGATTTTATAAAAAGGGCTCCTTAGGTTGGCTTTATGACTAAATTAAGGACTATAGGATGAAGGGAGGACATCTGAGAGGGTATTTGGGCAGGGTTTGGATGAACAAAATGGCCTTGACAGTGTGAAGTAGAGAGAAGGGGGGGTGACCTTTTATAAGAGGAGTGAGGGGCACCTAATGAAAGATAGATATATTATTTTATAATAAAATCACATTATGTTTATAGTGGCTCCAAAGTGGATTATGTGATGTCTAAGGTGTGGATGGGTCGAAAACAACTCATCCAATAGTTTTTAGACTGGTTTTGGTCTCTATATTAACATTATCTTATAGATTTAACTCTTAGTTAAATAGTTTGACATTTACCATGTCTCATTGTATTTTTATATTATATGGTATATAAACCTATTATATACTTCCACATGAACCCCAAGTGGTTAATTAATGATACACCTATAATTATATAAGTATTTTGATAGATAATTATATTTTTAGGAATATAATATCAATTAATAACATAATATTTCTTTGAAACACTCTTTTATGTCAATTTTGACATTATTTGGTGATTTGTTTTTGCTAAATTTATTACAGCATTATTCCTTCGAAAACAATTCATATAACCAACCATAATATGGAATATTTACCAATATACTTATTGTAATTAATAAAAAGATTCAAATTACATTTATTTATATATTTATAATATCAATTATTTTAATATTTTATTAATTAAGAAACTACTGCATCATCATTGTGTCATAAATAAATTAAATTATTTCATGTCTAAAAAATATAAAAAAAATACCATTATGTAGGAAATATTTTTATATTTATAATTTAGATTTATAGTCAAATTTATCTTATGTTTAAACCTATATTAAAAATGGTTTAGTTATTAAATATTGAATATAACACTTTTATCTCTTCCTTGAATTTAATAATAATAAATGTCCTAATCTAATACAAGTGGACCAAAGAGGTTTATGTATTATTAGTAAGGTTTTTTCAGTAGTTTTATACTTATCCAATAGAATTATGACATGTTTTAGGGTAATAATAATATAATTTTTAACTTTAATTACCCCATTTACTTTTAACTATGGTAAATAAAAGTTAAAAGCTGCTATTCACCAAAAATTATTTTTATCTTATTGAACCACATTTTACTCCTTGATATTATATATGTATCTCTGATTTTCTAAATTTAACTTACAGAAGCAATAAAATTATGTTTTATGTAAATTTGCAAATGCTCATAGGAGATGGTAAAAGACGGTGAAAAGTTCAATAAAATTATATATATATATATATATATATAATATTATTACAAAATGACTCCAATGAATTAAATTGAACATATATATGTGTTTTTTATCTATTTTTACATGAAATAAATTTAAATAAAATAAAAAATTATTTAAATAAAAAGTTGATTTTAAACAATGACTCAGTGTTTTTCACTACTTAGGAAAAATTGAATGTTTTCAGAAAAATACCAAAAAATCACTCTAAGCCAGTTTTGATATTGCGAATCCAAAAATGAAGTCCATTTTGAATGATAAAATTTATAATATTTTAAAAAGTGGGTACTACTATTCACAATGGCTACTTTGATTGGTTGTGGTGTGTTAGAACTCGAAGTTGCGTACAACACATGCTACTGTATTATTCCAAGAGAAGCATACCGTGGAAGCTTGAGGTGTTACATTCTCCTCTCCTTCAAATAATTTTTTCCTAGAAATTTCTAGAATTTTACTGCATAAAAAGACTCAGGTCGTTCTTCATCATATGTTCCTCGTGTTCCCACATTGTCTCTTCCATCTTATGACTTCTCCATATAACTATTACCAGACGAGTCGTCCGGTTTCTCAACAATTGTTCTCTTGTATCAAGAACCATGACTGGCTCTTTGTAAAAAGATAGTTCAGGTTCTAGTTCTAATTCCACATAGGTGATTACATGCGTTGGGTCAGTCATGTATTCTCTCAACAGTGATATGTGGAAGACATCATGAACTTTGGAGAGACTTAGCGGCATTTCCAAATGGTATGCTACAACATCAATTTTTTCTAGAATTTACAAAGGATTGATGAACCTGGAACTCAATTTTCCCTTCCTACCAAAACATATAACACCAATCCATGGAGATACCTTCATAAAAACTTGATCTCCTGCATGAAATTCAAAATCATTCCTTTGTTTATCGGCATAACTCTTCTGCCTACGTTGAACTGCTTTGATGTGGGTTTGTATTACATTCATATATTCCATCATTTCCTCCACAAGTTATAGGCCTACATGTTTTATTTCACCAACATCATCCCATCACGTTGGTCTGTGGCATCTCTTTCTATATAATTCATCATATGGTGCCATCTGAATACTTGAATGGAAGCTATTGTTATAGGAAAATTCCACCAGATATAAATATAGATCCCACATACCATGAAATTCAAGTGAGAATGATCTCAAAATGTCTTTTAAGGTTTTAATTATCTGTTCTGATTTTCCATCGGTTTGAGGGTGGTAGGAAGTTCTCAAACGACGTTCAGTATCTAGGGATTTCTGAAGAATTTTTTCCGAATCATGATGTAAAACATGGATCACGATCATAAACAATTGATAGTGGTACTCCATAAAGTCTTACATCTTCATTAATATATTTTATTTATTAACATTCAAGTGGTAAATCCTCTCTTATAGTATGAAAATTCACTGACTAGGTAAGGCGATCAACAATGGCCCATATTGCATCATTCCTTCTAGGAGTCTTTGGTAGTCCCATGACATAGTCAATCATAATATTATCCCATTTCCACTCAGGTATGGGATGAGGTTGCATGACTCCTCCAGGCAGTTCCCTTCCAGCTTTCAATTGATGACAAACCATTCATCTTGACACAAAATCAGCAATCTCCCTCTTAATGTTGTCCCACAAAAATGTTCGTTCAAATCTCTATGCATTGTGGTGCTCCGATGGTGTATAGAGAAATTGGAACCATGAGCATCATCCAACAATTACCTTTATAGATCACGTATATCGGGAACACAAAGTCTCTTCCCAAATTTAAAAAATCCATCTTCATACACAAAGTAACTCAATCTCCAATCATTCACAGCATTAATCTTATTTTGAAACTCCCCATCATCAGCTTGATAACTTTTTATCCTTTCTAAAAAATATGGTTTGGCAACCATTTGAAAAAATTATTGATGATCCACCTTCCATGGTTATTCCCATATCCAGCATTAGTAGATCCATGAGAATATTATCCCTTTCAACTCTCATCTTTTCCAAAACTCTAGTATATTTTCTACTCAAAGCATCTTCCACCTTATTTTCCTTCCCCGGGTGGTTGTTTATCATCAAATCATAAACCTTGGGTAGTTCAAGCCATCATCTTTTCCTCATGTTCAGTTCATTCGGTGAGAAAATATACTTCAAACTCTTGTGATCAGTATAAATATCACATTTGTCACCATAGAGATAATGTCTCCAAATATTCAAAGAAAAGATTACAGTTCCTAAATCAATATCACGAGTAGGATTGTTTTTCTCATGAATATTTAGTTTTCATGATTCATAGGCAATAACCGTATCATTCTACATAAGGACACAACCAAGTCCTTTCTTTGATGCATCACTACAAATAACAAACCCATCATTCCCTGATGGCAGAGACAATATAGGATAATTGACTAATCCACACTTTAGTTCTTCAAAACATTCTTCATACTCTTTTGTCCAAAAAAATTTATCTTCTTTATGCGTGATCATGGTTAATGGGTTAGCTAATTAGGAAAAATTCTGGACGAAACGCTGATAACAACCTACTACACCAATAAAACTACATACCTTAGTTATACTCATCAGTGCTACACATTTATGGATTACTCTTGTCTTAGATGGATCAACAGAGATTCCATCCTTAGAGAAAATATGGCCAAGAAAAGAAATCTCCTGAAGCCAGAATTCACACTTGCCAAACATCCCATATAATTCATGTCTTTTAAGAGTCTTTATAATAATGCGCAAGTGATTTTTTGGATCTTCATAGCTTTTGGATTATACCAAGATATCATCAATAAATACCACCACAAATTCATCAAAATATTCCTTGAATCCTCTATTCATTAGATCCATGAAGACAGAGGGTGAATTAGTCAATCCAAAAGGCATTACTGTAAACTCATAATTCCCGTACCTGGTTCAAAATACTATTTTCCAAATGTCTTCTTTCTTCACACACAACTTATGATATCCAGATCGAAGGTCAATCTTTAAAAAATTTCGAGCTCCATGATGTTGGTTGAATAAATCATTAATGTGAGGTAGGGGATACTTGTTCTTTATTGTTAATGCATTGATCTCCCTATAGTCAATGCACAACCTCATAGATCCATATTTCATCTTTACAAAAATGACAAGGGCTCCCCCTGGAGAAAGACTAGGGAAAACAAATCCATTATTACTCAATTCCTCTACTTTTCTCTTCAGTTCCATTAATTCCACAGGGGCCATTCTATAAGGGGACTTCGATATTGGCCTTGAACCATGAATTAAATCAATGGAAAACTCAATTTCTCATTCTAGATTATGTCCAGGAAAATATTCTAAAGACACATAAACATATTATTTGACAATAGATACATCCTCTATTTGAGCATTCTTTCCCTCACCCATAGTTATTTCATTCTTTTCCTCCACAATAATTTAATTTAGTTGAGCTGCGAGGGGTAGATCTAATTAAGAATTAGGTGGTGGTGATTTTTCTCTAAAGATAAGGTGTTCTTTATCATCGTCATCAAAAATAGAAACCTCCTTCTTCTTACTATAATTTTTTTCATCAGGTTCTGATAACCAATCCATGTCGAGGAGTATATCAAATTTAGGCATGGGTATGACGGTGAGATCCGTAGATAATGAACATTTATATGCCCTAATGGAAACTGATTCACAAAACTTTGTAGTAATGATACATCCCTTAGTTTTTTTTACTGACAACTACCTTGTTAAATCAAATTGGAAATATCTAAATTTATTAGAAAACTAGGATGATATGAAACAATGCGATGATCTAGAATCAAATAAAGCATTTTCTAAACTTGAGGAAACCATTAAATTACCTGCCACTACGTCTTTCAATGCTTCAACCTCACCACTAGTGATATCATAAGCTTTGCCTTGATCCCTTGGCCTTTTCTGAGGTAAGTTACTTTGACGCTTAGAAAATTCATTTTCATAATTCCCCATTTCTCTATAATTGTATCTTTAAACATCGATAGTGTCTTTCTTCCCCTTGCAATCACGAGCATCGTGGCCTTTTTCACCACACTAGTAACAAACTCTCATTTCCTTCAGGAAAGTAGCGGGGTGTTTCTTCTCAAATTTACCGCAGGATGGATATTCATCTTTTCCCTTCTTCCCCTTATTTCCATTTCTAGAGTGTTAAAGAGATATCTTCTTCTCTTTCTTTTCTTTATAGTCGTAAGACTTAGAGAATTCTTTATCTATCTTGATAACACATTAGACAATATCTTCATACGATGAGAAGGAGTGTGAGACTAATGCTTGATGGAGAAATGGTTTTAACCCAACAAAGAAATGATCAATATTACTTCTTGGGTTACGTATATAATCTACAACATGCCTTTATAACCTTGTAAAGTTCGCTTCATACTTTGTGACATTATCATCCTCCTTTTACCTCAGACTCAAAAATTGCCATTCCATATCTGCTCGATTGTCATGAGGAAAGTATTTTTCCATGAAAATATCATTAAACTCCCTCCATTATATATTTGATACTTTATCATCTTTATTTTTTATTTTGAATCAATTACCACCATTGATCAGCATCTCCAGTGAGGTGGTAAACTACCACAACATCGTTTTCCCTTTCGCTACTCCCCATGGCGTGGAATAGTTTCTCTAAAGAATTTATGCATTTCTCAGCCAATATTGGATTTATACCCCCATTGAATATTGGTTGTTGTGGACTAATGAAGCGTTCTAACATTGATCCTCCACACTACGGATCAGGGTGCTCCATTCAAGTAAGGTTATTATTCATAACCTAAGTGAGTTGTTCCAATATAGTGAGAAGATTATCAGCACTAGTTGTATCCCCAGCTCCACTATAATTATCTTGAGCGGGAGGGAAATTTGTAGAAGGAGTGTGTTCATTGATATGGTTTCCATTCTTTCCAATAGGCACCATTTTTAAACAATGGCATAAACTAGATTAGTTTATGAATCGAAATACATAATTCCAAACTTGTAAAACACTAAAAATAAATTGAACAGTTTATGGATAAAATCCATAATCATAAAAAATGATTTCTTTGAGGATGTATATACTCATAAAACCTTCATAATGGTTTGTCAGGAAAATTAGAATTATCCTAGGCAAATCCCCCGAGAGTATCGTAAGCAAGAGTACAACAAGTCCCGTTGTTGTGCCCCAGTTCCATTTTGAGTCTATCTCAAATCGTTGTTTACATGTTTTACCCATAGGTACATCTGTTCCAGAGCCACCTCTACTTGCTCTTATTCATACAAGGATGTGTTTCTTAGAAAACACACAAAATATCTACAATACCAAAATTCTAGGATTTTTTTACTAATCCTCAAAGTCTATCTTAGGTATATGTGCTCTAATTAGAGTATATATTAATGTAGTTTCCATGTTTTATAATAAATTTCTTTTGATACCAACTATAACACCCTGACCCCAGAAGTCTAGAGGCGGTGCATTATTACGTCTCATTGGCATGATCACAAAAACTCATGTTAGTACCAATAAGGGCCTATGTACCCTGATAGGGGGGTGAATCAGGGTATGAATATTATTTTCTAAAATTCTTCTTACCCCACTGGATCTTGACCTATTTATTACAAGGGTCACTTTGTTCACTCTTATGTGTTTATGTTGATCACTTCTCTTTATCTTTATCTGATGGTGATGCTTTAGATGCAAAGTAGGGAAACAACCAGGAAGACACATAGATTTTTACTTGATTCACCCTCACTTGGATATGTCCAGGGATCATACAATGGTGATGTGCCGCTGTACAAAATCCACTAAGGCTCACTGCCAATAATGTTTATGCTAGATCACTTATATTCCTAGGCTCACTGCCTTTACAATGTTTAGGTTCAGCTCACTGCTTTCCCAAGGGTCACTCCCTATTTCTCTCTCTCTGGCTCACTACCGGTGGAGAGGATCGCCTTCTTCCTCTTCTTTTTCTCACTGATATAGAAGGGGTCCACTAACAGTTTATAGACCAGTAGGTCTCTCCATTTGTATGAATAAATGAATCCTCAACTGTCGATAATGCTCTGTTTATGTTCAATGTTCATCCATTGATGAATACCCCATTCCCTCTTAAACACCGGGCAAACTACCTTTGGAAATTACCTTCTCAAAGCACCATACTTCGCGAGGCTCCCATTTTAGCAAATCTCTAACAAGCCTTCGCGAAGCGCCATCTTTTTCGCGAAGCTCACAATTTCCTAGAACTCAGACCATCGTAAAGCTCATGGCTTCACAATGCTTAGGCCGGCGCGGAGCTCAAGTCGTCACAAAGTGACTTCCCTTGGGAAGCTCAGTGAGCCAACGCGGAGCACACGACTTTCCCGGAGCTAGAATAGCCACCGCAAAGCTCTTCTTTCGCGAAGCACATTGCCTCCACAAACATCCTTCGTGAACCGAGAGTAAAGTATTTTCTCTGAAAATTATTTATACTTCTCTCAAGGGGGTCGACCTATATTTATAGGCGATTTAACCGACCCTCGACCCTTCTACAGGAAGTCAACGCCACGTCATCTCAAATCATGAAGCACCAAAATTTCCGCTGGAATTTCTGTCCAAATCGCGAAACACCATGACAATTTTCTGATCGTAGAGCTCATCGTAATTGCGGATAATCACCATCAACATTCCTTCGCACCTTCTCCATGAAGCTCCCTCGAAAATCCCTTCACCACCGCGATGCGCTTCAACTCTGTCTTTAACGAAACTTTGACGTAATCGCGAAGTATCACTACCATCATTCTTCTGGTCTTCGCGAATTACAAACCATGAATACTCTCTTCACGAAATTCATGTCTTTGCTATATTTAATTATTATATTCATGGATATCCTATTTTCGTGATGCTCACTAAACTCCAAATTTTGGACCCCAAAATTTTGTCAAACACTGGGAAACGACGCCACCTTGTACTGCTCTTTTGTACCACCTCCAGATCGTCCATTCTTTTGTCATGGTTCTTCGTCAACATGGATTGTCAAAAAATCCTTTAGAACTCAACAATTATCAATGGAAACCTTCTTTTTCAACAAACACAAGAAACCCCAAAAATACTGCAATGTATCGTTGAGGGAATTTTTCCCAACAATCTCCCCATTGGGGTTTGTTGACAACTCTTCACAACTCTTCTCCGAATGATTTTCTGCACTTTGATACCTCTCTAAAACTCCTTCCATCCTCTACCACAGTTTGCCTCTTGTAATTCTGATAGTTTTCAAGGATTCACTTAACACGTACTCCAAGCCCACATGAGCGATGCTCGACGTGAGAAACAAGAGTATTATGAAAATTTCATCAATGAATCACTTCATGTCAAACACCAATTGTCGATTCCAACCTAATACCAATTATTAAATTGATACCAATTGTTGAACCACACTAATACCAATTGATGATAGCTGGAGACCTTCTCTCACCATTCCAACACCATTTTTTTGCTTTTATCATGATCCTCATCTATCGTGATTTCTATGCTTTGATCGATCACTTCTAGCATCGACAGATTTAAGAATCTCCCCCTATCTCATTTCTCCCCCTATCTGGCGGCTCCACTGGTTAGCTTCTCCCTGTATCTGTCATGATTTCCTAAATAGCCACATCGTCTCCCCCTTGAACAATCATTATTTTCTCCCCCTTTGTCAACGAACCCAAAGGTCACTCCTTTGTAGTCTGTAACATAGTAGAGAAAACATAATCACATTAGGGAAAAACACATCATACCTCGAGGAGGAGGGGGGGTCTCTCCACATCCAAATGCTTTCAAGCGCGGGAGTCGAATGAACTCCTAGAGCCAGTCGATGCCTCTCAAAAGCTTCTTTGGGTAAGGACTTTGTTAGAATGTCTACAACCTGTAGCTCTGTAGGCACGTCATCCAATTTCGCTATTACTTGCTCAACCTTCTCCTTGATAAAATGATACTTTATCTCAATGTGTTTTTTCCTTGAGTGATGGATGGGATTTTTGCTGAGATTTATAGTACTTGATTTATCACACTTGAATCTGATAAGAGACTTCACCTCAACACCCATATCTTCAATCTTCTGCTTCATCCATAATAACAGTGTGCACGCTTGAGTGGCCGCAATATACTCAGCTTCTGCGGTGGTCAATGAAATACAATCTTTCTTCTTACTTAGCCAAGAAATACGCAATCCACCAAGATATAATGCACCTCTTGACGTTGATTTTATGTCATCTGTTGATCCGCCCCAATCTGCATCTGTGTAACCCAATAACACTAAATGAGATTTTTCATTATACATCAAACTGAAATCCAAAGTGCCTTTGATATACCGAAGTATTCTTTTAACTGCAAGAATGTGAATTTCTTTGGGATTACTCTGATATCTCGCTTCTTGTCATGTGGCGAAAACAATATCAGGCCTTGTTGCAGTCAAGTACAGAAAACATCCAATAATCTACCTATATTCTATGATATTAACTGCCTTCCCATCCTCATCTTTGGACAATTTCCTCCGGGTATCAACCGGAGCCTTCATCTCCTTTTAATTTTCCAATCCAAATCTTTCCAAACTCTCCTTGACATATCCAGATTGAGAAATGAATGTTCCATTCCTTCCATGTGTCTCTTGTAGACCATGGAAAAACATCAGCTCACCAGTCATAGACATTTCGAATTCATGTTTCATGAATTTAGAAAACTGTCTGCACTGTGCTTTTTCTGATCCTCCAAAGATTATGTCCTCGACAGAAAATAGTACCAACATCAATTGACATCCGTTGATTACTATTGTGGTTGGAATAGATATTGTAATCAACTCCACTAAGCTGGAAACCCTGTTTATTCAAATACTGATATAGCCTTGAGTTCAATGCTCTTGGTGCTTTTTTCAGCCCATATAATGTAAAGACCCAATGCTTAACGTACATGAACATTACATTACTTTTGCGGAATACTTAGTACATAAAAAAAACACACACACAAGGATCGTAATAGTTTAGTGTCTTTGGAAACCCGGAACGTAATCTTCTAATCGTGGTGAAAGATCTTCAATATCTCCCATAAAGATCTTCCCTTTTTTACCTAAAACCTTTCTTTATATCCTGGGGAAAAGAAAACATAAAAGGGTGATCTCAAATGATCAGTAAGGGTAAAAAAAGAAAAATCAATCACATCATATTCATAAGAACATAACTTTTGGAAATCATAACCTGCAAAAGAGAGCATAATTTCATAACATGGTATAAATCATAGTAGTGAAATGAAATCCCAATAATCATAACATAAAACATGAAACTTTGTGGCATACACACATAATCATAGAGAATCATTTCCTTTTATTCAAGAATCATTGCCAAGACTATCTTAGTGGACAATGTCCCTTTCTGAACTGAGTCACCCTCGTTTCAGTCCTGTTTCACTAAACCTGTATAACCTACCATTCCAGCCATGTCTATCTCATGAGATATAAAATCTTTACCCAATTCATTGGAGGGAGATATAGGTCCCACCCATCTCATAATGAAAGTATCCTTATGTGTGCCACAAAATCATAAATCATACATCATTTCATAACCCATGTAATAAAAATGGGAATCTTTAACATCATGAAATCATAAAACAATTCATATAAGATAAAGGAATTCATAAAAATAATCCCATCACAACATAATCAAATAAATATAATAATAGTGATAAAAACATAACCCTTTATTATCTTAGATGGAAAATAATTTGGATAAAACACTTGAACTCCATTCTTGAGGAAAATATCCTTTCTACTTCAAATTTTTTTTTCCTTTCATAACATGTCATACGACTTTAAACTGAAAGAATTTGATTAAAAATAAACATGAAAACATGTAAAGTAAGATTCTTGGAAATAATGTTTTAAAAATCCATTCATGCCTTATATTTTAAAAAAACATTCTTTGTACTTTTGTCAGAAAAGTCAAAAAGTACCTCGTACGAAAAACGACAAATGATTCCTTTAATATCCTTTACTAAAAACTCACCAAAGGGTAAAATTGGATTTAAAAAATTGTAGGTGGATGGAATTAATATTACATATTGAGGAAACATGGATGTGGATGATAAAATACACCCCAGTAAATACCAAAGTATAAAAGATCTCAGATAAAAATGAGATTGTGATATTTCCCTTACCTTAGGTCCGATTTGCTTCGTAAGTGTCCGAACCTCCTGTATAATGATTTAAATAATGTAATTGACTTATTACAGAATCATATTAATTGTTATGATATCATATATGGTTCACTTATGTCTTTATATTACCCGTTCTTTTGTAAATTCCATTTTAAAGAGCGTTTTGGGTAAAATTGTTTCATTTTTCGTCCGTGTTTTGACTTGTAATTATTCATTTGATTACTTAGATCATGATTACTTAATTCCAGAATATAAAACATGATTTATATATATATATTTAGAATATAAATATATATAATAAATCATAAAATGGAAAGAAATACACCGTTCATGGAGACGGTAGTCCGTACGTATGCATGAACGCTGTTTTCGTTTCCATATTGAATTGAATGAAATTAAGTAGATGACATACATATAAATATAAATAAATCCATTATAATTATTATGTCATATATTTCATTATTACTTATTATATATACTTTATAATCATTCATGAATGGTTAATCATTGAGAATGAATCTCATCGCGTCGTGGAGACGGTAGTCCGTACATACGCACGAGCGATGATATCGTTCCCATGGTCATGGAATTGTGTTGAAGGGTATGTATACTATTTCAGTATCAATATCACTTTATAATAATCATATATAGTTACTCATTACACCATTATACCCATCCAATTAAGGTGGTGGCGTAAAATAGATTACACCACGGCGTGGAGACGGTATTCCGTACGTACGCACGCGCGGTGATTTCATTTTCCGTAGGATGGATAGAAGGTTAATTAGAGTTGTTTCATATTTATAATAAAATATCAGTATATAATAAATACTGATGTTATTACTTTATCATGAAACAACTAAAGAAGAATAAGTTGAAGAAGAAAGAAATTGAAAAAGATCGGTAATGGATATTACCTCTTTTTAACGTGCCTTCACTTAACCTCCACTTAAAGAACTAAGGATGGTCTTTGAAGAATACCAGTACCTATAGGATGATACTAGGTAAGTGGATAAGATATTTTGGAAGGGTTTGTCAGGGCTTGAAGGCTCAATGTGGTGTGAGGAAGAGAGGGAGGGGGTGCCCTTTTATAAGGGAGGAGAGGGGCTCCTTTGGAAAAACTAAAAATATTATTTTATTATAAAGTCCAGTTCGGTTTTAAATAGCTCCAAATTGATTTATTTCGAGGCTAAGGTGGGGATGGGTCGAAATCCTCTCATCCAATAGAATTTAGACAAGTTTAAAATCCTATTTTAACCTTATCTTTTAGATTTATCATTAAGTTAAATAATTTTACTGTTACTGTGACTTCTTGTGTTCTAACACTATAAGGTTAATAAACTTACTATAAGAAGCCAAAAGAACCCCAAATTGTTTATTATTAATATATATAACCTTATCGAAGTCATTTGGCCGAACCATTGATTATTAGGAATAAAGTAACAATTAATAATATAATATTTGTTTTAAAAACTATTTTATGTCAATTTTGACACTATTTAGTAATTGATTTTTGTGAAAATCATAACAGAATGATAAGTTCGAACAAAGTTAATTAAATCAATACTACCATGTCATATTAACCTATAAAATTATTGGAATTCATAAAAATTCTCAAATTATATTTATTTGGGTATTTATAACATCAAATATGTCAATATTTCATTAATAAGATAATTACTGCATCATCGTTGTGTCATAAATAAATTAAATTATTTAATGTCTAAAAATTACTAATAAACTATAATTATGTAGGAAATCGTTTTATCTTTCTAATGAATATTTATAGTCGAATTTATCTTATGTATAACCCTATATTAAAAATGTTTTATTAAATAAACATTGATTTTAACTCTTTTAACTCTTCTTTGAATTAAATAATAATAAATGTCCTAATATAATCCGAGTGGGCCTAAATGATAATATTTTACACTTAATGTTTTTTTAGGTCGAGATACACTTGTCCAATAGGATTAGGACATGTGTTAGGGTAATATTTATATCATTTTTACCCTTAATTACCCTATTTACTTTTAACCGTGGTAAATAAAAGTAAAAAGTTACTATTCACCAAAAATTATTTTCATCTCATTGAACCACATTTTACTTACTAACATCAATCGTGTCTCTCGGATTTTTGAAATTCCATTCACAGAAGCAGTAAAATTAAGATTTATGAAAAAATTAATTTTTTTAACTACCACTTAGTAGTTTCACTATTCATCAAAAATTGAAGTTTTTCAGAAAAATAACAAAATTTCACCCTAAGCTATAATTGATATTCCGAATTCAAAAATGATTTCTATTTTAAAAAATTTCCAACATATAAGTTGCATTAATTAATTTTATAATTAATTTCCGTTGTCACAACAAATAGCGTGTTTTTAAGAGATAATAACTATCAAAAGGTTGAAACTTGTTTATAACAGGTTTAAATGTAGAATTACATCCAATGACCAACATTGTATTAAATTGTAAAAATATATTCTAAATATACTTTAAAACCACTCAAATTAATAATTTATCACTATTAATTATTTCGATTAAAAAAGTTGTTTTTAATTAAAATTTAGTAATATCACTATTCATCAGAAAATGGATGTTATCCAAAAATTACCAAAATTTCACCTTAGGCTAAATTCGATACTGCGAATCCAAAACTAAAGTCCATTTTGAAAAATAAAATATAAAAAATTTCAAAAAGTGGTTATTACTATTCATAACGCCTAGTTTTAATAATATTTTAATAGGATATTGCTGTTTAGTAAAACTTGTTATTGCGTACTACACACGCTATCGAGGAAGGTCATGATTGCGTGTAATGAAAGGCAAGTCAAGGATGTGTGTTGTGCAAGCTCCTTTTGGTGTAGCGTACAACACAAGACATTAGTGAAATTAAAAAAGAATATTTTTTCATAAAATCTCGGGGTGTTACATTCTACCCCCCTTAAAATGAATTTCGCCCTCGAAATTCATCAGGGTTATAAATGGTTTACTATTCGAAAGTTTCTTTAATAGAATCCCACATCGTAAAAAGTAATGCCAAAACCAATCTTTAAAAATGAAAGTATGAAACGTAACGGTTACCCAAATAAACTAATCACTGGGTTTCCACATAGGTGAAAATATAGATATGGATGAAAAATCTAACCATCATGTTCTGATGAAGAGTGGAAGGGAACATGGCTATGGAAAATCCAACAATCACAAAGCCATAAATTTGTGACGATCTAGGGTACCATCTGATTCATCGGATATAAGGGCACTAGGACAACATTTTTGGTTTTCCAGATCATTTCCCTAAAGTTGAAAATTTGATTTAGAATAAATACTCACATTATTTTGGAACAATCCCACTGTTGTTCGTGCCTTGAACAATTTCCACTTCATATCTTAAAGAAATTAAGTTGAATTTGTTATTCATGAAGTGTTAATTGATCATGTGATAGAATGAAGGGTCATTCCATCTGTCTCAATCAAAAGGTTAGAAAAGTTATCAAAAAATACATAAGTCCATCTATAGTGAGATTAATCATATATGGTTCCTAAAATTGACTTATACTTCATATATCATACTGCTTAATATAATAAAACTAGTTTCTACTAAACAGGGACATCCTGTAGGCCAGTGGTAGGCGATAAAGGCCAGTCGCACTTCGATTGTGGGTTTGATTTCCACAGCATTGTCCGACGCGATGGGCTGTCGCCCATCCTGCAGGTTGTCCTTTTTCTAAAACTACATTACTATAACATCCCATCAATAATATCGTAAAAAGAACTTCTTTCCTTAAACAATAATAATTTATGTCAAACATAATCCATTATAGACTTTAGGCTTATCCATAATACTGTAGTCCATTGTGAAAACGATTACCAAAGATTTAATACCATCTTTGATCCCCATATATCATAAGATATGTCATGTTGGTCACATTCCAAACATTCAAAGGCCTTAATCATGTATTCTCTTGAATTCCCATTGAACCTTAGTGAAAACATGAATGCAGTTAAAAGTTAACACTTTCCACATACCAAAATCCTCAAAATTCTATATACTCAAACCATGATATCACATAGTCCTTATATCAATCATGAGCTCATGAATACTGTCAAATAATTCATTTTCTCATTTTCCCTTCATTATGCGCATATCATCTTATTTCCAAAAATATCTCAATCACTTTGAATACCACATTAGACCAATACATAAATATTCCAATACTCTATGATACAACATTATTTTGGAATCCCATTACATAAACACTTAATCATTCCCCCACATCGTTGTCATATTCAACATCGCCAATAGTGATCGCATGTGACATCCCATTGTCCTTTGCCTTAAGTGGTTGCTCATGTTGATCATCACTAACCCTTGGATTAGGGCATTTATTTGCATAATTCCCCATTTCCTTGCACTTGAATCATTGAAGTTTTGGTGGTGCGTTCTCTGTAGTGTTTGCTTTATTCAAATAATTAGAAACCCTTTTTCCATTACATCGACACTCAGCTACTCGATGACCTTCTTTTCCACACTTAAAACATTTTATAGTCCCTTTAAGACAATCTCCACCATGCTTCTTTCCACACTTTGTGCATAAGGAAACAATCATCTTCTTTTCACCATTATTCTGAGATTTCTCCTTGAACTCCATCTTTCGTTTCTTGTCAAAACCATGAGATGGATATGTAACACCAACTTCCATTTCTTCCTTGATAGCACAACGCACAATTTCTTCATAGATACTGAAGTCTCTTATAGCTAATGCCCTTCGAAGTCTTGGTTTTAAGCCACTGAAAAATCTATCAACTTTACTTTCAGGTTGCATGATAATGCCAGATGCGTACCTTTCAAGTCCTGTAAAATTCTCTTTGCATATACCAACAGATTAATCATCCTTCTGCTTCAGCTTAAGAAATTCCTTTTCCATCTTTGTTCGAAGAATACGAGGGAAGTACTTACTGAAAAACAAGTTCTTGAAATCTTCCCATTCCATGGACTCAATTTCATCTCTTGGCCTCGTACTCTTGATAAGATTCCACCATTGATAAGCTTCACCTTCCAAACGATATACTGCTAAGATGACTTTATCATGTTCAGAATATTGAAGAACTGAAAATATCTTTTCAGTGGTACTGATCCATTGTTCAGCAACAAGTGGATCGGAAGACCCACTGAAAGAAGGTGGACATTGCCTCATGAAGGACTCAATAGAATATTGTTCCCTTATCTGCTCATTTCGAAGTCCAGAATGATTCATAGCTTGTGTAAGTATAGAAATAAGATTTTTCACTCCATCTCCCATAACATTTTTTTGTTCAGGAGGACAATCATTGCATTGTCCATTGCATTTATCAACACGGTTCCTTCGGGTTCCATCCATCATCTAAAACCCAAAAAGAATAGTGTGAGAGGAAAAAAATCATGTTAGGGAAAACAACATTATAAAGGGGGAGTATCCCCAACATCCAACTTCTTAGGTTAAATTCTATGATCGTTACCGTAGTTCTAGGATTGTATCTTATACGTATACTTATCCTTAGGGACATCCCTGACATACCTCAGAAATATCTTTAGGGATCTCACTAAAGTTCTCGCATCCTAGTTTCAAAAGGTTGACTAATCCTTTCCTTTGATAAAACTGTAAAGACCCAAAGCATAACGTACATGAACATTACATTACTTTTGTATAATACTTAGTACATAACAAAAAACACACACACAAGGATCGTAATAGTTTAGTGTCTTTGGAAACTCGGAATGTAATCTTCTAATCGTGGTGAAAGATCTTCAATATCTCCCATAAAGATCTTCCCTTTTTTTTACCTAAAACCATTCTTTATATCCTGGGGAAAAGAAAACATAAAATGGTGAGCTCAAATTCTCAGTAAGGGTAAACAAAAGAAAAATCAATCACATCATATTCATAAGAACATAACTTTTGGAAATCTTAACCTGCAAAAGAGAGCATAATTTCATAACATGGGATAAATCATAGTAGTGAAATGAAATCCCAATTATCATATCTTAAAACAATAAACTTTGTGGAATACACACATAATCATAGAGAATCATTTATTGTTAGTCAAGACTCATTGCCAAGACTATCTTAATGGACAATGTCCCTTTATGAACCGAGTCACCCTCGTTTCAGTCCTGTTTCACTGAACCGGTATAACCTACCATTCCAGCCTTGTCAATCTCATGAGATATAAAATATTTACCCAATGCATTGGAGGGAGATATAGGTCCCACCCATCTCATAATGAAACCATCCTTATGTGTCCCACAAAATCATAAATCATACATCATTTCATAACCCATGTAATAAAAATGGGAATCTTAAACATCATGAAATCATAAAACATTTCATATAAGATAAAGGAATTCATAAAAATAATCCCATCACAACATAATCAAATCAATGTAATAATAGTGATAAAAACATAACCCTTTATTATCTTAGATGGAAAATAATTTTGATACAACACTTGAACTCCATTCTTGAGGAAAATATCCTTTCTACTTCAAAAACATTTTTCCTTTCTTAACATGTCATACGACTTTAAACTAAAAGAAGTTGATTAAAAATAAACATGAAAACTTGTAAAGTAAGATTCTTGGAAATAATGTTTTAAAAATCCATTCATGTCGTATAAGTTAAAAATACATTCTTCATACTTTTGTCAGAAAAGTCAAAAAGTACCTCGTACGAAAAACGACAAAAGATTCCTTTAATATCCTTTAATAAAAACTCACCAAAGGGTAAAATTGGATATAAACAATTGTTGGTGGATGGAAATAATATTACATATTGAGGAAGCATGTATGTGGATGATAAAATACACCCCAGTAAATACCAAAGTATAAACAATCTCATATAAAAATGAGATTGTGATATTTCCCTTACCTTAGGTCTGATTTGCTTCGTAAGTGTCCGAACCTCCTATATAATGATTTAAATAATGTCATTGACTTATTACAGAATCCTATTAATTGTTATGATATCATATATGGTTCACTTATGACTTAATATTACCCGTTCTTTTGTAAATTCCATGTTAAAGAGCGTTTTGGGTAAAATTGTTTCATTTGTCGTCCGTGTTTTGACTTGTAATTATTCATATGATTACTTAGATCATGATTACATAATTCCAGAATATAAATCATGATTTATATATATATATTTAGAATATACATATATATAATAAATCAGTAAATGGAAATAAATACACCGTTCATGGAGACGGTAGTCCGTACGTACGCATGAACGCTGTTTTCGTTTCCTTATTGAATTGAATGGAATTAAGTAGATGACATACATATAAATATAAATAAATCCAGTATCATTATTATGTCATATATTTCATTAGTACTTATTATATATACTTTATAATCATTCATGAATGGTTAATCATTGAGAATGAATCTCATCGCGTCGTGGAGACGGTAGTCCGTACATACGCACGAGCGATGATATCGTTCCCATGGTCGTGGAATTGTGTTAAAGTGTATGTATACTATTTCAGTATCCATATCACTTTATAATAATCATATATAGTTACTCATTACACCATTATACCCTTCCAATTAACGTGGTGGTGGAAAATAGATTACACCACGGCGTGGAGACAGTATTCCGTACGTACGCACGCGCGGTGATTTCGTTTTCCGTAGGATGGATAGAAAGTTAATTAGAGTTTTTTCATATTTATAATAACATATCAGTATATAAGAAATACTGATGTTATTACTTTATCATGAAACAACTAAATAATAAGAAGTTGAAGAAGAAAGAAATTGAAAAAGATCGGCAATGGATAGTACCTCTTTTTGACGCGCCTTCACTTAACCTCCACTTAATGAACTAAGGATGGTCTTTGAAGAAGACCAGTACCTATAGGATGATACTAGGGAAGTGTAGAAGAGATATTTTTAGGGTTTGGTTGACCATGAATGCTCAATGTGGTGTGAGGAAGAGAGGGAGGGGGTGCCCTTTTATAAGGGAGGAGAGGGGCTCCTTTGGAAAAACTAAAAATATTATTTTATTATAAAGTCAAGTTCGGTTTTAAATAGCTCCAAATTGATTTATTTCGAGGCTAAGGTGGGGATGGGTTGCAAGACTCTCATCCAATAGAATTTAGACAAGTTTAAATTCCTATTTTAACATTATCATTTAGATTTAACATTAAGTTAAATAATTTTACTTTTACCATGTCTTATTGTGTTCTTACACTATAAGGTTAATAAACTTACTATAAAAAAGCCAAACGAACCCCAAATTGTTTATTATTAATATATATAACCTTATATAAGTCATTTTGTCGAACGTTATATTTTTAGGAAAAACATAACAATTAATAATATAATATTTGTTTTAAAAACTATTTTATATCAATTTTGACACTATTTAGTAATTGATTTTTGTGAAACTCATAACATAATGATAAGTTCGAACAAAATTAATTAAATCAATACTAACATGTCATATTAACCTATAAAATTAGTGTAATTCATAAAAAGTCTCAAATTATATTTATTTGGGTATTTATAACATCAATTATGTCAATATTTCATTAATAAGATAACTACTGCAACATCGTTGTGTCATAAATAAATTAAATTATTTAATGTCTAAAAATTACAAATAAACTATACTTATGTAGGAAATCGTTTTAGCTTTCTAATGAATATTTATAGTCGAATTTATCTTATGTATAACCATATATTAAAAATGTTTTATTAAATAAACATTGATTTTAACTGTTTTAACTCTTCTTTGAATTAAATAATAATAAATGTCCTAATCTAATAGAAGTGGGCCTAAATGATAATATTTTACACTTAAGGTTGTTTTAGGTCGAGATACACTTGTCCAATAGGATTAGGACATGTGTTAGGGTAATATTTATATCATTTTTACCCTTAATTACCCTTTTTACTTTTAACCGTGGTAAATAAAAGTAAAAAGTTACTATTCACCAAAAATTATTTTCATCTTATTGAACAACATTTTACTTACTGACATCAATCGTGTCTCTCGGATTTTTGAAATTCCATTCACAGAAGCGGTAAAATTAAGATTTATGAAAAAATTAATTTTTTTAACTACCACTTAGTAGTTTCACTATTCATCAAAAATTGAAGTTTTTCAGAAAAAATGCCAAAATTTCACCCTAAGCTATAATTGATATTTGAATTAAAAAATGATTTCTATTTTACAAAATTCCCAACATATAAGTTTCATTAATTAATTTTATAATTAATTTCCGCTGTCACAACAAATAGCGTGTTTTTAAGAGATAATAACTATCAAAAGATTGAAACTTGTTTATAACTGGTTTAAATATAGAATTACATCCAATGAACAACATTGTATTAAATTGTAAAAATATATTCTAATTATACTTTAAAATCACTCAAATTATTAATTTTATCACTATTAATTATTTTGATTAAAAAATTTGTTTTTAATTAAAATTTAGTAATATTTACTATTTATCAGAAAATGAAAGTTAACCGAAATTTACCAAAATTTCACCTTAGTCTAAATTCGATACTACGAATCCAAAAATAGAGTCCATTTTGAAAAATAAAATTTACAAAATTTCAAAAAGTGGTTATTACTATACATAACGTCTAGTTTTAATAATATTTTAATAGCATATTGTTGTTTAGTGAAACTCGTTATTGCGTACTACACACGCTATCGAGGAAGGTCACGATTGCGTGTAATGCAAGTCAAGTCAAAGATGTGTGTTGTGCAATATCCTTTTGGTGTAGCGTACAACACAAGACAATAGTGAAATTAAAAAAGAATATTTTTTCATAAAATCACGAGTTGTTACATATAATGCCTTATTCAGGCGACAAAATATATCCTCATTCTCAAGAATAAGAAAACCGTCTGGATTCTTGATATGCACTTCATCCTCCTAAATCCCATTCAAGAATGTAGATTATACATCCATCTGGAACACTTTGAACTTCCATTTCACTATAATGTCTAGGAATAATCTGATTGTCTCTAGTGTTGAAACCAGTGAAAAAGTCTCATTAACATCTATTCCCTCTATCTGGAAGTATCCCTTGCACACTAGATGTGCTTTGTTTCGAATCACTGTGCCATATTCATTCATCTTTTTGTGATAGAACCATTTAGCCCCGATGACATTCTTGTCTGCTGGCCTTGAAACAATCTCTCTCATCTAATTCTTCTCTGAATCATCATCAGTCACTTCTGATCTCCCTGAGTCTCTTACCACTTCCTTACATTTAGCAGAAAACTTTTCACTATGTCATTGTTCAATGAAATCAATTCTTTGAACTTCTTCTCTCAGATTTTTTTTGACACACCTTTTATTTTCTCTTACAGCTTCTTGGTGTCCTAAAAGCAGTCATCCAATACCACATTGTTAGAACTACACAGATAATCATGAGATGCATGATTTTTACTGCTTCCCCCCAATCATTCTTATGAACATAAACATTCATCCTTCATATCCCATTTCGATCATGTAGTTGATTAGGATATAGAATGCCCCCCTGTGATATGCAATTCTTCCAGTTATTAGGCCCAACTATTTAGACCCATAACCATTCTTCTCCTCATAAATCTTTTATTCTAATCTGGCACTCAACATTGAGCACTAAAAAATCTCTAAGCCTACTGAGTTGGAACTTGGTGTAGGAAACAAGAGATAAAGTTAATAACATAATCACTTCCTATTGTGCTATGTTTCTCCCTTTCTTCTTCAACTCTGGTACCTGATTTGAATCAATTGAGACTTTGGAGAATATCACTTCTACTTTTCATATTTAGATGCCACTTCCCCTTGGATTGTATATCCCTAACACCTGAAACACATGAATCAACAGTTAAAAACATTTATATTCATAGGGAGAGGGGCTGGATTATGGAATCATCAAGATGAGGATAGTGGTTCATCCTGATGGTTCAACCCATTGATTCTTTCTTGCAGAGCATCACACTCTTTCTTTTCTTCTTCTAGCTCCCTTGACAACTTTAACTGCTCTGACCATATGACTATGCATTCATTGCCCACATGTTGAGTCTTTCTCTGATATGCCGATTCTGTATGCCTGGACTTTTTCACAACTAGGGGTTTAATCCCACTGGTATACACTTCCTTCTTTGAGGTTCCACCAAAATTCAATTTCCCATGATTCCTTCTCTGGGTGGGAATCTCTTTACATGTCATATTTCCTTTCTTCTTCCACCATTGCAGGGGTCTTTCTGTTTCCTCCACTTCTTGTTGCGGAACACGACATGCAGATTTTTCAATGCATTCATTGTTCATCTATCTTTTAACAGATATATGAGTCACCACAATATTTTTCACTGGTGGTGAGTCTTCCACTGAATGTGCATTCTTCATACTCATGGTTGTAGTATTTCCTCCATTTTTCTTCCAGATATGCTCAAGTTCTTTCTTAGAGGGTGGTTGTGAGTGTGACAGAGGAGGTGATAGTTAAACCTTTTGTTCAGCTCCATGAGATTCCCCTGAGGCTATAAGCCTATTCTTCACCTTATCACTTTGTCTTCTAGTGTATTATTTATTATTATGCATCACTAGAGTCGAAATTCTCTTTCTGGGTTCATTTTTTTCCCTGCTTTCTTCTTGCTGCACTATTTGGCCAAATTCCCATGATCAGAACATATAAAACATCTTCCATCAAAGAAATACCCCATTTCATCATTTCTATGTTTAGATGTTGATGTAGTTTGAGTTCTTCCTCTGACATGGAGCTCCTGAGCTACCTGACACATACACATTGTCTGTCCCTTTCTTCCACAGTAGTAGCATTTGATGAATGTTTTCCTCTGAGAGACTCTTCCCTTTGATTTCTCATGATGCCTCTTCATATTATCAGAGTCAGTGTAGTTTCTATTATCACAGCCTAAAATATATTCATGAGATTCTGAACAGAATCTTGATGTGTGGCCAAGAATCCTACAGAAATAGAACATTTCATCACTACTTTTTATATCTGTCCTCTTAGGCTTATCTCCAGCACCTGTAGGAATTCTTTCACATATGGAACTGTTCACAGCTCTTTTACTATCTTGCATGGGAGGAGATTCATCAAATACGATACCAGTTGTTCCTAGACTGTATGGTCTTTGAGCTGAGAGAATTTTTTGTTGCCTCTTTTCAGAAATAGAAAATTTGTTTTTCACTTCATCATCACCTGTCAAAGGATAATCAAATAGCAAGTGTAAGGAATCCTTCATTTTAGCCTTTCCTTTAGCATTGGATTTCTCTACTTCTTCACTGATTCTATCTCTTCTTCTATCTTTTGAATCTTCGTATCCCTTGATTCAATTTGGGCATTTAGTTCCCTTCTGATATTATTTCCATAACTCATCTCATCTTCTAGTTCTCGTGTGATCTTTTCTACCATGTCACCTTGCATCATTACTTTCAATTTTTCCTGAGAAACATATTTAGAGATAGATTCATTCTCTTGTTGTAGCCATTGATTCTTCTGAACTTCTTCTGACAACTATGCTACTAGATCATCATTTCTAGCTTTCAGATTCTGAACTTCATCTGGCTTTTTATGCTCTTCATAATCACCATCCTTTTGTTTTCCGTTCATTTTATCCATATTTTTTAGTTCTTCACTTTGAGAATCATTCTTCTCTTTTAATTCAGTAGCCACATCAATAAGCCTTCGATTTAATCCTCTTAGTTTATTGACCTCAATCTCTAATACTTTGATCTAGATATCTTTAGATTTGACTTCTTCATCCAATTTCTGGTCTATTTCCTTTTTCATGTTGACAACCACTACTGGTGGCCTCCTTCTAGAAACTTCTTTTTTATCAGTTGTTTCATCATCACTTTGATGTTCAAGTACTTCACTCATTCCTACATCACGATTGAGTGAATCAATCTTTTCCCCTATCAGATTCATCCAGGCCTTCTTTCAGTAAGCTGTTTGAATCTTTTAGTTGAATCACACTTTTCCCATACACACTTCCACACTGAGGAATACCACCTAACTTATGATTCTTCTTTGATGTTATTCCCTTTTCCATGTCACACCAAGATAAGAACAGACTGATTATTTAACCACACAGACCGACTACACCATTTAAGAGAAAACAAATCTTATAACAGCAACCCTCCCCCCTATACCAATTGTTACTTCCAATAGGGGCCTATGTACCCTGAGAGGGGGTGGGGGTGAATCAGGGTGTGAATATTATTTTCTAAAATTCTTCTTACCCCACTGGAACTTGACCTTTTTATTACAAGGGTCACTTTGTTTTATCTTATGTGTTAATGTTGATCACTTCACTTTATCTTTATCTGATGGTGATTCTTTAGATGAAAATCAGGGAAACAACCAGGAAGACACAAAGATTTTTACCTGGTTCACCCTCACTGGGCTACGTCCAAGGAGAATACAATGGCGATGTGCCACTGTACCAAATCCAATAAGGCTCTCTACCAATAATGTTCGGGCTAGATCACTTTTATGCATAGGATCACTGCCTTTATAATGTTTAGGGTCATCTCACTGCTTTCCCAAGGGTCACTCCCTATTTCTCTCTCTCTGGATCACTGCTGGTGGAGAGGATGACATTCTTCCTCTTCTTTTTCTCACTGCTCTGGAAGGAATCCACTCATAGTTTATAAACCTGTAGGTCTCTTGATTTTCATGAATAAATGAATCCTCAACTATTCATAGATGCTTCATTTAAGTTCAAAGTTCATCCATTGATGAATACCCCTTTGCCTCTTAAACAACGGGAAAACTACCTTTGAAATGTAACTTCGCAAATCACCCTACTTCGCGAGGCTCCCATTTTCGCAAAGCTCAAATAAGCCTTCGCAAAACACCTTCTTTATCGAGAAGCACACAATTTCGTGGAGCTCAGACTATCGCAACGCTCATGCCTTCACAATGCTTAGGACGTCGCGGAGCTCAAGTCATCGCAAAGCGACTTCCCTCATGAAGCTCACTGAGCCAACGCAGAGCACACGACTTTTGTGGAGCTAGAATAGCCATCGCGAAGCTCTTTTTTCATGAAACACACTACCTTCGCGAACTTACTTCACGAACCGAGAGAAAAGTAATTTCTCTGAAAATTCTCTCTACTTATCTGGAGGGGGTCGACCAGTATTTATAGGTGATTCCACCGACCCTCAACCCTTCCGCGCGAAGTCAGCGCCACGTCATCTCAAATCGCGAAGCTCTGAAGTTTCCACCGGAATTTCTGTCCAAATCGCGAAGCACCACGGCAATTTTCTGACCGTGGAGCTCGTCGTAATCGCAGAGCATTACCGTCAACATTCCTTCACACCTTCACTGTGAAGCTCCCTTGCAAATCTCTTCACCTCTGCGATGCGCTTCAACTCTGCCATTTGCGAAGCTTTGACGTAATCGTGAAATATCACCGCCATCATTCTTTTGGTCTTCCTGAATTACAAACCATGAATCCTCTCTTTGCGAAATTCATGCCTTTTCCATAATTAATTAGGATCTTCATGGATATCCTATTTTCGCGATGCTCACCAAAATCCAAATTATGGACCCCAAAAATTTGACAAAAACACTTGGAAATGGAGCCACCTTGTACAGCTCTTTTGTACAGCCTCCAGATCTTCCATTCCTTTGTCATGGTTCTTTTTCAACATTTATTGTCAACAAATTCTCTGTAACTCAACAATTCTCCCGGAAAGCCTGCTTTGTCAACAAACACAAGCAACCCCGAAAATGCTGTAATGTTACCTTGAGGGATTTTTTCCCAACAAATCAATTCTCAAAAGACTAATTACTTTAGTAACTTTAGAAGTACTAGATACATTCATAAGGTTTACATTACATGATAAAATAGAAAACCACAACAAAATTGTTTCCATACACAATAATGAGATCCCATATACTATCCCTGCAGGTCAGTCATAATATACGTCCTCACATACTGGAAAAAATAATACATAGAAATAGGTGAGATCGGATGCTCAGTAAGGATAACAATATAGTGGAAACATTCATAAATAATCATAAATATTTAATGCAAGGTATATAACTAAAATAAAATCCTTTTCAACATAAACATCATCATAATATGGAAAATATAAATAAAAAATATTCTATTTACTTACTCACATGGAAATTCTACTAGTTGAATATTAAAATGAAATATCAATATCCACTTTCATGGAGTCACGCATGGAGGAGGACTGGTCCGTGATGGGGAAGGATCTATGGTTATGGCCTTTAGTAGTTACTACGAACTGAGGTGCACTCTTGAAGCAGAGGTTCGGGCACTGCTTATAGGTATTACACTGTATAGATGATTTTTTCTGGATTGCACTAAAATTGAAATGGATTTGGAGGTGCTTGCTCGGGTGATCACAACCAAGGGAGAGGTACCATGGCCTTTGATTTATTTAATCTGTAGATGTATCTTAATGATCCCCAAAGGCTGTGTGGTTCGGCATGTTCCAAGGGAGGGAAACTTTTCTATAGATTATCTGTCGAGAGGAGGTAGAGAAAAGGAACCTTTGTTGGTCTTTTCTCATTTTGGTTCATTACCTCAGGAATTTAATTTGTTTGTACAAGTAGATGTCGTAGGTCTCCATCACATTAGACCACTATGACCTAGTGGTTCCATTTAAGGTGTTTGATTTATTTTAAAATTATAAAAAATCATTTTTAGTCATGCATAATGTCAGACGTTCAAAACCACATAGTCATGGCCTTGTGGAAAGACTACAAATAAGATTTGGTCATGGGCTAGTACCAAGACACTAGTGTTTCTCATGAGACCTACCGAAGCATCGAGAAGCAATAGAGAGCTCCACCCATCACTTACTAAGTCCAATGAATTCCTTATATGAAAAGTTTTAGATATAACATTAAAATTCATATAAAGACTAGCATATAAAATGTCAAAACATTATCCATAAACCATGAATGGTAAAAAAAATAGCACATCCACAGTAAAACATATCAAAAAACCATCAATACAATATGGAAGTTTTGTATCATAATAAATAAACTTCAAATAAACATAAAATCCATCAAAGGATGTTGACATAGATGAAATCAAAACCTTTTTTAGAGAAATATATCTTTTTATTTGGAAATCATTTAAAAGCTATGTAATTATAGAAGAAAACATATATATTTTAAAATATTCTTATAGGATTTTAAGGGAAGTATCAATGATGTTATAATGGTGGAAAATATCTGCACCCACCATATAAGTTAAAAAAAGACATTCTTACCTTAATTTTGTCGAAAATGTTAAAAAGTACCTTGTTTGGAAAATGACGGAAAGATTCCTTTCAAACCATTTTATAAAAAGTAAAACAAGGATATAAATGATTATAACGCATAGTCTAGTAAATATTAAAAAAAAATTGGAATACATTTTTAAGAAACATGGATGTGGATGATAAATAGGTCTCAGTAGATACTTACATGAAAACAACCTCAGATAATAAAGAGGTTATGAAATTAACCCTCACCTTATACTTTTACTTGGTCGAGGGTAGGTTAAACTCCTGTAAAATGGTGAAATAATTGTTATCAATTTATACAAGAATCATATATATTAATATGATATCTTATATTATTTTTTATCATTGATTTGTTAATAATATCTTAGTATTACCGTCGTTTCAGGTGTTAACTGAATCAATTTCTATTCTATTCTTTATTACATAAGTAATGGTTGTTATGGATAGGATGTATCTCATTCATATTCAAACTGATTCAAATTAATTAAAAAAAATTAATCATCTAATTGTAATTAGTCTTGAATGGATACAATGGGGAATAAATCTCATCGCGTTCGTGGAGACCGCAATCCGTACGTACGCACGAGCGACAATATCATTATTTTGATATTTAAATAATATATAATTGGATGTAATATCCTATAAAAAAATATTATGTGATATTCATTATTTACATCAATTAAACATCATTATTACACACATCCAAATAATAATGTATTGAATAACAATTACCCCACGACATGGAGACGGTAAGCCTTACATACGCAAGTATGGTGACATGTCATTCAAAGGATGGATAGAATAATGAATATGGTTGTACCATATTTATAATAACATCACGGTATATATAAGATATTGGAGTTATTATTTTAGAATGGAAACAACAAAGAAATAGGAAGTGGAGGAAGAAAGGAATTTGAAAGAGGTGATGAAATATTTACCTCTTCTTCGGGTTCTTCCTTTTGATTTGATCAAAAGGGCTCCTTAAGTTGGATTTATCACTAATGTAAGTTCTATAGGATGAAGCGAGAACTATTGAGAGGGTATTTGGGAAGGTTTTGGCAGATCGTAATGGATTTTAAGCTGTGAATTAGATAGAAGGGGGATTGCCCTTTTATAAGAGGAGGGCGGGGCACCTTAAGAAAAGCTAGTAATATAATTTTATAATAAAATAATTTTCGGTTTATAATGGATAAAAAGTGGATTATTTGAATTATAAGGTTGTTATGAGTGGAAAACCACTCAACCAATATGTTTTAGACAGGTTTCGGTCACTATATTAACCATATCTTTTAGATTTAACTCTTAGTTAAATAGTTTGACATTTACCATGTCTCTTGGTATTTTTATATTATATGGTTAATATACATACTATATACTTCCAAGAGGACCCCAAATAGTTCATTAATGATACACCAATAATTATATAAGTCTTTTGGTTGAACCGTAGATTTTTGGTAATCGAATATGAATTAATAATATAATAATTTTTTTAAACTCTTTTATGTCAATTTTAACACTATTTGGTATTGTGTATTTTCTAAATTCGTAACAGCATTATTACTTCTAAATAAATTCATATAACAAACCCAAATATTTATTAATAACCTATAAAATTAGTGTAATTCATAAAAGTCTCAAATTACATTTATTTGGATATTTTTAATATTAATTTTTTAATATTTCATTAATTATGTAATTAGTGCATCATCGTTGTGTCATATATATTTTAAATCATTAAATATCTAAAAAATATAAATAAAATACCATTATGTGGGAAATCGTTATAGATTTATAATTATTTTTTATAGTCAAATTTATTTTATGTGTATCCCTATATTAAAAATGGTTTAGTTATTAAACTTTGAATTTAACACTTTTAACTATTCTTCTAATTAAATAATAATACATGTCCTAATCTAATCCAAGTGGACCAAAAATGTTAATATTTTATTCCTATGGTTTTTTGTCGAATTATACTTATCCAATAGAATTAGGATATGTGTTAGGGTAATAATAATATCATTTTTAACTTTAATTACCCTATTTACTTTTAACACTGGAAAATAAAAGTTAAAAGTTACTATAAACAAAAAATTATTTATATCCTTTTGAACCAAATTTTACTCCTTGATATTAACAGTGCCTCTCATATTTTTTAAATTGAACTCACATAAGTGGTAAAATTATGTTTTATGTAAATTATCAAATGCTCCTAGGAGGTGGGTAAAAGTCGGTGAAAAGTTAAATAAAATAATATATATAATATTATTACAAAATGACTCTAATGAATTACATTGAACATATATAGGTATTATGTATATATTATTACCTAAAATAAATTTATATAAAATAAAAAATTATTTAAATAAAATGTTGGTTTTAAACAATGACTCATTGTTTTTCATAATTCATCAAAAATTGAATGTTTTCAGAAGAATACCAAAAATTCACCCAAAGCTAATTTCGATATTCCAAATCCAAAAATTATGTCTATTTTGAATGATAAAATTTATAAAATTTCTAAAATTTCTAAATGTGGGTATAAAAATTATTAACTGTTAATTTGATTGGTTGTTGTGTGTTAGAACTCAAAGTTGCGTTCAAGACACGCTACTATATTATTCAAAGAGAAGCGTACTGTTTAAGCTTGGGGTGTTATAAACTCCCCATACCATCTTGGTAGTCATGGTTCACTACCATGGCCATCTTAGTATTCTAGTTTCATTAACAAGACTATTTTTGGTTTATCAAATTAGATATAAATTTTTACCTAATGCATTGGAGGGAGATATTGGTCTCACATGTATCATAATGAAATCATTCTTACATTTTCCACAAGATCATAAATAATCATATCATATCCTGTGAAATTAAAAGGAAATGATAAACATGTAATCATATCAAAACATATAGAAATTGACAGGTTTCATAATCGTTTTATCATAAACATAACCTGTAAAAACAAGTGGGATTCAAATACATATAACTCATCAATGTGAAACATTTTCCATAAATATCATGACATCAAAAAATAATCAATTAAGAGAAATAATATTATTTGAATAATTGAATAAATACCCCATAAATAAATGAGTAACACTAATGGATGTTATCTTTGATGTGAATTAATTTTGAATGATCTTATAAAAACATTTTTTCAGTAAAATATACTTTCTTCTTTGAATGAATTCTTTTTATGTCATAAATAATTTTAAAAAAAAATCAATGTAAATATATATGAAAACATATAAAGTAATATTTTAAAATAATAAAAAATTAAAATCCAATTCTCTTGAGAATTATCTTCAATGATCTTTTGAATAAATTTTTTATAAAAATTTTTGAAAACATGGTTTTTGAATAAAATATATTTCTGACTGAAGAGATAGATTTTCATATTTTACTTGAAAATATTATCTTATGTACCAAATAGTTCATTAGATGGTAATAAAACATGAGGATATCTAGAATAAATATTATATAAGGAATCTCATTAATTTGTTTGAGCTATGGGTCATAATATTTCATCAACGTTACATAGTCATTAAATATTTTGAAAAGCAATGAGAGTTTTCCAAAAAAAACTCTTACCACTTGGTTACTTAGGTCCATAAGAATACTTGAGTCTCATAAAAGTAAAATTGAGACAAAATTTTTTTTTACATATTTGGTATCATTTGAAACATAAACCCCATTATCAAAATTTCATAAAATGGATATGTTAACATCAATATATTTATGAACAAGATATATATAATACAATCATGGGATGCACATACTACACACAGAAGGAAATATTGGATAACAATGTGTGCATCTGATGAAAATAAAATGTGAGGAGATATCCCCTTACCTTGTATCTTGACTCTCGTCGTACTCCTTAAAACCACATGTATAATAACTAGAAATTTATCATAAATATATTATAGTACCATATAATTATATATAATACTGCATATATTCCCATTATGACCATATATTACCCATTTTGTAGTTAACCTTTATTATGGTTTCACATCGGTAAATATTCTCATTGTTCTCCTCATATGTCTTATATTCTTATAAATTTTCTCCTTATAAGAATATCACGATTAAAGAATTTTAAACCTGATATAAATATCTTTTATATTCAGTATATTTATATTATAATAATATATAGGATATATAATTACAAAATGGAATACATTATTCATGGGGATGGTAAGTCATATGTACGCATGAAAATTGTTTCCATTTTTGTTGTTGGATTGAAAGTAATTATGTAAATGGAATTTATATATTTCATAATTTCAGTAGAATTATTATTTCACATATATCATATATCTTCACTAAACCCATTTTTAATGAATTCCATGTTGTTTGGGAACGAATAACATCGCTTTGAGGGGGTGGTAGTCCACACTTCCTCAAAAAAGATTATCGTATTTAACAAAAATTGGAAATTAAAAGGTATGCATCATAAAAATGAAAAAATAAGTTTAAATATATAATAAACATAATATATAACATGTATAAAAACAGTTTCCATCATACTGGCCACCATGAGAGGCAGTAAGGTAAATCGGATAATAATTGTTTTGTGAGGAAGTAGTTCACCATACACATAAAGAGTATGTTCGTTATCCAATAAATAGAGGTTTTTATAATTTTAGTTTGAATAATTTGAATAAAATTATCCATGTATATTTATGTTTATTTTATTTTGATACTATACTTTAAAAATGTAATTGTAATGGTGGAGTAAGAAAATAAAATAAAGGACATGAGAGAAGACATTATCTATTGATTGGGTAACTCTATTGGGTTTCTGCCAAAAGGATTCCTTGGATTGCCTTAAAGATAATGGATAGATTCTAGTGTAAAGAGAGGTATGTTTTTAAGTTAACTTTAATATTATTTTATGAATGTAGTAGGTTTTAGATGTCTCAGAATGCGAGAGAGGTTGTGTCTTTTTATATAGAAGGAAAAGGACTCACATGGAATTTTTATAAACAAATTAGGTGTACACATGTTATTAACTAAAAACACATAAATTCCAAAACAATCAATAATATAAACTTTATTTTATAACTATGGACTGGAAATGGGTGTTGGATAATTGGATAGGTTATTTGGGTCCTTAATTTCAAGGAGTATTCCCTAATTAAGCATAACACGGCATTAATCGATGTGATTAATTTTAATCATTTTTACTAATATTTTATTAGAAACACTATTTGGTATTATTATAATCTTAATATTATACTTAATAGAATTTCATATTTTTTTTTTCAAATTTCAATTCATAGATCTGGAAAAATTAAGATTAATGCTAATCCCCCAAACAGAATAAAATTATTGGGTTTTAATATAGAAAAATGTCCAAAACATTGTTAAGATTTTATATTCAATTTAAAATTGAAATTGATTATAGTGAATTAAATTTTATTAATAGATGAAATATTTTTTTAAATTGAACATAAAAATATTATAGTATCATTTATCATTAATAATAAATTAAACAGAATGTTATTTTTTAACTAAAAAGTAGTATTTTTCACAATTCCTCTACAAATTATGTTTCATAGAAAAAATCACCGTAAGCTACAATAAAAATTATTAATTAAAAAAATGAAATTTATTTTATCAAATTAAACTTCTAGATGTGGCTAAAATTAATATTATTATTAAAATTAGTATATTTGAGAAAAAATTATTTTAGAACATAAAAAGGAATTACCAAAAATCATATATTTCATTATCAATATGTATTATTAATATAAAAAAATTTCAAATAGTATTTTAAAATTAGTTATTGTTTTTTATATTACTATGTTTTATTTATAGGTTATAATTATCTAATTTAAATTATTATATCATTAAAATTATGTTTCTTAGAAACTATTTGTTGTGTGTGATGTATGCTAAGTCGAAGTTGCATGTATCATACTATAAGTCAGTGTCACATGTCATGTACACCAAGTCAGTGTTGTGTGTAACATATTCAAATTTGGTGTCAAGGAATTTTTTATTTAATAAACTTCTTGACATAAATTAAAATTTATTTTATTTTGAAAAATGGTCCATAAAAACATATGGAGTTACATTCTACCCCTCTAAAAATTATTTTCACCCTCAAAAGTAATTATTTGGGTAATAAAAATGTGGATAATTCTTCCTCATAATATCCTGATGTTCCCACATAATTTCTTCTAACTTTTAATTTCATAGTAATATTTTATCTAGTAAGTGGTCTTGTTACATAGAATAATTGTTGATTTGTCTAGAATTTAAATAGGTTGTTCTTCATAAGAGATATCCTTATCCAGTAGTATGAACATTTAGTTCACTATATGTGTAGAGTTGGGTATGTAATTTCTCAAGATAGATACATGGAACACAAAATGGACATAAGAGAGAATGAGAGGAGTCTCCAAGGGAGAGGCTACCATCCTGATATGATCAGTAATCTCAATGATACTAATATATCTAGATATTAGTTTCAATTTCTTCCCAAATATCATAACATTCTTCTAGGGTCAGATTCATAGAAACACCTTTTCCCTAGCTTTAAATTTTAGAGCACACTGAAAGTTATCAAAATAAATTTTCTACTAACTTTGTGCTACCTTTATATGTTTCTAAATGTTTCTAACCATCTAGATCATTTATTCAGCAATCTTAGTTCCAAATAGATTTCTTTCTCCAACCCCATCCCAGCACATTGGAGCTCTATATTTCTTCCCATAGAGGGAATGTTATGGTGAAATCTGAATTCTTGAGTGGAGGCTATTATTGTATAAAAAATCAACTAGATGAATATTTTTACCCCAAACACCATTGAGATCCATATAAATGGATCTCAACATATCCTCTAGGGTTTGAATTATTCATTTAGACTGACTATCTATCTGAGGATGATAAGAAGTGATGAAACTAAATTTTGTATCTTGTGATTGCTAAAGACATCACAATATCTTTGAGGAAAACCTTGGATCCTGATCTCATACAACTGAATGTTGTACTCCATGCTGCCTTACCACTTCCTTATTGAATATCCTGGAAAGCTTATCTAGAGAGAAGTCTTATTTTATAGTGAAGAAGTGTGGTGTATTTTTATGGTGATCGACTACCAACCATATAGAATTAATCCCAATAGAGGTTTTGGGTAGTCCAACCAAAAAACAATAGTGATTTTCAACAATTTCAATTCTGGTATGGGAAATGGATGCAACATTCCCTATAAAATTTGTCTTCCATCCTTATCTTGTTGGCATACCAAGCACCAAGATACAAACACTATGATATCTATCTCTTCATGCCATCCAACAATATGTATTATTTCAAGTCACTATACATATTCATTATTCTATGATGAATAGATAATTAAGAACTATGATCTTCCCCTAAAAAATCCTTCTTCAAATTTGGGATGGAAGGAAAACATACACAGTTCTTGAATCTTATCATTCCATCTTGATCATGGTTAAACCCGGGAACATTTGGGACATTCTTTTTCATCTATTCATATGCCTTCAGTTCCTCTTTAATTTTCACATGGGTAAAAGGTTAAACATTCATATGTGAAAGATATTATTTTTCAATTACTTTGGGATTTCTAGACCCATCCATTTTAAATCCATAAATATTAGATCTTTTGTGATCATCGTCATGGATAAGAAAGAATGATCCTTCTGACACAAATCATTAACCATCTTGTTCATTTTCCTAGGGTGGTAATGTATTGACTGGTCATATTCCTTTATGAAATCTAACCATATTCTCTAGTTCATGTTGAACTCTTTATATGTGCATATATATTTTATACATCTATGATTGGTATATATATCTCATTTTTCTCCATATATATATAGCCTCCATATCTTTAAACCCAAAATTACCACTATTGACTCCAAATCATGAGTTGGGTAATTATGGTCCTGAATATTCAATTGGAATGAGTCATATTATATATCCATGTTATACTTCATAAGAACACATCCCAATCTCTTCTTGGATGCATAACTATAGATTACAAACCCTTATCCACTACAGGGTAATGTATGCATAGGTGCAATGGAAAATATTCTCTTGGAAAAGTATTGAGGTATTTAAAGTGGATTTAAAAAGTTAGTAATATGCGGTATAAGATGCTTCACCTGGATTGTAATATTGTCCAACTCTTGATAATTAGTACAATGTCACATTGATCCATATTTCTTTTTCATAATAAGAACAACTGCAACCAATGGTAACACACTTCGATGAATGAATTCTTTATCAATGTTTTCATGGAGTTTCTTCATCAATTCCCCCTGCTCAATTTGGTCCATTTAATAAAGAGTCTTTTAAATTAGTGTGTAACTAGGTATAAATTCTATTGATAACTGAACTTTAAATTTTAGTGAAATACTATGAAACTATTCTGGAAAGACATTCACAAAATCTTAAACAACAGGAATGTCATCGATATATATCTTCTCCCCAACCATTTGAGGAAAAAAACTCTATTTAAAGGGAATTAAGACCCATAAACTGGATGTAATCTTCATAGGAAGTTCATAATTATCATTACATGGATCGATGATCATAGGAGGGATTGCAATATCAAAAGTAATTTCCCTTCATTGATAATATATGTGGGATTTACAAAGAGAAATTAAATCCATGCCTATGATGAAATAAAATTCAACCAAATGATGAATGAAACGATTTGCGGTAAGTACATACCCATAAACATCAACTAGAGAGGAATCATTGTCTTGAGATGAAATCATTATATCATTAAGGGGTTGTAATACAAATCACTAATCGAATGTTTTTGGTTGAATCTAAAAAACCATAGAATATTCATTAGATATTAAAGAGTGGGTAGCTCTATAATCAAATATGATAGTACTAATTTTAGAGTGGAAGATAAGCGTACCTTTCATCACGTAGTTGTCTCACACCTCAATAAGAATAGAGATTGCAAGAGATTTTCCATTGTCCCTCTACATAAGAGGATAATGATGTCAATCATAATAATCTACCCTTGGGTTTGGTAAATGACTTTCATAATTCTCATTCCCCTTACAATTGTAGTATTGACTCATGGGAGTTTCATTCTATTCAGCCTTTTCTAGATAATCATTTTGATCTAACATCTTCACATCACATTGGTAATCAAATTCCAAATAGCCATCCATTCCACACTTAAAATATTCATTGGACTCCTTAAGGCAATTTCCTCCAAGATTCTTCCAACATATAAAGCATGGAGGATTGTTCCTAATCTTTTCACCAGGGTTTTTAAATTTTACCTTTAAACACAATCTTTCTCTTCTTGAAAAATCCATGAGATTGATATATGACTCCAACCTCTATTTAAACCATTATTTTACAACCCACAATCTCTTCATAGATACTAATCTCTCTTATGTACGACTCCCTTATAAGACTTGGAATTAAGACACTAAATAAATGATCAACTTTATATCATGGTAGGATGAAAATTTCGGAACCGTAGGTCACAAATCCCTTGAAATTAGCCTTGTAAGTACAAATAGATTCATCATCCATCATCTTCATCTCACGGAACGCATTCACCATATTTGTATGAAGTGCTTCGGGAAGGTACTTATTGAAAATTATGTTATTTAACTCCTCCCAATCCTGGTATTCAATCTCATCTTACTTCCTCATATTCCTAATTATTATCCACCATTGAACTTCTTCAACTTCTAATAAATAAACACCCAGATTGAATTTCACTTTCTCGGAACATTAAAGAATAGAGACTATATTTTCAGTGGTACTTATCCATTTTTATTCAAAAAGTGGATCAGAAGTCCCTATGATAGTAGGTGGGAATTTACTCATGAAATAATAAATAGAATTTTGTTCACACCTTTACTCATTTGGAATTCCACCATGATTCATAGCTTGGGAAAGGTGTGTAAGTATAGTAAGATGATTATTCATTATAGCTCCCATATCGTTAGGTGTATTAGGAGGACAGTCATTGCATTGTCCATATCAATCACCATTAATGTTATTCCTTTGGGTTCCATCCATTTACTAAAACCAAAACCATAGATTAATAAATAGTTATCATAATGAAGATCCACATAATCATGAAAAATCACCTATGTAATGTATAACTTATGACACCTTCCAAAATATATGACAGATTAGGTGGATACAAGATTATTAATAGCTAAATTATATTAAAAAACTTCATAATGGTTCATGAAGAGTATTTTAATTACATAAGCATATCCCCTTAAGTGTTTCAAACCAAGTGTGTAGCAATTCCCATTGTCATGTACTTGATAACCCCAAGTTAGGCCCAAAACATTTTATTGATGTTGTTAAAGATAGGTATATCAGTTCCAGAGCCATGTTGAGTAGTAGAATCAAAATAGGTTTTAATTTCATGGAAACCACTCACTCCAACCTTCTCCAAAATTCAATAAAAGTTTCTTAAACATTGACTCATCCTTATACTTATCCTTAATCATTTCCATATGGTTCTCACTATGATTTTATCATTCTAATTTCCAAATGTCAAAAAAAATTTCATCTGATACTAACTATAAGAACCTTTCCTTGACATAAATTATAATTATATAACTTTTGTAGAATATATAAAGAATTACACAAACAGATCCTTGAAGACCATACCAGTATAGTGCCTTTGGAAACATGAAAACATAAACATAGGTACATATACGAGTTACATTATCTCCAACAACGTTCTTCATAAATTTAACTCTTCTTAATCACATCAAACCTAATACATATCATCATAACATGGGGAGGGGAACATAAAAAGGGTGAGATCAAATGACCAGTAAGGTTAAACAAGGGAGATAAGTAAGCATAATCATGATCATAAGTGTATGAAAACACAATCAGGGAAAGAGAAGATCATACTCTACATATCAAAAGTAATATACATGAATCATGAAATAAAGATTTGTAGTTTGTAGGACATGAATAATAATGAAATAAAGACCATGTTATTTGATAGGATAAATTCAGAATCAAACATGGAATTGTGGTAGTCACACAAACATATAATGTCATTTCCATGTTAGCTAAGTCATCACTCCCATTACCATCGTTGTTGTACAAGTTCACTCCCCATACCATCTTAGTATTCATGGTTCACTCCCATAGACATATTTTTAGAATTTGTTCACTCCTCATTCCATCTTGGTATTTTTGGTTCACTCCCAATCCCAATTTAGTAGTCAAGGATCATTCCCCAAACTATCTTTGTCTATCGCATGACATATAAATCTTTACCCAATGCATTGTATGAAGATATAGGTCCCACCAATCACATAATGAAATAATAAATACATGTTCCACAAGATAATAAATAATCATATCATAACCCATGAATTAAAATGGGTATTATAAACACGTAATCATATCCTAATCTAGGGAAAGTGAATATTATTATAATAATTTCATATTAAATAAAACAAATGAAAAGAAGGGGTTTTATAATCAAATAACCTGTGAATGTGAAATTGGTTTAATAAAAATCCTACCATTAAATCATAATCCATTCAGAGAAAGAATATGAAAAGAAACGTTGAATAAATTCCCATAATGGAATTAGTAACACCAATGAATGTTATCATAGAAGGGAAATAATTTTGGAATATATTTTAAAAACATTTCTTGAGGAAAATACCCTTTATTCTTTGTAAGAATGTTTTTTATAACATAAAAACTTTTGAAAACCTTAATATTTGAGAATAACTTTAAAAACATATAAATTATGATTTTAAAAAATGAAATATTTTAATAATAATTTTTCCTTGAGAATTCTCTTGAAGAATATTTTGAAAAACTTTTTTGAATTTTTTTTTCAGAAACATGGTTTTTGAATACAATAGATTTCCAACCAAAAAGAGAGACTATCACATTTTCCATAAAAAATTACCTTATGTGAAAAATAGTGGGAAAATGGTACTAACACATGAGGATATATGGAATAAACAAAGGATAAGGAAACTATGAAGAGTTCTTGACATATGGGACCAAATAGTTCATCAAATATAAATAATCATTAACAATCTAAAAAACTGATGAGATTTTTTAAATAAACACTAACCATTTGGTAAATCGGGACCAAACACATCATGTAGTAAAATAAAATTACATGAAACATAAAATATCATTAATATAAAAAGATTCGTGATATAACATGGAATTATATACACCTCTAAAAAGATTTTTTGAGCATAATAATACTTGAGTCTCAATGAATGTAATTTGAGACAAATTTGTTTTTACCCATTTAGAAAATTTTGAGTCTTAACCACCATAAAATAATGTTTGAAAAATAAATTTGTTAATAACCATATATTAATGTAAAATATATATATAAAAAATCATCATTTTCACATACCCCACACAAAATTAATGTGTGGTAAACAAAGTTTGTATCTCACAAAAATAATAATCTAAAAGAGATCCCCTTACCTTGTATTTTGACTCTCGTTGTACATGTTCAAAAAACCTATATGATAAACATAAATCATTAACACTTCATTTTTAAAACCATATAATTATATATACAATACAATACGTTCAGATTATGTCTCTATATTACCCACTTGATAATGATCCTATGTTAATGTTTCACTTCGGGTAATATTCGCTTTGTTCTTCACTTATGTGTTAATTTGTTATATAATCGGTCCTTATAATTATATAATGATTCAAAAATTTTTAAAATTATATAAATAAAATGTATATACATTATAAAAATAATATAATATTATATATAACATATATAAATGAAATGGAATACATCGTTCATAGAGACTCTAGGTTGTACGTATGCATGAGCATAGTTTCTATTTTTATTATCATATTGAAAGAATATATGTAAATGATATATATATATATATGAAAATATATAATTGTTTTAGTTAAAATTTTATCTAATATATATCATATAATTTCACCAAACCCATCATTAATACATTACATGTGGTGTGTGAATGAAACACATCGCATTGAGGGTGTGATAGTCTACACTTTCTCAAACGTGATTATCGTGTTAACACCAAATGAAATGTAAAAGGTATGTGTTGTAAACATAAATAATTACGTTTCAAACCATAATAAAAATCGTATATAAAATATATAAATAGTTTGTCCATCATAATGGCAACCATGATAGGAAGTAATGGAAATTGAACAATCATCATTTAGTGAGGCGGAAGTTCGCAGTACACATAAAAATTATGTTCATTATCCATTAGATGGAGGTGTGTGTAAGTGTATATTTAGTTATTATAATACCAAAATTCTATTATATATAGGAAAAAAATTAAATATAAAATAATGAAAATGGAAATGTGTAGGGGGTGGAGAAATAAAATAAAAAAAGGACTCGAGATAAGACGTTGCCTCTTGATAGGGAACTCTTTCTAGTTTAAGTCAAAAGGATTCCTTGAATTTAATTATAGAATTGGGAAGGATTAAAGGAGGGAAATGTGGTTGTTGTAATGTTATTGTGAATATATTAGCCAAACATTAGAGGTTATTGTGGTTTGAGGAAATGGGAGAGGTGGTGGATTTTTATAAGGAAAAGGACTCAGTTAAAATATTTAGAAACAAGTTAGGTTTACACATGTTATTACCTCATCAAAGTAATACTTGACCAAATAAAACTCAATAATAGAAGTTGTATGGACAAAATATAAACCTAAAATGTGTTTTTAGAAATTGTGTATGTAATTTGGGCCCTTAATTATATGGTTTAAACCTTAATTAAGCTTAATTTGGCCTTAATCACTTTTATTAATCATTTTGTTCAAAAAATTTACATATTATTATTATAATATATATATTATATTTATTAAAATTATATATGTTGGTTTTTCAAAATAAAAAACACAGAAGTGGGAAATTTAAGAATAATGCTCATCCCGTAGACTGGACGAAATAATAGGGTTTTGAAGTAAAAAATGATGAAACGTTTAGTTTGATTTTATAATAAATTTCCAAGTGAAATTGATTATAGTGAAATAATTTTTTTAATTGATGTAATATTTATATATTTTGAACTTAAACCCAATTTATAATATATTTTAACATTAATAATTTATTATAAAATGCATTTTCTAACTAAAATGCTATATTGTTTCACTTTTCATCAAAAAATGATGTTTCTAAAAAAATTCCCAAAAAATCACCCAAAGATAATTTTAATGTTAAGAATTGAAAAAATAATTTAATTTTATAAAATTAAATTTATAAATTTTATTAAAATTAATTTTATTATTAAAAGTGGTTTATTCGTGAAAATGGTATTTTAAAACATAAAAGGACTTTAACAATAATATGTATTTCATTATCAATATGCTTTATTTATATAAAAAAATTAGAAAAATATTTGAAAAGTAGTTTTTAATATTCATTTTACTTTTCATAGCAACTATGTTATAATTATCTAATTTATATAATTGTATCATTATAATGATGTTTCATTGAAACTTTCTGTTTCTTGTGATGTATGCTAAGTCAGTGTTGTATGTATTGTACGCCATGTAGGTGTTGCGTGTAATGTACCAAAGGTTTGTGTTTCATGTAACATATACCAAATTTGGTGCACTGTGAAAGTAAATTTTTACTTAATTCATTGTCACACCAAAATGAATATTTAATTTTTTTCAAAAAACATTCCATAAAAACTCTAGGTGTTGCACGATTCATCACTAAAAATAAAGGATATAATGGTATTTAATCGATATCCATTGAATTTTAATGAATTAGGAAACAAAAAGAACCACATGGAAATTTTTATGTAACTGGATGAAAACTCCACATGGATGATTCCACATAGCCAAAATCCCCATGCAGCCAAAATCTCCATGTAATCATTTTTACATAACAGAATCAGTTATGTAGATGATATTCATGTAGCTAATTCACATTTACAATGTGAAACAGAGCCAATTAAAGAAACCAATTCAACCATATTGGTGATTGACATAGTATATCCAACCACTTAAGTTATTCACATAGTCAATCTATTCACACAATCAATCCACATGCCCGATTAGACACATAGCAGATTGACATAGTCAATCATCCTCATAGAAGATTCACATAGCCAATCTTTCCACGTAGATGATTCATGTAGTAGAATACTCACATATCTAATAACTCAGAAAGACGATCCAGGTATCTGATCACTTGTGTGGTTGAATTAAACAACATGCCTGAGGCCACACACAAATTATTCAACCACATAAATGAATAATCAACGTTTCTAATTTGAATTGTTGTGAAATACTTAGTCATGATGTGAAAACCTCACACATCATTAAGTATCTCTAATCATTTTTTCATAGTATCCAAAAACATCCAAACCTTCTCTTGGACTCCTCCAAGTACTATGGTCTTCAAAAACATGCAGAGGGCCTAACTAGATGGACCTGGTCCCTTACAGAGTAAATGGTTTCCAGAATTTGAATAAACATGATGATATTTGGTAATATGGCTTTATTATATTTTAGGTCCTAAAGTCTTGTTCAATGTAAATAATTTTTTGGTTATTATAGAATAACTTTTAGGTGTTATAGTCATTTATTTTTCTTTAATAATCATTATTCATCTAACACTTATTGGATTCCATTTTTACCGTTTACATAATTCAAATTTCAAAAGTAATTTCCTTTAATTTTATCCAAAACATTATCTATCATCCTCAGACCCCAAACTACCTATATGTATTAGTTTTATCAACTAATCCCAATCCAAATATCCTCTCTTAAATTCCACCCTCACATTTTTTATACATTTTATATATTAATGAGTACTAAAACAGACACTTAAAATCAATACATTGTGGGATGTATAAATTCAATCAATGTATATAACTAGTTATTCTTCTTCTCTTTTATTTATATTCTGTTATCAACTCATATTAAATGCCATATAATACAGAAATTATGTATTAGTAACATGAATAAGAGTATTTAAAAGTGATATTATAGTTTTTTATTTTCATACTCAAATTTTTTATTTATTTTCTTAAAAAAACTCTTGTTAGGGTTAATTTTACCACCTGTATGAATAACGTTATAATATTTTATTATTAATTTTTATGGTGTTTTTTACAATAATATAAGGATTAAATGATTAATTTTTATAATGTTTTAAATTATGTTTTGGTAAACATATATACATACACTAATTAATATGAATGATCATTTTCATTGATTAAAAATTAATAGTAATGGAATAATCCTAAACGTTACCATTAAACCTTCTCTAAAACATCAATGAAATATTCATTGAACTCGTAATCATTATAAAAAAAATTTTATCATATTTATGGCCTTTTAGGGTTAATTTTTTCATAAGAAAGGTTTGATTATTGAATTCTTCATACTAATGTATGATTGGATCAAACGTAATATGTAAGGGTAGTAATTACAAAAATTCCACCTTAAAATATTACCAATTATTAAAGGTGTTGATAGGAACCTTATAAGAGTTTCATAGGTGATATTTGAGTTTATATCCATATATAGGGCCACCATTATATGGTGGTCGGTGATTTACTATTTTTTTTTGTGTTTTGGTGTTTAGACATGGGGAAGGTTGTTTTGTATGATATTATTTGGCACATGGGTGTTTAGAGTTGGTAATTTGGTGTTGGATCACATAATATGAAATGAAACATTTGATGTATCTTTGTGAAGGTAATTTTACATGGACGTATGCCTATGGGAAATTGGAAAAAATCCACAGACATTGTGGAGGGAATTGTTTCATGACTTGTTGGGTGTGTTATCCCATGGGAACTAGGGTGGCAAATATTACATGTTGATGGGAATAGTGTTTAGTGAAAAATGGTGCTCCTGTTTCATATAGGGGATGTGTAACAATGATATAGGTCTGACCATGATGAATTCTTAGATGTGGATGTCTATAAAATTTATTGATATTCTCTACTCTATAGACAGGACCACATTGAATGTATAGGGATCTAAAATGATATCAACAAGGATGCAGTGAAAAGTATATTGTTGGTAAATGTGGTTAAATGGGTTTTTCTAATTTCAAGAGATTTATGGGGATATAGTAATTTCAAATGCTCATAAATCATATCTCCTTTGATAGATAAACACCACAGTCATAGTGACTGTAACGTCAATATAGTAGATTGTATTTGATCCTTCTCTATAATAGGTTCTATGGTTCCCCTTGGATGGGTTTTTATTCTATTACTTAAAATACTGCATGACTCTCAGTCCCCTCATGACTCTCCAATCACTTCTACTTAGGAAGAATAACACATTTGATTGATTAGATCAAATTCACTTTGATTAAGGTACCATATTTTCTTATTCTCCACATTATACACGAATTAATTCTTTCCAATCAATCATATGTCAAGGTTTCTCTACATTTTACTGATTTTAAAACACAAACTAATGGTGGTTCAATATAGTTAGGTTATATAATGGATACGTATTACCCTGGTCAAGGGTAATCCTTATTATTATATTCATGCTCAGTGAATATGGAGCATCTAATTGATGTATGGGATTTTTTACTTATCCTTATATATTATTTATCGATGAGAATGTATACTTCTCTATCACCATTAGAAGATGATAAAATTGATTTAAATGATGTTAATAAGTATAATCATGACTAAATTGGAAAGAATGTTATCGTCCAATCTTTTAATTCTATATTGATAATGCTTCTTGATATTTTGTAGATAATGCGCTATATTTTTGTGTGATTATTATTTTATCATAGCATCATATCTATTCTAGAATTTTATTAAAAGGTAGTTGTTTTAAAATATTATATGAATAAAAAATGTAGAATGTGTATGAAATTACCACACATCCTTTAAAATCATTAAATATAAATTTATTACAATAACTATTTTTATGGTTTATGCTAAGCTTTTCTTGGATAGTGATGTAGAATTTCAGGTTTCTATAAGATAATAATAAATAATTAGGTAATTCAATACTGGAATAAGTTTTTTAATTATAAAAACCTTATATTTTAAAATAAGATCATTATGTTCAACAACGTATTCAACACACAACACCAAATAAGGATAACTCATGAAATATATAACCATTCAAACATTACCATTAATTTGGGATGTACGAATAGTAATAAATAGTTTATGATATACATATATATGTCCAAAACAGTATAAACTATTGATAATTTTGTAGTATTTAATAAATCAATTTTTAGTAATGTAATTGAAATCTTCAAATGAGCTTATCTCCAAACTCCACCTTTTTCGCCAATATGGTCGTCTGATGCCACTCATTCACTGACCCATCCAACAATGTTTACCCCTCTTGGGAAGATAATGAATGAAGGAAGGTGGTCATAGCCCATGTCCCCCCACTATTAGGTCCTGATATTGGGAATAACACAGATGTTGTGACAAATATTCCTTTGGGAGGCATTACCCTCAAATAGAACAATAAACTGAGAGTGATAAGATAGTTAAACAAATATACACGTACTCATACTTGTTTATAAATAAATCACATGTAAAAACATGAAATTCTATATTGTATCATAAAAACTGAAATCAAAACAAGTTGTACTAAAATGGTAAGGATGATAGTGACCACGAACCCTAAGATTCTTCTACAAAACCATGCACTATAAATATCAATCCTAATCTCCATCATATTTTGGAAGAACTAAAAAATAGTTTTTATATATTTATTGTGACAATAAGAGTATACTTAATAGGATCCTCCTCAGAGCCTCTCATAAAAAAGGCAATTGAATCATCCTAAAGCATAGTAAGCAACAATGAAACTAACTCATCACCAAAATATGTATACTATGTGGCCAACCTCACCAGGGATAACACTCACCAAGTATCACATATAATAGAGAATATAATATAATAATGAGAAATCAAGGGTACCCTTCTCTTGCTTTCCTAATTGTTTGATTCTTTTCCCCAATGCTACACGTCATGGTCGATCACTCTCTAAAATAATCTAGCACGAAGAAACCCAGGCAAGGCATCACAAATTGCACATTGGGCAACACATCATCACATCATCCCATATCACATCATGATATATAGTAAGCATGTAGTTTCTTGGACCCACCACAAATCATATGAAATGTATCAAACATTTGGTTTTATACATCATGTGATTACTGGTCATACACTAAGTATGTATCACAATCCATCACAACCTATATACGAAATAACTTTAGTAATTATTTATATTATATTTTGAGGATACATGTGTCTGAAAACCCCAATAAATTATAACACTCTATACACCTATATGAGGAAACTAAGTTCCATTCATTACAAAATATAATACTACTTAGAGAAGAGAGATGGTCTAGAGGGGTTTTATCCATCCATCGTCTTACCATGATGTTGGGGAAAACACATTACCATATTCCTCTATGTATCAGTTCACCAAACCCAAATAGGTTAGGTAGAATATTAAATCATATAATATACATGATATAATATAGCTCACAACCACACTATGGGAACAACCTTGTTATAATACCAACTACAGTTATCATCTCTTGAACACTTGGTTGCCACAGTTGTCGAATAGATACCCTATTAGCACACAAAAAATTAAATATCTAAATTAATTAATAATTTTACTTATAAAATTTCGTTTTGTTGAATAATTAAATTTTCCATCAAATTATCCATTAACATTAGTTCAATACACATTCAGTAAAAATAGATGTGAAATCATTCCCCCATTTCATAATCCAAACTAATTACGTGGTTTTTGATGATTAAAATATTTTAGGAATTTACATTCCATTATTTCCAACCACATGAGTTGACAAATTTTTATTCATTATTATCATCATTCCATAATCCATGTATTGTAATAAAACCATTATAAGCTACCACCATGAGTAAACCTGAAACAATGTACATCCAACTGCCTCATGTAGTGGGGAATGAAATGGAGAAAAATAAGAAACCCATCCATCTACCCTTAAAAAACTAATTTCAAGAAAGAATCTGTCTTTATAACATCAATGGGTAAGCCTAGTTTCAACCCATTACATTAAATTAGATTCCATCCTTGAATCCCATTTGAAAATATGGATGTGTCTTACAAGCACACACATCGACAATAACTACATCATCCTATCCTCCCAATCAATATCACATCAAACATCCCATGACCATCCATTCTAGGCTCATATCACTTTTGGGCCTCCTCCCCATATCGAATCCCATTGTGAATATCATATTTGGAGAACCTCATTAAAGAATAAGGAATGAAAAATATCATATCCAACATGGAAATATAGTCTCTAAAAGAAGGCATCAAACCTTCACCTATAAATGAGCATTCACAGCTCCAAACTCAAGGCACTCGACCTTCTCATGAATATGTGAAACATGGAACCTAACTATAACCTTTATCACATATCCCATTATTATTTCATCTTGAATTTACAAATTATTTATTTCCAAGTTGTAACATCAAAAATCCTAAGGCATTAAGATATAACAAGCTACTAAATTAATTATATGATCAATTTAAACATGTTTTTCAAAATAATTTATAATTTAATGAAACATGTTAAAATACAATTTATTAACATTCTTTTAGATCTTTTCATCAGGAATAATTTACATGCTTCAAATTATTTATCAAATTTCATCAATAAATATAGTTTTATATTCAATTAAACATGAAATCACAATCAATTTAAGGATAATAAAAATAAAATAAACAAAACATCATTAAACATGGCTCTTTATTCTCTTTCCAATGTATTATAGATTATTTCTTTAATTTTTAATCTAAAATTTTCCAAAAATAAAATCATGTTAAAATGATAATAAAATAATGATAAAATATCATAGCATAAGTCAAAAAATATCTAGAAAATATAGGGGAAATTCATAAACATGGTAGAAATGAAAAAAAAAACATCAGATTATAAGCCAATTAATTATTAATTTAGTTAAATATTTATTAGGCTATTATGACTATCAGCCAACGGTCGAAACCATTCTATCTTTGTAGTTTAACATAAATATATTAATGAAGAAATGAATCCACTAAAAAGATGTCGAATCTTAATTTGGATTTCTGAAAAAAAATGTGGAAACACACAAAATTGGATCACCTATGGAGAACTAGATTAACCAGAATAATGGTTCCATGAATCATAGGGGAGGGTTATGGAATTTTAGATCTCTACAGAAGGAAACTAGTAAGGAAGGAAATGAGTAGCCTTTTTTGGGTAAACATATATTATAATGTCCAATTTTTATATTTAACAACAATTACTTCCAACCATTTTATATCTAATTAAATTCAACATGAAAGGATACATTTACGGACCGATTAGTCACTTAAAAAAAGGGATATAATTTTATTACATGGATAGCCTTTGAATGACCATGGCTTAATCCACCGAATGACCCTCATAGTCATTTTTGTGTAAGTTGTTAAAAATTCCAAATGGATGATTATACACTACCAAAATCCCCCCTGTATCCAAAATCTCCATGAAATCATTTTCACATAGCAGGCTCAACTATGTAGTTGATTCATCCATGTAGCCTGTTCACTTATCTGATCTAGATATGTAAGTAATTCACCAAGTCAATTTATCAACATATATGATTCAATGTGTAGATATAACCACATAGATGATTCATGTAGTCAATCTACCCAAATATTCAATTCACGTAGCCAATCATTAACGTAGCTAATGAAAAAAGTCGATCATTCACGTAGATGATTAACATAACCTATCCTTCCATGTAGCTGATTCAGTTAGTCTAACACTCACGTAGATGATCACGCATGTAGATAGTCTATCTAGCAGATTTCTCACATGGCTAAATTATGAAACGTGGAAGATTCCACACTCAACTGATCCAACCACATAGTCGATGGATTCATCTTTCTAATTTGAATGGTCATGAACGTCTTATTCATAATTTTAAACCCTAATACATCATGGGGTCACCCTAATTACATTTTTTATCATCTAAACACAACTGAACCATATCTAGGCCTCCAGTAAAAACTAGGGGCTTCAAAAATAGGCAAAGGGTTGAACTAGATGGACTAGGTCCCTTATAGAGTAAATGATTTTCAAAAATTGAATCAATATTCTTATATTTGGTAATTGGGTAATATTATATTTGAGGTATTAAAATATTTTACATTGAAATTTATTTTGGGTTATTATGAAAAATAGTTTTAGGTATGATAGTCAATAATTTAATTAAAAAAAATTCATCTAAAACTCATTGGATTTTCTATTTACCACTACCATAATATTTTATTCAAAATTAATTTCCTTTATTTTTATCTAAATAATTGCCTCTAATCCTCATTCCTCAAACCATATATATACACTAGTTTCATCATTAGTACCATTCCAAATATCCTCTCCTAAAATAAACTCTCATTTTTATAGCTTATTTAGATATTAAGATGTCCTAATTTTTTTTTCAAGATTAAGACATTATAGAAAGGTCTAATTCCATCAAGTTATGTATCTAGTTATTCTTCTTCTATATCAATAATTTTTTATTATCAACTCCGTTTAAATCTAATACAATACACCAATAATGTATTTTTAACATAATTAGGATTCTTTAAGAGAAAAAGTAATATCATATAATTTCATATACTAATTTTTTATTTCATTTATTATAACACCATCTTGTTAGGGTTAATTTTAACACCTATATGAATGATCTTGAAATAATTTATACATTATTGATTAAGAGTTTTTTTTACAATAATATAATGAATAAATGATAAATTTATATTGAGTTTTAAATTATGGTTGGTAAAAAAATATACAAATAATCATTTATATATTTTACCATTTTCATTGATTAAAAATCAATAATAAAGGAATACTCTTAACTGTTATCTTTTAAAAATCTCTTCAACAACCATGTAATATTCACTGAAATATTAACCCTTATTAAAGTCGTTTATATCTGATATATGACAATATTTTTAGGTTATTATGTCATGAGAAAGGGGTGGGATTGAATCCCTCATACTAAAGCAGTCTTGGATCAATCATAATTTATAAGGGCCCTCATTTCAGAAGTTACAAACTTAATATTTTAAGAGGTCTTAGAGGTGTTGAGTGGAATCATAGACGAGTTTTTAGAAGATATTTGTCTTTTCCTCCAACTATTGGGCCACCATTCCCTGGTGGTTGGTGTAGTTATATTTTTGGTGTGCCGTTTTGGTGTTTAGCCTTACGGAAGGTTGTTGTTTTTTTGAGTTGTTTTGGAACATGGGTGTTTAGAGTTGGTGGTTTGGTGCTGGAGTACACCATAGGGAATGAAACATCCTAAGTGGATTGGTGGAAGTAACTTTCCATGGAAGTATACCTATGGTAAATTTGGAATATATCCACACCTATAATGTGGGGAATTATTTCATGAGGTGTTATGTGTGTTATCAAGTGGGAAACAGGGTGTCCAATGTAACATGGAGGAATGAAATGTGTTTAGTGAAAACATGGTTCTCATGTTTCATATAGGGGTAATGAAAGAATGAAACAGGTCTCACCATGAATAATTTTTCAACCTGGATAGCTAAAGAAGTTATGAAATTTTAACTATTCCATGGTTAAGACATGGTGGATGTCTGAGGATCTAAAATTATATAATATTAGATGTGGTGCATTGTGTATTACAAGTTAATGAGGTTAAATGTTTTTTTAAAATGAATGTTATTTTGGGGGATATAGTAATTTCAAATTCTCATAAATCAGATCTCCTTTGACTGAGAAACACCGTGGTCGCAGTAAATGTCACCTTAATATAGTGGATGGTAGTTGATTATTCTCTATAATAGGGGTTATGGTTCCCATTTAATGGAGTTTTATCTCTTCCTTCAAACACTATATGACTCTAGTATCATCATTACTGTCTAATATCTTCCCATTATGGTGAAAACCCATTGGTTTGATTAGATCAAAATCACTTGGATAAATGTACCATATATTCCACTTCTCCCCATCATACATTGTAGGGTCTTGAAAATTCCGTAAGGTGGAAATCCAATTACCCCAAAACATGGAAAAGGACCGATACGGTCTGTGCACCAGCTCCCAGCAACAGTACGTGGCCAGTTCAGCAGACCGCCCTTTCGCAGATGCTGTTGTTCATGAAATGAGGGTGGGGCGCCTCCACAAGCACGAACCAGGAAGACCACTGATGAATCCAGGCCGGCCCTCCACCGTGAACTACACCAACCAGCCCACGCTGCATGATCCATCGTTCGCGAAATGGAGGTGGAGCGCCTATGCGGCCGCGGACCACCGTCGTCCGCGAAATAGAGGTAGATTGATGTGCCACCGTGAAGCAACCCCACTGCAACTCATCAAATATCCCAGTTGACCGAGTCATCCATGGGTTGGAATTTCTTCATGGGCTTCCGCAAAGTTAGTGTGCCTATCCTCTACATGACCTTATAAATAGAGATGGAGTTGCACAAAAAATAGAAGGGAATGATGGGTGAAAACCTATGGGGAGACGCTGGAGAAATCGCTCTGCAGCCATCCACGGACCACATATCATCCGCAGATGAACTCTTCCACGTAGAGGAGAAACCAGTCCACGAACCACATGTGGAATACTTCTCTGTGGCCAGCCTTTAGTGGCCATCTCTTTTGCGGATGACCATCTCCTTCACGGATGGCCATCTCCTTCGTGGACGACTATCTCTTTTGTCGACCAGTGTCATTCATGAAATGGAGGCGGAACACCTCCGCGGTCGCGAAGTAGGACGGGCACCATCCCCTTTGCAGACAACATTCGTGGACGACCATCTCAGCCACGGACAGCCTCCATCATGGACAGCCTCCTCCGTGGAAATCGTCCTTCGAGGACAGCATCCTTCGCGGACTTCCATATCCTCCACGGACAGCTCCTCCGTGGACGCCCATCAAGGACAATCAATCTGTGAACCACATGATGCTAGTCCCTCGCGTCCATTCCTTCGTGGACAGCTCCTCTGCGGCTGGTCCCTCGTGGTTGGCACCTCACGGCCTGCTCCTCCGCAGACACCCTTCACGGACAATCAAACTGCGAACCACATGCGTCCAGTCCCTCACAACCAGTCCTTCACAGACAGCTCCTCCGCGGTCGGTCCCTCACGGCCGACACCTTGTGGCCAGCTCCTTTACAGCCATACCCATGCGGAAAACCCCATGCACATGTTGGTCCATACCGCAGGGGCTACGGTCCCGCACCCCCATTCCGGATCAATGCCGGGCTGTAGTCCCGGCCCTCTGGGACGGTCCATTCGCTACTGTCACTAACCCCCATGAAAAATGGAGAGTCTCACCATGAACTTTTCAGGCTGGGATTTTGGGATTTTCCACTGCACCCTTGTGCCACCCCAACATCTGTCCTATAAATTCCATGAGTCGAGCTACTCTTCATGACTCTACTTTTATCCCCATTTCCAAGCTCCTTTTGCTAGGATCATCCAGAAAGGGCCGCCCTTTCATAAGTCCCACACCAACCATTTCTAGGTCTCTCCTACCTAGTAATCCTGACCACATGATGTTGAACTGTATGGCCTTTGTCCTGTCCACATGACGTTCAACTGTATGGCCATCATCCTGACCACATGACGCTAAACTGTATGGACTTCATCCTGACCACATGACGTTAAACTATATGGGCTTCGTCCTATCCATATGACGTTAAACTATACAGAAACATTCCTCTCTACATAACTATAAATTGTAGCAAACCATTTGTTCCAAACAAGAGATTCCTTATGCTCCAAAAAAAAGATGCCTCATGCCATGTTTATAGTGGAATAATTTCAAGAGCACTGGAATCCTTTCAAACATTCCATCACTCCACCCCACGCTTTGTGTGTCCTTCATTCAGATCTCTATCCTCTTTCATCTCTGAAGGGACCCCCTAATGACCTGGCCTCATGCTGCATCGGATCACCTACTGTCCTGATCCAATGCCCCAGAAGACTTTGGAAAACACTTTGAGATAGGTCTTGTGTTTCGAATATGGTCAGCAACCAACCCTCATTTGTTAGTCCCCGTTTCAGGCTAACGTGATATGAATGATGTGTTTCGAACATGGTCAACAATTTTCCTCCATCACCATGCCACCCTCATTATGTTCCGAATGTCGGGCATGTAATTCACACTTTTCATCTCCCATTGTTTGTACTGATTCCAATTCCCTTGGAGTTATCTCACTTGTGCACTTGCGCATATGCGTTATCCCCCATTATATTCCACAACCCACCAATGGGTTGGGACTCCGTCATGTCCAGACATGAGGAAGTCTCCACGGGCATCCATCTTAGAGTAAGCCCTGACCTTCTGGGCACCCTCAGCGTGTAAGCCCCAGTTCATGAACCCATGGTCCAACTTCATGCATAAGCCCCATTTCACTTCTCACGAACGCACCTTTCACGATGTGATCCTCTAGTCCCTGCGGCCTCTTATTTCTCACACCGAGCATGACTCACATGGGCTTAGAGTAAGAATCGACCATGAAATCCTCTTATGGGCCTCCTCAGAGTGTAATCCCCAATCCATCATTCTAGGCATCCTCGGAGTGTAATCCCCAGTCCATAATTCTGGGCTTCCCCCGAGCATAAGCCCCAAGGCCAAGCGAACTACATGGACTTTGATCCCTACCTCCTAGACATGGTACGTAAGAAGCCTCTATGAGGTTCAAGCCCAACACCCATCAGACCACCTGGTCTCTCTTCACTTCAGTTCCCCAACACCTAAGAGAACTATGTGGACTTTGATCATTTCCTCCTAGACAGGGTACATAGGAAGCCTCAATGAGGTTCAAGCCCAACAACCAGTCGATCCGATCATCTCCACATCAGTTCACCACGCCACTCCTAGTGCTGCCTCAACCGAGTCCCAACGCATCGGGGTCATTAATCCAACATGGGATGGTAAACCTTGGGTATAAATGATTCCTAACCCCTACATCCAGTTGACCGTTTCCCACAAGTGTTGAATCCATGGATACTATGTTTGGGTATAAACCAAAGATTCATGAACATATGTATACGTCTTAAATCTATAAGAGACTCCTGGAAAAGGTAATAATTCCACCCCAAAGGGGTGCGATTATCCTAACTTCCCATCCTCTCGACCAATGTGAGTTATTAAGATTTGTTGGTCAGACCATCCTGTGAATGCCTACCTTTGGAAAAAAGGTCCTTCGATCATTGGATATGGAGCCGTTCGGTGTTTCGTGGCCGAAAGACCAAGAACGAGACAAAAAATGGTGAACCCAACGTGAATCTTTAACCAAACATGATGGGTTCAAATTAATCTCAACCAGTACCCCTTATTCCCCAATGGAGGGCCAAGAAAGGTCATTAACTATGCATGGGATTATGAGATGCTTCTTTGATGTGTTTGCTGCTTGTATTTGCTAAAATGTTTTGCAGTCACTACTTTCAGAACTCCCTTCGATCCAATGGCATCACAAAGGAACTCACAAGTGTGTGCTTCCAACTACGCAAGGACGAGGCCTCCTCAACAATGGAGGACCCCGTCACCCACCCATCATCTTCAACGCTGGGTTTCAGACATGCTGCTCCGAGAGTACCACGTGAATGGTATTATCCCAATGGTGGAGGCGACCATGCACACCCTCCAATCTGTCAAGGCTCACCGGTCTCCTGCCTAGCAGCAACTGAAAAGGTGGACCCAGACATCCCCTGTCGCTGTCTCCAACCATTTCGGTGGCCTATCCCTAGAACGGGACAATGCATACCTCCTTTATCTGAGGGAGGCAGATGAGGTCGATGTTGAGGACTTTATGCCTGTCGAATGGGGGTTCCTCCCCAAGGCCCCCACCGAAAGGCATCATCGCAGTCACGCCGCCACCCAACATCCTTGAACCGAGGAAGATGTTTCCTCGAGGATTTAGGCCGATGCTCCCCAAGCTCTGGCCCCTCAGACCACCCGACGAGGGAGGCAAATGTACAATCGGGGACTGGTCATCACCCTTTTCCATGAGGTGGAGCTCCGCTACTTAGCCACGAAGACATACCACGAACAGGCACCTACACCTGATCACTCCTCCCAAGCCCACCATCCAGACATGGCAGCATCATACGAGCCGGCATGCATCCCCGCCGAGCTCCATCAAGCCTGTCGCTCACATAGGACGACACTTACCAGGAAGGCACCTCTCCCTACCCAGGGTCGCGAAGCCCACCATCTCGACATGGTGGCGACCCAGCACCTACAAGACCAGCTCGTGGAAGTTTCTTCAGATGCCCACCATCCTGATTTGGTTGCAATCAACAATGCCCGCCACCCAGATATGGTGGAAAATCATAGGTGGGCACGTCTGCCCACCAAAAAAGGCCACCGACTCGATACGGTGGGAAACCAATATATGTAGGGCCAACTCCATGCGGATGAAAGTAAAGTCCACCACCCCGATGTGGCGGCAAACGGAGAGAGAAACTGGCATATCTCGGGATAGGGGAAGATTCGTTCACCTGCCCCGATATAGGAGAATTGTCAGTACCCACTGACCACTGGGGGACCGGAGCAGGATATTCCTACTCCGATACCGGAATGGGCCTTCATACCCGTTCCAGCAAAAGTTGTCTCTCTACATATCCTGGAAATGATGAGGTAGCAGGTATCAATCCCAGATCATTTCTTGCAGACTTACCAGCATGTAATTGCATCAGCAGCAACAACAAGGACTCGGACACGTGAGACTATCTCCCCAATAGAGGCAACTCATCTAAGAGACGAGATAGCCACCTCGGAGTAGATATGCATCCATGCTTCAGCCCAGGAGGGTCGTCGGCTATATTCCGTGACGCAAGGGAAACTGGATTGAGTAGCTTCACTCGTTCCAACTAGGGGACCCTCGTCTATCAGGGTGGATGCTCCAGATCAGGCATATATCCCTGCTAAAAGTGAAGATGTTCTTCGGTGTATCCTGGGAACATCACGGAACCCAATTAGACAGGGACCCAACGGAGGTGAAGGCCATTGTCAACAGCAGACGGTCCATGTTTCCCGCAAAAGAGCGCCCTGAACGCACCGAAGGTAGCTGGAAAATAAAGAGCGGGTTCATGACTATGCTCTGCTGAAATCTGGGGTTTCCGACGCCGCCAAGCATACATCAAAGGCTCGAAACCCTACCCATCCATTACCATATGATTGGAGTGGCAGTAGCAGTTGCGAAGGTCCTCCCCGCAATGTCGCTACCAGTAGCTCTGAAGGTCCTCCCTAGAACACCTGTGGGGGCCTCCCCCGCAGGCATATTTCAATCGGTCACAAGAGCATCTCTCCTGATGCGAGTCACGGAAACCCTCCACGTGACCAGAAGATCGAGCAACAAGAAGATCCTACAATTATTGTGGTGCACCCTGAAGGTCCTCCCCGGGGTATACACTGCAATCACTCTCCATGCAGTAGGACCATAGATTGTGATAGTATTCCTCACTATCATAGTCGCAACTATGGAGGTCATCCCGATAGTGACGTCTCATCACGAAAAGAAGGCCCTCCCCTTATCGTGGCCTGCCCTGAAGGTCCTCCCTAGTGGTTATGCTGCTACCGAACTCCACACAGCAAGGCATCAGGTAACAGTGGTCATCCTTGCCACCCTGATAACGAAGGTCCTCCCCGTAGAGACATCAAGCAACGAGAATGTTCTCCCCTCATTGCGGTACATTCTGGTGGCCCTCCCCAGGTTGTATCCCACAGATATTCTCCCTGCGGCAGCAGTAATGGTATTCCTCACCATTGCCACAGATGTGATGGTAGTCATCGCCACCATGGCCGCCATTGCGAAGGACCTCCCCGCAATACACCCCAGAAACAAGAAGGTCCTCCCCTTGTCACGGCATGTCCTGAAGGTCCTCCCCAGGATGCATGTTGAACGTTAAGACATGATGGTCATCCTCACCATGATGGCAATTGTTGCGAAGGTCCTCCCCGTAACAATGCCACGTAGCCAGAAGGTCCTCCCCTTACTGCAACATGCCTTGGAGGTCCTCCCCAGGGTGTGCACTGCAAAATTCCTCTATGCAGTGAGGCATCAAGCAGTAATGGTAGTCCTCACCATTATAGCCGTCATTGCGGAGTTCCTCCCCGCGATGAAATATTGTATCGACAGAAAGTTCATCCTCTTGTCGAATCAATCACCGAAAATCACTCGTATGCTGAGGCACTCAGAAGGATGGGATCGGGCATGTCAGATTCCCAGCATGTCACTAACGATGCCCTTCTTCAATCATGAGATGGTCCGGGGCCACGTTCATCATCTTAACCACATCAGAATCGCTTACATAGTGATTCATCACCTACCAGTCCCACTACCTCAGATCACACTAGTAGTGAGCGCCTCAGATGGGCTGACCAGGTGGAAGAATTATAGGCGGGGGAGTATGCTGATATGTTGCACTTGAGGAAACGACTGGCCAGGAATGATATGCCAGTCATGTTTTGGCCCACGGCCGCCTCTCAGTACGACATACCCAGGGAGTTGTCGGAAGACTACATGCAGGGTATCCACCATAATATATGGTAGACCCTCCACCGGCTGAAATTGATATTCCTGCCCCATGACAGGTATGTAGACCACGTCAAGATGATAGGGGACCTCCTGCATCACGTCGACATAGAGGCCCTTTCCTCAACACGACAACAACACCCCAAGAGGCGCAAAGGGAATATGGAGGCAGCTTACCTCCATGTACAGCATGTACTGCGCCACCTCATCGGTGTCGCTCTGACGGGAGTCCTTATCAGGGGATGGCGGGAACATGAAGCTCTTCATTTAACTCCGCTCCCTGCCTAGAAAAACCCGTTCATCATGGTAGCGTGTAACGTCGTCATATCAAGACGACAATTTGGTGGACCCCCTGTTCAAGAAAGGCAACAAACCCAACAGAGTCAGGCCTCGAGTAATTCCCAGAAGCATCCGGACTTGCAGGAACGAGCCATTCAAAAACTCCTGAATCAGGCCACCAAGAGCATAAAGCAGGCCTCTCGCCTAAGAGAGGCCAATAAAAAATCTCTGCATGTCTCCCCAGAAGGGACTGATCCACAGGTGAATTCGGTACCAGATCCGGTTCACCCCCAGATGGGGAAACACGAGATCAGGCAAGTCGCGATAGCCGCAGCTACTGCTGCAATCCAGGATCAACCCCAGCCTGTAGGGATGGAGGCATTTATAACAACAAATTCCCCCATAAGACCAATCAAACCTGGAATATACTCAACGTCCAGGGAACAGAATCAGCCCCAGCCCTCAGGGTTGGGGGCATTTTTACACCCTCAACAACAACCTCCCCCATGAGAATCAGTATTCTCTAGTCTTGGGAGGAAAATCAGAAGAGGAGGTTCTCGTCCTATCCTGTCATTCGAATCATCGTCCCCTCTGAGAGGAAGCTGCACCGTAAGGTCAAATCAAATAACTCTCTACGTCACCCTTCGTTAAGAAGTCCGAGGGCAATCCCAGGTCATGAAAGGGAAGGCCAACAGAAGACACGGGAGATCCTCTTCCTATTTGGAAGATGAAGTCCCCTACACCCCGCAATATGTGTTCATCAATGCCATAGAGGATAACCCCGCGGGTGACACTAGAGAAAATTCAAATCAGGTGGGATCGGGAGACGACGGTTCCGGTCAGGCTGTGGCTCACCGTGAACCCCTAGGTATGCACACTCGGAACCAGAGGACCACTTTAAATATTTCCACCCCTTCATCTAACCTCCCTCCACCTACCCTGCTATCTTCCATCAAGGATAAGAACAATGGAATGGTTACCCTTAACCTATCCCCCTCTCACGATAAAAATGAGCCACTCATGCTCGAAGAGAGGTTCACTCGACAGGAATAAGAGATGAATGAATTGAGGGACCTTAATGCCGAGTTTCTCTAGAGGAACCACCTTATTGAAAGTGCATCCCAATAAGAGCCACGTCATGCACTCCCAGAGGGTGCACCTCAAAGTCTAAGGCTTTCCCCGGCAAACGAAGCATGATCCGGGCTCTTGCCCAGTGAGGCGCCTGGTCCATCCAACTACCTAAACATGGATGATGAATACTAGGTTTTCCCTCCACATAGGAGGAAACCAGAGCAAGTAATCTCGAACCCTCCGAGGGTAACCCGAATGGAATATGCACCCTTGGTGCCGCCCAATCCAGATCCTCAGAAAATGCATCGGGCTACACCTGCCCAGGACCGGGCCCAACATGATGTAAACCAGGGACTCACCAATACCATCGAGGCACTAACAGCTCGATTGGATGCGATGGAAGGTCGATGTGCTCGGATACCGCTGGAGCAGAGACCCTACCCAGATTGGGTGACCAACACACCACCCCCAACCAATTTTTGGAGCCCTGTATTCCCCATCTTCAACGGGTCAGGCGATCCGGAGCAGCATTTGATGCACTATGCATCCTATTGCGACCCCATGATGGGAAATCCAGAATAGCAAGAAGCAGTAAAACTCAGATGCTTCATGCTGACCTTGCAAGGATCTGTCATCTTCTAGTATACAAGTCTGTCGGCCCAGTCGATAAAGAGCTGGGAGGAACTCCGGCATCAGTTCTTATTCCACTTCAGTTCAACGTTGCCTAAAACAACGGTCACCGATCTCATGAACTGCAAGCAGAGGGAGAACGAGAGGGTCTCAGACTTCATCGCCAGATGGCAAAGTCTAACCTATTCTCTAAACAGGCCAATGCATCAAGATGAGATTCTAGCCATATGCATCGATAATCTTAGAGAATAGTTGCGAACACCGCTCATACCGGTGGAGTCCACCACTGGCTTCCGCCATCTCTCGGCCATTGCCCAGAGAATTGAGGAATCCCTACAATAGACTAATTCAAAGACCTGAATAGCCTCAAAGGCTCTGGTAAAGGGTGATCCTAGAGCTAAGGCGTCTGCCTTCATACTCAAGCCGGCCCATATGCCCACTCCACTGCTCAGGCCTCCCCCAAATTGTCAAGGGCCCCCTGCATATCAGCAGCCGCCCCCGCCTAAACGGGATGATCAACGAGGACCGAAGCGGAACCAGTTTTAGGAGTGATGACAAAATGTATACTAATTCCGAGACGATCAAGTTCATGGATACTTCATTGCCGCCATGAATTTCAAATTTCTCCCCCTTCCGTAACCGAGGAGACCTGAAGAAGTCGGCCGCGTTGAGAGACCACATAATTTCCCCTACCACTGGATGCTAGGGAACAATATCCAAGAATGCTTCATCTTCAATGAACTTCTGTAGAGGATGGTAGATTCCAGACAAGTCGAGATGGGACCACCCCCAGCACATGTGGCATGTATCGCTACCACCGACTCTGACAAAGAGGAGGGGTGGCAGATAGTCACCGGTAAACAGGTGCATAAATTTGACAACTGGATGACTCAGAAGACTATCAACCGAGCCCAGGGCATACTCCGAGCTCAACTATAGCAGCCGGTGTTGCCACCATCATCCCCTGGATCCGTAGAGCCAACCACATCGGCCTCACAACCCTCCAAAAGTTGGTCATCCGGACGTAGTTGAAGGAAGAAGAAATCACAAGAGGAAGAGTCTGTGACGGGGCCAAAGTTAGTCCCAACCCTAGCAGATTGCATTCCCTTGAATTTGGTATCACGAGAACCGACCCACCAAACGGCACCATCAGAAACAACCGACCAGGATGACCTGTCAGAGGATGTGGAGCCAATCTTTGGTTCTATCAACGTCATCCATCTCATGGAACCATTCCCTGAAGAAGGGTATTATTACAAACCTGAGTTTCCTACACGAAGAGCCGGGAGGAGGAATCGCAAAGGTAGGGGATACTAGGGGAGGCGCAGCTGCGGCCGAAACCAACCCTACGGTTGGACCCCGGCTCAGACTGTCAATATCGTAGAAACCCATGGGGGTCCCCTCAGCGGACTCAGCAAGAGAGGGAATTCCCCTCCATCTCCACAAGTAGCCACTCTGGCCCTGTTTTTCTGCGATACCTACCATAGGAAGAGCAAGTGCCTTGTCACCTAGTGCTTACAAACAGACCGGCTAGGAAAAGCCCTCAAAACACGGGAAACCATCAACATCTGTCCCTCCATCCGGTCCCTCCTCGTCAAATTCTCTAGATCCTAAAGCACCCGCTAAGCCTCCCCCTCCAACAGAGAAGCGTCGACCGTTGGAGAAAAAATACGACATCCTTAAGAAGCTGGCGTCAGTACCAGCCAGGTTGTCAATCTTGGATGCCCTAAGTTTGTCAGCTGACCTTAGGGAGGTACTTATCGAAGCATTGATCATCCCCCATGAATTCTAAGCCAAGGTAGCTGCCTCCAAGATTTACCGGATAGAGACTGGCCCGGCTGAATGCAATTCAGTGATTTCCTTCACCGATCAGGACGAAGATGCCATCATGAAAGGACACATCAGACCTTTATATTGGTCTGGCACACTGAATGGTGTTGAGATCCGAAAATTCTTTATAGACAATGGATGTATATTTAACCACCTTTCCCTATAGACACTCCGTATGTTGGGCTATAGTGAGGATGATATACTTCCCTCGGACAAAACCTTGTTAGGGTACGACAAGAGTGAGTAGAATCCAATGGGACAGATTAAGCTGAAGACCCATTCTGGTGACCTGGTAGCCTACACAGAATTCCTGGTGGTCCGGCAGAGCACGAAATTCAATGCCCTGCTGGGAAGGCCATGGCTCCATAAGAACATGGTCATTCCTTCATCATACCACCATTGTATCAAGTACTGCGTCGACGGACAATGTGGGATGTTGCACGCCGACAAGGACCCTTTCGAGCTCTCTGAGTCACATTGCATCGATGCCGGGTTCAATGATAAAAAGAAGAAGAAGCCTTTGATCAACGACATTGACTGGATCCCCGCTCCAAATGGCCTGGAAATGATCCCGGATGACCCCCTCATGCAGCTTGGTAGAGATTATGTCCTGCCCATCAACCATGTTGAGAGTAGGAGTTCAAGTCCGGACATGCATTCAGATGTCCTCAAGAATTTTGCCACAATGGACGAGTATGACAACATGGGAACCTCTACCAACCCTCAAATTGTGGATGAATACTCAAGTAGGGATGCCCACTATGCCTCTCCCTCAAACCCTCAAAGGCTCAGACCAGAAAATATCTCCTCATAAGATCAAGAAGATGAGGACTTGGGAGAATAAGAGAGGGAAGATCTCAGAGATTCACCTCCTGCATTTGAGGAGGGTATCTCCACCACTGTGGATGAGCTCAGGGAAATAATCCTGGGTACCGAAGAAGACTTGAGGCCCACTCTCTTTAGCGCGACCATGTCTCCCAAGGAACATGAGGTATATACCTCCTTCCTAAGGCAACATCGCAATGTCTTTTCGTGGAACTACAAAGAAATACCATGACTCAATCCCGAGGTAGCGATGCATCACCTAGGTCTTCCAAAAGGCCACCGAGGCTCCAAACAGGCCACTAGAAGGACACACCCCACACACGCTTCCAAGATAGAGGCTGAAGTCGATAATCTCATTAAAGCAGGATTCCACAAGGAGGTCCAATACCCCATTTGGTTGGCCAACATCATCCTTGTCAAGAAAAAGAATGGGAAAAACCATTTCTACATTGACTTTAGAGACCTTAATCGGCATTATCTGAAAGATGACTTCCTGGTTCCAATCACCGAGTTGTTAATTGATGCGACTGTTGGGTATGAGGCTCTATCCTTCATGGATGGCTATTCCGGAAATAATAAAATCAGGATAGCCTGAGAAGATAAAGAAGCCACTATCTTCAGGGCCTCTCAAGGGGTATTCTGTTATAGGGTCATGCCCTTTGGTCTCAAGAATACTGGTGCCACATATCAGTGTGCCATGCATCGGATCATTAAGACCTTCCAGGGGGAATTCTTTGAAGGTTATGTGGATGACCTAGTAGTCATGTCCAGACAATGCTTGGATCAACTGTCAGACCTTGAGACCGTCATCAACAAGCTCCGACAGTATAGCTTGAAGATGAACCCCTTGAAATGCGCCTTTGGGGTTACCTCAAGGAAGTTCCTCGGATTCGTCATACGCCATCGTTGCATCGAACTTGACCCTGATAAGATGAACTCTATCCTGAGCATACCACCCCCTCAAAATATCACTGAGCTAAGGGGATTCTATGGGCACCTGGACTATATTAGGCTGTTCATAGCCAAACTGGAAGGAAAATGTTTTCCCTTCACCAGGTTGATGAAGAAGGGGGTCACGTACCAATGGACGGACGAATGCCAAGAGGCATTCGACAAATTGAAAAAGTACCTCTTAAGCCCACCGGTGCTCATGCCCCCAGTCATAGGAAGGGCTATCATTCTATATGTGAAGGCCCTAGAATGGTCATTACGATCTTTCCTTGCACAGAAGAACGACGCCGACAGCGAAAACAGTCTCTATTAACTCAGTCGAACCATGCTTTGTGCTGAGACATGATACTCAAATATTGAGAAGAGCTGTCTAGCCTTGGTCTTCGTGGTTTAAAATCTGCGACATTATTTACATCATCATGAGGACCATTTGATCTCATTGAGTAACCCACTCAAGTACATCCTCAGTCACCCGATGCTATTGGGTTTCTGGGGCCGCAATGGAAGCCGGTGGGCAGGGGATTTTTAATATTTTCATCGGCGCACGACGGTACATGTCGTCGCCGATGATCTGAGCCCTGGAGAGGTCTGAGGATCTCACATAGATTGTTAAGAGCACAAAAATAAAACAAAAACATACCTGTTGCATATCTGAAGACATTGTCAACCTCTACTTGTCGACGATGATCATTGCACGAAGGATCCATAGCAGGATCCCTCTAGATCGTCCACACGCAATTTAAAAATCCATGGGAACTCTGATCATTGAACTCTGGGTGCTAGAGTGGTGATTCAACGATGTCTTCGATGTCCCGACGATCACCGCATCGACGATATTGTGATGGGTGAGGAGAAACATGATCGAAACTCTTATATTGATTGCTTCTCTCTCTAAGAAGTAGGAGGAGAGAGAGGATCTCAAATCTCATTCCATACAAAAGAGTGAATAGTGAATTTCACTTCAATGAGAGAGAGCCTCCTCTCTTATTTATAGATATGTTGATAAATACCCAGTAGGGTTCCCTAACCCCCATTAATATCAACGTTCTCTAAATAAATAATTATGACAACTTATAACTGCTTCAATATTATTTATTAATTTTATCACATACTTATAATATATAAAATATATTACATGATAAAATCAGATCCATTTAACTCATCTCATTGTCCCGCATTAATATTAAACGAACCATGAATATTAAAGTAATATTCGTTCAATTAATATTGTCTCGTATTTACTAAACTTGTAAATACAATAAATAAATTTGATCCCAAATAATCGTAACTTGAATATTAATGAATTTATTTAATTCTTTTGGTGATCAACAACATGGAAAACACTCGGACCCCATGGCGGGGCCCACTATGTCCATATTCTTATTCCACTGAATAGGTGCGGATTCTTGAATACGCTGTTGTGTGTGACCCTCTAGGCCCTTATCACGATAGTAGTGAATAAAATTCACAGACCAAGAGTGGGGTCTAGCAACCCATCATGGTCCCTAAAGAGATATGTATAGTCATAGAAATGACTACCATCCTACGAACACCGACTGTGTACTATAGTCTCTTTGTCATTAAGTATCTCATAAAGCAGGACGCACTCTTGTGACATTGCCCTTATCTTGCTTTATTATTTGTTGATCTAACCGGATGGATTTGCCTTTCTAATGCTTTGGCCAAATACTTATAAAGGTGTCACCATCCTGATCAACCAGGCCTGAGATACATAACTTCCTAAACTTGGAAGCAACAAATCCTTTCTTGACCATTCAACCAACGTCATTCCAATAATGATGCACCCAACACAAACTACCTCTCCATGACATTACTGCCATGGTTTTCTCCTTACATTAATGTATGTAATTAAATTATATACATTAGTAATGGTCTCAGGTTAGGAGACCAATACACATGTTCATTGATAGGAACAACCAATGACACCCAAAAATGTGTTGTTCCTATTGGGAGGTCTGTCCTCATGATCTCACTACTAGAGATCACCAAGTGTGATCTTCATGAGAAGAAGTCTCAATGATTATGAGACCCCATCACCTGATAGTCAAATATCTACTCTGTCCAGTCAGTAAGATGTATCTAGACTATAGAACATATATTTAAGATCCATGACATTGTATCTTGAGGTTCTCATTATAGTCTGGGATCTGCTATAACCTCTCGACATGACAACTAACCTTTGGACATTACCATTATTATAGTGGACGCAGAAAATTCTGCACTATAATGGTAAGAAATCTTCATGCATATCTAACTGTACACATGATACGGTAATTAAAATCACTACATAGTTGGGCCTAGGGCACCAACTATTTCAACACTCCCACTTTCACTAGATCCAACTTGATAACTAAACTTGTTAGCTACTCCCATGATAAATACCATGCTTCTGCTGAGTAATGGCTTTAACCACTGGGCCTGCCACATTGTTCACTGCATGGCATATCTACTATATGCAACCTCATCAACTTGAGTAAAACATCTCAAGACATGGTATCCCCAAGTTTATTACTTTTGTCCATTGTCATAAATTGACAACTAGCTTGTAAGAATCTCATAATTCTCATTATGATAATACTTTTTTCACTAGGTGCGAATCCAAGAACTGGAACAAATCATTTCAATTTATAACTACTTCTTAGCTGCCTAAGAAGCTGCAACATACTCGTTATTTGTAGGTATGGATACCACAAGCTTTTATGATCTTGACTCACTCATCTCCTTTGCCTAACTACGATACCAGATCAAATTGATATAAGGGATACTAGTATGTGTCCCACCACAACTAGTATACCTTCCTCTCCATATTCCAGGTACATATCATCTGTACTCATCGAAGTACAAGATGATAGTTCTGACTACATCACTTGCAGTGCTCTTGGAAACAATTGATAGCTGCCTATAATATATTATATCATGGCAATACCAATTATTTTACTTATTATGGCATATGTGATTGATCCATCGCTAAAGCATATGGTATCAACTCACAACTTTAATCTCTGCACATACTCCGAGCATGTTAACCTGGAGAGATTAAGCCACGTTACATAGGCAACAATTATGAACATGAATTGTTCCCACTTGTATTTTTCTATACAATTTCACTATATGTATGATTGACTATGACCAAGAAACCTTTGGATCTACCTCAGTACATCATATTCCCTAGAACATAGGTTTCTACTTGAAGTCAATCAACGGAGAATTTCTTTTAACCTGATCTTATTTATCTATAAGATCAAAGTCTATTTTCCATATGTTGCCGAAAATATATCACTTGGAAAACATTGGCGCTCCCATTATCCTTTGGTAGACACAAGGAAAAGATTCATTTATAATGAACGCTCTAAGATTATGTTTCTTACTTTAATCTAGAATTGGATTTCAGTAACTTTCTACCCTTATTGGCATCATTTGATGTCATCATCTCTTTCTGGTTGCGTCGTATAGACACCTTCCACGAAAGATGATCTTGACATCCAATGAACAATAAAAGGTTCTTATATGTTTGTATATAACAAGTAAAATTATAATAGATTTAGGTGTACCGAATTGGTGTAACCGATCGAGACTTATTGGTACCATACTTGTACCATCCATGTATTATTTCATTTGAATACCCACCACAGTATTTAATTTATAAGCCCATTTGCAATTTGATACATGGAATCTATTATTGAATTTTAGTTGATCTTGTCAATATTAGCTTGTTTCCATATTCTTCTTAATTGTAGGATTTATTATTCTTAATGAATAATATATCACCGACCACGGTGACTATAAAACCATCACCATGGTTTTATTCTTCTTACGTAGTATGTGTCTCTGGAATATTCTTATTCCACATGTACTTGTGGAACTTGTTCCATATGCCAATCAATTGTGCATCTCGATCATTGACTAAGTCCAAGTCAATTTTTCTCCCACTATCTCTAATAGAGATGTGCACCCTTGTATAGAAATGTATTCTAAAACTTGACTACATATTTTCTATCTTAGGGATTTAGGTAATATCTTATGCAACTGTTAGGATAATTACCATAGATGCAAAACGTGTTTAACTTGATGCATGTTTGTTTAAATCCCAAAAAACACTTTTAAGATAAACATGTCCTATGAAATAATGGATTTTCAACATACTATGACTCATATGAAATCCATTTGTCATTTTAGTTGGAATATTGGTAATGGGTCTACGATGTTATTTGAAAAACACATTTTGAAAAATGATGGATGTTTCCACAAGTTGCAACATTGATACAACTTACATCATAACTTTTATGTGTAACATATGCGCTTAGGTATTGCTCCATGCGATATGTTTGTTGATCAATGTTAATATTTAAGACTCTTCATCGATCCTTCTTATGTACATCAATACGGTTATGTAGATAAGGTAACATGCGTTTTGGAATTTCTCCATGCTACATTATCTTGATCGATGATTGTTTGGTCAAGATATTCTCCGGCCTGTCGATCCGAAGCAACTCATATCTTTTTACCAAAACATATACTTCAATGGTACATTCCTTAATGACTTAAAGGAATCTTATGAAGTATCATTACCCTTATCTTTCTTTGGAACAGTTCATACTCTCGTGTTGAACTAACCTTGGAAGCTTTGTGGCGTACCTTTATTTCGAAAGGTTTCTTTGTCTAAACTAAAGATGTCAATTATAACATAGGTGTTTAGCTGTGCCAAGCCTATATACCATACTAGGTATATAGTTGAAGTCCAATTTTAGTTTTACTTGACAAAGAATCATATTGCCACAACTGGGTAGGTCTTACATTTTATATTCATCATGTGTTGCAATTAATTCAAATAGCAGTGAAATATTTTTTGAGTATACCAACTCAAACAACATTCATTCCAAAACATGGAATAATGTCTAATCATGTCCAAATGGGCACATGAGATAAATGTTTTTGGTTATACTCTACACATAAATTTAATCAATCACTTATAAGTTATGTGTTTCTCCAAGATGACTTAGGAATCACCCTTTCTTGGATGCTTGGAGAAGACACTTTACTTCGAGTAATGTTTCTCTAATTGCATGGTTATTGTATTTCAATAGATATATGTGAAAAGAATATTGTATTTTAATACCCAAGAAGTATGAGAGAAAACACTACTTTTATTTGATGAATATTAAACTGAACGAGAAGTGGGTACTTGCTTCTTGTATTTCAGTTTTTTATCATTCATGAATTTATTTCGTTGTGTGATGAAAATAACCTCATGTTAATAACCAACCAATTGTCAATGAAGGACATGATGAAGGTTCCTTTGGCGTAACATTCCATAAGCCTTTTTTCCTTGTCAGTCAATGTATTCGCCATAAGAATAAAAGATGTTGTTATCTCTAATATTTGTATTACTTGGAAAAATGTTACCTTAACAGAAATGAAGTGCTTACACTATACGGTTCATTTGTATCCTTAAACAAAACTAGAGTAATTGGGTGGAAAAGGTATAATAAATGGGATGGAAAGAAAAATTGTCAACCGTCTTTCACTTTACACATACCGAGTGCGTCCATCACATTCAAATCTTACTTCACTTTCTTCTTGAAAGGATCTTGGAGATGAGACTACATGTGATCATCATCTTAGTCTTGATATAGCGACCACAACTAACATTAGACATTGATGATAACATTATGACAGAGCCATAATATGCTTGTTTCATGAGTCTCCTGTAAGTAGTTTTACACCCTCGATTCCTGAGGTGGCTTAACAGGTTGGGACAAAAACACCTTGAATTTCCATTGTAGTAGTAATGTGTGCAAGCACCTATACTACACTTGGAAACTCATGCTTAGTTTAGAAATTAAATTTGTCTAATAGTTTTCGTAGTTTTATTATGGTATTTCTTTCCATTATTTACAAATAAACTTTAGTAGATTGTACTTTTATGTGATTACCTAATCTGACATTATTTACTATTTAATCATTAAATGTCTCCCACTAATTTTTCTAATTCTAGGAACCCTCTGTACTAGAATCAGAATACTCTTAAGTATTATAGTGGCAAGGATCCCTGAACCTCCCTCATAGTCTACAAGCTTGGGCTACTCCACTACTCAGAGGGTCCAAGGTAGGCTTTAGGCTGGTCAAACACATTAACTTGTGGTTCCTTGATCTGTTGAGTGAAGTCACAGCTTCAAAAATCTTTTACTGATTTACTCAACGCTAGCATATAAAATTACAACAAACTAGCTATGGTTATATCTCTTCTAAAATTTTAGTTAAGTCGACCCACCACAAAAATAAGAACTCCCAGGTAGTAAGAGGTACCCTCAGCTAAGGCATTAACTGGCACCTCGAACACCCAGTTTTGTTCAAACTTGAATGATGGAAGGCTGTTTGTGACTTAATATTTTCTTTGAGGGTTTTATTGTTTTTTCTCTCTCGACGAATGTACTCTATTTCAATTAATCCTGTTCATCTATGATGTTGTTCTCACAACTGCACTTTAATAGAAAAACATACGTCGCTTATTTATGAATTTTATTATCTATTATTTTTTGTATTTTTTCCGCTGTTCTAAAATCCATAAAATAATAAATAAATTGCATAAAGGTAAAAACTACTACTCAACTAGTCTTGAGCATATAAACGACCTAAGGCGCATCATACTTGAGTCGTATACTTGACTCTTGATGCAGCTTTCCCGTTCTGTATGTCTTCTTCTCATCGCCTCATCTTGGAGAAGTCCACATCACGTCCTGGATTACCACCTCGTCTTGGAGTTGTCCATGTGTCGTCTTGTATGCATCGTCTTGATCGAAGTGCTCTGCCTCGTCATGGGAGGGCTGATGTCGCTCATCGTCTTTGTCCGAAGTACAAAGATACTCGCGCACAGGTGAGGGGAACTCGTGTAAAAATGTACATCATATAATTATTGGGCACACATGCCCTTATACATTTTAACTGAAAAATAGATGATGCGAAAAACGTCTTTAATTAATTACAATCATCGCATGCAGTTTAAATAATTAATTAAATAAATTTAAAATTAAATGCCAACATGCAAGGGTTGATGATCAAGACCAGACAACGGGTAAAATATATTGCGCGATAAAAATTAAATTGCATAAATTAAGTACAACGGATATATAATTAAATTAAATGAATTAATTAATTCAAATAATTTAATTAATTAACGGCCCTTTAATTAATTTAATTTTAATACATAAAATTAAATTCATTAATTCTAATTGGGTATTAAATTCATTTCACAACAATTAATATAGTAATTAATTTAATTAATTTAATTAATTAATTATATTAATTATTGTAACGAAACTCGGGTCAGGCATTACCTGCCCGCTAGGAGGACCGGGCGGTGGCCGGGTAACCTTGGCCAGGGTGCTCCTTGAGCAGAGCCGAGGCGGGCGGCCGGTCGCAGCTGCGCTGCCTGTGCTTGTGCTAGGTGGGTTTGCGTGTTTCATGGAGGCCAACGGGTTGCTGGAAGGAGAGGGTGCTACACAAGGCCCAGCAGCGGCCTGGGAGTAGGCCGAAGGGGTGCGGAAGCCGGCGTGCATGGGCGCCCTCCTGTGCAGCGCAGTAGGGAGGTCCGGCTGAGCATGGGGTGCGGCGGCCCTTGGTTGCGGTGTTCCAGTGGAGAGCAGCCGAATGAGAGGGACGAGGTGGGATGATGTTTTCTAGGAGTGCCGATGATCCGTGGCTGTTGCGCGGTGGGCTGAGGGCGGTGACAAGGTGGGAGTAGGGCCAGCTGAGGGGTGTGGCGGCCTGGGCGAGGGCCTCGGATGGGGCGTTGCGCATAGAGCACTGCAGAGGGAGGGTCAGCTCTTGCAAGGGGTGCAGCAGGGGGTTCTGGCCGAAGGGAGGGGGCGGCGCCTGGGTTGTCCGCTACAGGGAGCTACTGCTGTGCGCCGGGGAGGCGCAACCAGTAGAGGGGAGCGACGCGGTGCTGCATGCAGTGCGCGGGAGAGAGGGGGTCCGATTGGACCCCCTGTTCATTTTTTTTTCTATTTTCTGTTTCCACTCGGTGGAGACCCTCTCCCCTTTTTTCTCTTTGCTCTCTTCCACGCGGTAGCCCTCCTCTTACCCTTTTTTTATTTTATTTTATCACTTTAAGACTTATTTTAAGTCTTGGTTCCACCCATTTATATTTTTAAAAAAAAATGAGTCATGTATCCTCCCAAAAAATTCTAAAGGCTAAATAGCCTTTATAATTAAATAATAATAAAATTATTATAATAAAATAATAATTTTATTATTATTACATTATTATAATAATAAAATAATAATTATTAAAATAATAGAATTATTGTGAAAATTATTTAATTTGACAAATTATAACTTTCACAATTTTAATTGAACCACTCTCAACATGATCAGTTCCATTGGATGAAATAAAATTAGTACCCGAGATCAAACTGCATATTCGATCCAATCCAAAAATTTAAATTGACTGTATATTGGCCATTCGAGATCGGATCGAAGCGCAGTTTAAAACACTGGGACCGTTTTTGAAACCTCTACATAATCTTAAGAAAATTAATTTTATTTGGTTCAAAAAATCTTCGAAACCTGTAATTGATACCACAGTTGGGATTCCGGGGCCGCAGAAAAAGCCGGTGGGCCGGGAATTTTTATAATTTTCGTTGGCGCAACGGCGGTACTTGTCATCACCGATGATCCGAGCCCCAGAGTGGTCTGAGGATCTCGCGTAGATTGTTAAGAGCACAAAAATAAAATGAAAACATACCCATTCCATATCTGAATCCATTGTCGACCGCTAATTATTGATGACGATCGTTGCATGAAGGATCCATAGAAATATCCCTCAATATCGTCCACACGCGCTTCAAAAATCCACGAGAACACCGATCATTGAACATCGGGTGCTAGCGCGGTGATTCAACGATGTCTTCGACGTCCCGATGATCACCGCATCGAAGATCTTGCATTGCATGAGTAGAAACTTGATCCAAACTCTTGGATCGAGTGCTTCTATAAGTCCCCAGCCTTAAACCTTACTTAATCTTGAGTTATTACAAGATTACAAATTGAGGATCTTTTCAGGTTTAGAGTTTTAGAGAATTAGATCATAAAAATTGCATTACATTCCACACATAAAAAAAGTGGTTACATAAAGATAGTATTCTTATTTCCCATCAATGGAAACATATTTAAAATAAAACATGGATTCTTTCTTGACACTTCCTTTACACTATCATCATATCATGTACCTTTCCCTTGACCTGTGAAAAACATTTCAAAAAAGAATTGGGATGAGCATAAAAAGCCTAGTATGGGTTATATAAAAAAAATATGGAAATGAAACATGAGTTCATATATACATAAGAATGAAATCATAATTTACCCATAAAACATAAGCACTTTAACATACCTCATCAAATCATTAATAAATCATAGAAATTATAAGACATTAAGGTAACTTGAGGCATTCATAACATTCTTACATAGGGAGTAACCCTCTTGGTTATGTTTGGAATACCCATCATAGTACATTCCCTAAATCGTTTCGGAGAAACCTTACCGTTTCACTCCTTTGCGTTACCCAATGCATTGGAGAGCTATATCGGGCTCACCCACCCTTAGTTTATCACGGATCCACCCGTCTTCATAATAATGCCCAAGAACCTCAAAATAATCGTATCACATAAAACATGCATAAAGGAAACATAAAATTTCTTCCTTTCAATAACCAGATATCAATACAACACATCGATATAAAAACATTATGAAATCCATTTTCAATACCAAAATAAAAGAAAAGTAAAACATGGTATTTATTATTCTTTTGAAAAGAAGGTATGGCTTGTAGAGGAAGCTGAAACTCAAATAATGGTCACAACGGCGGAGAAGTCGTTGTCGCCGCATACGTACGACAAAACATTCCCTTTTTTTGTTTAGTAAAACGCTTCGTATATAAATGATTCCTTTTGGATAAACGTAAAAGTAAAAGGGTTTTATACACCGTATAATAGAAGGTTGGGTATAAAACAAAATATGCCTCAATGAAAGGAGATTGAGATGAATTCCCATACCTCGGGTCCAACTTGACTCGGTTGTTCTTTAATGTCCTGAATAATAAACTTGAGTTAATTTCTACTTGCTTAATAACCCTTTTTTATGTTCATTATTCATTTTATATCACCTATTTCCATGTCATGAACACTATGTAATTATTTAAGTTAATAACAGTCGTTTTAACGATCATTGGTACTTGAGTCAAAAATAAACCCTTTATAATTACAAGTTTTTCAAGTATCCATTATATCCAGAATTATAACCATGATTTATATATCATATATATCCAGTATATACATGCATTTATAATATTACATAATCATTTAGAGGTAAGAAATGAAATGCACCGTTCATGGAGACGGTAAGCCGTACGTACGCATGAACGCTACTTTCATTTCTATTTCGTATATTATAGAATGGAATCATAATGATATAAAGGTATATAATAATTCCAGTATAATATCATATATAATATCATATTTCAATCCTTTATACATCCCACATATGGTATTTAACGAATCAAATCACTTTGAGTGAGCGGTAGTCCACACTTCCTTAAATGAAGATATCGTGTTTACCCATAATGGAAACCATAAAGGTATGCCCAAAATGCAAAATACAGAAGCTTAAGGAAAACATAAACATATTATATATCATATATAAATATAGTGACATCTTAATGGCCACCATTGAAGTTGTTAAAAGAATGTTGAACAATCATCATTTCGGGAGGCATAAATTCACCATCCACGGAAATAGTATGTCCTTTAACCATTAGATGTAGGTGTGTGTCAGTGTAGCTCAAATCCTTATTATACAAACATACTAGTATATTGAAGATACTGGATTTGTTACAAAAGAAATTAATAAAAAGTGTTTAGGGGGTTGGAGAAGCAAAATAAAACAAAAGGACTCAAGTGAAGACATTACATTAAAATCGTGTAACTCCCTTTGGTTTGAGCTCAAAGGCTTCCTTGGGAAGACTTCTGCCCAATGTGAGGGTTCAAGGAGTAAGAGAGGGATGTGGAGAGACAAAATGGGCTGGGGTTGTCCGAGCCAAAGGCTTTTGGAGTGTGGGTAAGGAGGTAGAGGAGGGGGTCTTTTATAAGAGGAGAGGAGGGGAACTCTTGGAAAGTAAAGAAATGTTACTTTATTTGAAAATGATTTTCGGATTAAAAAAGTCCCACATTGAAATAATTCGAGTGTATGGTGATAATGGTTCGAAATACACCCATCCAATTGGTTTTGGACATGTGTAGGTCATATATTATACATTATCATTTTATTTTATTTAAATCCTTTATTAATGAGATAATCCCTGCATCATCATGATGTCATAAATAATTTAATTTATTTGAAGTCTAAAAATTATGAAAAAACTACTATGATGTAGGAAATCTTTTTAGCTTTCCAATGAATCTTCATAGTCTAAAATATAATCTATTTAGACAAAATGAAAAATGTTTTAATCAGGTGATACATTCTTGTTATATTTACTTTCTTTAAAAAAAATAAAAAGATAACAAGTCACATTCCACAAAAGTTATTCCATGGGGTCCCCAAGTTTGGAACAAGACATCCCATGGTCGGCCATGAGATAGCCAGTAGAATTAGGATACATGTTGGTGTCAGTTTTTTATTATTATGATATTATTTTATTATCCTTAACTACCAGATTACTCATTAATCAAGATAATTAATGTTAATTACCGTCGTTACTATTCATAACGTCCAAAAACAAAAGAGTCTTGATTACATAATTTGGACCGTCTGATTCCAAATATGTAATCTATTTTACCAAATTCCAAACATAGACATTGCAATAATTGATTTAAAAATAATTCCCGTTGTCAAAACAAATAGCGGGTTTTTTTTGAAACAATATATATGAAAAGTTTGGCATTAGTTTATGCCCAATTACATAGTGAAATGAATCCTAATGACCACCATTGGATTAAATGGTAAAAATATATTCTAATTTAACATTAAAACCAATTCAAAATATAATCTAATCCTATAAATAAATTAGATTAAAAAGCAGTTTTGATGTAAAATGCAGTATTTTTTACTTTTCATTAAAAGATGAACATTGTCAGAAAAATACCAAAAATTCATACAAGGTAAATTTTGATGTCCCAATCATAAAGAATAAGTTTATTTTGACAAACATAGCTTATAAAATTTTCAAAAGATACATTTAAAAATGGTTTTCCATCAAAAGGCAGTAAAACAGTCTTTTAAAAAAATATTAGTGTATTCCATGCTTAAGATTGGATTTATTTTCATTTTAAGCCTCTAAAACACTATCTAATACATTAATAGACATAGATAAAAATATCTATTATTCATTACTTACTTGGGATGTTATAGATTCTCTCTCTAAGAAGCGGGAGGAGAGAGAGGCTCTCAACTCTCATTCAATGCAAATGAGTGAATAGTGAATTGCATATCAAAGAGAGAGAGCATCCTCTCTTATTTATCGATATGTTGATAAATACCCGGTAGGGTTCCCCGACCCCCGTTAATATCAACGTTCTCTATGTAAATAATTATGACGACTTATAACTGTATCAATATTATTTATTAATTTTATCACATACTTGTAATATATTTAATATATTACGTGATAAAATCTGAGCTATTTAACTCGTCTCGTTGTCCCGCTTTAATATTACACGAACCTTTAATATTAAAATAATATTCGTTCGATTAATATTTTCTCGTATTTACTAAACTCATAAATACATTAAATAAATTCATTCCCAAATATTCATAACTTGAATATTAATGAATTTATTTAATTCTTTTGGCGATCGACAACAAGGACAACGCTCAGACCCTGTGGCGGGGACCACTATGTCCATATACCTATTCCACTGAATAGGTGCAGATTCTTGAATATGCTGTTGTGTGTGACCCTCTAGGCCCTTATCTCGATAGCAGTGAATAAAATTCACAGACCAAGAGTGGGGTCTAGCAACCCGTCATGTTCCCTAAAGAGATAAGGATAGTCATAGAAACGACTACCATATTAGGAACACTGACTGTGTACTATAGTATCATTGTCATTAAGTATCTCATAAAGAAGGATGCACTGTTGTGTCATCACCCTTATCTTGCTTTATTATTTGTTGATCTAACCGGATGTATTCGCCTTTCTACTGCTTTGGCCAAAGACTTATGAAGGCGGCACCATCCTGATCAACTAGGCCTTAGATACAGAACTTCCTAAACTTGGAAGCGACAAATCCTTTCTTGACCATTCAACCAACGTCACACCACTAATGACGCACCCAACACAAACTACCTCGCCAGAGCATTACTGCCATGGTTTTCACCTTGAATCAAAGTACGCAATTAAATGATATACATTGGTAATAGTCTCAAGTCAGGAGACCAATACACATGTTCGTAGATAGGAACAACAAATGACACCCAAAACATGTGGTGTTCATATTGGCGGGTCTGTCCTCATGATCTCACTACTAGAGATCACCAAGTGTGAACTTCATGAGAAGAAGTCTCAATGCTTATGATCCCCCATCACCTGATAGTCAAACATCTACTGTGTTCAGTCAGTAAGATGTATCTACACTATAGAACATATATTTAATATCAATTCCATTGTATCATGAGGTTCTCATTATATCCTAGGATCTTCTATAACCTCTCGAAACGACAACTAACCTTTGGACATTACCATTATTATAGTGGATGCAGAAAAGTATGCAATTTAATGGCACGAAATCATCATGCATATATAACTGTACACATGATACGGTAATCAAAAGCACTACATAGTTGGGTCGAGGGCACCCAATATTTCAACAGATGCTAACCGGATGCCTTTCCTGATGGGTAGTCATCCTGCACAGTTCGACATCCAGTTCATGCCTCAAAAATCCATCAAGAGCAAGGCATTAGTAGACTTTCAGGCAGAGCACCCTTTAATAGGGACCACTACACCGGACACTGAACTACCTGATGAAGATATCTTCTCAGTTCAAGAGGAGCCCCCAGCATGGGAAATGTACTTTGACAGCGTGTCTCGAAGCCCCCCCAGGAAGAGGATGGAGGATCCCAGATTCAACAAAGTGGGTCTGGGCATAATACTTGTGTCCCCAGAAAAGGAATTTTTTCCGTATTCCTTCCTCCTATCAGAGGGATGTGCGAAAAATGAAGCGGACTATCAATCCATCATTGCAGTCCTAGAGCTCACACTCCAGGCACAAGTAAAACACCTTAAGGTAAAAGGTGACTTGGAGCTGGTCATCAAACAAGTCAATGGTGACTATGCTATTAAAAAAGAGGAGTTGATCCCCTTGTTTGACCATGCTCGAGAGTTAGTGGTCGAGTTCTCCACAGAACCGACATTGACTTATCTTCCCTGGTCCCAGAATACTTAGGCTGATGCATTAGCCAATGCGGCCACAGCCCTAGATGACCTAGACCGGAATGAAACAGTCATCAGTATTGCTCACCGTCAAATGGTATTGAAATTGTTTTACGCTAAGACGAAAGTGATCCACAAATTCAGTCCTATCCCTGACCCATATGATCCCACTACTGGCTAGGTGATCCCTATCATGAACTACCTTCAACGGGGAGAGCTTCCATCAGATAGGGCTGAATGAGAGAAAATATGGAGAAGATCAATCAATTTTTTCTTATATGCTGGCGTAGGAAAGCAAGAGGTCCTCTACAAATGAGGCCTCGATAGAGTGCTCCTCATATGCATTGACGGAGAAGAAACCGCTGCCTTCATGACTGAAGTACATGCAGGAGCATGTGGAGCACATCAACCCGGGACCAAGCTTTCCCATCAGGTTCGAAGGCTTGGGTACTACTGGCCCATAGTGGCACGAGACTGCGAGCATTTTTTCGCAAAATTCCACTCATGCCAGATTCATGCCTAATTCATTCACCATCCCCCAGAGTTACTTCATCAAGCTAAGTACTCATGGCCGTTTTCCATCTGGGGGACGGACGTCGTGGGACCATACCCTCCTGCCACAGCCAAATAGCTGTAGTATATCCTCAGAGCTACAGACTTCTTTTCCAAATGGGTAGAAGCCATACCCCTCAAGGAAGTCGGGGAAATAAATATTGTTAGCTTGGTGAAGACCAAAATCATCACCATATTTGGTGTCCCTCATACCATACTGACGGACAATGATACCAATTTCTGCTCTACTGAGTTGGAAAATCTATACCAAGAGTATGGTATCAAGGCTAACCACTCATTCCGCTACCATGCAGCGGCGAACAGAAAGATAGAAGATTTCAACAAGACCCTGTCCAAAATTCTCTAGAAAATGGTGGAAAAATACAAGAAGTCATGGCTGGATAAACCCCTCCATGCGTTGTGCGATTATCGAACGACAATCTGCACCACTACTCGATCTACCCTGTACTCATTGGTGTACGACACGGAGGTTGTCCTGCCCATTGAACTCCAACTTCCCTCACTATGCGTTGCCATCTTTGATTGGTTATGAGATGATTTGTAGTCAGTAAAGCGGCTAGGTGAATTGGAACATCTATACAAGAAGCAGCTGCACACTCTGCACCACCGGGAAGTGTAACAGAACCGGATCGCACGGGCCTTCAAAAGAAAGGTCTGCCTCCGATCTTTCTTGGAAAGAGAATTAGTACTGGTCCTCCGGACCCAATTGATACCCGTCAAGAAGCCTCCAAACCTGGAGCCCAAGTCGGAGGGACCATATGTGGTGCACAAGGTCTACACCAACAAAGCATATGCCCTAATCTCCATGGACGGGCAATTTATTACAGCTCTTACCAATGCGAGATTACTGATGAAGTATTTCGCATAGAGACTGAGAAGTATTTACGTCCTCACCGCATGACATTAAACTGCATGGAGTTCGTCCTTACTGCACGACGATAAAATGCATGGATGAAGAAAACAAAATGAGATGTACACATCGTCTGAGCTGTATGACACTAAAACTGCCAAGCACCTCGTCCAAACCACAAGACGTTAAACTGTACAGCCCCCGTCCACGCTGCATGACGTTAAAATACATAGAAACTTTTAAAAATTCCCCCCGTCCTTTCGGCATGACGCTAAACTGCACAAATTCTATCTTTCCATCCTCACCACATGACGTTAAACTGCAGAGCTCTCACAAAACTACATACAGCTTGATTCGTGCCCTTATAGGATACGTAGCAACATCGGGATTCCCTATCCTGGCCCAGCCACCTCAAAAAATGCCCTCTTCCCCTGTGTATAGACCAGACCTGCGTAGGGTGTATCACCTTTCAGAGAACTACGTAAGACTTGATACTTTCCCTTGCAGGAAACGTAGCGATGCTATAATTCCACACCCTTGCCCAACCACCTCAAAAAAAAGTGCCCATTCCCCCCGTGTATGGACCAGACATGCACGGGGTGTATTCACGTCCTCACTATATGACGTTAAACTATATGGAGTTCGTCCTTACTGGACGACGCTAAACTTCATGGATAACAAGAATTAAGAATGCCCACCCCCCCTCGTATGGGCCAGAACTACGCGGGGTGTACTCATTTTAAAGAACTACGTACAGCTTCATTCCTGCCCTCATAGGATACATAGAGACGCCAGGATCCCGGGTCTTGGCCCAACCCTTAAAAATTAAGAATGCCTCCTTTCCCCTGTGTATGGACCAGACCTGCATGGGGTGTACTTCTCGTCCTTATCGCACAACGTTAAACTGCATGAAAAATGATGTTAAAAATGCCCCTTCCCCCATGTACGGACCAGACCTGTACAGGGTGTATATCTTCTTCATTACTGCATGAAATTAAACTTCACGGATGTTGTCCTTACCTCATGACGTTAAACTACACAAAATTTGTCCCCACCGCACGATGTTAAACTGTACAGTCCCTTTTTTCTTTCACGTCAGGTCACTTTCATCCTTACTGCATGACGTTAAACTGTATGGATGTTTTACTTACCGCATGACATTAAACTGCATGGATGTTTTCCCCACCGCATGACGTTAAACTGTGCACACCCCTTTTTCTTTATCGTCGGGTCACTTTCATCCTTACAGAATGACATTAAACTGCATGTGTATTGTCCTCACTGCATGACGTTAAACTTCACGGACTACGTCGTGACACACCCACGACACAAGGCGCTACGAGATAGAGATACTCATTGCACATTTGGATACATCCTTTCCATACATCAGACTCCATGGCCCAGATAATTATGGATCTTCATAACCACTCATGAGCATCGGAGGTGGAAAGTTATCGACCCATGGAGACCTTTTCATGACTATGCATACCATGCCCTTAGTGGCTCTGCATATTGACAGCCCCTGGCCCATCTACCAAAGGAATGATTTCCACAGTTGACACTCTTCCTAGCTCCGTACGCTTACCGACCTCAGAGCCCCCATACCATACCTCTTGAACCAGAAGTTTATGGAGAAGTGTTTTACAAGATCATTCCTCTTTTCACATACGGATGCTTCCAGGGTATCCTTATCTGGCTAGCATATGTGTTTGTCAGTGGTTCACATAGCGACCTACATCAAAAAACATCAAGCCAGGACTATGCTATGTTGACTCAACGGACAATTACGGTGAAGATGTTTTCTGTATACCCAGACACCATTATCCCAACATGCCGAACTCTACATCAGGTGCAATCACGGATCCTCATAACTATTCATGGCCATCGGAAGTGGAAAGTTATCGACCCAGGGACACCATTGTACTACTATGCATACCATTCCCACAGCGGCTCTACATAATGATAGCCCCTGGCTCATCCATCAAAGGCAAGATTTCCTCAGGCGACACTCTTCCTAGATCCGTATGCCTACCGGCCTCAGAGCCACCACACCACGCCTCCTGCTTCAGGAATGCTCAATGTTTAAATTTACAACCTTCATCCCCCTCATTGTTCTAAGTATATCAGGACATCTTGACCCAATTACCCTTCAAGTGACTGCAGCAATAGTCACACAATGGTCCGAGCTCTATGACTGATAAACTAGGAGTACTTCAACCTCCCCGAATGATGTTAAACTGCATGGAGAGAAGGCACACCCCCGCGGACAAGATAAATCATGGCATGGGGATCTTTGAAACTCAACAAGCAACTAGGGACGGTTATCCCCGACATGTCCAAGCATTCCCCTGCCAAATGATAGACTTCGTGGCTCGGATAATTTCAAATCCTCATAATCATTCATGGCCATCGGAGGTGGAAAGTCATCGACCCATAGACACCTTTGTACGACTACACATACCATGCCCTCAGCAGCTCTGCATAATGATATCCCATGGCTCGTCCATCAAAGGCATGATTTCCTCAGGCGACACTCTTCCTAGCTCCATACGCTTACCGGCCTCAGAGTCCCCATATCACCTTTCTTGATCCATGAAGCCCTGGAACCTATATTTACACCGTCAACCCCCCTTCCACATCAGGGGCATGTTGATGTTTTCAAACCCAGTTATATTCTGATGAAGAGAAGCCTTCGCAATAATGCCCCTCATCCTCACCGCATGACGGTAAACTGCACGACAACCTTTAAAGGTATCCCTGTCTTTACCGCATGACATTAAACTGCACCGAAGATGTCCTCACTGCATGATGCTAAACTGCATATCAACCCTTAAAATAATTCCCCAGTCCTCGCTGCATGACATTAAACTACACGAAAATCTTTAAATAATCCCTCTTATCCTTACTGTATTATGCTAAACTACATGGAATATGTCCTAACCACAAGACGATAAACTGCACGGTCAAAACCATCACAGGTTCAGTAAGGAACAGAGGCTTTTCTCTGTCTACCAGTGCATGGGTCAGACCTACATGAACCACCGCACACACCAGCGTGAGAATGAATTACTTCACCTGTTCTCAGGATGTTTGGTCCAGATATTTCCCCCATATTTAGGCACACTCTCATCATAAACCACACTTTGTACTAAAAAAAAGCTGAACTCTCATAAGCCACCCCTGGGGGTTCCAAATATCAAACATCCCTGAAGTTTCTTGGCTATCAGAAGTGGATAGTCTTTGACTTAAGGAATCCTTTGTATGACTATGCATACCATGCCCTCAGTGTCTCTTCGTATTGATCACCCCTGGCCCGTCTACCAAAGGAAAGTTTTCCTTATGCAATGCTACTCTTCGTACACCTCTTGGACTCTGAGCCTCCGTTTCTATCCCGAGATTCAGACACCCTTTGAGCTACATATTAACAACCTATTCCACAATCATACCTGAATGTGGCAGAGCATCTTTGACAAGATTACAAATAACCAGGAAAATTCGTTCCATTTCAGATGATGTCCCAGCTGTATGACTTTAAACTGCGTCAAGCCTCAACCATCCCTTACGCTAATTAAATGTGTAGGGAGGTGGTATCTAGACCACGCTTTTGATTAGTATAGATGTTCCCAAAACCCTTTAATATGTCAAACTCCCCTTCTGAGCCACCCCTGTAGGTTTTCATTTCTTCCCACGCAACCCATCGTGGTTTATATATGCTGGAATTCCATGAAGTCCCTTGTCCATAAAAAATGGATAAGTCTTTGACTTAAAGACACCTTTGGATGACTATGCATACCATTCTCTTAGCGGCTCTTCATATTGATTGCCCATGGCCCATATTCTAAAGGCATGTTTTCCTTAGGAAATGCTCTTCCTGCCTCTGTACGCCGACACGACTCCCATGCCTTAAGACATGCCCTGTATGCCGCACAAATTCAAACATGTTTCCCCCCACGTGAATCTAAAGGGTGTTAAGACATCTTTTAATCAGTTGAACCCCCTTGGGACCCTCACCCCACCATATTTGGTCAAATATATTTGACCTAAAACATCAGTAATTATAGTCTTGTTGGCGGGACTTTAAACCACTCACAGAAGAAAGAGGCACAAAGCCTATTAGGCTGAAAACCCAAAAATGGAGACCTATGAAAAAGCCGGGTTATACCCACTAGGTCCGTATCGAATGGGCCCAGGAAAAATCAGGGCACTAAAAGAAGAAAAAAAGGCAAAAAGTTTATAAGTTTTTTCTATAAAACCCTAGAAATTGTCATCATGTGCTCACTGAGTCCCCTGGCTCAGGAAAAATTTATAGCATTTTCCAATCACTCATCGATTTTCAGGACCACTCTACATCGGAATGGCTTCTTCTTCATTCCAATCGGACCCCATTCCGATGGGGGGCATTTGTAGGGTCCTGGAAATTTTGTAAGGGAGAAATCCAATTACCCCAAAACATGGAGAAGGAACGAACCGGTCCGTGCACCAGCTCCCAGCAATAGTACGCATCTGGTTCAGTAGACCGCCCTTTCGCAGACGCTGTCGTTCGTGAAATGAGGGTGGGTCACCTCCACGGGCGCGAACTAGGAAGACCACCGATTAATAGAGGTCGGCCCACCACCGTGAACCACACCAACCGGCCCACGCCGCACGCACCATCATTCACGAAATGGAGGCGGAGCACCTATGCGGCTGCGGAACATGGTCGTCCGCGGAATAGAGGTGGATTGGTATGCCTCCGCGAAGCAACCCCACCATGACTCATCAAATATCCTAGTTGAACGAGTCATCCGTGGGTGGGAATTTATTCATGGGCTTCTATAAAGGCCGTGTTCCTATCCTCCTCATGACTCTATAAATAGAGATCGAGGGGCACAAAAAGAGAAGGAAAAGATGGGTGAAAACCTGTGGGGAGACACTGGAAAAATCGCTCTGCAGCCATCCGTGGACCACATATCATCTTTGGATGAACTCTTCTGCATATATGAGAAACCAGTCTATGAACCACATGCAGAAAACTCTTCCGTGGCCAGCCATTAGTGGCCATCTCCTTCACGGATGGACATCTACTTCACGGATGACCATCTCTTTCGCGGACGGCCATCTCTTTCGTGGACCCGTGTCGTTCACAAAATGGAGGCGGAACACCTCTGCGGTCGCGAAGTAGGACGGGTGCCATCCCCTTTGTAGACACCCTTCGCGGACGACCATCTCATCCACAGACAACCTCCTTCATGGACAACCTCCTCTGTGGAAATCATCCTTCGCAGACAACATCCTTCGCAGACATCCATATCCTCCATGGAAAGATCCTCCGTGGACGCCCTTCATGGACAATCAACTGCAAACCACATGCGGCCAGTCCCTCGTTGCTAGTCCTTTGCATAAAGCTCCTCTATGGTCGATCCCTCGTGGCCAGCACCTCGCGGCCAGCTCCTCCGTGGACGCCCTTCACGGAAAATCAAACCGCGAACCACATGCGGCCAGTCCCTCGCGGCCAGTTCTTCAAGGACAGCTCCTCCGCGGCCAGTCCCTCATAGTTGGCACCTCACGACCAGCTCCTTTGCGGCCAGCCCCATGCATAAAACCCCATGCACGCATTGGTCCTTACCGTGAGGGTTGTGGCCCCACACCCCCATTCGGGATTAGTGCCTGGCTGCAGTCCGGCCCTCCGGGCTGGTCCCGTTGCTACCGTCACTTACCCCCATGAGAAATGGAGAGTCACACAACGAACATTTCAGGCCGGGATGTCGGGATTTTCCATTTCACCCTTGTTCTTCCCCAATATCCGTCCTATAAATTCCATGAGTTGAGCTACTCTTTATGACTCTCATTTTACCCCCATTTCCTAGCTCATTTTTCTAGGATCATCCAGAAAGGGCCACCCTTGCGTAAGTCCCACACCAACCATTACTAGGTCCCTCCTACTTAGTAGTCCTGACCACATGACGTTAAACTGTATGGCCTTCATCCTGAACACATGAAATTAAACTCTATGGCCTTTGTCCAGACCACATGACGTTAAACAGTACGACCCTCGTCCTGACCACATGACGTTAAACTGTATGGCCTTCATCCTATACATATGAAATTAAACTATACAGAAACATTCCTCTCTACATGACTATAAACTATAGCACACCATTTTTCCAAACAAGAGATTCCTTATGCTCCATGCATAAGATGCCTCATGCCATGTTTACAGTGGAATAATTTCAGGAGCATTGGAATCCTTTCAAACATTCCATCACTCCACCCCACGCTTTGTGTGTCCTTCATTCGGATCTGCATCCTCTTTCATGTATGAAGGGACCCCCTAATGGCCTGGACTCATGCTGCATCGGCTCACCTACCGTCCTGGGCCAACGCCCCAGAAGGCATTGGATAACACTTTGAGATAGGTCCTGTGTTTCGAATAAGGTCAGTAGTCGACCCTATTTTGTTCGTCCCCATTTCTGGATAACGTGATATGAATGCTGTGTTTCGAACATGGTCAAAAGTTTTCCTCCATCACCATGCCACCCTCATTGTGATCCAAATGTCCGGCATGTAAATCAAACTTTTTATCTCCCTTTGTTTGGACTGATTCAAACACCCTTGGCATTGTCCCTCTTGTGCACTTGCGCATAGGCGTTATCACCAATTATATTCCTCAACCCACCAATGGGTTTGGATTCCCTCATGTCCAGACATGAGGAAGTCTCCACGGGCGTCCATCTTGGAGTAAGCTCCGACCTTCTGGGCCTTGTCACAGTGTAAGCCCTAATTAATCAACCCATGGGTTGCCTTCATGCGTAAGCCCCATTATGATTCTCACAGACACACCTTTCATGACGTGATCCTCTAGTCCCTGCTTCCTCTTGTTTCTCACACTGAGCATGACTCATGTGGTCGTAGAGTAAGCATCGACCATGACATCCTCATATGGGCCTCCTCAGAGTTTATGCCCCAATCCATCATTCTGGGCCTCCTCAGTGTGTAAGCCCTAATCCATCATTCTAGGATATCCTAGAGCTTAATCCCCAAGCCCAAGCATACTATGTGGACTTTGATCCCTTCCTCCTAGAAAGGGTACGTAGGAAGCCTCCATGAGGTTCAACCCCAACACCCATCAGACCACATGGTCTATCTTCATGTCGGTTCCCCGAAACCTAAGAGAACTACGTAGACTTTGATACCTGCCTCCTAGATAGGGTACGTAGGAAGCCTCCATGAGGTTCAAGCCCAATAGCATGTTGATTTGATCATCTACACATCGGTTCACCATGCCACTTATAGTGCTACCTCAATCGAGTTCCAACCCTTCAGGGTCATTAATCCAATGAGGGATAGTAAACCTCTGGCATAAATGATTCCGAACCCCTGCGTCCAGTTGGCCATTGCCCATTGGGTTTGAATACGTGGATACTATGTTTGGGTATAAACCAAAGATTCGCGAACATATGAATATGTCTTAAATCTATAAGAGAGTCACGTAAAAGGAAATAATTCCCCCCCAAAAAGGGTACGATGAGCCTGACCTCCCATCCTCTCGACCAATGTGAGTTCTTAAGAGTCGTTGGTTAGACCATCCAGTGAATCCCTACCTTTGGAAAGAAGGTCCATCAATCATTGGATACAGAGTCGTTGGGTGTTTTGTGGCCGAAAGACCAAGAACGAGAAATACATGCATTCATTATTTGTAGTCATTCATATGTTTAGTTTTCTCTTCCTTTTAATGATTTTCAAGAAAAAACTAATAGTGATTTAATATAGTTAGGTTCCAGAGTGTGTACATATTTTTATGGTAATAATAAATTCTTATTCTTATATATAGGTTTGGTGAATATTGAAAAGTTAATAAAGGTATGGGATCTATTAAATATCATTATAGATTATATTTATTATAGAATGTATTATGATTTAGCTTCATTAGCTGATGGTTAAATTGTCCAAAAGGTAGCTGATAAGTAAAATCACAAATTTATAGAAGGAATGTTATCATCCCATGTCTTAATTATATATTGATAATGTTGACTGATATTATATAGATAATGCACTATTTTTTTGTGATTATTATTTAATTATAGAATCATATTTTTTGTATAATATGAATAAAATTTTATTGTTGTAAAATATTTTTTTTATAAAAAAATTGGAATGTTGAACTAATTATCGTTCAACCGTTAAAATATTTTAATATAAAACTGTTACATGAACCATTTTTTTGGCTTATTCCATGACATTTTGAATAGTGATGATATGTTTATAGAATTTTAAATATAAGAATAATTTAAAATTTATTTCAATATGTGAATGAAATTTTTATTTATTACAACATAATATTTTAAAATAAGAGCATTATGTATGAAAATATATTCAACATGCAACACCGAACATAGATGACTCATGAAATATATAACCATTATAACCAATCAGTTAAATTAGAATGTATGAATATTATTAAATAATTTATAATATATATATATATTTCCAACTCAGTATAAATATTTGATAAATTCTTAGTAAATAATCAATCAATTTTTAGTAATGTAATTTTATTCTTCAAAAATATACTTTCTTCAAATATAAATATTATTATATTTTCTGAAAATATATTATAATGAATATTTAGTAATTTATGAAAATTTATTTGATAACGTTATATTTAATTTTTGAAATAATATTAAAAAAAATTTACTTAGGGTAAAATTTTGAAATTTTTATGAAAATAATGATTTTTTGTGAATAACGAACAATACCTATAATTATAAAACTCTAATTTCATATCAATAAATTTTGTAATTACAAATTCAAATTATGTACTTTTATAAAATAAGGTAACATAATTATTAATTATTTATATTTTTCCTTTTATATATATTTGATTCATCAATATATTTTATTTTACTATAAGATTATTATTTTTGTTTAAAAAGATGATTATCCTGAAAACTGTTTTAAAAGGAATAATGTTTCTGATTTTTAATAAATTAAACAAAATCATATGAGGAGTGTTTTAAATAAAATATTTATATTATATATATATAAATAATTATAATTCATATAATTTTTTTATTATTCATAGAGTTAATATGAAATTATCTTCCCATTGGAAAATACACTTATTGAGAACACATTTTTTATTCGCGTATGGGAGTTTAATTTTAAATTATAATTTTCCAACTATATGAACTGAATTTAGTAAAATGTATTCCATACATTTAATCTTAATAATTTATATTATCTAATAATTTCATCTTATTTATTTACCATAATTAATTGTGAATGAAATAAAAACTATTTATTGAGATTAATGTAAAAATTTGTTTACAACGGTGTTAAAATAAGGTGATTATAGTTAAAATGTTATAATACATTAATATAATATATTTTATAAATATTTAGAACTTATAATGTATAATTTTTTATAATATTATATTTTTTTTATTTTTTCATGTGGGAAATGTGGGTACACATATATCTTTTTAGAAATTATTAATGTGAAACTCATATCACTTATAAAAGGACACCCCATCTCTTCTAATATTATTATAATAGATTATCTATTATTATCTATGATCAGTCCATATATTACCTAATTTCATACCCATTACCTAGATCTCTTAGTTTGACAAAAAATCCTTCCTATAAAGGTTTTTTTCTAACATAAAGAGGTTCTCTGATGAAGAGGTATCATACTTAACCAAGAATTTTTTTATATTTATTATTCCACCCCCTAAAAATAGTAATAAATTATTTTGATATAATAACACTAGTATATCAAATATACTAATATTTTATTATCTTAATTGCATAATATAATTCCATCTCCTCTTATATAAATTGGGATAAAAATCCTCATTTATGTTTAAGGAGGACTATTGCCCCGTGGAAAGATGTCATTTGTCTTAAGTAATTGCCTCACATGACCTGTTATAAAGATGGAATTAAAGAATATATATAATCTTTTAAATATATTTATACTTATTGGGTTATTATATAATATAAAAATTCTTAATTTCTATTCAATACAGGATATGATAACATCACTCATGGGTACGGTGGACAACCACCTCACGATGCAATGTGATTGATTTTTCAATAATGCAATAAATGTATGGTAATATTGATATTATTAGAAAATATATCTAATATAAATGTCAAAATTAGAATATTAATGACATATTTATCATTTTTAATATATAATTTATCATTTTATTTCATAAATGTAAAAATGATAACACCGTTTGTGCATACTTGTGTACAACCCCATACAAGATATGATGTGATAATTTTATCATAACAATATTAATGATTTATATATACAAGTATTTAACGAGATTATTTGATATTCATAATATTATTATAATTCCTGAATTAACAAAATAATACATACCTTCTTTCAAAAAATGATCATTGAAAAATGTAAACATTACATATGTGTGCATACGACCTATCGTCTCCATGATCGTAAATTAGTTCATTATTAACAACCATAATACAATAATAATTTCATACCAATTATAATTGATCTATGAATATGATAATGATTTCTTGATTATTATTATGAATTTTTTTGAAATAATTAGCTCTTTTACCATGATCAATACACCATATACATTTTGAAACATTAAATCGAACATCTTCAAAACACTTGACATGGACATAACAAGTTATGAATTTAAATATTTAATTAATATTAATAAAATTAATTATTTATTTATTAGGTTTTAAACACTGAAAGGGTTATTCAGACATAAATAAATTAATATTTTTTTTTTATATTGTGGGACCAAACAAGTATGAAGAATGTTTGACTAGAGGTAAGGGTATTATTATATCAATTTTTTCTAAGAGACATATACCATACACTCCAATTTTATTTAATGTATGGTGTTAGTAATTCCAATTTTACATGTAATATAATGAACCATTAATAAATCATGGAATTTTATTTGTCAATATGAATTAATTTATTTAAGGGGATTTGATATAATTGTTACCAAGTGGTAACTAATTTCAGAAATCATTTTTTTTCATTTGGTTATATTACTTAATCATTGTCATTGGTTTTATAGGATTACGTGTATAATGAATTTTGATTATTTTATGTTTTCTTTCAACATATTTGATGATTATTTTTATTTGATACATAGAATAAAATGAATGATTAATTCCCAATTCAATATTATTTTCAATATAAGGGTTACTCATCTCAAAATATTATTTTTTGGATAAATGTTATGTTATCCATATATTTTTAAGAGGTATATCTACTTTCCTATAACAATTTATATCCTATAAATAATTATGTTCAAGATATTTAATGTATCACTAGATATTATTTATTCAAGGGGCTTATGATTGATTAAAGACCATTGTGGAAATCACTTAATGTAACAATCTCATTTATTTTGGGATTGTTTATCTTCAAGGTCCATTTGGAGGAAATAAAATCATATTATTTTAATGAATCGTATATATTTCTGATAAAAATAAAATGATTGTCTTTAACATTTTTTCTTATCAATTACTCCCTGATTTATTTGTAGAAAAATCACGAAGGTCTTTTGTAAGTGATAGAGACCTTGTATTTTCATTTATATATTGTATCTTTCTCTTCCATATCCATGTATTCTAATTTTTTTTAAATTATTCGATTCTAAAATAAATTATTTAATAAATTATTTAATAATCAAAATTTTCTTTTTTTAATGTTTTAAAAAGAAATTTCTTAACGTTTACTAATGGGTCAATTTTGATGACCTTTTTCAATTTTTTTTGAAATGAGTGTATACTTTTAACATTTATGACATGATGGAATTTTACCACTATCGTGTTTATTATTTTACATGTATTATAATTTATATTTTTTAATGATTTTTAGCATATAAAATTATTTTTTCAATATTTTGGAAATTTTTAGTTATTTTATAATCACAATGGTTATTTTCCACAGAAATGATTTTAATGATCTTTTAACTATATTTTCATTAAATAGAATCAATAAACCCTTTTGAAAGTTTCATAAAATGAAGTTATTTTATTATTATACACTCCCCATTATTTTCTAATATGTAATATGTTTTTTCTAAGAGATTAACAAGGAACCCTTTTCATTTCCATGGGTTAATAATGGGTCAAAGAGATTGTTATGGAACCAATTGTTTCCACAGTTTAATAATGTTTTAAGTGCGTTATTAGGGAACCATTTATTTTACATGTGTTAATATTGTTTTAAAAATAATAATGGTTGTTTCAAAGAGTTTATAATGAGATTAATTCTCTCTGTACTTTATTCATGACATGGTTCTTAGAAATGTTTTATAATGATGGGTGGCTCTGATATAAACTAAGGACTCATGGTTACGTCATTAAGAAAGAATGAGTGGTTATATGATAAACCATGGATGGGTGGGCTTGTGATATACCTTCAATTAATATAGTATATTATAGATGGAAGTCGACCATATTGGTTCTTAAATTTATAAGACATGATATGAAGATAAAAAAAGGATAATTTATTTTTTCATCACCCATCCTATATTTATAATTGTTTCCTTCAATCAAAATTCATATGAAAAGGCTCATGACTATCGATTCAGATGACTATTTCATATGTTAATGCCTTATTTCATGTTTTTTTGATGATCTGGGTATTGTTGGGAAACAATATAAATATGATATGCTCATATACATTGATTATGTCTTTATACACTTATACACTTCTTATGATCACAAATGGAATTCAATTGTTAATACATATGTTTACCCTTAATGATCATTTGAGATGACACTTATTATGTTAACTTTAACCTAGGTTTTCAATAATTTTTCTGGATGAATTATGTCTATATGGGTTTCATATGGATTATTATGATTACTTAATGTGAAGTAAGAAAAGTTTGGTTAAGTGGGAGATATTATCATTTAGAGATATGGGTACTGTTTATTTAATATATTTTCATAAATATCTAAGACAATAAACCTATAATGTCCTTGGTAAGGTAAGTGATAAAATATTTCCATTTTATATTGTATGTTTTGGATAGTTGAGTATTGGGTGACCTTATTCTGTATCAAAGCCGAAAATGTAATGTTTATGTTTCTTTCATAGGATCCTAGAGTGTTATTTTAAGGATGGTTACTATATGAGGGTTTAGAAAAAGTTAGATAGTAAAATATTTTCATGTTGGTTTATCTTAAATGTTATGGATTCCATAATGGGATTACATGAATGAGGTTCATCACTTGATCAAGTCATAAACACCACTTTTGAGGTATTATTTAATGAATTAATGATGGTTTTAATGATATTTTTAGAGATGTTTTTTATGGTATGTGTAATGCATACATTCAACATGAAGTATTATTATAGGATAAATTAAATTTTCATAAAATTATAGGTATTGAAAACCACAAGGTTTTAATTGATCATTTATGATTATAGTTTTTTTATTATTGTTCATCTAATTTATCAGAACCTTATATGGATTTAATATTATGTAAATTGAAATCCTAATGGACTAGTGACAGACCATCACCTTTGGAAATTCCTTGGAGCATGATCCCACATCTGAAGGTTTCCATGTTTGATGTTCTTACCACTATCCTATGTGATCTATCAAAGAAGATCATAGTATTTTTAAGTATAAAAGATGAAATGTATGAGATATCCTTTCATGATAAAATTATTTAAATGTCGAGCTTATTAAGGTTAACAAAGATATAGGGTTGTCTATTTATGGATTGATTTAGGTTTATAACTATAAATTTATGTTTAATTTTGGAGATTAATATAATCTTTCATCAGAGGATGGTTTATTAATTTTAGGAATTACCTTAGCAAGTGTATACAATTTTTACTTTTGCTAATTTATAAACATAGAAGTAATATATTATTCATCCTATAATTATTATGAGATCCTTTGTTATTTTATTTTGGTTATGTTTTTGTGAAAATATATTCATCTTGAATACTCATCATTTGAGAAAAAGATAAAATTGGGGACAAAATTGATAAAATGATAAAATTCTACACATCCACTAAATATACTTACTTATCAACAAGTCTATAAGTAAGATGTATAACTAATATATCATAAAAGGATCTTTAAACCAATTTTTTCCCTATTAAAATCATTTTTATGATATCAATTATATTTTTTTTAATATTTTTGGTTTATGGTTTTATGGTTGCTGATTTTGTTATGATTATTCCCTTTCTTGTGATCAATGATCTCTATCACTCTCAATAATTATTAGGATATTAAAATTTTATTACATGTCAAAAGACCCACTTCCCAAATACGTTTTTATATTTTGAATCATGAAATGTTCATTTCCAGAATACCCTTATACTTCATTATCTATAATATTATGAGGACATATTCTGATCCATTTTTATGATAAGGGTTTCCAACATAGGTATTTTTTCAAATTTCTAACCATTGATTACTTATTTCTTATATAAATTAATATTAATAAATTTATTATGTTGTGTGGGGGGAGAATGTAATAAACATTAATTTTAAAAGTAGATCATTACGTTCTATAACATTTCTAAGATGCAACAATGAGCTTAACCAACCATTGAATCATAAAATCGTTAAAATAGAGCTGTTAAATCAGAGGGTACAAATTATACAAACTAAATTATCATATATATATGTATTTGTGTGTGTGTCTATATATATATATATTTTAATTTTCTAATATATATAAAATAATGATAGATTCATATAAATAATCTAACAATTTTCAGTAAAGTAATTATATTGTTAAAAAATATGTTTCCTACAAAAATGACTTTTATTTTTTATGATAAGTTATAAAAAATAATTACATTAATCTTAAGAAACATTATTTTAAAAAATTAAATTCATTTTATAAATCATAATATAAGAAATAATTTATGGTTAAATTTTGGGGTTTTCGAAAAATGTTGATTTTTTAGTGAAGTGTGAAAAATACCGATTTTTGTGAAACTATAATTTTGTTAAAATAAAATAATACATTTAGATGTTTCATTATTTTTTTTGAACATTAATTAATGTAAATTTTATATTATTTATTTATATTTATTCAACTAAATTACATTTTAGACATATTTATATTGGATTTTAGTATATGTGTATTTGTTTCTTTAAAAAACGAGTTTTTTCTAAAAACACTTTTAAAATGAATCATATTTTTGGTTATTAATTTATTAATAAATAAAATACTGATGATTTATTTAAATTATATTTATATATTTTAAATTAATTTACTTAATTTTATTTCATACAATTATTATTTTTTGTCCTAGATTTAATATAAAAACATATTTTTCATGAAAACTACACTTCTTGAAATCTCACTTTTTCCTCATGTCTAAGAGTTTTGTTTTAAATTATATTTTTCAACTAATCTTAATTTAATTTGAAAAAATGGATTGTAAATTTTTAAATATAATAATTTTTATTATCTAATAATATGAACTTATGTTTTTACCACAATTTGAAGTGAAAATAGTAATAATTAATTACCGCCTTTAATCATAAACGTGTTTATCAGGAGATAAAATTAAATTATATTGAATAAATTGACCAAAATAAAAGTTTAAAATATTTTTTGTGGCTATATTTATTATATAAAATTTCCATGTATCATTAATGGTTCATTCTAAATCATTTTTGGAGGTGAAAAATGTGGGTTCACCTTTTTATTTTCAACTATTAAAATTGTGACACTCTTCTCCCTTATAAAAGGCCATCCATATCCTTTCCAAATGTGAACATAAAAAATATTTTTCAATGAAAATATCTGAACAAATATATTAATTACATCTCTAAACATGACATAGATCCACTAGTTTGATCATAAATCTATCGTAATAAAGATTTTGGTGCTTATATAAAGAGATCAACTGAAGAAGAGGAATTGTTCTAAACTACCCAATTTAATTTTATTTCTTCTTACAAATCAATAAAATAATTTTTAATTATTTTTATATAACAAAAAAATGTCTCTAATATAATTAGATATTATTCTTTTAATTGAATAATCTAAATTCATCTCCTCTTTAATCAAATAGGATACAAAATCATCACTCATGTGTACGGGGGACTAATTCCTCAAAAACTAATGTCATTCATTTTCTATCATCACATCTCATTATATTATATTTTTAATTATTATATATATATATTATATTTTTAATATATTTATACTTTTTTAGTTATTATATCACATATAATTTTAATTATGTGGGGGTTACAATAATGTCACTAATGTGTACGGTGGACTACCGCTTCACGAAGTGATGAGACTCATTTTTAAATAATGATTCACAGAAAATGTAATTAGGATAATGTTAAAAAGTTTAATTATTATTAATATATAGTGTATAATTTTATTTATTACACTAAAAAATGATAATATCGTTCGGCTACTCATGTCGATTACCTCCTCCACGAATCGTTGTGAATCTTTTCTAATCATGATATGACATGGATGATATATATATGTTTATTTAATGAAATAATATTGTATTTTTAAAATAATTATCATTAATTAATGTTAAAATAGTTCATACCATTTTTCTATAATTATCATCTTAAAATAGAAATGTTACTAATACATATGTAAGACCTACCATCTTCATGATTGTAATGCAGTTGATATTTCATTTCTATCGTTCATGATTGTTTTTTTAATGTTAAACATATATATAATAATATATTTTTAGTGATTATAACTCTTGATATGCTTAAATAATTACCTCTCTAACCATGACAACACACCAAATCCATTTTGAAATAATTAACTGAACGTCCTCAAAACCGATGATATGAAAAAAATAACTAATTACAAAAATATATCATTAAAATAAATAAAATAATTTTTTTAAGTGTATAATATTAAACTTATAAAATAATATTATTAAAATAATATAAATAATACATTTTTATTATAAAGGAGGTTCAAACATGTATAGATATAGTCAGACTGAAGGAAAGGGTTTCCTCATATTATTTTTTTATTTCTGTGAAACATCTCCAATATTCACTACATGTTTATATAGTTTTGGAGTTTCCAATTTCCATTTTAAATGTAGTATATTGAATCTTATATACATAAATGTATTTTAAGTGTAATTTGAATTAATATTTCTAGGGGTATTTGACATGAATTGTACCATTCATGAAAGAATTTAATAAATCAATTTCTTTTCATTGGTCTATATTAATTCTTCATTGAATTCGACATTATATCATTTTTTACATAATATAATTTGATTATATGCTGTTTTATATGTACTAATTTTCTGTGGATTTACATATTATACACATAAAATATTCATTGATTAATTATCACATTAATTTTATGATCATTGTAACGGTTTCTATTCTCAAATTTTCCTATATGGGACATGTGTTATGTTACAAACCTATATTATTTTGTGTGGTGTATATACTACACTTTGATATGTCATAACATGAATATTAATCTTTATTTTATATTTAATGTATCAATTTAATTAATTATTTCATAGGGATTATGATTGAAGATTTACCAATGTTGAAAAGGATTTAGGTTACAATCTCATTTCTATCGGGATTTTTTATGTTTAAGGAACCGTTGGATGAAATTATATGATCTTATTTTATTGAACTAAATAAATTTTATTTTGACTATTTGTGAATGTTTTAACATGTTTTATTTCTATTTCCCCCATTATATATTATAAAAAACATCATGAATGTAATTTGTAATTGATATTGATCTTGTATTTTCTATTAAATATGCAATCTTTATCTTCTATATCCTTGTATTCTAAAATGATTTAAAAAAATATTTTTAAAAAAAAATTATTTACTAAATCAATTTTACATGATATTTTAGATTTGTTTGAAGGGTTCTAAAAAGAAATTTATTATCATTTTCGAAATGGTTATTTTTTATTCTCTTTTTCAAAATGATTTGAATAGAATTTTTATTTTTACCATTGGTGACGTAAATAGATTTTATCGCCATTATGTATATCATATTCATTTGTGTATCCATTGAATGTTTCCATGTTTCCTTAAAATATAAGTATTTTCAAAATATTTTGTGTATTTTTAGTGATTTTCAAAAGAAAAAATTTATTTACCTCAAAATAAATTCTATTTTTATATTAATGGTACTTTTATTCATTAATGATAGAAACCATTGTTTTTACATATTCTCTGACAGAAATATTTTCTATTTAAACTATCCTCATTATTTCCCTTTATAGATTAATCATGTTTCAAAAATATTTAAAAGTTTCATATTTCATTTCCATTAGATAACAATACTTCAATGAGATTTTTATAGATACTATTTTATTTTAACATAATAACATTTTCTTGAAGATGTTGTTATGGAACCCATTTATTTTACACGGGTTAGTCATGTTTTAAAGAGATTATTATGGATTATATTTCTTTTATATGGGTTAATTATGTTTGAAAGTAATTACTATTGAACCTATATCATTTTTAGGGGTTAATCATATTCTAAAAAGAAGAATTGATTTTTTCACCGAGTTTATGAAAAATTGATTTCTCTATCTACATTATTTATGATAAATTTCATTAAAATTGTTTATAATGATTAGTGGTTCCATTATCAACCATGTACGGTTGGTTGTGTTATTAACAAATGAAGGTTCGTTCTATTATAAACTAAGGATTGTTGGGTCTGTGATAGCCCTCTAATGCATTTATTATTCCATATATGGAATTCTTCAATATTTATTATTCCATTAATATAAAATGATATGCAGGTAATTTCCCAAGATAAAAATTAATTTTCATTAAGGTAAATAAAGATAAAAATGTGTCCTTTAATCATGATCGATATCACATATATCATTATTATTAACTCTTATGTCACATTCCATTGAGAAAGAATTATTCAATGTTTTCATGTTTGATGACCCAGGTATTGATGAGTTCCAATATTCTTATTTTATGGTCTTGTATGTTTATTATGTGATCATACCATTATTCCATTTTTATAATCATAGATAGCATAAAATTCTTTATGCATTTGTTTAACCATACTAATAATTTTTTTCTCACCCTTTTATGGATGCTTTTCAACAGTTTATCATGAATTGTTTGGAATGACTTATTTCTATAAAGGATTCATATGGATAATGATGATGAATTAATGTGAAATAATAAATTAAGGTTTATGTTGGAGAATTTAACATTTAAATAAATTAGTATTATTTATGTATGTTTTTTATTAATTCTATAAAACACATAACCTAAAAGGTCATTCAGAATGTTTTTAATATACTATTTTATTTTGATGATATATATTCTGGATTGTGAAAATTAGTTCACATTAATTAGTATCAACAACAAAAATATAATATTTATTTTGTTAGAATAGGATCAAGGACTGTAGTTTTTAGGAAATTATATTATTTACTACAGATAAATGTTTGGGGATGAGAAATCCCAAAATATTTTAATATAGTAATTTTTTTGTGGGGTAATGTCATTTCTTTCACATTGAATTTCTATACAATATATACTGATTATTGTTATTTATGTGGTCTTAATGATTATAGATCCTTTCTAGGATTTCATGTAAGTTGTTTTGTTGTGCATGGGTGGATGAAAAAAATTCAATGGAATGGATTAACTATTGTATATTAATTGAGATGAGTTTGATTTTATATTGATTGTTTTTGATTGAGACTTAGGATTTTTAATCATTGAGTTATGTGTTGGGAGGTATTTTGGTTGACGGGTATGGGTTGAGTGATGGGATTTCCTATAATTCTTAATGATTGATTCTGATGGATGGGGGTTTTGATGGTTTTTTTCTTATGGTTTTCAATTTCTTGTTATAGTTGGATTATTTAGAACAATTTAAATTCATTATTTTGGTTTTGTGAGGTTGAGTATTAAGATACCATTTTAGGTTAATGTGATTGTAATTATAAATAACCCCAATCTATGAGTGAAAATGTTTAAAATATCAAGAAATAAAATCCTTTGGATGTTAGAAAGTAATTCCTCAAATAGAATGGGCAAAAAATATAGAAATTGTAATATGAATTAAGAAAACATGTTGTATTTAAATGAAAAATATTGATTAAACCAAAATTTATAATTAATTTATCATTTTTATGAATAAATTTTAATTTAATATTAGGCTGTTAATTGGTTTAAGATGGGTTTTTGAGATTGTGTGCTTTTTTCAGATCTAGTCTCTTAGACCACAACAGTTGTAGTTGGGTTGTTATATGGGATAATATATTAGTTGAATCTAAGGATTGGAAGATTATCATAGTTTCGATATGTGTTATACTTATACTTATACATTATGATTCCATATGATATTCCTCTTGTGTTAGGTGTCCATCCTATAACACCCAGATATTTTAAGACACATTTTTCTTCAAAAAAATTAAATTGTATCCATAATTTTTGATAAAAACATCACTACGTCTAAATGTACAAAAATATAGTATATCATTATAAAACTAGTTTTTAAACTATTATAAGGAATAACAATACAATCATAATTAAAATTATGTATGAAATATTTAGAAAATGAAAATATATTTATTATTAAGTATTGAATTTTTTGTAGCATTTCCTAAAAAATGTATTCTACTGGTTTTGTGTGATAATTATGTATTAATTTTTTATCAATTTTTTAAATTATATTTAATAAATGAACTCTATATTTAAAATAAATAAGAAAAATTAACATTGATTGAATTTTTTTTATTTTTTAATAGATCAACTTTTCAATAAATAGTGAAAAATAATAATTATTATTAAAATTTATATTTTAATTTTAAGAATTTTTTAAATTATATTGTTTAATTTTTATTGTTGAAAAATAGAAAAAATTAAATTATACTATTAATAATCAAACAATAGTCATTGGAATTGTTTTTTGTATTTTTTCATAAAATGTTTTATACTCAAGAATAGTACTTCTAGAAAATAACTATTCATCAAATTGTGAGGGTTTTGTTTTAAATTATATTCTGAAAATAATGTGTATTAAATTTTATAAAATGGATTCCATATTTTGAATGAGTATAATAAATATTATATAATAGTATTATCATAGTTTTAGTTCATAATTAACAGTAAAGAATGTAAAATTTTGTTACGACTAATAAAGATAAAACATGTTCACCATGGTCTTAAATTAAAATTTATTGGTACATTTATAGTTAAAAGTATCTAAAAATTATATAGTTATATTTATATCTCATAATATCTCATATTTATATATCTATCCTTTGGGATGCATTTTTATTATGTATGAAATTATTATATTTTAATCTTTTAGGAAATTCCAAGTGTATCCTCTCCCCCACTTATAAAATGACACTACTAATTTCTCTCCAACTAGAGATTTTTAGACATATATATTATTTAAACACTTTTATATTATCTTATAATTTTCCTTAGAAATAAATTTGTGTGTATGGTATTCTTAAAACACCATTATAAGGGTCTTTAAGAAAGCATCGTAAGGATTCTTATCGAACTAGAGGTAGTTGTATTACCACACCTTTTCAATTTATCTAATCTTATACCTAAACTAAAGATATGATGTAATAACCTGCGATTTTATAAGATATATTCTTTTTAATTTCTTTCATATCTTCTGTTGTACGATACACCAAGATTATCTTGCACTATACGCAACACCGTATTAGCTTGCAGTATACGCAACACTAATCCTGGATCGTGTTAAACACAATTTCATGTTTGTTTGATAGTAGTTATTCTACAAAACATTGAGTATATATATATATATTCAATTTATTTTTTTATACACAACAGAAAAGGATTCGTGCACTACACGCAACCCTGACTTTGCTTGCATTACAAGTAATCGCGACCTTCCTCGATAGCGTGTGTTGTACGCAATACCTAGTTTTACTAAACAACGATTTATTATTATAATATTATTATGAACTAGACATTATGAATAGTATTAACTAAAATTTGAATTTTATAAAATTATTATTCATCTTACACATTTTCTAGAACATGGTATAAGAACAAAATAAATATTTCGGGTAAAACAAGTATTTGTAAAAAAAATGCAGTTTTGCCGCCTTTTGATGGCACACCCACTTTAAATCTAATTTTTGACATGTTTATAAGTTCAATTTTACAAAATAAAATTATTCTTTGGAATCAGGATATAAAATTTTACATTGGATAAATTTTTCATATTATTCTGATAACTTCCATATTTTAATGAATAGTAAAAACACGCTATATTTTAATAAAAAACAACTTTTTTTCATCGTAATAACTTATGTGGTTAAATTATAATATTGAATGGTTTTAAAGTTTAAATAAAATATATTTTTACCAATTAATATAATTTATGTCATTAGCATTGATTTTACATTGAATTTGTATGATAAGTCAATTCAATCTTTTGCAATGTTTTAAACAAAAACCCATTTTCATTCGACAACATAATTAATTTTAATTTAATTTTTGAAACTTATGTGTATTGAATTTGAGAAAATGGATTCCATATTTGGAATCAGTGGGTCCAAATTATGTTAATAGGATACTTTTTATTTTTGTGAATTATGAATTGTAACTACGGTAAATTTTATTTACCGTAGTTAAATGTAAATCAGTTAATTAAGGGTGGATATAATATTATAAAATTACCCTAACATATGCCAAAACTCTATTGTATGACTATAATAATACCCATATCACCTAAAGATCATATTAGATTCATTTTATGGACTTTTTACCATGAAAATAATATAATTATTATTAAAATCAAAGAAAGTGACAACATGTCACTCTCTTAAATATTATAAGTATAATAATTTTAATTTAGTTATAAACATCATAAAACTAAGAACATGAATAGTCTCCATAAAACTAATAAAATTATATACATCATGATAATTTATTTAGATTTTTTAGGGATTAAATAATTATCATTAATGGTGATACATTAATGATGCAGAAATTATTTATTAAGTGAAAAATCAGTAATATAGTTTTTATTGAAATAATAATACCCATTAAAAGGCCCATAAACCTAACCAAAACTTATATTTAGTGTATATATATACCATAATCATCTAATAACCTCATATATTACCGTTTCAAGTCTTATAAAATTTATTATGACACTTATATTATTTTATTTTAAATGATGCCAAAGTTGTCACCTTCATAATTTAATAAATAAAACAATTTACATATTGTGTTGTTAAGAAGATAAGTTCTATTAAAAGTATTATTTTAAAAGTTAATAGAGTTATATTCATCATATGATTTTATTTTTAATTTTATGCAACATATAAGTATATAAAATAATTATACAAAAATGTTGTAGAAATTATTTTATTAAGAGAAAAACCAAATAAATGGTTTGAAAAATAATAAAAATAAATATCATAAGAACTATTTAATGTTCTCCAATAATTTTCTAGATACATATGGCCTTTTATTAATATATTAAAGATTTTAGTTCGAACATATTTTTGGTATATATTTTATTTAAATTCATATAAATGAGTAGTGTCAAAATTTACACTATTGTTATTTTATAAAAATAACATATTATAAAATTGTTTAAAAATCACAAAAATATTTAAAAATTATAAATTTAAATTTATATTGTCTAAAATGTTGTAACATATCCAATTATGGACAATTCAAAACATATAAGTAATCGTTTGTAATAATTTAGAATTTAGAATGTTATTAGCACAAGTAAAATTAAATTGATTAAGTAAGGATAAATCAAGTTGATAATGTTTAGAATAATTTCCTAACATGTATAAATTTTATTGGATGATGAGATTACAACCCTATCTCATTTTATATTCAAATATGAGTCATTTTTGGAGGTTTTTAAGTGGGTTTAGATTTGTTATAAATTTATATTTTTAAGATTTCCAAAGGTTCCCCTCTCCTCCCTTATAAAAGGGCACCTCCTCCCACTATTCCTCACACATATTTGAGCCTTTAATCTCAGACAAAACCTGCCCATTTCCCTTTTAAAATTCCCTATAAACATCCTATAGGTACTGGTCTTCTTCAAAGACCAATTTTAGTACCCTAAGAGGAGGATTCAAAGAGGCGTGTCAAAGAAGAGGTAATATCCGTTACCGATTCTTTCAATTTTCTTTCTTCTTCAACTTCTTCTTCTTTAGTTTTTTAATTATGAATTAATAACACCAGTATCACTAATATAATGATATGTTATTATATGTATGAAACAACCATATTTCACTATCTATCCATCCTATGGAAAATGAAATCAGCGCGCGTGCGTACGTACGAAATACCGTCTCCACGCTGTGGTGTAATCTATTTTCCACCACCACCTTACTTGGATGGGTATAATGGTGAAATCAATGAATATATATGATTATTTTAAAGTTATATTTATTCTTTAATATTATACATACACTTTAATACAATTCGACGATCATGGTAATGATATCATCGCTCGTGCGTACGTACGGAATACCGTCTCCGCGACGCGATGAGATTCACTCTCCATGATTACCATTCAAGAATGATTATAAAGTATATATAATAAGTTATCATAAAATATATGACATAATTATGCTACTGTATTTATGTATATAAATATTTATGTCATCTACTTAATTCCATTCAATTCAATAAGGAAACGAAAACAGCGTTCATGCGTACGTATGGCCTACCATCTCCATGAACGGTGTATTTCTTTTCCATTTATTGATCTATTATATATATGTATATTATGAATATATATTATATATAAATCATGTTTTATATTATGGAATTAATTAATCATGATCTAAGTAATAACATGAATAATTACAAGTCAAAACACGGACGACAAATGAAACAATTTTAACCAAAACACTCTTTAACATGGAATTTACAAAAGAACGGGTAATATAAAGTCATAAGTGAACCATATATGATATAATAACAATGAATATGATTCTCTAATAAGTCAATGACATTATTTAAATCATTATACAGGAGGTTTGGATACGTACGAAGCATATCAGACCTATGTTAAGGGATAATTTTGCAAATCTCATTTTTATCTAAGATTGCTTATTCGTAAGTATTTACTGGGGTTATATATATCATCCATGTCCATGTTTTATAAAAGTGTTTTCATGTATGTTTAATGTCCTTTTTACCCATTTACTTTTACTAGATTGTATGTATGGAATCTTTCTTTTATGAGGTACTTTTTGACTTTTTTGGAAAAAGTACGAGAAGAATGTTTTTTAACTTATACGACACGAACGGATTTTTACGGTTTCATAACGCCTTATTTTCAAGAATCTTACTCTACATGATTTCATGATTATTTTCAACAAACTCCTTTTCATTTAAAATTTCATGGCATTTTGTGAAAAGAAAATGATTTTGAAGAATAATGGATATTTTCTTAAAGAATTCATTTCAAGTGTTTTATCAAAACCATTTTCCATCTAATATGACATTATCTCATATGTGTATGTTTCAAGTATCATGTATCTAGGATTCACATGGTTTCACTTTTCTTATTATGAAATGATATCCATTTCTTTTATATAGATTATGTGATGATTAGATGATGTTTATGAAACCCATTTTATTTATTGGCTTATTATGAATGATGTATGTTTATTTTGTTGCACAATTAAGAATGATTTCATTATGAGATGGGTGGGACCTATATCTCCCTCCAATTCATTGGGTAAAGATTTATATCTCATGATATAGACATGGCTGGAATGACAAGTTAAACCGGTTCAGTAATACAGGACTGGAATGAGGAGTGAACTCGATTCAGAAAGGGACTTTGTCCACTAAGATGGTAATGGCAGAAATGCCTTGACTAATATGGAAATCATATCATGTTCTTACTGGTTACCACAATTACATGTTTTGTCCCATGCTATTTTATCATTCTTTATCTTTCTTTATGATCTATGCCTTACAGACATCCATGTTTTATGTCTTTTCTCAAGCTTTTGATGTTTAAACATTATGTTCATGTTTTTAAGTTCACATGTATATGGTATGTTTTATTTTATCCACGCTTACACTTACTGAGAATTTGAGCTCACCATTTTATGTTCTATTTTCCCTGGGATATAAAGAAATGTTTTAGGTAAGAAAAAAAGAGGAAGATCTTTATAGGAGATGTTGAAGATATTTCACCATGATTAGAATATTATGTTACAAGTTTCCAAAGACACTAAACTATTACGGTCCTTGTGTGTCTGTTTTTGTTATGTATTAAGTATTATGAAAAAGTAATGTAATGTCCATGTATGTCAAGCTTAGGTTATCTACAGTTGGTATCAGAGGAAAGGTTTAGTCAACCTTTAGAAACTAGGATGCAAAAACATTAGTGAGATCCCTAGAGATATTACTAAGGTATGTCTAGGAATGTCCCTAAGGATAAGTATATGTATATGATATTGTCATAGAACTATGATAATGATCATAGAATTTAACCTAAGATGTTAGATACTGAGGGTACTCCCCCTTTACTATGTTGTTTTCCCTAGCATGATTTTTTCCTCTCACATAATTCTTTTTAGGTTTTAGTAAAGGGAGGGAATCAGAAGGAATTCGGTTAACATTGAATCCAATGGAAAAATTGGTGACTATGAGCAACAAAATTGCATAATGCCTAGAGAGAAAGATATTTTTATTATGACGAATCAGTCATCGTGATATATGATTAACAAGGTGAAATTTATTGGTATTCCTAAGTCATCAAATAAGAGGAAGATGAAATTTTATGCATGTTCGCATAGTGAGGAGCATAAACAAATGAAGATTGAGATTTCTAAAGAAGGGAATAAGAACCCTGAGGAATACCTCAAATGGAGGGACATATGTTATCTGTGTTAAGAAAAGGGTCATAGAGTGACAGACTGTTATGGAGTTCAATGACTTATTTGTGGAGAACATGGGAATTAGCTAACTCAATGCCCTGACCTAAAAAGTTACTTCTAAATCAAGGAAGGAATTATTCCAGTACAATCTTTGAAGAGGATGGATTGAAGTGTTTATGTATTGGTATTCAAGAATAATGTTGTTGATGTACTTTTATGGTGTATTAGAATATTTTTGTATTAGTCTATTCTGGTTTTCAATAATTTTATGGTACCGGTAACCATGAAAAGTGATTCAAATATTTTGGAAAGCAGATGATATGCACATAATGATTGGATAAGAAGACAATGTGATGTTTGATTTTATTCATGATCTCATGATTTATATAAGGACTAAGTGATATCATGGTTTGAGTATATAGAATTTTGAGGATTTTGGTATGTTGAAAGTGTAAACTTTTAACTGCATTCATGTTTTCACTGAGGATCAATGGGTATTCATTATTTAAGAGAATACATGATTAAGGTATTAACATGTTTGTAATTTTACCAACAAGATATATCTTATGATTTATGGGGTATAAATAATTGCATTCACATGATTGTTATGTGACATTTCAAGTAATCATTTTCTTTATACTATGAGCTTGGACCGAAGTATTTTGATAAGACTAATGATTGGAATGGATTATATTGGACAAAAGTTAGTATTTTTTAAGGATAAATTTTTTTTCGATATTATTGATGGGATGTTATAGCAATGTAGTTTTAGAAAAAGGATAACCTGTAGGACTGGCGACAACCCATCGCGCCAGACAAGGCTGTGGGAATCGAACCCACAACCGAAGTGCGACTGACATTTATCGCCTACCACTAGCCTACAGGATATCCCTGGTTAGTAGAAACTAGTTTTATTTTATTAAGAGGTATGATATATGATGTATAAGTTCATTTTTGGAACCATATATGATTACTTTAACAATATGATGGACTTATAACTTTTGCTAACGTTTTGTTTGAAACCGATGGAATGACCCATCATTCTATCACATGATCTGCTAACACATCACGAATAACAAATTCAACTTCATTTCATTAAGGGATGAAGTGGAAATTGTTCAATTAATGAACAACAGTGAGATTGTACCAAAATCATGTAAGTATTTCTTTTAATTCATCAACTTTAGGTAAATGATCTTGAAAACCAAAAATGTTGTCTTAGTGACCTTATATCCGATGAATCAGATGGTTCCTTAGATCATCACAAATCTATGGCTTTGTGATTATTGGCTTGTTGATAGCCACGTTCTCTACCACTCTCTATCAGAACATGATGGTTATATTTCTCTTCCATATATATATTTTCAGCTATGTTATCCTATGTGGAAACCCAGTGATTAGTTTATTTGGATAACTATTACGTTTCATACTTTATTTTATAATGATATGTTTTGGTATTCCTTTTTACGATGTGGGTTTCAATTAAAAAAACTATCAACTAGAAAACCATTTATAACCCCGACGAATTTCGAGGGAGAAATTCATTTTAAGGGGGATAGAATGTAATAACCTGAGATTTTATAAGATATATTCTTTTTAATTTCTTTCATATCTTCTATTGTACGATACACCACGATTATCTTGTGCTATACGCAACACCGTATTAGCTTGCAGTATACGCAACACTAATCCCGGATCGTGTTACACACAATTTCATGTTTTTTTATAGTAGTTATTCTACAAAACATTGAGTATATATATATATATATTCAATTTATTTTATTATACGCAGAAAAAAAAGGAGTCATGCACTACACGCAACCCTGACTTGGATTGCATTACACGCAATTGCGACCTTCCTCGATAGCGTGTGTTTAACGCAATACCGAGTTTTACTAAACAACTATATATTATTATAATATTATTATGAACTGTCCATTATGAATAGTATTAACTAAATTTTTAATTTTATAACATTATTATTCATCTTACACATTTTCTAGAACATTTTATAAGAACAAAATAAATTTTTTGGGTAAAATAAGTATTTTTCAAAAAATTCAGTTTTGCCGCCTTTTGATGGCGTACCCACTTTTAATCTAGTTTTTGACATGTTTATAAGTTCAATTTTATAAAATAAAATTATTCTATGGAATCATGATATAAATTTTTACCTAGGATAAAAGTTTCATATTATTCTGATAACTTTCATATTTTAATGAATAGTAAAAACACTCTATATTTTAATTAAAAAAAACTTTTTTTCATCGTAATAACTTATGTGGTAAAATTATAATATTTCATGGTTTTAAAGTATAAATAGAAATTTTTTTACCATTTAATATAATGAATATCATTAGCATTGATTTTACATTGAATTCGTAGGATAAATCAATATAATCTTTTGCAATGTTTTAAACAAAAACCCGTTTTTATTCGACAACGGGATTAATTTTAATTTAATTTCGGCAACTTATGTGTATTGAATTTGAAAAAAATGGATTCCATATTTGGAATCAGTGGGTCAAAATTATGTTAATAGGCTACTTTTAATTTTTGGAAATTATGAATAGTAACTACGATAAATTTTATTTACCATAGTTAAATGTAAATTGGGTAATTAAGGGTGAATATAATATTATAAAATTACCCTAACACATGTAAAAATTATATTGGATGACTATAAGTCAACCCATATCACCTGAGGGTCGGATTAGATTCATTTTATGGACTTTTTACCACGAAAATAATTTAATTATTATTAAAACCAAAGAAAGTGACAACATGTCACTCTCTTAAATCTTATAAGTATAATAATTTTAATTTAGTGATAAAAATCATAAAACTTCGAACATGAATAGTCTCCAAAAAGAAAATAAATTTATATAAATCATGATAATTTATTTAGATTTTTTAGGGATTAAATATTTATCATTAATGGTGATACATTAATGATGCAGAAATTATTTATTAAGTGAAAAATCAGTAATATAGTTTTTATTGAAATAATAATACCCATTAAAAGGCCCAGAAACCTGACCAAAACATATTTTTAGTGTATATCTATACCACAATCATCTAATGACCTCATATATAACTGTTTCGAGTCTTATAAAACTTATTATGACACTTATATTATTTTATTTTAAATGATGCCTAAGTTGTCACCTTCATAATTTAATAAATATAACAATTTAAATATTATTATTTTAAGATTATATATTAGTGTAAAAGTTTTATTGTGAAATATAATAGATTTATCATCATAATAGGATTTTATTTTCAATTTTAATGAAACATATAAGTATATTAAATAATTATACAAAAATGTTGTAGTAATTATTTTATTAAGAGATAAACCAAATAAATGGTTTTAAAAATAAAAAAATAAATATTATATGAACTATTTAATGTTCTCCTCTATTTTTATAGATACATATGACCTTTTATGAATCTATTAAATCTTTTAGTTCGAACATATCTTCTGTATATATTTTATTTAAATTCATATAAATGAATACTGTCCAAATTGACACTATTGTTATTTTATAAAAATAACATATTATAAATCTGTTTAAAAATCATAAAAATATTTAAAAATTATAAATTTAAATTTATATGGTCTAAAATGTTATAAAGTATCCAATTATGGAAAATTCGCAACAAATAAGTAATTTTTTGTTATAATTTATAATTTAGAATGTTATTACCACAAATAAAATTAAATTGATTATGTAAGGATAAATCAAGTTGATAATGTTTAAAATAATTTCCAAACATGTCTAAATTTTATTGGTTGATGATATTAAACCCCTATATCATCGTATATTCGAATATGAGTCATTTTTGGATGTTTTTACACGGGGTTAGATTTATTATAAATTAATGTTTTTATGATTTCTAAAGGTGCCCCTCTCCTCCCTTATAAAAGGGAACCTCCTCCCTCTCATCCTCACACCAATTTGAGCCTTTAAGCTCAGCCAAACACTGACCATTTCTCTTCTCAACTTCCCTATAAACATCCTAGAGGTCCTGGTATTCTTCATAGACCTGCTTTAGTACCCTAAGAGGAGGATTCAAAGAGGCGTGTCAAAGAAGAGGTAATATCCGTTACCAATTCATTCAATTTTCTTTCTTCTTTATCTTCTTATTCTTTAGTTTTTTCATTATGAAGTAATAAAATAAGTATCAATAATATACTGATATGTTATTATATGTATGAAACAACCATATTTTACCATCTATCCATCCTATGGAAAATGAAATCAGTGCGAGTGCGTACGTACGGAATACCGTCTCCATGCCGTGGTGTAATCTATTTTCCACCACCAACTTACTTGGATGGGTATAATGGTGAAAGTAATGAATTTATATGATTATTGTAAATTGATATTGATTCTGTAATATTATACATACACTTTAATACAATTCGATGATAATCGGAATGATATCAATGCTCGTGCGTACGTACGGAATACCGTCTCCGCGACACGATGAGATTCACTCTCCATGATAACCATTCAAGAATGATTATAAAGTATATATAATAAGTAATCATAAAATATATATGACATAATAATGCCACTGGATTTATGTATATAAATATTTATGTCATCTACTTAATTCCATTAAATTCAATAAGGAAACGAAAACAGCGTTCATGCGTACGTACGGCCTACTGTCTCCATGAACGGTGTATTTCTTTCCATTTATCAATCTATTATATATATGTATATTATGAATATATATTATATATAAATTATTTTTCATATTCTGTAATTAATTAATCATGATCTAAGTAATCACATGAATAATTACAAGTCAAAACACGAACGACAAATGAAACGATTTTACCCAAAAAACTCTTTAACATGGAATTTACAAAATAACGGGTAATATAAAGTCATAAGTGAACCATATATGATATAATAACAATGAATATGATTCTGTAATAAGTCAATGACATTATTTAAATAATTATACAAGAGTTCGGGATACGTACGAAGCATATCGTACCTAAGGTAAGGGATAATTTTGCAAATCTCATTTTTATCTGAGATTTCTTTTTCGTAATTATTTACTAGGGTTATATCTATCATCCATGTCCATGTTTTATAAAAGTATTTTAATGTATGTTTAAATTCATTTTTACCCATTTTTGACGTTTACTACATATTATATATGGAATCATTCTTTTACGAGGTACCGTTTGACTTTTCCAGCAAAAGTACTAGAAAAATGTTTTTTTAACTTATACGGCACGAACAGATTTTTACGGTTTCATAACGCCTTATTTTAAAGAAAATTACTCTACATGATTTCATTATTATTTTCAACAAAATAATTTTCTTTTAAAATTTCATTTCATTATGTGAAAAGAAAATGATTTTGAAGAATAATGTAAATTTTCCTCAAGAATTCATTTCAAGTGTTTTATCAAAACCATTTTCCATCTAAGATGACATTTTCGATATGTGTACGTTTCAAGTATCATGTCTCTTTGATTCACATGGTTTCACTTTTCTTATTATCAAATTATATCCATTTATTTTATATGGATTATGTGATGATGGGATGATGTTTATGGAACCAATTTTATTTATTGGGTTATTATGAATGATGTATGTTTATTTTGTGGCACAAGTAAGAATGATTTCATTATGAGATGGTTGGGACCTATATCTCCCTCAAATGCATTGGGTAAAGATTTATATCTCAATATATAGACATAGTTGGAACGAAAAGTTAAACCGGTTCAGTAATACAGGACTGGAACGAGGAGTGAACTCGATTCAGAAAGGGACTTTGTCCACTAAGATGGTCTTGGCAGCAATGCCTTGGCTAATATGGAAATCATATCATGTGATTAGTGGTTTCCACAATTACATGTTTTATTACCATGATATTTTATCATTCTTAATGTTTATTTATGATCTGTGCCTTACAGACATCCATGTTTCATGTCTTTTCTCAAGCTTTTGATGTTTAAACATTATGTTCATATTTTTAGGTTCAAATGTATATGGTATTTTTTATTTTATCCATGCTTACCCTTACGGAGCATTTGATCTCACCCTTTTTTTGTTCCATTTTCCCCAGGATATAAAGAATGGTTTTAGGTAATAAAAAAAGGGAAGATCTTTATGGGAGATGTTGAAGATCTTTCACCACGATTAGTAGATTACATTCCAAGTTTCCAAAGACACTAAACTATTACGGTCCTTGTGTGTCTATTTTTTTATGTATTACGTATTCTGCAAAAGTAATGTAATGTCCATGTATGTCAAGCTTAGGGTCTCTACATATGATATTAAACATAAAATATTTACTTAATCGCACTTAGTATTCTAAAATTATATATTAATTTTCGAAAACAAGATATATACCCTATATTCTATCAAATGGAATGTGAAGTTATCACTCATGCATACATGTGGACTATCATCTCAATGTAATGATACAATTAATTTTCCATAATTTCCATTCATGCTTAAGAATAATTATGGGTTTAATATTATACATATTATATCTGGAATATTTATTCTTCTATAATTATTAAATCTTATATACCTTCCTACATTCCAATCTATTGGAAAAGGATAACATCACTCGTGTGTATGTGTGGACTGCCTTCTTTGCGATGTCATTCCATTAATTATTATAATATTTTTTATAAAGATAGTAATAAATATATATTTCATTAATATATATTATATATAATATATAGTAATTAATTTATAATATTTAATTATTATTTACCTTTTTTCCATCCGCTGAAAAGTGTAAAGAACAATCTTCTGTATGTACTTCCTACCATCTCCATGAATAGTATTATTCATTTCTCCATCTATATCTTTTATAGATGACTATAAAAAATATATAAAAAATATATTTGAAATTTATATCAATTTTTAACTTCTATAAATGATGTTATCTTGATTAATGTATAAGGACCTAAACTACGTAACCAAAATTCTCAGGAAAAATGAAACTTTTTACTCGTAGAGATAATGATTTTAATAAGGAATTATTAATAAATGGGTATTTAAATGTTATAAGTGGATCATATATTATATTATATATATTAATATTATTTATTTGTATCTTTATATTAAATTTTAATATATTATATAAGAGGTTAAATCTCTTTCAATGATATTCACACTTGATGTGGGGGATTTGTTTTATAAATTCTTTGTTTATGATGATGTTTACTAGGATACAATTTTATAAAATATCTCCCAAAAATACCATGAAGTTTATTCTAATATAGTTATTCCATGATAATACATGTTTCCTTTTCATTTACAAATCTTTAAGAAATCCATATATAGAGAAAAGTTTTTAGTGGAAAATAGACATTATTTATCTTTTCAATCAAATATTATTTTTATTCCATTTATAAGTTATATAAAACATTTTCAATAATTCTTTTAAAAATAAATTTTTATTATTTAAATTCATTTTTTACATCCTTTAATTTTTAAATAACTTTTGAAATTAAATCATTCTATTGTTTTCTAAATGAGTTTCTTTTTAAATTTCAACAAAAATGTGAATGGAATAATGCTTTCTAAGAATAAGAACTCAACATAATTTCTATCCATATATGTTTATGGATGCTATGAATATTCCCTGTATTGTTTCCAAGGTTATTTTTTAAGAAATTTTTTTATTAATATTTGGTAATTTTTTTGTTGTTAAATAAGTGATTCCATAGTGAAAATGCAATTTTTGTCATGAACTGGTCTAGTGATGTTTTTAATTCATTTATCATTTATGTCATCATACATTGATGTTACCTATTATTTAAATGTGTTTTGAGAAAAATATAATATTCATATTATTTATCTAAATTGTTTAATTTTTTTATTATAAAATGTTTTTTAAACCACTTTATTTCCCATGAGTAATGATTTGTTGAAATGTAAATATATATATATGAAATATTTTTCCCATACACAAGTTATGATATATGATAAATGAATAATGTGATTTTGGAACACGGATGACTGGATTATGACCATGTTATGAGTGGTACTGGAGTCATATATCCATATAAAGCATTAGGTAAAGATGGATATCTCATGATATAATATGTTGTAGAATGAGGAGTGAACCTAGTTTAGTGATGTAATCTATCTCGTATGATATCCATGGGAGGGAAATAGGACTATGGGTAAGATGTAATGTTTATTTAAACCAATCAAGCATGATAATCTTGGAAGTGATCCTTGATTAAGGTAATTATTATCCATGTTTATATATATTCCATAATTATATGCCTTATTCCAATTTTAGGGTCTTATTGTTTAGGTTTATTGAAAATAATTAAAAAAACATAAAATACCAATGGTTTGGAGGGACATTGGCTACTAATACATATGTATATACCTACACCAATGGTTCTAGAAAAACTATTGGAATTGGTAATGTAAAAATAAAGAGATAACCAAGGATTAAACCCATAACCTCTAACTTATATATCAATGACCTAACCACTAATCTATAATTAATTTTGGGAATATAATATGACATATATATTAATTTTTAATTACATGTAATTTATATTTTTGTGTATTTTTTGATATTAGAAAAATAATTTTAAAAACAAATCTGAGTAGCAATACAAATGGTTATTAAAACTATTGGTATAGAGATATTCCAACAGTTTTCAGAATTGTTTGTATAGGTCCTTAGTTGTTTTAGACATATATAAACTATTCTAAAAAACCATTGGTATAGGATTTTTGTTTGTTAATTATACCAATGGATCATGAATAACCATTTGTATATATAGAGCCTATAATCATCATTATTCTAGAACCATTGGTATATGGTTTGTATGAGACCCATATCCCCATAGTTTTTCTAAAACCGTGCATAAGGGTTTTGTGTGAAGCACCTATACAAAAGTTTTTTGTATAACTAGGGGTATAGGGTTTCTTTAATATATCTATACCCATGGGTTTTACAAAACTGTGGGTATATGGTTTGTGTAATGCACATATCCCCATGGTTTTGGAAGAATCACGGTTATATGGTTTCATTAATCTACCTATACCCATAGTTTTAGAAAAACCATTTGTATAAGTGAATTATACCAATAGTTTTTATAAAAAATTTGTATATAACTATTTACATAACTTATATTTCTAGTATGGAGATTCATTTATGAGTCATGTCTTATAAAATACCATGATTTATACCATCATCTCATATTTTGATTAATTATACAATGGGTTTGATTATAAAATGTTGTGCTCATTTTCTCATACCCTTATTCTCTTGTTATACTCTAGTGTTCATTGGTATCATACATATTTACCCTTATTGACCATCAAGTCACATAATTCCTTATGTTTCCGTTCCCTAGGATATGAATAAAGTTTTTTTTTGATATCTCTATGAATAGTACTAGTTATGAAGATCTTAATAGCAGATGATGTGTAAATTTTACGAACCTATTATTTATGAATCCATGTTTCCAAATACACTAAACCTATGAAATTATATAGTAAATTAGAATGTTACATAATAAATATTCATGTACTAGTATTTAATATATTTATAGGAAGTGTTTGGGTCTCTATTCTGGATATCATAGAATGTTTTTGTTACCTAAAGATAATAGAATGAGAATAATTTTATGATAACTCTAAAGGTAATCCCTTTTATAGAATAATTCCCTATCCCATGGTAGATAATTAGTGTGGTTATCTTATAAAAACAATCCTATATTGATACAATAAGTTGGATTATTTTTTATAGAGATTCATCAAGGTGAAATAACCCTAAAAAGAGTTCATTGAGTATATCTTGATGATAATTCTGGTGCCTGGAGATTATTCTCTTATAGCTCACATAGATTGAAAATCCAATGGGATAATATTTGGTTAATTCATATTTTATTTATTATATTTTGTGAATTATTTGAATAGATGAGAACCATGAATGATCTAGGTTAATCTTATGATGTCATTATTTGAAAATATGGTTCTATGATTTAGAAATCCATGGAACGATTTTTAATGATTGATAAATATGATAAAAGATTCTTGACTTTAGTGCTAACCATTTTTTTATAATGGTATGATGCAAGAATGATTATTTTCGATGGTGGTATACACACTGAAATATTGAAGTATCTTATTTGAGATAAGACCTATGAATTCCACTATATCATGAAAATTTCATGTTAATACTAATTCCTATCTTCAATTATTATATTTTGAATTGTATTTGAAAAATCATAATTCTACAATGATGAAATATTATGTCTTTGATTTTTTTACAGATTGAGGTTTTTTGGAATTTTATTCCCAAAAATCTCTTTATTCTCCATTTAATGGAATTTGTTGTCATTATTGTTAGGGATTGACTTTATTTACAAAAGTACCACGTCAATTAATGTGGTAGTGATGTAAAATATCATAATCTAAGCCAACTAATGATTATACATTTCTGTGATGGAAAATTTAATCATCTAATGGAAATAATATCCATTTTATAGATCTTGATTATAATTAAAAAAGGGTTTTTACCTTAGAAGGTATGGGAGAGTGTCAATATAAAATAAATTCCTCTTTTGTGGGAATTTTTTTCTTTTTTTCTATAATAGTTTCTTAATATTAGACTAAATAGTGAAGTCCTGTTATAGTAGAAATCATACCTAGATCTTTACATTTTCCAAAGATAATATATATAATGGTCCAGATTGAATTTTATAAAATAATGAAGTAACCCCAATTGAATATTGGTAATTTAATAATTTATAAAAGTGAATATCCTTGGTGTGAATATATTGTTTTTATTAAGATGAAATATTGATCAATGGGAGACTCTATTGATTATAAGAATCATAACAATACCACTATCAAGAATATTTATCCTCTTTTCTCTATTCATAATATTCTGATCAATTATGAGAAGATAAATATTTTCCTATGATTACTCTTCTATTAGGTTACTATAATTTAACTGTAGAAAGTGAATATATATGTTAAAAAGCTGTATCTATAATGAGGGATCGGGTAAAATTATTGTGTTTCTTTTTTCTATTAATACTTACCCTATTATCATCATGTATTTAATGGATAGAGTCTTTAGAGATTACCAAGATATGTTTGTGGTGGTATTTATAGATAATATCCATATATATTTAACGAGTAAGGAAGATAATTTAGATCTCATTAGGATTAAAATAATGATTCTATGAAAGGAGAAGTTGTATTAAAAATTTACTATGTTTTCATTTTACTAATAGAGTATTTTTACATTGTGTCATTTAATATCAGGTGAGGGTGTATTGATGAACCTATCATCTTTGGAGTTTATTGAACATTGGCCTAAACGAACCACTATGAATGAGATCTATTTTTTTCTACATTTATATTGTCATTATCAATCTTTTTGGATAATATATCAATCATGTATAATATACTCAATTATTTAACACATATGGGATTTCAATTCCTTTGAATAGATGATTTTGAAGAACATTTCATAGAACTAAAAATATGGCTATTTAGTACACTCATGCCTACACAACTTTATAGTGGAGAATGGGTTTTAATCATTTTTTGGAGATAAATTATGGTATGCATATTATTATTCCTGAATAATGGTATGGTGATAAATTCTGCCACTTGAAAATTACGTTTTTATGAAAATATATTTCCCATATCATGATTTTGAGTTACGTGTGGTAATTGTTTTCAAAAAATATATATTTCTTATATTAATTGAAATATCTATGATATTTATAACAATCATAAAATATTAATGAATGAATTCAACCATAAATAATTTAATATGGAAAATAGAATTTGCTTATAGATGATAAAATATTATGACCACTCAATATATTTCCACCATAGTAAAGAGGACATGGTGGTCGAGGAACTGATTCCAAAGGATTATGCTAGCTTATCTATGATAATGTTAAAAAATAGTCGATATTTATGGATTTAAAAAAGATATATATAGAAATATTAATGGATGTGGATAAATCGTTTCTTTCTAAAATGATTGTGCAACAACCTACAAAAGAAAATTTAAAAGAGGTGAAGAAGAAAGATGTAGAGTTGTAAAACAATATGTGAAATATTCTTGACTTAAACAATGATTTTGATGAAATAATATGGTTCATGAACGATTTATGTGTCTAATCAATAGAATATTTAATGTTGGATCAATTGAATAATTCACATAGTTCATCATTCTCTATTCATCTAGGATGTATGAAGATGTATAGAGATCTGAAATTATTTCTTTTGTGGGATAATTTAAAGAGAGATATTGCTGAGAATTTTTCATTTTTTTGTATATCAAAATTTTATCTCTCCAAGATAGATTTTATGGTGGATATTACAACCATTATACATAAAAAAGTGAAATGTGAAAACATTATCATGGATTTTATCATTAGACTTCCAAAACCATAAAAGGCCCATAATTCTATATGTGTTATATTCGATTTCCTTAGAAAGTCATCATAACTCATTTCTATTCAAGAAGATTTATAACATGATATGATTTTATTAATATACATCAAATAATTGGTAATGTTTCATGAAGTAACACATTCTATGTTATGTAGTCAGGATCTATGGTTTACCATGACGTTCTAGTGAAGTATCCATAAATCTTGTTAATTAGAGTTGTGTTTCTATCATGCTTGTAATCCCCATAATGATGGAATATCCAAGAATACCATTAAAAACCTAGAGGATATATTGTGATATTGTTCTTTGGATTTCAAAGTGTTTTGGGATCAACATCCCCCAATTATAGTTTTTTAATATATTATAATCCAATTGATATTTTAGAATGTTCCTTAGGAATCTATATATGAAAATAAGTGTATAAAGCAAATGTGCGTGGATGAAGTTATAGATGATATCTATTGAGACCTAAGAAAACCATAGACATGAAAATTTAATATAGATCTACTAAATTACACATCAAGGAAGATCATATTTTTCATAGAAGTTATGCTATCAATCATTAACAAAATATAGAATTTGAAATTGGTGTGAATGTATTACACTGAATTTCCCAATGGAATAAAGTTATAGGGTTTTATATAAAATGAAAGTTGAGACATATGTATATGGTAACCTTCAAGATACATGATTTTTTAATGAAAATAACATATCAATAGGTCTCTCCACCAAACCACTCCCTTATTGGGGATGTGTTCCATTTTTCTATCCTGAGGAAGTACAAACCTAATCATTAAAATGTACTGAACTCTGGGGTCCCCACAATGGGACATTTTCTATTTAATGAATATATTCCATTATTGATCTTGTATCATAGAGATAACTTTTATTGAGATGTTCTACTCAACTTATTATAATTCACTAGAGAAATCTAAAATTTGAAGAAGCTACATGGGAACCTGAGGATATGATAAAATAGTGACACCCTCATCTTTTTTATCATAGTTATTGAATTTTGAGGGATAAATTCATTTTATGGGTTTTAGTATGTAACTTTTCATGATTTTATGATATATTTATCATCAAATAAATTTAATTTCTTTGAGAGCTTGCGATACAAGCAACCCAATGTTGAAATGAACTGTAATTTAGTACATCATTATGACATTGCTGATAAATTGGATGAATGAATAACAATAAATTTTTTAAAAAAAATATGTAAAATTTATTAGATAATAAAATTATTTTGATAAATAATTACTCAATTATCAGTAATATATTTAAATGCTTAAAATACATTTTCCCTCAAAAAAAATTTATTGTAGTTTGTGAGAAAATAATATAATGATAAAAATTATTTTATAAAATTATTCCAAAAAAATGAAATTCATTTTTTAAATTATAATGTCAAAAATCTGTTAGAGTATTTTTATTGACATTTCAAAAAGGATTTATTTTTTTAATGAATAGTGAAAAATATTTATCTTTATTGAAATCCTTCATTTAATCCCATGATTTTTCAGTGATTTATTTTGTTTGAAAATGATTTAAATATTACATTAGTTATTTTATATATTTTTTAAACTAATCATGTAAATATGAGTAATTTGATGTCATAATATGGTATATAATCATTTTATACCTAATAATTTTTTTTTCTAGAAAATGTAATTTTGAATCATTTGGTGGGTTTAATTTTAGATTACACTCCTCAAATTATCTATATTGAATTTTATAATATAGATTACATATTTAGAATTATTTAAATCATTATTATTTAATAATTTCATATTTTGTTATTTTCATAATGAATTGTTAGAACAAATGTTTGACCGCAATTATTGTTAAAACAAGTTTACCTGGTGGGGGAGGGGTGGGGGTGTGATAAAAAAAGAGATAAGGGGATGTTATCAAATTAAATGTGAATAAAAACTATTATATAAAAATATTTAAACCTCTTTCAATACCATATTAAAATATTAATACATTTATAATATTTGGATTGAGTATGAATTTATTATATATTAATTTATTAAGAAACTCCAAGTGTTTCTTCTCCCCATATTATTCATGGACACCCGTCCATTCTCTTACTTACCCTATTTTGATCCATCTATCTTAATAAATAATTAAATATTATATTTTCGACTTTTATACACATTAATTTATAGTTTTCTTCTTCTTAAAATAATTACAATGGTCTTTATTGATGGAACCAAAGGGGGCCTTCCAAAGAAGAGGTAACCATATTACCTGACCTATTTCAATTTATATATTCGTCTAACTCTTTGAAATCAGTGGTATTCATAATAATTTAATTAATTTAGTATCCTCAATTTAATTTAATGTTATTATGGTTGTGTATCCCCCTATATTGGCCATATATTTCATAAAATGAAATGTTAAATATTCAGCCATACATGTGTGTAGACTACAACCTTCACATAGCGATACAATAAATTTTCCATAATCTTATTTCATGGATGAGTATTATGATCTGTTTAATGTTTATAAATTATATTTATGACATAATTATGATTCTTTAGCCATAAAATCATATATACCTTTTAATATTACAATCATTTGGAAAACGACAATGTAACTCATGCTTACATGTCGACTACCACCTCTAAGAAGCGATGTTATTCATTTTCTAATTAATCATTACATTTGACATACCAAACATGGTGCCACTAAATAGGTCCTTGATCCAGTTGGTCACATTTCCTCAATAGGGCCTCCTCAAACGGCAGAGGGTATCAACTAGAATCAAGGGTCTTGTAAGTAAGTCCTGAGGAGACTATACCCTCTTTTATTGTAATAAAACACGAACAGAAGAAAAAAACAATACCAATGTGAAGAAGCACACAAATAACCAACGAAATACCATGTCATATGATATTCAAATAAATATAATTCAATACTAAATGAAAGTTAAAAAATGACATGACAATTCAAATTTTAATTATCTATAAAGAAACTAAAAGTAGAGGCACAAAGACTCCCACGTAGGTCCCAAACCACATCTGGTTCCCTCTCCCATGATAAAATCCCAAAAAAAACCTATCCCACAGACATTCCCTTATCATATTATATAACAACAATGTCTACTTAGGTGCTGATCAGCTGGCCCGAATAGGTTGCCAGTTTAACTAAGTAGGCCACCAACAAAAGTGTCTAAAAAACGATGAGTCTAGAGAGAGTTTGTGCAGTTTTATGAAGAAAGAAACACAATTCATAATGAAATATTTATCTCATTGTCATTTAATATTAAAGCATCTAATTAGGACCAGTGTAAATTCATGTTTTCCATTTGAAGTATCATTCATTATTATCATTAATTTGGTATTTATCTTCATGTCATGTACCCAAAATATCATTCAGTGTCAGTCTCCATGCCTAACACTGCATATCTTAGTCGTTGTAGATCATCATGCCTAGCACCCCATAATATCAATCTTTGATAACTATTTTTGAGGAATGCTATGTCCATGTCCCAACATCTAATCGGTCTATAATTCCATTTCTACCACCTAACAAATCTCATCCATTTAATCATTTTTAATTCACAAGAAGTAGCCACATCCTTTGAATAAAAATCTAATGACTAGTTAAACATTTAAAAGGACATTAGTTAACTCATGAATTAACTAATAACCTAACCCATTAATGAATTCATAAATTAATTAATCATTCATCAAAATTCTCATTAAATAATTAATTCACCACAATTAATTTTCCATATCAAATCACAACTTGTCATAATTTATTCTCATAATTAGTAATCTATGATCAACATCAGGACATATAATTAATTCTCACAAATAATTATCTTACATATCCAAACATCATTTTATAATTAAATTCCCCAAATTAATTATCTGAACAAAACCAATTCAATATCTCAATTACAATATCCCAAATGATAAACAATCTCCAAAACCAATATCAATATAGGACCCCCACCTGTTTGTTCTGTGATTCAATTATCAATTAATCACCAAGGTAACAACATATCAATTCCACATAACTAAATACTACAATTAAGAAAATAAATAATCAACGGAATCTAGAATGTCCAAAAACATACATTCACATATCAAATCCATGACTAAAGGGGTCAGATATAGACCACATATATTAGTGTATTGACAAATGTTAGCCTAGCTGGAATACCCAAAATCCGAGCAGCACAATTTTGTTGATAAAGCTCTGAATATAAATCCCTTAACCAAAATTAATATCAAAAGAATCATGATTTTCCAAATCTAGATTTAGATCCATGATCTTTGTTTTAGATATCATCTCATTGGTTTTGATCTCTGGAAATAGTATAGGTATTCGATGAAAAGGCCAAGGAAACATAGAGGAATTAATAGAAGAATAAATATGATGAAATACACTCACTAGGAAGAGATCATATATTCAATCAATGCTTTTGATATCAATTGATTATGTGTGAATCACCATGGAATTCTTTCAGAAGGCTCTGGGAAAACCAATAATTTTTCAAACTCAAGAGAATGTCAAAATGTGGATTCCTTAGTGGGTTTGGTTGGTTTTAAAATAAATTTTTAGATACTTAATTCTGCGTGCATGGTTTTCTTGGGAAGAGGCTCACAGTCTGAGAAAATGGTGAACCATCCATGTAGACCTCTTTTCTATGGTTTACACAGTTGGCATGGTTTAGTCGCATGTTTTGTCAAACCATAAGAAAACCGTGCGAACCACTTTGTCTATGTTTTTATAGTTGTAATGGTATAGTTTCATAGTTTTCCAAACCATGTGCAAACTGTGAATAGCTCCCTGTCCATTAGGTTTTCAGAAAAATTCACCCTTACGAACCCCAAGTCACTACTACTAAACAAAGGTACTTAAAAACTAAAAAAAGAAGTCCCTGAAAATTTTCCCAAGACGACTCTAGAAAATGATGAGATCATACAATCTCCCCACCCTATAAAAGCTTTTCCATGAGCTGCACTCCCGAATTTCACTAAGATTCCGTTCCAAAAATATTGGGCCATTAAGCCCTCATGTCCACTTCCCATTCTCATGTTTCCTCTTAAACACTTACATGTTTCCATAAAACATGAACAAGTGGAACAATTTTTCCCGGTAACACTTTCTCACTATGACCCAACACACATATCAGATTCTCCTCAAAGGACCCATATATATGGAGGTCAACCTATTTCACTTAAATCACATGATAAGGGTCACTGTGATACCACCATTTTTGTGACACATGGAAAACATCATGCATAGAGATGAATTTATTTGGAAGGGCTAATCGGTACACCAATATCCCAATTCTCTCTAGAAACTCAAACGGTCCTTCATACCTGTGAGTCAACTTTCCATGCCTATGTATCCTATTGTGACCCAATCTAGGTGACACCCGAAGCAATACACCATCGCCATTGGAAAACTCTTGGGTTTATCTCCATATAGAAGCATATTACATCTCTCTACTCTAATCCATAGCCATATGTTTCAGAATCAACTACACTTGTTCTAATGTCTCCTGAAGGAGACCCGGGTACCAATATATTTGAATCACCCACCTCTAACCAACATTGTGGTGATCTAAATGGCCTACCATAAAGTTCCTTGTAAGGTTCCATATGTATAGTTTCTGGATAAATGTTGTTATAATAAAACTCCACTAATGAAAATTGATTCTCCCAAGAACCACCAAGGTCAAGCACCCATGATCCCAACATATCCTGTGACACCTATGTGGTATGCTCTGACTTCCCATCTGTCTATGGGTGGAAGGTCATACTTAATAAAACCTGTATGCAACACACCTTCTGTAAGACTATCCAGAAGAGTGATGTAATGTGTGAATATTTATTTGAAACTATAGTTTGTTTCACCCCATGAAAATGAATTATCTCTTATACATACATTTGTCACAACTGTTCTACTATAAAGGTTTCCCTGATGGTAATTAAATGAGGTACCACTATTAGTCAATCCACAATATCCCAAATATCATCATTCTTCTTAAGTGTGCTTAGAATCACTACCATTAAATCCATATTCACATCATCCCATTTAAATTCTGGCATATAATATGACTGCAATAAGCATTGAGGTCATTGATGTTATGCCATCACCATTGGATAGGAAAAACATATTATTATGAACCCCGCAATTTCCTTTTCCATGCCTGTCCACCAAAACTATCATCATTGGTCATGGTACATTTTGTTCACCCCAGGATGTACCTCCCACTTTGAGGCATGAAATTCTCTTATTAGTTCCTCTCAGAATATCATAGTCACAGTAACCCAATTTCTAACATAGATGATATCATCCTTATCTATTATCATGTCTGAAGGTGTATCCCCACCCTCAAGGATTTACCTTAAGGGTAGAAACTCCATATCCCCATATAGCATGTTCCTGATCTATCTCAATTGTGTAAATTCTACTACTACTACATAAACTAGAGTCATCCCTCCTTAATATCATGAACCACCATATGCATTTCCTCCAGCAAAGTCATCATCTTCCACTCTGCACATGAATCATATACCAACTGAGCATGAGGTTTCTTTCTCAAGGTACCAGCCACACTCTTCCCCTTCCCATGTGTATATGCCAGCTGAAAATCAAAATACTGCATATAATCTACCCAAATTCGCAACTAAAGATTCACGTTGCACTATGAAGGATATAGTTCAAGCTTTTATGATCTGTAAACAGTGTAACATTTTCACCTAAGGAATTGTGTCGCTAACACATAAGAGCATAAACAACTTCTGAAAACATGATTTCAGGGATGGATAATTACATTGATGTGCCTTGAACTTCTGAGACATGTAAGCAAAGTCTATATCCCATTGCATAAAAATAGCTCCACATCTGATCCCATAAGTGTCACAAAAAACTGTGTACTCCTCACTCGAATATGGTAATATAATAATTGGTGATGATGTGAAGCGCTTCTCTATCTCTTAGAAAAGATTCATGAGTTATACTATCCAATATAACTTTATCCCTTTCTTTTTCAAACCCAAAACGGGTGCTTTCAATTGGGAAAAGACCCAGATGAACCACATATAATAACCATCTAATCCAAAAAAAGATTCATATATCAAAAACATTCTTGGGATTCTCCCAAGAGATCAATAACGTCACTTTTTTGGGTCCACTACCACACCATATACCGAGATGATATTCCCCAAAAAGTGCACCCTCTTAATAGAAAATGACATTTAGATCGCTTGAAATATATCTGATTCTCTATCAGTGTACCCATGACAATTTCAATATGTTTGGATTGATCATCATTAGTTTTAGAGTACACCAAGATGTTTTCTACAAACAACTCCACAAATTGATCTATGTACAGATGAATGATTTTTTTCATCAAGGCCATAAATACTATTGGAGTATTTTTCAACCCAAAAAACATTAAAACAAACTGATAATGGGAATAAATGCTTCTAAAAGTAGTTCTTGGTATATCAGAGGTATAAACACTCACCTGATGATACCATGTTCTCATATTGATCTTTGAGAACACACCATCTCCCTTTAATAGGTAAAACATATCACCAATACATGGAAGAGGATATCAGTTCTTCACAGTCATTTTCTTCAACTTCTGGTAATCTACACACAAGCGTAAACTCCCATTGGCCTTCATTGAAAACAATATAGTTGATCCACATGGTGATGTACTTGGATAGATAAACCCATTATCCTCCAACTTCATCAATATTATTTTGAGCTCTTGAATCTCAGTCAGTGCTATTCTGTAATGTATAATAGATACCGGCTCAGCCCTAAGCATGTGATCCATAGGGAATTCCACATCTCTCTAGGTTGGAAACCCATAAATGTCTTCAGGAAAGGAATCCAGAAATAGTTCTACTATAGGTGGAATGTCTTCTTCCCTGCCACTCCCATAATCCAAAACATGACTAGAATCTTGGGCTATGAGCTCTCCCAATTGCTGATTATTTTGACAAACTCGGCCTATATAGATATCTTATATCCACGATGATCATACTTTTCACCCTTAGGAGATAAAAGCTCACTCTAATATGATATCAATATATGTGGGCTCAGTATGAGAGTAGCCAGTCCATAACCATAATCATGTTAAATCCCGTTATATCAAGGACATAGATATTGAAAAAAAAATTACTCTACAATCTCTATAAAACATTCCATGCTTAAACTAATATCCCTAGACCGTATTCCTAATAGTGTATCGATATTCGTCACCCCACTTACGGACTCCACCCCCCATGCTCAAACCACTAAAATCATTTTCAGATATTAAGGAATGAGGGATAGTATCAAATATAGAATTAGCTGATTAGAAGTTACTAGAACAGTACCTCTCAATGTCGATGAACCATACTCTCTCTCCAAAAGTGTAGGATGCACTACATATAACTATCATGCCCCTCTCCCCTATGGTGTTATCTGACTCCCTTTATTAGCACCACTCTGATGATACATGTGCTCATACCCTGAAGCACCATGTAAACTATATCTACCATCTCTTCCCATAAAATTCCAACTACCAAACCTATATGGTGAAGAAGACCCCCTTCCCACACTATGTCTCTAAACAACTGCTCCGTCAACACAAGCCTGCCACTTCTTCCCGAAGAACATTTGTAGGATCCCCATATTTCCACAAAATGGGCATTCCACTGGTGGTCAAGGGAAAAATATATAATAGTTTCCCTGCCTAACACACTAGTGGAAAATCATATTAGTATGATCTGGTGTGAATATTCCACCTTGATGTCCACCTTTCATTCCATTACCCAAACAAAGGTTCTTGTAATGACACTTCCTGTTCTCATAAGGTATATCTTGGATCATCTAGTTATAGCTACTTATAAAGTACTAGAAGCCAACATTAGGTTCTCCTATAAAATGAGAGCTTGATTAAAAACTTTTGAAAAATTATTTAGCCTAAAGATATTTATATTGGACTTAATTTCACACCTAATCCTTCTCTGAAATTGTTTTTCTGAAGAATCCTCATATACTACCAATGTTGGAGAAAACAGTATAAATATATGAAACATTAATCATAAATTATTATGGACTTGCTTCCTTGGGTCAGATTCATAATCTATAGAGCCTTATCCTATCATAGAATCTCCATATAGAAGTGATCCAAGAACTTCTCTATAATGTTCTTCAATGACATACAATCGGTCTATCAAGATCATACCTGAATGTACCACCATGGATTCACTAAACCCCATAGCATATAAGTTTCTATCTTGACACTCCTCCTAGTCGGAGTCTCCAAATGGTCAAATATCTTCTCTAAGGATTCAATCCACAATTCAACTCCTTTAGGACCAACCTCCCTAGTAATGGTAGGAGGGTGTTTTAGCAGAAACTCCCTTTCCAACTCAGACATTATTTTTAGAACCCTCCATGTGTCTCTCTCTATGAATTTCCTTATATGAGAAAAGTTCTCTCATAACTATTCCCCTTCCTCCTTAACATGCACTAATGGTTCCTCAAGATCATTGTATGGATTTTAATTCCATCCATACCCCTCAGTCTCTCCCTCAACAAGAATCATGGGGTCATATCTCTACAAAGTCAAAAAAGAAGTCTTAGGTCTCATAACACAACCTTATAACATTTGTGTACGAGTAGAAACTAACACACCATGTTTCAACATGTCCATTGTTAACCATCTTACTCCTAGGTATTATCACTACCATTAACCATCCTACTCCTAGGTCATTGTTGAGAATATTATACACATTGTTATTAAATAATTCAACTATTAACTAGTCACATTTTTTAAAATTAATTAATTCAACAATTTATTAATTAATCATACTCAATTAATCTATCAGGGTTCCCATTAAAGACCCATTTATTCTCATTTTCCTCATTATTTCAATCTCACAATAAGGAAAAATAGTTCATGTTTGACAACATACTTATTACCCATTTTCCCGTGAGTGACTAGAATGATGCATGTAACAACAACCCTGAGTGCCTAGAATGATGCATGAAGACTCAAGAATTTTTCCTCTTTTAGAAAAGAATCAAAATTAAACAATTATCAAATCAAATATCAGATCACACCACAAGTGCATCTCCCAAGGTTAAATAATGTCCAACTGTGACAACAAACAACAATCACAAAATTCCCACCCTGAGTACTCAAAGTTTCCCCCATACCTGGGTTTGCGACTCCTATGTAGGGGCTCATTACCAAGCCTCAAATATTCATATTATCTTTTCTACATTTCCCAAAAGAGTAAATCAATAGGAGAATAAGGAATATAAAACTATTTTGATACCACTTTGGGATATCCCAACATGGGTTCCACTAAACAGGGCCCAGAGCTAGTTGGCCATATTCCCATCAAGCACACCACCCCATACCTAGAGGCAATGGTCTAGGAAGTTAGATGTAGGGAGAAAATACATTCTTTTATCATAACAAAACACGAATATAAAAAAATAACAAAGTGAAGAAGTGAATAAATAACCAAAATAATACCAAGTCATTTGATATTCAAAACTAGAGAATATAATACTCAACTGAAAGGTAAAATATGTTATGCCAATGTGAATATCAAGTGTCTAAAATGAAAATAAAAGTAAAGACACAATGACTCCTAAGGAGGCCCCGAACCACATCTATTTACCAATCCCATACTCTAATCCAAAACATCATACTATCCTCGGGCCTTGCCCATATCCTTTCCAACAAAAATGAAGTCTACTTTGGTGCCGATCAGTAAACCCAAATTGGGTGTGAGTACAAATCTGTATGCCACCACCAATGGTGACTAATAGATATCCTATCAAGAAATAGTGTATGTAGTTTTTTGAAGAAATAAATAAAATTCATAATAAAATAGTTATCACATTGTACTTTAATATTTAGTCATAACATTATGCCTAGTTTAAATTCATGTTTTCTATTTGAATCATTATTCATTTGGTGTTGGACGTCATGTCAAGCACCCCAAATCTCCTTCGGTGTAGGTCGCCATGCCTAACACTCTATAACTAATTCGGTGTAGGTCTCCATGCCGATCACCCCATAATCTCAATCTTGGATAAATATTGGGGAGGAATGCCATGTCCAAGTCCCAACATGTAATTGGTCTAGAACACTATGTCTACCCCACAAAAATCTCAATAATTTAGTCATTATTTAATTCAAAAGAATTATGAATATAATTCCATTATTAATCCAGTGGTTAAATAATAATTTAAAAAGATATTAGTAAACTCAACAATTAACAAAGCATATAACCCATTAATTAATTCATCAATTTATTAATCGCTCAATACAATTCCCATTCCAAAATTAATTCGTCACAATTATTTATCCATATAAAATCTAAACAATTCATAATTAATTCTCACAATTAATTAGCTTTGATCAATGTAATGGAATATAATTAACACTAAAAATTAATTATCTTACATATCAAAATATCATTTCATTATTAATTTACCCCAATTTATTATCTTAACTCAAACAATTTAATAGCTCAATTACAATATCTCAACCAATAACCAATCTCTATAACCAATCGATATATGGTATACCCCCCCTTCATTTATTTAATGATTCAATTATAAATTAATCACCAAGGTAATAAAAAGTCAAATCCATATTCTTAATCACTCTAGTTTTGGAAATCAATTATCAAGGAAAGCTATAAAATCTATAAACTAACATTCACATATCAAATCCACAACTAGGGAGTTTGATTTTGACCACCAACCTCGGTTTATTTATTGATGTTATTCCAAAAAAAATCCCTAAAATATTAGTGGAAACATTTTCTCGATCAAGCTCCAAATCTAAATACATAAACCAAAATTAACATAATATGAATCACGATCATGAAAATATAGACCAAGATTAATGATCAAAGATCAAGATATCAACTCATAGGTTTAGATCTATGGAAATAGCGCAGAAATTCCATGAAAATTTCATCGAATGATAATGGAATTAATGGAAGAAGCAGTAGGATGAAATCCACTTATTGGGAAGAGACTGGCTCATCAATCCGGGCATTTGATCTCGAATAATGATGTTTGTGTCACTATGGAATCCTTCTGAAATGTTCTGGGGCCACATAGAATTTTTCAATTCAGGAATTTGATCTTGAATAATGATGGTTTTAATATTGATTTTAGGATAATTAATTATGTGTGCATAGTCTCTTTGGTAGAGGCACACAATTAGGGAAAATCCGGCTGCAACCGTGTTTACTTTAATGTGCATGATTCCTTGGTTGGATTTGTTTAGTCACACAGTTCTTCAAACCATGCGCAAACCATGATGACCTCTCAATCTGAGTGTGCATTGTTGTCATGGTTTTGTCGTAGGATTTGTCAAAATGTGTGAAAACCATGCATAACCCACTATCCATTGGATTTTCTAAAAAAATCACCCAAACACACCCCATGATACTACTCCAAAACAAATCTACTTAAAATTCTCAAAATGTACATGATAATGCGTCTGAGGTTACTTCAGAAATGATGGGGATATTATAATAGATGGATGGTAATAATGATATATTAAATTAATATGTATCAAATATAAGATATAATAATTATTTCATAATTTATAATAATTATTTACCTTTATTTCATTCAATATTTTTAAATGTAAAACCAATGTTCATACATACGCACGACCTACTTTCTCCATGAACGTTGTAATTATTATTTATATTTATACATTTTTTTGAATCTAAATTTATATATAATGAGAATATATGATATTTTTTACATAATTAGTATTATTTAGATGATGGAACCATGATTAATGTATTCAGATGAGAACCACCAAATACAAATTATCATGAATAGGAAACAAATGACACATTGAAACAATGATTTTAATAAGTAATTATTAATAAATGGGTGTTAAAATGTTATAATTGGATCATATAAGATATTAAATGTTGATAAATGATTATGATTATAAGTATAATATTTTTTAAATTACTATATAAGATATTATATTTCCTTAATATCCAATTGAACTTGAGGTAATGGATTTATGTTATAATGACATTGTATATCAGGATTTTTGATGATCAAGTATCCAATGAATAATGTTATGATCTCACTATAAACAATCCCATGAAATTTTGTCTCCTATGTTTTTTCTATATATTACAAGTTTTAATTTCATTTCCCTCAATTAAATAATATAAGAGGACAAAAGGTTGTTTTTAATGAAAAATACCATTATATCTCTATTATTTTGAAAATCCTTTTTCCTCAACATCCATAACTTCTAAAATATTTCCAATAATGTTATCTCTAGTATAAAATATGGTTTTAAAATAATTTTACACAATTTTTAACTTTTTAAATTTTTAAAATGAAATCCGATTATAACTCCCCAAATAATGTACATTTGAATTTTTACTAAGAATTAAATATGAATCATTGATTTTACATACATAACATGAATATCCATTTCTTCCAATTATTAAAAACATAATTGACATGTTTAAATGATTTTTTTAAATGTTATATCCTTAATATTTTGGATGTTTTTATATAATAAATAACTTAATTCTATGTGAAGAGTGAATTTTCTTCATGAAATGTTCCATTAATCTTTTAATGGAATTTTTCATCTTTTTAATCATCATTTAATGTTACTTATTACTTGTTGGGTTTTCATACAAATGATCAACCCATATTAATTTTATGGATGGTTTAAGATTATGAGGATGAGATGTTGGTAAAACCCATTTATTTTCTTTGGGTTATGGTATGGTGAAATATTGAGATGTTTATAAAACTAATTTCCTTTACACTGGTTATGATATATGATGGATGATTTATGATCATGTGGGAAAAAATGAATGGATTATGATTATGTGAAAAGTGATCCCATAATTATATATCCTTCCAATCAATTGGATAAATATGGATATCTCATTAGATTATAAGGACTGTAATGGGGAGAAAATAAGTTTATTAATAGAATATGGATAGCATTATTGTCTTGGGTGTAAACCTTGGCTACGGATTTATGGAACAAGTAGTATACCCAATCCACTATTTCATTATTGTCTGTGACCTTGAATATGAAATGGATTATATAAAATTAAATGTATGAGGAAAACTTATATCTTATTAGAATGTTATTCTTTTATAACTCGTGATCTCTCATTCAATTTTTATTCATGTATTACGAATTTCCAAGCATTATTCAATTATTATAGATTATGATATATGTTATAATAGGTATATAATACAAATGATAATATTATATTTTTAATCCCTTATTCTAATTCTATTCTATAGTGATAAAACATAAATCCCTTTTTACCCTTTTAGAGTATATGAGAAATCCATTTCTTATTTTTCATTTCCTAAGTTTATGAAGAAAAGTTTTATTTTGTATTTCCTGATGAATATCTTTAGTTATAAATAAATGAGTGGGAGAGGATGTAGATTTCTTATGAACCAGTTTTTAATGTATTTAAGTTTCTAGGGACAGTAAATCTATATTAAAAACTTCTGGATAATTATTTAATGTGATTATTATTTATCTGTATATAATTAATATCTATGTACTGACATTTTTTGGTCTCTAGATAGACAATGATATAATGTTTTGTGTATGGGTGTTTTCCCAAACATCCCTATTTGTGAGGGAAGAGATAACTAACTTACCACATTGTACATTTATCCTTAAATATTACATGACATGTAGGAATGTCACGGATATAATGGACTATGTTATATGACAAAAATATATATTGATTTGAATAGATATCATTTTTAATATTTGAATTTTTATCTATGGGATATAATGGTGTGAGGTTATAACACATAATTGTATTAGGTTGTATTCACTATTATTCATATAAATGTATATTCACAGGATGTGATGGATTGTGGTATAATCCTTGATACCTAGGATTTAGTGGATTTCATATTTTCTATATGTTTTTAAAAGGTATTATGATGATATTATTGTTTCTTCTATGCACATTTTGTTTGATGGCCCCTCAAAGGGATCATGGAACATGATGTTTACAGTTAGGGAGTGAGTGTGAAAAACCTATGGGGGATTGGATACTAGGAAACATTATTATGTGTATGATTTTGATATTGAATGACATAAATATATCTATTACCTGGTGAGTGAACATTAGTGATAATGAAATATAGTTTTACCTATCTAGGTAATGAGTTAAATTAATTTTTTTACTCATTGGGATTTAGTATTCATCTTCTATATTTTTACAAGATGATTTAGGCAGGATCATAATCGGTATAAAAGTATTATCACCTAGTATATATACAATGTTTTTTCATCCCATAGGATCTGTTTGGTGATTTTGATTGATATTTCCAGATAAAGTTTTTGATTAGGATAATTTTAAGTCTCATTTCCATGATGTAGGATTTTCTTTGGAACTTACAATTGTTTTTTTCTAAATTTCATTCATATATTATACTTATTTTTTATCTTCTTAATGCTGATACATGGAGGATCTAGTCCTATATATTTTAATTACATTTATAAATATAGGGAAATTCATCCAATTTTATTTATTTTATATCCTCTTGTCTAGTCTCCAACCAGTGGTACATTGGTTGTGGAATTTAGGGTTTATATTTTTCTTCACTATTGGACTAGGAGGGGTAGAATAGAAGGGGGTTGAGATAGTGTGGGATTGATATAAAGGATAAGATATATGATGGAGTTTTGATATAGGGTAATGTGATAATTACATGTGTTATTTTGAAAAATAATCATGTTGGATTATTACAGTATGTACACAATGAACATTAGCTAGAACATAGGATTTTTCTGCCCTTTGTGATCTAATGTAAGGACCATAATGTTCTGAAAACATGTTAAGTAATGTGATGATACTTGTAAGGTTGAGACCTAGCTAATAAAAATGCATCATGATTTTATAAACTGATGATTTCATTGGGAATACAATGGGAATTATATGAATTAATTAATTAAATTTAAATATTCCTTATTCCAGATTTAGGTGTCTATAATTTTTTTCATTTATAGAAATGGGTCTATGTTAGTGTATTCATTGTTTCTGTGTCAAATATTTTCCAAATGATATTCCAGATGATCCTCGTAGAGTAGATTTCAAGGACTCATTAAGGATGATATATTGAGGGTTTTAAATTCTGAGATTGAAGAATAATGTGGGCATTATTTCGTATTAGGAGAGAGGTTCTTAGTTAGAGGAGGGGGTGATTTATTTTCATTCAATATTTTCATAGAGGGAAAACTAGGTTTTGTTGGTTATGATTATATTCCATGGGGGTGATCAGTAGTGGTTTTGTTATTCCTCATGTATTTTAGGGAGTTGACCATTACTTGGGAGAAGTTCTATGATAAATTTTAGACTGAGTTCTTTTCATTAAAAGAAAACAGTGATTATAGATGGGAAATTATCCACTAGGGAAACTCTAGTGAATAAATGTTTAGAAATTATTATCAAAATATGTTAAATTATTATTTATTATTTCAAGATGACAAGGATATGTAGTGGTATTTTGAGGATGATTTTTGTATATAGATCTTCTTCTAGGTCATTATATTCATGTTTATAAAAAACCTCGAGGTTTCGGTGAGGGAAGATATATTTTATGGTGGTGCTAGATAAGTCCAGATCATCATGGGAGTAGATATTTTGAGACTCTCTATGGATAGTATTAATTTTTAGAAAATGTTAATCTCTAAAAAATAGTTAATCTAGGCACTAGAAAGATTTTACAGCCATCTATAACCTTTTTTTCTGGGGAAAGATAGTTCATAGACCCATACATCATATCAAACAAGGGTACTTATTCTTTTTTGGAGAATGCGATCATCAATAAATCAGGTTACTAGATATAATTTGTTATTATATTGAAGTTATAATCCCTATTTAGGTTTATCCATTAAATTATTACACCCCACGGTAAAAGCACCAGTGAGGTGAAACTTTTAAATGGGAGAGAGTGGGAGGGGTGGGCGAAGGACAACCCCTTGATTCCATTAATCATTAAGGAATAATAGTAGAGAAATACCTCATTATAGGCATACATCATGGTTAAATAGACCATATAGTAGGTATTGGTCATATGTATACCATAAATATTATAACATCATTCAATTCTCATATCATACATGGTAATATCTACTTATATTCAACATGGGTGTATTCATTGTTTGATTCAGGAGTTACATACTCCTTCATTTCATATGCCCTAGACCATATATTAGGACATGAAGTGGAGATACTTATAATTACCTTGTAATTGAAAAATAATGATGTAGTTTGAGCTAGAATCTGTAATGTGTACAGTGATTGTGAGCTGGTTCAATTGAAATGTCACTCTGATGGAGTTTTTGAATGTTTATAGATAAATACAAAGTTCATCTTCCCAAACATAAATTGAAAACATCTTTTGTTATATATTGTGGATTTATATAAGTGTTTCATTATACTCTTTGATTTTTATGGAGAATAGGTAATTTTTACTCTTATGTGAGATTCATAGATGGGTTTGAGGTGTATTGGGTTTTTTTCTTCCCGGATGTAGATGATGACTATTCTTACTGGTAAAATTCTTGAAATAATGGAACAAATGTTGAAAAACTTGATGTTGAAACATAAATAATTTCATTGGATTATAATTGACTTGTTTTAGAGCCTAAATGGTGTTATAGGTCTAAAAGTATACCAATTTGAAGTCAAACTACCGAAAATTTCCAGCCGGGGTGATTTCCGGGCAACGTATGGTATTGTGTGCCACATTACAAAAATTTCATGCATGTTCATAGTGGATCCACAAAAGAGTTGTGCACAAAAGTTCATGATATTTACTTGGATTAACCTTACTTCAAACATGTACACACATACCATGCACACAAAAGTGTATTATTGAAAACTAAAATTGAAACTTTTACGCAAAAACATCACACAATCATTATTTTGCGCACTATAGGCAACAACAATCTCAAACGATTCACGCATGCATGAACGAGAAAATGAAATTTCATGAGACATTGTGTGAAAATGATTATATTGAATAATATTGAAAGAAAAGGGTAGTTTCACTCAAGTTTGTGTGAAATTAAAGAGATGCATATTAATACAAAATCAACCCCTCATTAGAGACAATGGACATCTAGTCCAAGATCTTGGTCACCTAACTATCAGTTGTATATTGCACACCAACCCCCCAAGTCAAAAAGTGGAGAGAAATTGCTTTAAAAAAGTTCATCAAGTATGGAATTACAATAAGAATGCTTTGTTCAACTATTCCATAGAGAACACAACTACTCCTAACATTTAATCTTTTTCACATCCCTAGTTTTAGCATGAAATTAAAAACAATTTGTGACATAGTTAATAATTGTGGAAAACTATACCAAATTGTGTGAAAAACATCATAGTTGTGAGATACCTCTCTAATTGATGTACCCAATGGTATAATTACATGAAATAACATTCAAAAAATAACCCTCTAGTGTATTCCATGGTGGTTTCACTACTCGCAACCCCACTCCAGGCCCGTTCTAGGTTGTAGACATAGCCTTCTTGCCCAATCCCTTTACATTTTTCACTGGTACCTATGAAATATGGTGAGTTTTACCATGATATTTTTGGGTCAGGTAAATGAAATTTTGGTTTGTTCTCTTATTTGGCTCAAACACACCTCCCCCACTTGAATACCATGATTTAAGATACTACTCTACACTCCTTGAAATTCAATGACTTGGCCTACTCCTATTTTTACCCTTCCCATGAGGCATGTTGAGGGTGTCATCTTTTATCATAGAATTCCCTTAAATTGAACCCTTCAACAAGAATTACTGAAACCCTATCACATGACTCTGATTCCAGTTCAATTCGGAGAGGAACATTCCTCTGTAAGTCCCACACCATCCATTTCTAGGAATCTTATTCCTAGTAGTCCTCACTACAACAAATTAAAATATATATTTAACAACCCTTGTCTTTATTAGGTATTAATTCATGATTTATTACATAAGATTATACTTAATAAAACCTGGATGATTGATACGTATATTGTCATTTGTAATTAGGTACATTTCATAACAACTTGAGGAAGGTAAGACTTCAGTTTTATTAAAAAATTCATTATCATTATCATACGTAAAACTACATGAGATGACTTGGTGGCATATATAAGAAAGGGGTGATCTATAACACTCCATAACAGAATAAACATGGAATAACATGAATAAGTTAATATATTTAATATAAATTTAATATCAATGGGTTACAAAATGGGTGAAAATCATGAACATGAACAATGAGTCTTGATATAGAGTAATAATCTTAAAGGCAACATGAGAAATGATGCAACAAAATAACAAAATGCATTATAAACATAGGTCAATGAAAAAATTCAAGACATCTTGATGGAAAAAGTCACATGTTGGATTAGGTTCACTCCTTAGTACTTTGAATGAAATCTCATGATACTAAAATATTACCTAATGCATTAGAGAGGTACATAATTATGGGCGTACCTGGTACATTCATTTCATTATAATGCTTCGGTGTGCAACATAGATCATAAAACATGGAATCATTTTACATTATTGTTTACACTATGGTCAAGAAGTGTCTAATTCATACATCTAAGTCCCCAATAAAACAATTAAAAGTGCATATATGTGGACACCATTGATATGAATTGGGTATGGGTATTCACTACACATTTTTTTCTTATCATGGATTCCGGAAGTGATGTTTTGGCAGCCAAACAGGGGCACATAAATGATCATATAAAGGATTAAGGAGAGTAAAATGGGTCTCCCATTATTAATAAATAATTGGTGAAGTGTATTTTATGTGAAAAAGAACAACCCAACATTATGAATTGAAAAAGAAGGCTATAAAATCAAGTATATTCTTTAATAAAGGGGATACATATAAGATCCAATAATTGAGTGTGTGACTCAAAATGTTTGGGAGGAGCATCTTGACTGATTTGGGAATCTTTATGAGGACTCTAAATGGAGTATAATAGATTAGTAGTATACTAAGATAATATTTAGTGATGATAAATTAGAGATTGGTTTGGATTATATTGGATATGGGTGAGGAATTCTGCATCATTTTGCATAATTAGGTTTTGGACCCTTATATAATAAAATAACCAATACCACCAACCTTACGACAATTTTCCAACATTTTCATCCAAGGGAGAGTGTTTTGATTATTTTAAAACACAAGAGACAAAATTGACAAAATAATACGCTTGATGATGTTGAACCGAGTCATACTCTTATTGAAATGATTTATAATAATAAAATATATTAATGGTTTAGGAGGATTAATAAAGGCATTATAAAATTAAAAAAATAAACATAAAATCACATTATTCTAAATTTAAAACACATAATTAGTTTGGGTACTGATTATTGTATTTGTTACAACATTTTTTGTTCATAATAATGTCATAATACACAGTGTATATTTATACGGTATTTTTTCCCATGAAAAATAAAAAAGCATAAAAAATTAAGACAAAATCACTACTGAATAATTTGAAAATTATTATTCCTAAAAATAACATTAATTTTATTAAAATTATTTTTTAAATATGTGAATTTTCACTTTTAAAATAAGAATCGACATTTATGAAAAAATGCTGGTTTTTTTTACAGTAATAGTTTCTGAACCCTAATAAAATTTATATTCGACATCATAAAATTTATATGATAATTTATAATTCAAAATCATGATAATATTTTATTAAAAAAATATTTATTTAAAAAATCCATTATTTTTGAAAAATAAACGTCTTAATTGAAGTAGACGAGAAATTAAAAATAAATTTTTTTTTGTATGAAAGCATAAAACATTTATTAAGTTATGATAAGAATAAAATAGTAACATTAATATATTTAAATCAAAATATAAATATACATGTTATTATGCTATTGATACACACCACTTTTGTACACTAAAAAAATCCCTAAATGTATGTTGTGTGATGGTGAGACTATAATGTGGTTATTTGGTGTATATTGTTTGCATTCTAATGTTAATGATCTTGATATTCTCCCACAAGAAAATTTCACTAATGCTTATGTTTCTGGATCTCAACTTGGGCTTAGCCAAAGGAATTACCAAAATGAAATCTCCCTCAAAATCTTAGATAAATACATTTCAAAGGGTATAATCCTACTGTTTAAGGCTATCACATCATTTTTATATGTCATTTGGATTTGTTTAAACGTTATATTTATTCTAATCCAGTAATAACTATTAAATATATCTATTATCAATGGTAAATATAACTAATGGTCTTTTAAATATGAAAGGATACTATAATACCAAATAATTTCATGTTTTTTCTATAACCATATTACATAATAATAAATTTAATTAAATAATAAGGGGGTTTTTATTTTAAAATTTTTGAGTTGTTATAATATTACCCTTTTATAAATTTCACCTGAAATATTTTCATTTCCTACACTAAAAGAGTTGAGGGTAACTATGTTTCATCTGCTCCCAAGGTTCCCGCGTTGCTTCCTCAATCTTTTGGTTTCTCCACAATACTTTATCAAGGTGGATTTTTTTAATCTATAGATTTTTATCTCAATGGTCTACGATCTTAATTAGCCTCCCCTCATATGAGATTTCATTCTCTATCGATAAAACCTCTAGATTCAGTACATGTGAGTAGTTTGGTTTGTATTTCATCAAGGGTGATGTATGGAATACATCGTTTACATGAGATAGGTTGGGTGGGAGTTCTAGTCAATAACCCACTTCTCTAATGAGATCAAGGTTCTCAAATGGTCCGATGTACCTATAAATATGATTTCCTTTATTCCCTAATCTCATTATGTTATTACATGGAAAAATAGAAAGGAATGTCATGTATCTAACTACAATCTCTAGGTCTCATCAATAATTTTCAGTATAACTCTTTTTTCAACTCTATAAATCCATGATGTGGCGCTGAGTGTTATAAATCATTTATACCATTTCCTCAACCATTTAAGATACTAGCAGTTTTTCATTTCCCATATTAAAACCAGCATGTTTTTTTATCACATCTTCCAATAAAGGGCTTCATATAGATTAATTTGGATGCTTTATTTGAAACATTTATTGTATGAGATTATTACAAGAGGATGATGTTGGTCATATCCTCTTATTAATTAAAGTCAGCATTCTCTCAATATTTCCTCATGTTTTGGGATATTCTGATCATATTAGCCCTCAGTTTGTGGGTGCTAATCTATGAAAAAATTCGATTATATATTTATAACATGTTGTAAAATCTTACAGAATACAGTGGTAAATCATATATCTCAGTCATATACAACCAATAATGGTGTTCCATGAAGCCTCGCCACTTATCTAATGTACATCCTCTGATATTGATCTAGTGGGAATTCTTCTAAATTGAAATGAAGGGTACAATATTTGTAAGTTGATCTACCATAACACAAAGATTATTTTTTCCTCTTGATGTCTATGGAAGACCAATTAGAATATCGATGGTGATGTTTTTCCATTTCCATGTAGGTATGGGTAATGGTTTCGTCATCTCCTTGGATGTTTTCCTTTCCACTTTGCTGATATATAAGACATCTGGATGTATATTCCATAGTCCCTTATTCATATTGTTCCACCAATAGTGATCTCATAGATCAAGACATATCGTTGTGATTCCAAGATGGATAGATAATGTGGAACTATATTCTCAATACAAAAACTTCTTTTTAACAAAGGGTTTTATAGTACACATATTTATGACCCAAATCATACAAATACTTCATTAACATTTAACTATAATGATTCCAAATTTTTTTATTGCTTCTTATTTCTTCTAAATTCCCTCATCATCACTTTGAGAATCCTTTATCTGATCTATAGGGGATGAATGAAAATTTATTTGTTAATTTTTTTATGATGCTCCTTCCTTTATGATTCCCATGACTATCCTTCTCAAATATATTAATATTGGATACCTCTAGATTCTCATCAATGAAATAATTGACGGATCCGTTCTACATATAATATCTTCTACTCTATTCTCTTTCCCATGATAGTAGTGAATTGAGTAGTCATAGTCCTGGTTCAAATCTAACCTTATTTTTTGGCACATATTCACCTTATTTTTGTGTAAATATATACATGAGGCTTTTTTAATCCATATATTATTCACAGTTCTCCACAAAGAGAAAATGACACAATATTTTCTATTCAATAATCAATGCAACCAACTCTAGATCATGGATTGTGTAGTTATGCTCACAAACATTCAATTTCCTTAAATCATGGGATATTACTACATTCTAATCCATTATTAAATGCTTCGCTAAATACCACAAAACATTTATTCACTTATGGTTACTGTGAGTATAGGTGTATATATAAGACACCATTTCTACTCCTTGGGGATCTTCTCACATTCATCATTCATGGGAAACATGTCTCCTGTTTGAGTTAGCTTGGTTAGAGGGCATTAAAATTGTGATAAATTTCTCAATACATGACGATTATACGTAGATAATCCATGAAAACTATGATTATCGGTCATATATTTTGGCCTCACCTATCCTTGACTTTTTTTCATCCAAATATATCACATTGATTGTGATTATATTCCCTAAGAATGTTACATACTTCAACCAGAACTCACATATTATATAACTGTCATAATTGTAATCCTTTTGTAAGGTCTTCGTCCAATGATCCGATTTTCTAGATACACCTCCATGATTTTTAAGTATATTATAATATCATGTATAATTAATACCAATTTTTTCTAGGTAATTTCTAATGACACTATTCATCAATTCAATGAATTGTACTGATAATTAGTGAGTTTGAATAGAATTACTAAGAACTCATAGTTTTTATACACAAAAAGTACAAGAGTCTGTCAGAACTGGTACTAAGAAAATTTATTACGCAAAAATGAATGATGTGTCAAATAAACAAGTTATTATTAAAAATACTAGAGTACAAGACACCACACAAATCCACCTTCACTAGTGAGGAGTAGTAGTCAAGGGTCATTGATGACCATGTCGGGTACATCACTAGCATTTCATTCCTAGAAAAATCATCTGCCACCTGATGGGCCTCCTTATAAGAATGTGAGTAAATAAAATTTAATTGAATTACCTGATTGAGACAATAAACACATTCAGGGAGCACTCTCCAAGAAACATTCAGATTTCTTGATTCCATGTCCTGGACCACAAGTTGATTGTCTAATTCAATCCATTGTAGATTCCAATTATAATAAATAGAATACCTGATTTCATGAATTATTTCCCCTAACTCATCTTCTAAATAAATTCCAATAACCATAATGAGATAAAAAAATCCTTTCACAAAACCACAAAATATAAGAAAAACACCACCACACCTTGATGGAACTAGTTAACCAAAAGTAGCTCCATCCACATTTACATTGAGCCATAGATAGATCGGGGGTATCCAATGAATGTACTAAAGCATCTGAGGCTTCCATGACTTCTTATAAACACCATGTAGCCGGAGAATCTTCATGTCTGAGACACTGTTGTACATTGCACATAGTTAGACCTTCGAAGCAGCAAAAACCTCTTAGAAAATTGTTTTCATTCTGCACCGGATATAGAACTGCCTATTTTCAGTGGGAGTAGCTTATCAAATATCCCATATGGATACAATCAAATCCACATAATATATGAGTAGGAGGTTATGAACCTGGTCGCAACAGCATACACCAGGCAGCCCTACCAGCAAGACAAGAAGCGGCAGATTTTTGTTCTGGTCTAGCCCAAACCGGATCCTAACATAAGCCTGCAGTTGCTGAGAATAGGCACAATCCATAAACATGTTTTGAACATTCTCATATGCACTCATATATAAGTAACATGATAAAGAAAAATTAAAACCAGATCACTTAATCTAATCATGAGTTGGTATATGATTTTTCCATATTCACCAGATTAATGAAAATGGAGAGGACCGAATAAACAGAGACCTATTATTAAACAGAACATTCCTGTTATGATTTCATGTCAGCGTATCAAATTCCATGAAATTATAGGATTAAATTTCCACCACAACCTAATAGGGGACCATGATTTCAAATTGATTAATTTGGGTAAAAATCATCAATGAAAAAATGACTTATGCTTGAAGGAATATCAATGCTATCCTAAAGAGTTCTCTCAGTCCACTTCATGCTCCAATAGTTATGTTGAGAGTCCCTACAAACCAGCCACATTGTATCATTAATGATTTCCATGAAAGAATACTTGAGAGATGCCTTGATATATGATGCAAGATAGTATTTTTATCCGTTAAATAAACCGCCATTAAACTGGTTAATTAAAAAATCACCAGAATTGTCCATAAAAATCCAACCCCATTTATACTTCCCAATAATACCATCATTAAATGAATTGTGGTCCTTGACTCCAATACCACCTTGTTCAACCATATTGATACATCCCCCCATATAAAAGTGATAATCTTTCACTCATGGATTGACCCTATCCAAATAATGTTCTGTAACATGTTTTGAAGCTCCTTGATGAGACCCCTACGCCAAAAATAATTAGTAAATGAATGAACAAACTTTGATGTTATCATTGAGTAAAGAAGTCACACCCTCCAAGCCCTAGAAATCACCTTCCCTTTCTAACTAGAATGTTGATTAATGATACCAGAGTAATTTCCCTCTACATTTTTCCTCTTTACCTTTCCACAGAATAAGGGAACACCAAGGTATTAAAATGAAAATGATGCCTTTCTTACCACAAGGAATCTAATTATACTATCATATTTCCAATTCAGTACTCCATTTCCAAAAACAATTAATGACTTATCCTAACATATTTATTGACTATCCACCTCTTTATAATGTTTAAAGAGGTCCTCGACAGAAAAGATAGTTCTCTTTTATGCTTTCCCACATAAGAGGATTTCATCATCATAAAACTAATGAGATGGAGAAAAGTCTTTCTTACTAGCCCTAAGTTTTTTTAAATACCATTTGTTCTAGGTCACTGAAATATCTACTGTGATAATCTTCATTAATAGCAAATAAAAGGCCAGAGAGTGTGTCACCTTGTCTCACACCTCTAGGACAAGGGAAGAATCATCTTGGTGTAATGTTAATGTGAATGGACAGCCCTGATGAACAAATAATGGTACTTCATAGCTTTATGGTCATATGGGAAAATCCATATCATTTAATTAAATCCAAAGGAAATTTTTATTGGTGTTTTTCAAAGGCCTTTGAGATGTCAATTTTTAGTAAAAGTTTCTTTCCTTATTCCTCCTTCTCACGAGGTTGACACTTTTCGAAGCAATAAAGAGACAATCCTAAATATTCCTTCCAAGAACAAATCCAAATTGATTTCCAGTTATCAGATCACCAACCATCTATCCTAGTCTATTAATGGGAATCTTACTAATCAGATTAGGAATAGTATTCACTAGTTCCACTGGCCTGAAGACCTTTATATCATAGAAATTTCCTTTCTTGGGATAGAGGACAATAAAGAGTGAGTTCATCCCATATGGTATGTAAGAGTGAGTAAAGAAGTCCTTTATGTCTAGGGTGATATCGTCCTAGAAAACATCCCAATACGGGACAAAAAATATTATCTACTCTATCTGGACTAGGAGGACTCTCCACATTTAGAGATAGAAGAGCTATTCGAATTTCCTCTTTGAGAGGAGGGGTGAAAAGAGATTGATTATCATGATCCTCAATGCATGAAGTGATGTTCCCATCAATTATATGTGTGTGGAGTTACACATTGCTATAATATAATCCCTAAAAATTCCCCACATCTTCAAAAGATATATCATTTTTAGAAGTATAAGGTAGACCATTAATGCTGATTGCTTTATCCCTTGCTTGGGATCTTTTCTCGTTATTCAATCTTTTGAATAACATAGAATTTCTATCTTCATATTTTAACCTTCTACCATTCAGGTGATTTCTAACCAACCTCTCATTGATCATTAATAATTTATCCAACTCTTTATGGTCCATTACATCCTCTCAGGATGGGATATCTAGGTGCTGATTTTGGATATGAACATAGGAAAGCTCCTCATCAATAGCCTTAATGACACAATCAATTTTAAAAAATGATTTTTTTCTACATTCCTTCATAAGTGCCTGTAAATATTTAAATTTATCATCAATCCAATGAGGATGGATCCTAATCAGATCTATCCTACATGCTTTCAACACCATTTCCCTACATCCAGGATCCATAATCCACCCATTAGTAAATAAAAAGGTCACAGGGACTGACCTTATCAAATGTGTGTTGATGTCAACAACAATCGGGTTGTGATCATAGTGGTGTTTAGGGAGTTTGAATCTAGAGATCCCATGAACAACATATTGATCAGCCATATGAAAAAAACATCTATCTAGTCTATATTCTTGACTGCCATTCTAGGTGTATCTCTACTGTGTAAAATTAGCTTTGACAATTGGAGCTTTAACAAGATTGCTCCTATCAATGAATATAAAGAATTTAGATTAAGTAATCCTATTAAAATTAAAACTAGTTTTTTCATCAGGCATCAACACCATATTGACATCATTAATAGATAACTATTACTCTTCCATCCACCTAGAAATATCTTTGAGCCCCTCCCATAATTACCTTATCCTAATATAATAATTGGATGCATACCCAAAAGAAAATGAAAATTCATAATTATCTATGCTACTAGAGAGAAGAATAATTTGAGACTTGTCCAAGAAAGAGTTGATACGAATGGATTCATGTCTAAACACCCACAAATGGTACATATCACCTTCATGAAAATAATGTGACACAAACTTATACCCTATTGAGCCCCATTTTTATCCATTCCAATTCTCAAAAATAAAATTTTGGTTCGTCAATACCATCAGGAATATGATTATTGACCATAATAAAATGACTAAGGGATTTGGCTATTCGGGAGTTTCCCAAACATTGATTGTTCTAGAATAAGAACTTCATTGAGTATGGATTTTTCCTTTTGTTTGGAGGCCACCATTTCATGCCATAGAAATATGACCTTTCCCCTTATTCCCTCTTCACTTCATTCCTAGACCTTGCTGATCACTGTCAGTTCCAGGACCCTTGCAAGTAGGCATGGCGTCACATCCAGAATCCTACTTCGCAGTGGTACCAGCACCCCAAGTGTCACCAATATGAGAATAGAACCCCTCATCAGAATTAAGAACCCATGTATGATGAGGGATAACCTACTCGTGTGACCAATACACATGAGAAAATTCTACAATTCCATGAGTGGTATCAACTGGATCATGGGGATGAGTGTCTTCAGCATTGTGTAACTAGAAAATAGCAATCAATGGTATAATTTTTTTTATCTTTAAGGTGAGAAGTGTAACTGGAAAATTGTGACTTACTTTGAGATGCTTTATAGGGATGTGTTAGCACAGAGTTTCCCCAAATATATGGAAGTAGATACCGTGACTCCATCAACACCACCACCATCATGCAGAGGTGAAAAAAGGGAACCAGACCCTAATGACCATGGTGTGCCATGATCTATAGAAGCATAAACATGTGCTGTAGTCTCCAAAGGGATAGTATCATTGGTTTTAATGCTATCCAAAGGTCAAACATCCAATGAAGGCCCTTCCACACCATTATATAGAACCACACGTCGATCCCACATGGGAGTATACTAGTACTCTTCCACCGGTGCCTGCCTGTCCAGAGGCTTAGAAAGCTGTCCAGAAATAGAACCCACCTTAGATAAATTATATAAGTGTTCAGGTAAGGCCATCCCCACCATCACCCTATAATTATAAACTCCATCATTTTGGGAATCATGTAAAGGAATATCCTTTCCCCTCCTCCATCTACATGTGGCATCATCAATGTGTTTCATTTTTCACACACTGAATTCTTTATTAATTTTTCATTCAACCATTTGGGGAGAAAAAACATAAAACTCAAATAGAATATTTTCTTCCATTCATTGAAAATATCCAACTTCATAATATAATCATGTTTTGTGATAACAAACTACTCCATAAGAATTATCAACATGTCCACTTCCACCAATTCCCGGGCATAATGCCCACACCACCAGTTTATTGTCTGCTGATCTAGCTGAATGGGGTGGAAAATAGATGAAGCGATATAACATAAGTTCCTTGTGTTATAATACAACAAGTTCACCCTACAGATCAAAATCTATATCTAAGAATGCATGTTCCTGACAGTCAAGGGATCAAAATTACGGTCCCACTCATGAATGTTAAAAAACATAGGTTCTAGAGGGATGGTGTCCTTGCTCTACACCCTTATCTTACACTCATCTGACTGGAAGACAACAAGGAAATAATTATTCCTATTGCATTAATGCTCTAATCATAAAAACCCCACACCTCTACAATACATTTAGTCATATCATTGAATTTCCATATATTCTCACCTTTTGGAATCAAGAAATGATCAATGATGTAGTATCGGCACAGGCAAGCACTTTGTTCAACCGCCACCTGATTTTATGTCACATGGGAAACCTTACCTTTCATTATCACCTAAATAGGTGGAGGTGCACAAAAGGAGAAGATTGGCCTTGGATTTTCCTTCACTACGTATGTAAAGCTCGACACCAAGTCAATATATTAGGGAGGAGAACATTCTAAAACACCAATAGATTTTTTCCCAAACGATAAAATTTCCCTATGAACCAAACATTCAAAAAAAATATAACGATAAATTATCCACATTTGAAATTACACCCAAATCATTCACCATATGATCTCCTTGATCCCTAGGTTTTGGGTTTTCAACCACCTCCCCCTTTGTTTCTATCCTTCACCAAGAAATGAAATTAATCTTGGGGATATCCTCCTTCCTTACCGTAACATGGTAATATCCTGACCACTTATCCACCATGGAGAAGTATTGTTATATACATAGCTCATCAGAAAATTTATCAATCCATGGTAGATAATACTTTATATTTATCATTACCTTTTAGAGATCACTATAATCAATGAAAATGTGAATTTATACATTCTTATTCATGATGCAGAGGACTTGTGCAACACAAGGTGAAGCACTTGGGAATGTGAACCCTTTATCTAGAATACCTATAGTTGTTTCATCATCTCTTCAACATCCAAATAATCCACTCTATATATATTAATGGATAATGGAAACTACCCATGTAATATAATTAATTAGAAATTAAACCACTTGGCTATGAGAAAGACTAGACAATTCATCAAGAAACTCGTCAATGTGTTCCATCACAATGGGCATGTCTTCAAGGTTGATACTTTTCCTAGACTCAATCATATGATCGAGATTTGTTTTCTCATTGGGGAATAATATCTACTATGGGGATGTGGGTGATAAAGAAGATTCATAATCCTCCTTTCTCATGTACAGAATCCAGGAACGATTCGTAGTACATAGAGTGATTTTCATGGAATGACAATTTATGTTAGATTTATATAGAGAAAGATTATCCATGAAAATAATTTCATAAAATTTCACTAAATATAGTGTAAAAATGTTCATTGGGTTGTTCATCCCCCCAATTTTATAGGGTAGGTGTTATATACATGGGTTGAAATAAATTCCCCATTTTCCATTTTCACTGGAAACTATACTTCCATGATTTTGGTGGTTTTTGACTAGTTATAATAAACATTCATGATATGAATAAATCTATAGAACTATAATTAAAAGGTATTTTTATTATTCTTGTATAAATAACTATAATACTTATCACCACATCATTTTTGGGATCCACCTCAGTAATTGTGAGGGAAACAATTGCCCATAACTCCTTATAGGATGTTGGTTAAATCCAAAAACAAATTTTCGTAGTTTATTAGATTGAAAAGGTCCCCAGTTCCTTACACTTGAAGCAATGAACCACTAATTGCGGGTACATTGAATCATTAAATTCCTCCATGACATTTTTGGTATTATCCCATTGAAATTTTCTATCTAGGTATCCTTCATTCCCACAACTTATGCATTTACTTATTCCACTTAGGTAATTTACAGGGTTCATCTTTCCAAACTTTTGACAAGTGGTATATTGAAATTTCATAGCACCAATAGGTATCCCCATTGGAGCACATGAATTGAAATCTACTTTTTTAATTCTTATTCCAATGATAAACTTGATATTAACTAATATTCATTTCTAATTTTAGTTCACATAAGATAGTTTCTTCATAGTTATCAATGAATTTGATCACTAGTGTGTATCCTAGACTAGGTTTTATCCCACAAAAGAAGCAGTCAGCCTTTCATTCTTGGGTAACATCAAATTTTAATGTGTTTCATGAAAGACTTCTGATGTTCTACTCATTTTCCTCGATATATTCATCTTTTATTTCAATGGTAAAGCATATACCTTTCTAATTTAAGCTAGAGAGTTTGAGGAAAATATTTATCAAAAAACATTTTATGGAATTCCTTTCTCCCAATCAGTTAGATCTCTTCCTCAATTTTTTTATTCATTATCAATATACACCACTAATCATGTTTTACCTTTATATGATAAAAAACTAATAGAACCCTTTATTGTTCTAAACATTCAATGTTGGAGAATATATTATCAATGAATTTGAACCATTGTTCTTTGATTAAGGGATCAGATGATCCATTGAAATTCGGAGGCATTTTCCACTTAAAGCCATAAATTGTATCTTGTTATTTGTTAAGGGAATTTGGGAGCACCTCTTGATACATTTTTCTATTCAGAACTTGAGTCTTCTAAGATATTATCATCACAATGTTTGTGATTTATACTCTTATTAGGTTGTGTACCTCATTGCGTAGGTCTTTACATTTCATTTAACATTGGTTGTTTACCTGATTCCTCTTATTTCTAGCCATTGGATAGAATAAAGGGACAATTATGTATTATTATTTTTATAATAATAATCACGTAAACGAAGAATCTAATGACATTAAAGAGATAAATTATAAATTTCATGTATTTTCTTAACTTATGTGGATATAGTCTTCATTCTAGGTTATCTATAATAAATTTTCTAATATATATTCTTTTGGAAATTTTTTTTTTCTATAATAATTGTTTATAATGATATTATTAATTTACAAAATCATATGTCACGAGAGATTCAAAGAAGGTGTGCAACAAGGCCCATTTTCAGGCACCGGTTCTTGGCCATGTTTTTCTCAGCACGATGTTTTCATGTATTACCACAATTTACATATGTGCCAGAGCCACATCCACACATAGTATCCAGACAGGGATGCATTTTATTAATAAATCATGTAATCTATAATTACCATGAATTATGTATTTTTTCATATAAACAATTTTATCCCTATAAATTTTTCTAGAGATTTCTAATTCTAATCCCTAAAAAAACTAAACTATTACTTTGATTCCAACTATAAGTACCCATATTTTTATTACATATTAATAAATGATTTATTGCATAATAATACTCTCAATAAAACCTAGAAGATTGACAGTTCTAGTTTATCTAGTAATTAGGTATATTACATAACATCTTAAAATAGGAAAACATCATCTTTCTCGAAAACATTCCTTAACATGCTCGTATTTAAAAATGCATGGGATAAACTAGGGACATACATAAGAAAGGGTTAAGAAATAAAGCCCATTAAGAGAATAAACATGGAATAACATAAAAAATGTATTTTGTGTCAGATATAAGGTATATTAGGGGGAATAAAATTGGTGAGAATCATAAATATTAACTAATGAGGAAGGATATAGCTGGATAATAATAAAGTAAACAAGGGTGATGTGACAACAACTTAAAACACTACATTGTAAAAATAGGTAGAGGCTAAATACCATGAAATGATGATGTAAAATCCTTTTGGTGGATTATGTTCACTCCTTAATCAATTTAATATTGTATCATGAGACTAAAAAATTACCTAATATATTGGAGATCTATATAATTTTCACTGCATCTGTCACATTCATTTCATTCTCATTCTTAAGTGTGCCACATAGATCATAAAAAAGGAATCGTTTTTTATACATTTTTAGTCTAAGATAATTTAGTTTTGAATACATATATGTATGTCCAAAATCAAATAAGTATTATTTTATAATTTTGAACACCCTTGAAAAAAATTTGTATAGGTATTCAGTAAACATTTTATTTTGTAATGAAATCCCATAGTGATATTTTGGCAATGTAACAAGGGAATGTAATTGTTCAAGGGAGGATATAGTGAGGATGAAAGGGTTATCTCATCATTTATATACTATATGTTATTTATGTGAAATGTGGAAAAACATAACCAATAATTTTCAATTGAAAATAAAAGGTCATAATATGAAAAACGTTCTTAAATATGTGGTAGAATTAGAAGAACCCTTACTTTAAGCATGAGACTCCAAATGAATATAGGAGCTACCTCAGAGTTTTGGGGCACATATAGAGGATACTAGAGAGGTAATGAAATATTAATGAAGTGATCCAATGACTTTTAATGAAGTGAAATGTGATCTTGTGTGGGTTTATATTGGAAATGAGGGGGGGATTATTTATCATTTCTAAAACTTTGGTTTGGTCCACTATATAATCAAATCAACCAACCCAAAAAATATATCATGGTTTGCACTAATGTTTTCAACCAAAGTAGAATGGTTTTAATTATTTTATAATTCCATGGTCTAAATATAAAAAAATTATACCCTTATTGAGGTATAATTGAGTCATACTTTTAAACAAATGATTTTAAAACCTTATAACATATTAATAGTTTTGGAGCATTCATTAAAGAGTTATAAAATTAATCAAAAAAATAAAATAATATTATATTAAATTTTAATCACATATTTGGTCATGAATACCCCTTATATTATTTATTACAAAATATTTTTTTCATTATGATGTCTTGATAACAAATGTATATTTAGACCGTGTTAAAGTTTTACCTGAAAATCCACCTATATAAAGAAATTATGAAAAATTATCTGTTATATAATTTCAACATTATTATTCCAAAAACAATATTAATTTGAACAAAACTAATTTCTAAAATTTTTTATTTTTATTTTCAAAATATTACTGGATATTTATTGGGAAATGCTGGGGTTTTTTACAATAACTATTTTTAGACCCTTATAAAAATCAAAATTTACATCATAAAACATATATGATAATTTAAATTTGATAAATGAATAATTTTTATTAAAATAATTTTTATTTCAAAAATATATTAATTCATCAAAATAAACTTATTAATTGAAAATTAATAATAATTAAAAATACATTTTTTTTGTTTTACAGTATAAATATTAAATGTATTTATAATGTAATGATGAGAAGAAAACATGAACACTAAACTGTTGAAAATAAAATATAAATATTCATATTATTATGTCCTTGATTCATAACCTTTTAATACACTAGATAAATCGCAAAGATTAAGGTGTAAGATAATGAGACATTCATGAGTTGGTTCAAGGTACATGGTTTGGGTTATGATCCTAATGATCTTGAATTTCTCAAAAAACCAGTTTTGATCATGCTTAAATTGTTGTATCTCCTCTTATCCTTTGTCAATGTGGCACCCCGTTACTGTTTTAGGTATTCCTAAACCCTCTGGTGTAAAATTATTAATAACATAACTGGGAAAAAATATTTATCCATGACATATTGATTAATGTGTTAAAGGAATTCATTTCTAGTTAACATCTTAGAATATACAATTGAATATTTTTGGAGTTCGACAATGAGATAGTGTGATATTTTGAGGCCCGCAATGTCTTGTTGAAGAATGAATAAAAATATTTAATATATTATATTAAGCAAACAATTTTTATTCAAAACAATTGAGTAATTCCAAAACAGTATGATGTGTGAGAAATATTAGAACACTATTATATCCAAAATATTTTGTTAACCTTTGGAGGGGTATAACATTCAAAAGAACCAGATACTTGGATGCCTCTCTCATGAGATAAAGATATTAAATAAAATTAAATAAATTACTTTATTAAAAATAGTGAAATATCTCCCGAACGGTGGATCGTGTAAGAAATCCAAGACTACATATTAGTCTGGAATATGGGGTTTACCCAAGATGGGGTATAACATTTGTATGTGTCGGTCATTTGTATTCGCTACTCGCAAAAGTAACCCTTATTGTTATAATTAATTATTTATTTATAATGATTATTAATAAATCATTAATATCACTCAAATGATTTATCATTTGAGATATCTAATACCATTGTAGTTTTAAGAACATGGTGTTTTCCTTTGAAAGGGTATAACATGTATACACAATTGAACTTTAGTGATAACTCCAATTAAATTAAGTTATTTAATATTAATATTAATTATATTTTTTAATTCGATCATTTTTTTCAACAAATACTATTCAAATTCTCTATTAATGGGATTCCACCATTTCTAAAGCCCATGAGAAATCAATAGTTTCTTTTATAACATGTTTTAACCATTTAATGATCGAAGTACCCTAATAAGTTGAAATCAATGATTCCACATTGATTTAAAAGATAAATAATAACCGATTAAAATTGGGTATTAATACTATAAATATATGAACGTGTGTTTTGGGGGTTTCATTTATAACCAAACGTATGTTTGTGCTTTGTGGTTCATCTGGTCGTGAGAAAACAATATCTTACTCCCCTGTCTTCACTAGGTTTGTGTTTTCTGATTAGATCCATTGGGAGTCCTCACCTTTATCTTCTATGACCCATAACAGGTTCTTCATTTTTATTATTTTTTTTTCAGCTTCACAATTCTAAATGAATAAAATACACAATAAGTAAAAAAAATTAATAAAACTAATTAATAATATCGATGTTGAATAAAATTCGCATTATTTAAAATAACAAAATGATCATTTTTATTTTATTTTCAAATGATAATTTTGAAAAAAATTGTCACGATATATTTTAAAAAAGTTATTAAAGAATAAAAATAAAATCATTTGAAGTTAATTACAATGTTATATATAATGATTATTTATCAAAATTATTAACAGGATAAAACATTGAATTAATTTTTCTCATATAAATAATGAATTATCTGATGGTAATTTTTGTGAAATTTTTACATGACAGTTATGGAATAGATAATTGTTCAAAAATATCATATTATTATTATTTGTATTATCAATAGATGATGAATTATCAAAATATATATGTGTCTATATATATATAAACACACCTAGGATTATTTATTAAAATTATCTTATGTTATTTATTTGGATTCTCATGAGATATATGTATAAATCTACCTAGATATATATTTTTTATAATTTCATTTTATGTTAAGGATAATTTTATTAAATATAAATTTATAAACATGTAATTTAATGAAATATTCAAGGATAAGTTCAAACACATGAATTTACATAAAACGATAATCCAGATATTATCCATGAGAGATAAATTATTAATGTATATAAATATTTTATCGATAATTTGAAATTATCCATGAGAGATAAAATATTATGAAAGTTAATATTTTAATCCATAATTTAAAATTTTCTATGAGTGATAGAATATTGACACATGTAATATTTTAATTGATAATTTAAAATTATCCATGAGAGATAAAACATTCTCTCATGTAATATTTTAATTGATAATTTGAAATTTTCTATGAGAGATAATATATTTTCACATGTAATATTGGAATTAAATTTTTTAAAATTATACAGGAGAGAGAATGTATCAACACATGTGAAATATTATTTCATTTTGAATTAAATCAAATAGTTTTAGTTATTGGAACCCTTGACGCAAATTTACTATTGGTGTGTCGAAGATTATGATAATAACACTTTGAGGAAGGGTATTGAACCAAATACGATGGTTTATCATTGCTGATGACATTGATGACCTTGAGGTTGGTGGTTCTATCCTTGTTATACTAATTGAATAACCTTGACTTACTTGATTTATTTCAATAATAGAATTTAATTATATTGGTTAAACTTGTTTACAATTGATGTAATGAAATCCCATTTCAGTGAATTGAGAAATTTGAAATTGTTTTGGCATGATATTTGGAAACCCCCAATTCCATTGAAATGAGGTGTTTTTATATTTTTTTTAATTTGAGTTATTTAACTTAAATTGTAGATTTGATGGAAAATATTTCAATTAAATTTTTCGATTTAATTCTGATAATTAATTATGAAATAATTGAATTTGTTTTTTAATGGATTTAAAACTAGTGAAAATGGCTTAGAATATTTTGATTGAAACCCAATGGTTTTATCTTGTGAAAGAGACAATTTATTTTTATTAAAACATGATTAGGTTTTAAATAAAAAAATTGCATTGAAATGAAAAAATGAGACTTAATTATATTTTAAGTTGTCTTAAAATAAATTTCCTATAATTTATTGTGTAAGAGCACTTTCAAGACTTAGGTAGTTGTTGAGTTATTTGGACACGCTCTGAGCTATTACAATGTTTTAAATCATACATGCAATAGGTCACATCCCATAGGCAATGGTCATGAGTCCTCTCTAACTAGTGTCTATAGGATGTATGTGTACATATTGTTTACTGATCACTTAGAGTGTGTTGAATCCTCTAGCTGGAAATACTATCGTACATATTTGGAAGATGAACCTGTTTCTTGATTGTTATTTATATTTTAGATATAAATGTATTCCAATGATTATAAAATACATTACATGCTTACTGAATTTATGTAAACAATTTTATGTATCAAATTTAATGAATCGATTATTTTAGAAATATTCCATCATTTCTAAAGCCTCTTCATCAAGTAATTTTTCATCACATGAAATGTATAACTTGATTTGTTTAATTATTCTTTAAAATTGAAACTGATTTATCTTTAAAATTGAAAGAATTCTATTGGTTAATAAATTTTTTAAATCTGTTATGGAGTCTTTAGTGAGACCCTACAAGGATTTTTATCTCACACCCTACTTTTTCCCCAAGTGTTTTTAGACTTTCTCCTTCTTGGTTCGAGCAATAGAAAAGGAACTCTTAGAGGTGGATCCTGTTGTTAAGAACTGGGATTAGTGATTTGTGTCCCTAAAGAACTTAGGTTTCTTTCAATATTTTGTTACTTATGTTGTATTAATTTGGGATTTTTATTCCTTGTTGTATTCTTGTACAATACTCCTATTAGAGTTTTCTTTTGGAATGAATATTTCTGTTTGCTCTTTTATTTCTTCTTTGTTAGTGGAAACATCATTCTGAATTGCATGTTATATGATTCCAAGTGATAGTATCCAACACATGGGGATCAAAACATACATTTGGGTAATATGGGGGTCAGCTTGGTTATTAGGTTACTAGGGTACCCGGACAAGTTTGTGACAAAATGGTATCAAAGGAACATTGAGCTTTTTTCTTGAAGTCAATATGCATTTGTTAAATCTTGTAGGGACATAGGAGGTAGTCGTGATTGAGTGTATGGACTAATCTCACAAAAATGAACCATAATTACCTAGTTGTGGTTAGGGAAAGATGTATTATGGATTAGTTCTATACTTTTCCCTATTTTATTTGGATAAAGTGAAATCCAAATATTTTCCTTTTCTTTCTATTATGATTAATTTCCCTCATTGTTCTATTTGAGAACTACCTAATGTCTTTAATGATGAATACTGATGATTTGTAACATCATGCCTCTGATAAGACTTGTGAATTATATCTAGGAGGAGGTTCTACTGAACTTCACTATGTGAATACTTTCGTGGATTTAAATCTAGTTGAGGTGGTCAGGAACACTATCCAAGCATTTTGGTAGGCACCACCCCCAACCCCCATTTAGGATCTATAAGTGTGCTTATTGGAGGATGTTCTATGAAATAATTTTCAATAATTATTCCACGAGTAACCACCAGTTTTCAAAAGGTTCCAATGATCCTCAACATGAAAAGGAATGGTTGTCCATGGTAGAAAGTCTATTTTAGTTCATAGAGATACTAGACTAGATCAATGTGATGTGTGCCACCGTCATGGTCGAGGGACTGAGCCAAAGATGGTGGGACCTGATGGTGACTGTAAAGAAACATAAGTTATTAAATTTGATTGAATTTAATATTATTTTCAATGTCTAGTTCTTATAACACCCCAACCCCAGCTACCCAGAGTCGGTGCATTAATTCGTAACATTGGCATGATCCCAAAAGATCAAGTCTCGAAAGGCCGATTAGTTTAGTAGCCTTGGAAACACTAGATATGTTCATAAGTCTTAAATTACATCATAAATTGAAAAACTAATAACAAAGTCTTCATAGTCCACACTCATATCCTCTTCTGACTATCCCTTCAGGTCATTCCTAAAATACATCTTCACATCCTGGAAAATATTAAAACATTGAAAGGGGTGAGCTCAGATGCTCAGTAAGGATAACAATATAGCGGAAGCATTCATCAATAAACATAAACATTTAAGGCAATGTATAACTAAAACAAAAGCCTTTCAAACATGAACTTCAACATAATATAGCAAAAGTAAAATGAGATAATGACATTCACTTCTTCACATGGATATTCTACTGGTTGAATAATCACATACAATATCAATAACCACTTTCATAATGATAGAATGCATAATGCCAGACTATCATAACCCCGTAGCCAAGGCCTCATGCCAAGAATACAAATATGATTTTGTCAAGGCCTTGTGCCAAGACACTAGTTTGTCTCATGAGACCTGCTGATGCATCTAGGAGCTATAGCGGGCTCCACCCGTCACTTATTAAGTCCAATGCATTCCTCATATGAATAGGTTTAAATATTTCATAAACCATAACATAATTGTATCACATAAAACATGCATAAAGGAAACATAAAATTTCCACATTTCAATAACATGATATGAATAAGACACATTGATATAATAAAAACACTTTCAAAACCATTTCCAATACCAAAATAAAAGAAAAGTAAAATATGGTATTTATTTTTCATTAAAAAAAAACGTGATGGCTTGTAGAGGAAGCTGACACTCAAATAATGGTCACGGCGGCAGAGAAGTCATTGTCGCCGCATACATACGACAAAAACATTCCCTTTTTTCTTTTAGTAAATGCTTCGTATAAAAAATATTCCTTTTGAATAAACATAAAAGTCAAAGGGGTTTATACACCTTATAAAAGAAATTTCTGTATAAAACCAAATATGCCTCAACGAAAGGAGATTGAGACGAAGTCCATACAAAGATCATTTTTAAAATAAAATAGATCTATTATGTGTATTCACTATATGTACACATAAATAAATTAAAAATACAATATAGGACATAATAATATCATGACATAATTTTAAAGTAGGAGATTAACCCAAAGAATAGAAATTGGGTTAAGAAGTTCCATTACCTCGTGTCTGACTTGACTCAACTGTTCTTTAACCTCCTGAATAATAAACTAGAGTTAATATCTATCTTATTAAGAAACATATTCAATTTAATTATCCTTTTTATATCACTTATTATAATGTTATTAACATTATGTAATTATTTAAGTTAATAACGGTCGTTTTTTCGATCTTTGGTACTTGAGTCAACAATAAACTTCTTATAATTACAAGTTGTTCATGTGGTGAAACATCCATTATATCCAGAATTATATTCATGACGTAGATATCATATATATAATATATATCCTGTATATACATTCATTCATAATATTACGTAACATTTAGAGGTAAGAAATGAAATGCACCGATCATGGAGACGTTAAGCCGTACGTACACATGAACACTACTTTCATTTCTATTTCATATTTAATGGAATGAAATCATAATGATATAAATGTATAATATAATTCCAGTATAATATATCATATAATACCATTTACTCTATCCTTTATACATCCCACATATGGTATTAACGATTCAAATCACTTTGAGGGGGCGGTAGTCCGCACATCCTAAAATGAAAATATCGTGTTTACCCATAATGGAGAACATAAAGCTATGCCATAAATTAAAAATATAAAATCATAAGGAAAACAAAAAAAATAATATATATCATATATAAAAATAGTTTCATCATAATGACCACCATTAGAGGTGTTATATGAGTGTTGCACAATCATCGTTTCGTGAGGCAAAAATTCGCCATCAACAGAAACAGTATGTTCTTTAACCATTTGATGTAGGTGTGTGTAAGTGTAGATATAATCCTTCTTAAAACAACATCCTATTATATTGAGTATATTGGTGTTGTTACAAAAGAAATGAATAAAAAGTGTTTATGGGGTTGTAGAAGAAAAATAAAATAAAACAACATTAGAGAAGACATTACCATATAATCGGGTAACTCTTTTAAATTTGAGCCAAAGGCTTCCTTGGGGAGAGTTCTGCCCAAATTGAGGCTTCTAGGAGTAAGAGGGAGAAGTTGGGAGAGTATTTGGGTAGAGTTTGGCCGAGCCAAATGGCTTGAAAGTGTGAATGAGGTGGTAGAGGTGGGGGCCTTTTATAAGAGGAGAGGAGGGGCACTCTTGGAAAGTAAGGAAATTTTACATTATTATACAATGATTTTCGGATTCTAAAGTTCCCACACTTATATAATTCTAGGATAAGGTGATAAGGTTTCGAGATCTACCCATCCAATAGTCTTTGGACAAGTGTATGCCTTGGAGTTTACATTATATTTTCATTTTATTAAAATCGTTAAATAATGAGGTCATCGCTGCATCATCATGATGTCATAAATAATTTAATTTATATAACGTCTAAAAATTATAAAAAACATACTATGATGTAGGAAATCGTTTTAGATTTCCAATTTATATTTATAGTCAAAAATATTACTTGTATAACCCCATGTAAAAATTGTTTTAGTAAAACATTTCATGTTTGTGTCATTTTTTCACATTAACATTAAATAAAAGGTATGTATGTCATTTTCCAACTAAAGTGGCTCCATGGGGTCCCCATGTTGACCCATGTATTGTATTGGTCAGCCATGACACATACAATGATGGTAGGACATGTGTCAAGCTCATCACATATTATAAAAACATTATTTTTACCTTAAACTACACTAATTACCTCTAATCGCGATTAAGAACATAAAAGTTACTATTCACCATAAATTATTTTAATCTCATTGAACCAAATTTTACTTCTTAATGACAAAAATGTATGTCGGATTTTTGAAAATCAAATCACAGAAGTGGTAATATTTCATTTAAACGAAAAATCAGTTATTTAACTACCACATAGTGGTTTCACTATTCATCAAAAATTGATGTTTTTCAGAACAATGCCAAAATTTCACCCTAAGCTATAATTGATATTCAGAATTAAAAAATGATGTCTATTTTACAAAATTCCGAACATATAAGTTGAATTGATTATTTTTATCATTAATTCTCGCTGTCACAACAAATAGCGTTTTTTTAAGAAACAATTTATATCAAAATATTGGCACTTGATTATGTCCAATTTCAATGTTAAATTAATTCTAATGACCACCATTGGATAAAATGGTAAAAATATATTCTAATTATTCTTTAAAACCACTAAATAGTATAATTTATCACTATAAATTATTTTTATTAAAAAAGTTGTTTTTAAGTAAATTTCACTATTCAAAAAATTAGAAGTTCTCAGAAAAATACCAAAAATTCAACATAGTCTAATTTCGATATTCCGAATCCAAAAATGAAGTCCATTTTAAAATATAAAATTTCTATAATTTTAAAAAGTGGTTATTACTATTCATAACGGCTACTTTGATTAGTCGTGGTGTTTTAGAACTCGAAGTTGCGTACAATGCAAGCTATTGCATTATTGAATGAGAAGCGTATCATGGAAGCTCGGGGTGTTACATTCTCCCCTCCTTCAATAAATTGCGTCCTCACAATTTGAAATTTTTTTAATTGAAAATAAAATGTTGAAAAGAGAAAATACCTTTGTGTAAAACCCACATCAGAAATAAGATTAATAAAATTTAGCCTTAATAAGAGGGAAATGGAAATAAGAAAGTCACCACCAAATTATGATCTCGATATGGAGAACATTGGTGGAAATTAGAGACTTATAATTGGAGGGAAAATGTAAATATTTTTAGGGAGTGATTGAGGTCATCAATCCCAAACAAGTGTAAAATTGAGGGCCTCAAAGCCTTCAATCTATGTTGATTAAAAATATTAACAGTTCAAGAAGACAGAAGGTATTAGGATAACACATTTTTTTGTTTTAATATCCCATTATTATAGTTTAAGAATTAATTTATTCATATAATAAGAGATAGTTATATATATATTTATTCTTGACAAGTAGAGTTTCAACCTTCAACTAATTTCTATCACAAACTCATCTTTCACTCAAAAAGATAATAGAACTAAAAATAATAATATATTTATCCTAACCGTACAAGGTTAAAAATATTAACACATACCATTTAGATTACGAAAACTATTTTGTAATAACCAAGGACTTCCTGTAGCCTAGTGTTAGGTCATAAAGGCCTGTCGTAATATGGTTGTGGGTTCGATTCCTGCAGCTTTGTCCGAAGCGACGGGTTATGCCCCACCCTGCAGGTTGTCCTTTTCCTAAAACTATAGTATTATAATATTCCAAAAATAATCTTCAGAAATGCTTTAACCTTAAACAATACTATCCAAAGATCAACTTAATCCATTCCAACCTTTATAGTTATCCAAAATACTTCTGTCCAACTCACAGTCCAAATTTTATAAGGAAGGTAAACATAATGAAGATCCTTTTTTTCGCGTAACAACATGTGAACACCTTCATCATGTATTCTTTTTAAACATACTGAATTACCATGATCCCTTATTCTTTATAGAATACTAGATATACTCCTTCTATCCAAAAATGTATACAAATCATCAATCAGTTTCAAGGAAGTTAAGAATATCCAATATAATTTATCCAAATCAATAATGTCTTATTCCAAAATCACTATCTCGGTATCAGAACCATATTATGGTTTATCTTTCTCTCAACCATATATTTTCCAAAAATTTAACCTACTGTAGAGTCACTTTTCATGGTTCCACACAATCTCAAGTCCTTGATGAAATAGTACTGCTGTACAATCCTTATATACTTCATAATTATTATAACCAGTACATCATTGATACAACACTCAAATTACAAAATTCTTTAATAACAACATAAGAACTCTAATCATTACTCCTCATGTGTGGTAGTATCATAACTTGATTATTATCCAATAACATCATTTGGGGCATACTCTGATGATTTGGACATTGGTTTTCGTAGTGTCTCCAATCCTTGTAGAAGAAGCATTGTACATTTGAAACCATTTTCTTACCCATGCAGTCACGCACTTTGTGTCCTTTTTCTCTACACTTATAACAAACTCCCATTCCCTTTAGGCAAGTTACATGATGTTTCTTCCCACAATTACCACATATTGGAAAATTCTTCTTTCCCCTCATCCCTTTATCCATCATTCTCCCTTCCATCCCTTTCGTCTCTTGCTTCGCTTCAAAGCCATAGGACTCAGAGAATTCTTTACTTATCTTATTAAGACACGATACTATTTCTTCATATGTTGAGAACACATGGGAGACTATTTCCCTTCGAAATGTTGTCTTAATACCATGAAAGATACGATCCTTCTTAGTCTTTGGATCATACATATTGCTGGAGTTCACATTCCTTCTACTAGGCGCCATTACTGTATAATGGAATAAACTAGGTTAGTCTATGAATTACAATGAATAATTTCAAAAATTTAAAATACATAATGTAAATTTAACGGTTTATTGATATAATCCATAATCATAAGAATGCTTTCTTTGAGGAAGTATATACTCATAAACCCTACATAATGGTTTGTAATGAAAATGAGAATTATCCGAAGAAAATCCCCCGGGAGTGTCGTAACCAAGAGTGCAGCAAGGCCCGTTGTCGTGCACCAGTTCCCGTTTGAGTCCATCTCAAAGCGGTGTTTTCGGGTTTTACCCCTAGGTACATCTGTGCCAGAGCCGCCTCTACCTGCTCGTATCCAGACAGGGATGTATTGCTCGGAAAACTCACAACATCTCTATAATACCAAAATTCTAGGAAGCTCTTCTGTACTAATCCTCAAAGTCTATCTTTGGTCTATGTGCTCTAATCATAGTTTATCTAAATCTAGCTTCCAAGGTTATTAATAAACTGCCTCTGATACCAACTGTAACGCCCCAACCCCAGCTACTCAGATTCGGTTCATTACTTCGTAACATTGGCATGATCATAAAAATCGAGTCTCGAAAGACCAATTAGTTTAGTAGCCTTGGAAACACTAGATACATTCATATGTCTTACATTACATCATAAAGTGAAAAACTAATAACAAAGTCTTCATTGTCCACACCCATATCCTCTTCTGACTATCCCTAAAGGTCATTCCTAAAATACTTCTTCACATCCTGGAAAATATTAAAACATTGAAAGGGGTGAGCTCAGATGCTCAGTAAGGATTACAATATAGTGGAAGCTTTCATCAATAGACATAAACATTTAAGGCAATGTATAACTAAAACAAAAGCCTTTTAAACATGAACTTCAAAATAATATGGAAAAAGTAAAATGAGATAATGCCATTCACTTCTTCACATGGATATTCTACTGGTCGAACAATCACATGCAATATCAATAACCACTTTCATAATGATGGAATGCCTAATGCCAGACTATCATAACCACGACGCCAAGGCCTCGTGCCAAGACCACAAATAAGATTTTGTCAAGGCCTCATGCCAAGACACTAGTTTGTCTCATGAGACCTTCCGATGCATCAAGGAGCTGTAGCGGGCTCCACCCGTCACTTATTAAGTCCAATTCATTCCTCATATGAATAGGTTTAAACATATCATAAACCATAACATAATCGTATCACATAAAACATGCATAAAGGAAAAATAACATTTCCACATTTCAATCAAAATATATCAATAAGACACATTGATATAATAAAAACACTTTCAAAACCATTTTCAATACCAGAAGAAAAGAATATTAAAACATGGTATTTATTTTTCATTAAAAAATGTGATGGCTTGTAGAGGAAGCCGAAACTCAAATAATGGTCACGGTGGCAGTGAAGTCGTTGTCGCCGCATACGTACGACAAAAACATTCCCTTTTGTCGTCTAGTAAATGCTTCGTATAAAAAAATATTCCTTTTGAATAAACGTAAAAGTCAAAGGGGTTTATACACCGTATAAAAGAAATTTGTCTATAAAACCAAATATGCCTCAATGAAAGGAGATTGAGACAAAGTCCATACAAAGATCATTTTTAAAATAAAATAGATCTATTATGTGTATTCACTATATGTACACATAAAGAAAGTAAAAATACAATATAGGACATAATAATATCATGACATAATTTTAATGTAGGAGATTAACCCAAAGAATAGAAATTTGGTTAAGAAGTTCCCTTTCCTCGTGTCTGACTTGACTCAACTATTCTTTAACCACCTGAATAATAAACTAGAGTTAATATCTACCTTATTAAGAACCATTTTCAATTTCATTATCCTTTTTATATCACTTATTACAATGTTACGAACATTATGTAATTATTTAAGTTAATAACGGTCGTTTTGTCGATCTTTGGTACTTGAGTCAACAATAAACTTCTTATAATTACAAGTTGTTCATGTGGTGAAACATCCATTATATCCAGAATTATATTCATGATCTAGATATCATATATATCATATATATCTAGTATATACATTCATTCATAATATTAGGTAACATTTAGAGGTAAGAAATGAAATGCACCGTTCATGGAGACGGTAAGCCGTACGTACGCGTGAACGCTACTTTCATTTATATTTCATATTTAATGGAATGAAATCATAATGATATAAATTTATAATATACTTCCTGTATAATATAGCATATAATACCCTTTACTCCATCCTTTATACATCCCACATATGGTATTAATGATTCAAATCACTTTGAGGGGGCGGTAGTCCGCACTTCCTAAAATGAAAATATCGTGTTTACCCATAATGGAAACAATAAAGGTATGCCATAAATGAAAAATACAAAATCATAAGGAAAACAAAAAAATAATATATATCATATATAAAAATAGTGTCATCATAATGGCCACCATTAGAGGTGTTATATGAGTGTTGAACAATCATCGTTTCGTGAGGCAAAAATTCGTCATCCACAAAAAGAGTATGTTCTTTAACCATTAGATGTAGGTGTGTGTAAGTGTAGCTCGAATAATTATTATAAAAACATCCTATTATATTGAGGATACTGGTGTTGTCACAAAATAAATGAATAAAAAGTGTTTAGGGTATTGGAGAAGAACAATAAAACAAAACAACATTAGAGAAGACATTACCATAAAATCGGGTAACTCTATTAAATTTGATCCAAAGGCTTCCTTGGGAAGAGTTCTGCCCATATTGAGGCTTCTAGCAGTAAGAGGGGGAAGTTGGGAGAGTATTTGGGCAGATTTTGGCTGAGCCAAATGGCTTGAATGTGTAAATTAGGTGGTAGAGGTGGGGGCCTTTTATAAGAGGAGAGGAGGGGCACTCTTAAAAAGTAAGGAAAGTTTACATTATTATACAATGATTTTTTGATTATAAAGGTCCCACACATATATAATTCGAGGATAAGGTGATAAGGGATAGAAATCTACCCATCCAATAGTCTTCGGACAAGTGTATGCCTTGGATTTTACATTATATTTTCATTTTATTAAAATCGTTAAATAATGAGGTCATCGCTGCATCATCATGATGTCATAAATAATTTAATTTATTTAATGTCTAAAAATTATAAAAAATACTATGATGTATGAAATATATTTAGCTTTCCAATGAATATTTATAGTCAAAAATATGACTTGTATAACCCCATGTAAAAATTGTTTTATTATAACATTTCATGTTTGTGCCATTTTTTCACTTTAACATTAAATAAAAGGTATTTATGTCATTTTCCAACTAAAGTGGCTCCATGGGGTCCCCAAGTTGATCCATGGATTGTCTTGGTCGGCCATGGCACATCCAATTAGGGTAGGACATGTGTCAAGCTCATCTCATGTTATTAAAACATTATTTTTACCTTAAACTACACTAATTACCTCTAATCGCGATTAAGAACATAAAAGTTACTATTCACCAAAAATTATTTTAATCTCATTGAACCACATTTAACTTCTTAATGACAACCATGTATGTCGGATTTTTGAAAATCAAATCACAGAAGTGGTAATATTTAATTGAAACAAGAAATCAGTTATTTAACTACCACTTAGTGGTTTCACTATTCATCAAAAATTGAAGTTTTTCAGAACAATGCCAAAATTTCACCCTAATCTATAATTGATATTCAGAATTAAAAAAAGATGTCTATATTAAAAAATTACAAACATATAAGTTTCATTAATTATTTTTATAATTAATTCCCGCTGTCACAACAAATAGCGTGTTTTTAAGAAACAATTTATATCAAAAGATTGGCAATTGGGTATGTCCAATTTCAATGTTAAATTAATTCTAATGACCGCCATTGGATAAAATGGTAAAAATATATTCTAATTATACTTTAAAACCACTAAATAGTATAATTTATCACTATAAATTATTTTGATTAAAAAAGTTGTTTTTAAGTATTTTTCACTATTCATAAAAAATTAGAAGTTTTCAGAAAAATACCAAAAATTCAACATAGGCTAATTTCGATATTCCGAATCCAAAAATGAAGTCCATTTCGAAATATAAAATTTCTATAATTTTAAAAAGTGGTTATTAATATTCATAACGGTTACATTGATTAGTCGCGGTGTTTTAGAACTCGAAGTTGCGTACAATGCAAGCTATTGAATTATTGAATGAGAAGCGTATCGTGGAAGCTCGGGGTGTTACAGTTCTATATAGATTCAACAGCCTTGGCCAAGGCTATGGAGGTTTTCAATCATGAGCAGACTGAAAAAAACCTTTTATTGTGTATTCAAATTGCTTTTCCCAATTGATGAAGTTTTAACCTGAGATTGTATATAATGAAATAATAAAGGCTCAATACTTTGAGTTATAACTTCATCCAGATATCTATTCATAGGTATTCTTGTTGATTCATACCACTTATATGGATGTTCTAGATAGGGCGGCGAATGTTGAGATGGGTGTGGTAGGAAATTCAGTGTTGATGATTGTTCCATTTTATCCAAGTGGAAGCATGAGTTACATTAATGGAAAGATAATGTGTCATGACTCTCTTAGTGGATCTAGAAATAAAGGTTATTTTCAACCTCTTGTAGTTCTTAGAACAACCAATTTAGTATGCTAATAGTATGGCCAACCAAGAAATTCAAGGAGGGTTTTCACTAACGCGCCTAAGAATTATGGCTCCTACAGACATTTAGGGAACTTAAAGATGTTCTTCTATAACTCTTCCACTATTATACAAGGCATGAGATCCTCAAAACATCCAAAAAAATACAGGGATATCAAATGCTTCACATACAGAAATGTTCTAGCCATAGTAATCTAGATGAAATATTCTTCACCTAGTGGGAGAGTCTCCTAAAGAAGCATATGCGGGCCTAGCGATTTTGAGAGGTAAAATTTTTATAGATTTTTCTTTAGTGAATCCTCTTTTTGATACCGGTGCATCTCACTCATTTTTTTCAACCCGTATTATTAATCTTCATAATCTTCCTATAGAGCGTTTATCTTTTAAAATTTATATTACTACATCACTTGGTATGAAGAGAGAGAATGGTCTTCATAGTCCCATTTGTATTTTCTTCCTATCAGATGTCGATCTTGATTGGAGTTTTCTAGTACTCTCTTTTAAATATATTGACATTATATTCATTATGGATTGGATAATTTATAATAATGTCTAGAATGATTTTTATCATCAACATGTCTAAATTACTACACCAAGTGCTGTTATTCTTATCTTTCAAGGATAATAAGCCCCATGGTCGAGCATAGCTGAACCTTATTATCCGGAGTTAGGTAAACTGATATCTGTGTTTATTTGATCTGAAGAGAGATTAAATGAGTGGTGAACTCGCTCCTATTATCATTATGTTTATCATCATGTTTAATTTCTACTTTTCCAATTTACCATCTGTAAGAGAGGTATATTCTTCCATTGACTTAATATATAGTACTAAGACAGTTTTAATTCAATCTTACTTCATGAATCCAACTAAACTTAAATGGTTGATGTCCTAGTTGGATGTTTATCATGAGGATATACTTTGTGCAGGTGTTCTTGACTATTGTGGGTCTTGAGATGATCATTTTGGGTTGGTTGGGTTATTTTATAAAAAAAGATACCAGTCTGCATTTAGGATGGCTCATTTTGAGGCCTTGTATAGTCGCCTATGTAAATCCCAATTTTGTTGGTCAGATATAGGTGAAAGATCCTTTTTTGGACCAAGTTTAGTCCATGAGATGATGAAAAATATTCTATTGATTTGTCAGATAACTTTAATGGCATAGAGCTGATATATGTATTATGGTGATCGGTGCCTTAGACATTTGGAATTTTTTATTGGTGACCATGCATTCGTGAATGTTTCACACTGGTTGGTCATCAATGATTTCTGAGGAAAGGGAAGTTTTCCCTCATATTTTGGGACCTTTCGAGGTTTTATTAACTTCAAAGTTAACATTTTTATTAAAATCAATAATCCCAATACAAGGAAAGATATCACAGGGGTCTAAAGTAATGCAACCCCAAAGCATCATTTTTGACAAACTTCAAACCATCAGTAGGAAAGGACCCCAAAGATGAGAAGGAAGAAAGAGTACTATTTGATGTTTTTGTAGATGAAAAAAAGTCTGACACCATATTTCCCTCCCTCCAGGTATGAGAGATCTATATGAATGCCCCTATAATATTTTGCCATCGCCTGACTGTATAAATAATGCTCCATCAAACCTTGGCTCTATTTTTTAGTGCATTTAAAAGCACCAAGGATTCAGTTTCCACTGAAGACACCACCAAATTCTTGCACACACACATCTGCAAACCTGCTTCTGTAGCCCGAGATTCCACCTGAAGCGCATCACCTCCCCCAAACGAAGAAGAAAAAACTGCATATACAGAGCCGATTTGGTCACGCACGACGCCCCCTCTTGCATCTTCCCTCTGATCAGAAATCCGTCAACATTAAGTTCCAATCCCTGTATCATTGGCTACCATCTCACCCACTGCTAATGACCAGGAAGGCCAGCCCAATGATCTTCAGCACTACCAGCAGTAACGGCATGTAAGGAGGGAGTAGACTTGCAGTCTAGGGATAGCCTAAGCAGATCCAGCACAGTGTTTTTCAATCTAAAGTGAATACTGACTTGAGAGACTGATCTTTTACTGTGATGTTTGTTATTTTGGGCTTGTCATATAGTCCTGCAGCCAGCAGTGAGAATGAGAGCCCTTGATTTCCTTTCAGCACCTTGGTTTCTAGCTCCCCTAAACTAGGAATGAAGAAAGTCCTCAGAGTTACCATCATAGCCATTCCATCCAAAAAAGCCCCTGAATATCTTTCAGACCCCCTTGCCTATTCACTTTCATAAAAATGATGCCCCACAGATTCTGTGCATGGAGATTTGCAACACCAGCACCAGGAAACTATTGGGATTACCTTTCATTGAATGTTAGCATCTGTTGGTAGAGACTTGTGTCGCACACTCCACATCAAAAAGTTGAATTTGGAAGGGATCACATTGCACCACAGAATCTCCCCCCACCGATCGTGGTTCACTACCTCCCTCATTCGATTATCAAAGTCTTTGATTGAGAAAGTACCCGATGAGGTACCTATGAAAAATAATCAGTCATCATCGTCATTTGTAACTATAGAGTTAAACATCTCCATTTGGTTGTCATCAAGGATGGCCATGAGGAACCCCATATGGCCAGAAGCTTCATTGAAGGTAATATCTGGAGCTGTACATCCCGGGAACTACAGCCTCCCTGCCCCCCAATCCTACTTCCAGAAGGTTATGTTCCCCCTTAAGATAATCCATATAAAATGTTGATGTAGAGTTTCCAGATGCAGTTGAACCATGTTTCTTATCTTTTAGGGGTGCCTTCTCTATCTAGTCCCATTAAGGTCATGGAGGTTCTGCATTATTCTACCCCATAGAGTCTGCTTTCCAAGACCACCCAAGTGAGCTTGGCATGCAGTCCTTGAATGGTTGAGGAAATGTTCCTTTAATTAATTCCCCTCCAGAAATGGGTTTAGCCAACCATTTACCTGAATCCCAATAATGGCGGCCTTCCATATGCCCATCCCATATAAAGGACACTATTATTCTATCCATGTTTGAACTCATAGTTTTTGTAACATTCAAGGTAGACAAAACATGCATCGTTGTGGAGACTAACACATAGTTAACCAGGGTGATACAACCTCCAAAGGATAAAATCCTGTTTTTCCAGTTTTGAATATGCCTAGTAAGTTTGCTAATGTGCTTTTCAAAATGTTTCACCCTGAGGCAAGATGGGCTGACTGGTGCTCCAAGGTAATCCATGGAAAAAGTCCCTTGTTCATATGCAACTTATATCTTAAATCTCAATCCCTCCTCAGAGAGGCAGTCCTTACTGTGAAGAAGTGGCTCTTGTTGGAATTCCCCACATGTCAGTTACACTTGAAATATTCCTTAAGAAACCTCTTTAACCCCTTCACTGATCTTCTACTACCATTAATAAACAGGACTGTGTCATCGGCAAACTTCATGTGTGATATTCCTCTCATGGTATGCCTGTTATGATAGGGAAGTATTTTCTCTATGTCAATTCCCGTGTTGATGTAGCAGCTAAAGGCATTTTGAGAAAGAATGAAGATGGTGGGAGAAAAGGATCCCCTTGCCTGAGACCCCGGCAGGCCTTGAAGAAGTCATATTATTTACCCATGAATGAGGTAGAGATCCACACCGAGCTGAAGCAATGAAATAGGAGATCAGTTTTCCAGATGGAGAATCCCATGCACTTTAAAACTTTTAGGACAAAGAACCATTCCATTCTATCATATTCCTTGATCATATCCAATTTAACCACAAGATTTCCAACAAAGGACTTGTTACTGATCCCACTTTTCATTTCATGGGCCAAAACAATCACACCTTGGATTGACCATCCTTTAATGAATCCATGCTGATTAGGATTAATCCATGAATCCATGTGAGTGGTCATTCTCCTTTTGAGTATGCTGGCTAGGATTTTGTATTATGAGTTACACATGATAAAGTGCATGTATTGGTCAATGGAGTGAGGATTACTCACCTTAGGAATGAGAACCAATTTTATTGCATAGGAAATACGAGGAAGTGATCCCCTTGGAAGAAGTCATCGATAGCACGAATCAGATCACCTTCAATGATGTCCCAAGTCACCCTGTAAAAAGACCGAGGAAGACCATCAGGACCTGGGGAACTATCCAGGTTCAAAGACAAAATTTCCTCATGAGCATTGTCCTTATCAGGAAGTCTCCTTATGCCCTCATTAATGACCCTCGAAACAATAGTTGTAATACCCTCAAAAATTCCCTCCTCCCCCTAGGGTATCCCCCTGCCATGCATGGATTTGTACCAACCATTAGAATATGAACCTCTGCATTTCCAAATCCCCAATTTCCTTCCAATCAGAAGAAAAGGATCTGTCCTTGCTCTGATTGTTTGGCCTATGTATTCTCTGATGCTCTTTAATGCATGCATGGAAGTACCCCGAGATCTGATATCTCTCCTGAAGCCATCTAACCCATGCACTTTCTCTTTACAGCCTTTCCTGTTTCATTAGAATATTAGATAAGGCATATTTCTTTACTCTGTGTTCAGTAATGGACGGTTCATCCCATGCTTGTTCCAATCTAGCATCTAGTCTTTCCACCTCCTCACTGATTCCAACCACATTGTGTTCACGATCAGGAATGGTTTTCCACCATTCTAGAAGGCTATTCTTGACCCGCCTGAGCTTATTGTGAAATGTAATCCAAATATTCCCCCGATGTTGCATGTCCCAAGCTCCCCTGATCTCCCTCAGAAACCATGGTTCCTACACGCATGACTCTGAGAAATATACATGGTCCTCTAGCATTGCACCTTCATGAAGTGAGATACATAACGAAGAATGATCTGAGAGACTCCATATCAAATGAGTGAATTTGGAATCTGGAAACATAACAATGGCCGCTTCATTCATCAGAAATCTTTCAAGACGAAAATAAGATCTTCTCCCCCTGTTCATTATTACACCAGGTGAAAATACTTCCCTCATACCATGCATATAGCAAGACACTTCATTCCATGAAGGAGACAAAAGCCTGACTAGAATTACTGGGAAACACTCTACCCCCTTTCTTCTCCTCTGAACTAGCCATGATGTTAATATCCCTGCAGACGACCCAGGGGGCGTCCTCTGGGATGAAACCTTCTAGATCACCCCATAACACCTCATGATCCTATAGGTTTCACTTGGCATATGTGAAGGAGAAGGAGAACTCTTGAATCCCCACAGATATCATAGTATTCAGTGCCTGTCTGGATGCACTAATGAATTCTACACGAATGTGATCCTTCTATAAGAGACAAATGTGTGACTTGAGAGTATCCCCGTGTAAAAAACCATGAAACATAAGCTTCTGGGTATATTCAAAAATCTTGTAGGGAGCATTTTTTGGTTCCAAAAAGGCCACCAGGGTGACTTGCTTGTTAACCAATTCCTTGGAAAGAAAGTCAGACTTAACCCTGGCTCCAAGACCACGACCATTCCACACTAAGGCTTTAAAAATTAAACAAGATCCATCTAGTATTCTCCCTAGACTCCAGGCCCATTCCATCAAAAGAAATTGATCCATATAGGTTAACTTCAACTCCCGATCTTGCTCTAGTAGTAACCCATGGCGCTGTCTGTGAGAAAGGTGGAACAGAAAAAGAACCACACCATGCCGACACCCTGCCTATGAATTTTGGAGAATCAAACAAACCAAACGTCCTGGTACTCTGTTCAGGAGACATATTAGGAGGCATAGGGGGTGAGGTAGTGAATTTTGCTGACAGAGTTTCATATGGGTGAGCCACAGGGAATGCTAAGAGGGAGGACTCCACTGGACATGAACCCAAAGTTAATAACTTCAGCCCGCTCGACTTAGAATACATGAAAACCTCTTACTCCTTCCATCCAAAAATGAAGGTAAAAATGGGAAAATAGGGATTCTTGGGGATCCACTATTCTGCCAGAAAATTCATATGAAGGAGGAGCCCTATGGGATCCAATCCTTGGACAAGAGGGACAACTTCAAAAGCCTGAATTTGATCATCACCACCAGAATCCCGGACGAGAATGAGACCACATCGGGAAAGGGAACCCCCTCCCCTACCTGGAAAGAAGATGAAGCCATAATACCCTGATCAAGGGGACCTGAGCTCACTGGTCCTTACGAGTTCATAGTGCCATCTAAAGGAGGCTACTCAGGGACCTCAACCACAAACTGTGATCAGTACCCTTCGATCGAGCCTTAAGAAATACCTGTAGGTAATGACCAGAGATGTGGCATAAAGAACATAACCTTGGGTAGAACATATAAAAAAGAGGATTCCGATGATCCTCCATTCCCTCTATCCTTAGCACTAGATGATTTGTAAGTGGCCAACTGAGATCCATCTCCACGAAAAGCTGAGCCACCAAAGCCTCGGACGGATGGATAGTGCGATGATCCGTGCATAGGTAATGGCCCAATGAATCTTTAGTGGCCTTGAGAAAAGTTTCTTTCATAAATGGGAGGGGATGTCTGGGAAGATAAATCCACATCGAAACACTAGAGATCTCATGGCCATGGTGCACATCCATTGACCACCGCGAAAGGGATAAATGTCAGCGCCCCACAGAGCGGGGACTCCTGCACCATGCATTGATGAAATCCACTCTAGATGCCAAGACAACACATAAGGATTTGCGACCCAGATGAGAAACTGAGGCTAGTAGATCAAGTCCCCAATGCGGAACACACACCTGAAAGAGACCAAGAGGAGGCTTCTTCATTCCAAACCGCACAACAAGCATCCAATAGAGATATATTTCCGTTGTCGCAAAGGAAGATGCATAAACATAGATCACTGGGTGCCCTAACTCCATGAAAGAAGCCGCCACCACAGGGGCTGCCTCCACAACTTTCTGCCCCAGATCATCGCCCACTAGCCATTGATGAAGGAGCACCTCCTTGTAAGAGAGCACATGGGGCCTAGCCTGGCCGACACCATTCATCAGAGGGTCTAGATCAGAGGAAGGAGCTTATTTCAATTTATCAATACAAACACTCCTGATGTCGATACATTTCATCTTTCATTTATCATAGAAATGAATGTATCTCTCTGATCCATCTCATGTTTGAGCAGCTGTGATCATAAGATTGAACCTGATTTTTTTGTGACTAAACTATCAGTCAAGGTTGTTGATTCTGAGAGAATGATTCATCGTGTGAGGAATATATCTCTGGTATATTTGCTATGATAGCATGATTTTGATTCAAATGAGATATGGAAGTGGGAGAAACTGATGAGAGAGTAATGACCGCACCTGTTTGATGTAAAGGATTCTTCAAAGCCTTTCTAGTGAATGAAAGATCCTATGGTGGGGAAGTTGTATCATCCCATTACTATTTCAGGTATTCCTAATCCCACCTTTGTTAAATTATAAATATCTCAAGTGGGAAAATGAATTATCATTGAAATATTGACAAATTTTTTCAAGTAATTAACTACCATTTCTCATATTAGAATATTTGATTAAATATTTTTAGAGTTCGACAATGAGTTAGTATGATATTCTGAGCATCCAAATCTTAGTGAGGACTGAATAGAAATATTCAATATAATATATTAAGCATACACTTTTTATTCAAAATAATCGAATAACACTTAAACATTGTGCCATATTAGAAATATGATACCAATATTTTATTTGAAATATTTTGTTTACCATAGGAGGGGTCTAACATTTAATTTCGCTGAACATTTAGATACCTCACTAATGAGATAATGTTTTTAAATAAAATTAAATATATTTTTTAAACAAAGTTAAATATCTCTCAAGTGGTGCATCGTATGGGAATTAAAAGACCACATATTGGTCATAAATTAGGGGCTTACCCTAGATGAGATATAACATTTGTAAGCGTCTCGTGTTTGGACGTCTCGCTTGAAAAAATATCTCTTTTTTAATTAATTATATATTTCAATTTTTAACAAATAAATCATTAATATATCTCAAATAGTTTATCATTTGAGAACTCTAATACCACTGTTGTTTTTGTAATAGGGTGTTTACCCTAGATAGGGTATAACTTTTATACATAATGGGGCTTTGGAAACGTTACTCATTAAATTTATTAATTTAAAAATATTATTAATTAATTAATTTAATTAATTCAAATTTTTTCCTCAAATACTATTCACATTCCTCATCAATGGGTTTCCACCATTTTTAACACCCCTACGAAATCAAAAGATTCTTTTATCACATGTTTTAACCATTTAATGATAGAAATACCCTTACATGATGAAATCAATGATTCTAGATTGATTTATAGGATGAATAACAGATTAAAATTGGGTATTAATCCTATGAACGTATGAACGCTTGTTTTAGGGGTTACATTAGTAACAAAACATATGGTTGTGAAATGATGAAATAGGTTTTTAATGGATTTCAAACTGGTGAAAATGGATTAAAATGTTTTTATAGAAACCTAGTGGTTTTATCATGTGAAATATGCATTTTATATTAAAACCATATTTTGTTTTAAATGTAAAATATGAATTGAAATGTAATAATGAGACTAAATTGTATTTTATGTAGTCTTAAAATAAATTACCCATCATTTATTGTGTAAGAAAAATTGCATTCCTTAGGTAGTTGGTGAGTTATTTTGAAACACTCAATACTAGTACAATGTTCTCAAACATATAGGCAGCAGGTCACATCCCTTAGGTGATGGTGATATGTCCTCTCTAACTAGTGTCCAGAGTATGTATGTTTACACATACTGTCATGCTCACTTAGATAGTGTACAATACTATAACCATAAATACCCTTGTACCTATTTGTAAAATGACCATGTTGATCCCTTGTTATTTATATTAGAGATATAAATGATTGAAAATGCTTTTGAACTACATTACATTCCTTTTGAATTTTCATAAATTATTTTACATTACTATTTTATTTTATTAATAATTTTAGAAATATTCCATTATTTTTAAATCCTTTGTATACAGTAATTTTCTATCACTTGAAATGTATATCACGAATTTTTAATTATGTTTTAAAATTCCAAACCTGTTTATCATTAAAAATTGATGTCATTCCTTTGGTTGATCAATTGTTCGAATCTATTACGAAATCTGTGGTGATACCCTACTATGTTATTTATTTCATACCCTACATTTTCCTTCAGGTTTTTGTAGATATTGTCCTTTCTTGTTCAAGAAATGGAAAATGATCTCTTGGAGGTGGATCCAGCTGTTGAGCATTGGGATTAGTGAGTCATGTCCCTCTGTACCTTTCGTTATTTTCCCAGTATTGGTACATGGGTTACAGTACTTTCGACTTGTTGTGCCCTGTTGTCTTCTGGTACATTAGTCCCAGTGGAGTGTTCTTTTGTTATGCATAATATCGTTTCCCTATTATTTCCTTTTTTAGTTGTAAAATAATTCCCACTTGCATGATTTATGATGCCAGGTTCTAGTCTCCATCCTTTGGGGATCCGGAACACCCTTCATGCTATGTCAGGGTTGGATCAGTTATTGCATTACCAGGCTACCTGGGCGGGTTCATAATAGTCAAGGAAAAATCCAAGAGATGTAATCTCCCTTGAATTCTCCAAAAAATTAGCTTCATTGGGTACTATCTTATTGGTTAAGGCCATGAAATCCCTTTTCTATGTCAATTATATTTTTAAAACCCAATATATATACTAATGATGGGATGATTTTTGAAATTACATTTTATTAATGGTACAAATGCTAAATAGAAATTTAAATCCAATAAAATTTAATAAAGCACAAGATGTTCATGTTTTTTCTATGAAAATATTATATAATAAGACAATTAATTAAATCATAAGATGTGTTTCATTTATTAATGTTATGATCATTATAGTAGCATACCCTATCATTCATGATTTTTCTATGTTATTCTTCAAAAATAATATTCCTCATTCCATGATCATGAGAAGACATTCCATTGTCCTTGCTACAGGAAATTAAACTGTAGTATACCCAATTTTTCAAAGCATTGGACACCTCATATTACAAAAATTAGATTCCTTATATGTCAATCATATGATTCCATGTAGTCCTTATTACATGACTGTAATCTATATCATACCCTATCATTCGTGAATAGGATGCCAGAAACATAAGATTTGGATTTCACATGCCATGATCCTTATATTACATTAACATAGTCATCAGTACATGACATTAAACAATATCACAATGTATCATTCAAGAATATGATTCCTTGTGTGTCAAGCATAATATTCCTCATTCCATGATCAGGAAAATACATTTCATATTCCTAACTATATAAATTTAAAACATAGTATACCCTATTATTCTAGAATATTATGTCTTGGGCATTAATTATAAGATGGCTCATTCCATGACCTTGCGATGACCACCAAATAACAACAAAATGCCTCCTCATCACATGTAATCCCCAATCCTATTCCTCGACCAATTCACATGGAAAGATTCCCCCATTCATTAGCACTAAGAAGAAATGGTGGACTGCTTCCTTGTATAACCATATAAACCATGTCATTTCACACGACATTAAACTATCATATTACTAGATGAAATAGACATGGGTTTCCCTCATGACATAATAAGTGGATAAAAGGAAGGAAAAGTCAATTCATAATCCCTACACAACTCCAAGAATGATCAATGATCTTGTGAAGGGTAGCTTTGATGAATAATCCCCACACCATCCCTTATCGATGCTCATTTCTTGATATGGGAATCCTTACTACATAATGTTAAACATCCTGGATCGGTCATATCACATTACCATAACCTATTGCATCAAACTACAAGGGTCTTAATCCCTCTCATATATGATGGGTACATAGGATGGCTCCATGTGGTTCAATCTCGACAATGGTTACCTTTTGGTGTTATCCCCATGGAAAACATCTTTTAGATTCACCTCAGTGGGTGTTATGATCCATCTACATAGGTGTGACATATTGAATATTTAACAAACATGTCTCAGATATGCCTCCCTGGGTAGTTCTGATCCACAACACTAGATCCACATTTATTGGGAATTGTGATCTGTATTCATAGGTTTACCACTACAAGGAATTCTAATCTAAAACACTGGATTTTCATCCATTAGAAATTATGATCCATTAGTAAACATATATGTGTGAAATATTCCAACTTATGGAAACACCGTTGAGATCATCCTCAAAGAAAATTCTGATCCATCCATCCATGGTCTACCTCCATGGGGCTTCCTATTAAATTATTAAATATCCAAGTGTTCCTTCACAGGGACAGACATCACTAACCCACCTCCATCAGTTATCATATCATCCTTTTGGATCAATGTCAAGTGTTTTTCTAATCTATCTATCTAGGTCCTCCTCCATGAGGCATCTCAATATACATCCAAACTATCTGAGTGTGATATAGTCCCCCCTTGGGACACAAACCCTTGATCCTCCATTGCTAGGAATTATGATCAACTAAATCATATACATAATATGTAAAAGGAATGCTCTAATACATCTAAACCAGACATTATAATCCATCTCCACGGGACATATAACTTGTGACACTAACCATAATACCTACACAATGAATATGTGTGGGATGCTTGAGTTAAGACTCCTTAAAATTCTTACACCCCTAGAATTAACTACCACATGTATGACATGAGGATAAATAGAATTTGTGCCTAAATTGACTCATATGACATGCCTCTAAATTCAAAAGGATAAGACCACCCTGCGCATAAAATACCATGTGATTGAAATGAAAAATCAATGGTTTTGTGCCTTTGATGCCTCAGTCGAGATTCCCTCCAATGATAGAGTGCATACAGGCTCCCAACATACCCAACATCCATGGATTCCCAAATATGGGTGGAGTTACCATCTACTCTGATGAAATATTTCTGCCCAATCAAGGTAGAAGAAGTGTAATTAAACAATTTCCACTTAGATAAGGAAAAATAATTTTTTTCATAGACATGGCTCAAATCAATTATGGAGAACTATAATAGTTGGTGATATTTATTATGGAATTAATGGAAGTATTAATCAATAACTCATCATTCCATTTCAATAAAATATCCAAAAAATAACCCATAATGGCAGAATATTCCTCTAACATTTTGAAATAGGGAATGTGAGAAAAGAAACTCTAGTAATAGGGATGATGTTTTCCCTAGCATAGAAATCATTGGAAATAATTATTTTGAGGTTAATAGATGTTCATATGGAGGTATTTCTTAAGGATATAGAAAAGTACCCTGAAGTATTTCTGGAAGTAGTTTTGCTGATACCCCTCGACATGAGAATGATCCTAAGATATTATGGGTGATGGGCATCAATATAATTTCAATATATATTTAGGTTAAAAAATCATCTATGTTACAATAATTATGTAATCTGATTGATGATCTTCTAGAATTGGGTTTTATACAACCCAGTGTGCCACCTTAGGTAACCCCATTTCTATTTTTTATGAAGGAATATAAATGTATATTATTATTTCCAACGATCATTCTTTAACCAAGTTATAGTGATGAAACTCTCTCTCTCCCAATGGATTAATGATTTATTTTTTAAATTGAAAGGAGCTTTCTAGTTATCAATGATTGATTTTCAGTTATGATATCATCATATTTTAGTATAGAATAATGATATTCTAAAGACTACTTTCAAATATCTTTATTGTAAATATGTGTTTATTGTAATGTCATTTGGTGTTACAAATAGTTAAACCATAGTCATGAGGCCGAGGAATTAAATGTTCCCTTAGTTTATAGATAGGTTCATGGGGGTGATTATTAGTGAAATAAATATATTTTTATGTCAACCTATGATTGTGTGGAGTATCTATGAGATGATTATGGTGTTCTCTTGTGTTTTTTTCATCATATGAAATTATTAATGTGATATTTTATTTTATTATGAGGTTCATTTCTCAAGACATGCCTCATCTCGGTTTGATGTACCTATGGATACTTCTTTGTTTTCTATATATGATTCTTGGTTATCCTTTAATAACATTGTAGAGGTGCATATTATTCTTGATTTTTATGGATATTATTAATGTTTCATAAATAAATTATCTCTAATTACGGATTGTATGACATATTTTACAAATAATAGTACATTTTTAGATGAAATGACTATTTCAAGGTTTCTTTTAAAAATTTGAAGGTGAATCATGTTAGTTCTCAACTTATTTATCTAAAGGAAGATGAAATTGCATTCACAGTTAATTATTCCACAAAATGTCTTAGCTTGGGTTGTGTTCTGATTCAATGGAGGGAGCCAATGTAATGTTTTTTCAATTCAATGACATCATGACTATAACTATGAAACCCCAAATATTATTCTTTTTATACTTATGCCTTCTTTGATGTTGTGGTATAACTACCTCATTGGCGAGAACTTTCTATATTCCTAAAATAATATGAGTTTGAGGTTTGCATTTTCCTTGGTGGATCAAAATCTATTGAAATTATGGTAAATTAATTAGTTATTAGATTTGAATTTGATATTTTCTACACACTTGGTAAAACGAATGTTTTCTAAAATACCTTGCGTAGAATGTCTTTTAGAGATGTTATGAATGAGTTTGGTGATGCAAAGAGAGTGATAAATGATATATATGTGAGAAAAAATGATTTATGAATATATTAAGATCAAGATATTTATTATCAAATGATGTTATATTCATACATGGTCTAACATGTAGAGGATTCCCTGTTGGTGGATTTTTTGGTGGATGAATGTTGAGATCAGGGGTTTTTATTTGTATTCCCCATAGAAATATATTGAGGATGATCAACATTGAGTTTTATTTTAGAGAATTATTTTGATCCCTTCAGTAATGCATGATGTGGTTCAATAGGATTTCCATGATTTTCCACCTGTAGAATATAGTAGTGAGGTTAAATTGTATCATCCCATGTGAGTATATTTTTTTTTTTGTATAGCTTGAAGAGATTGGTCATGATGTTTTTTGTTTTCCAAATAGTAATGGTTGGGAACGATGTTCCTTATCTATTTATTCAACCATATTTCACCCCCAAATTAATGCTGGAATAAATGTATATTAACATCATTAATGGGTTTCCATAGGATTATGGTGGATGTATTTCTATATGGGTGATTATGGTCAACTAGACAAAGTCATATAACTTCATTGTGAGTAATGTTTCAAGATCATGTATGGTTTTATGAAGGGAATCACTGGATGTGTAGGTGATGTTTCATGGGGTTTTGAGGATGATTGTCTATGATCTGGATACCCCTTTTACCATTAGGGTTCAGAATGTTTTCTGGCATACATTTGGCTCTCACTTATTTATTAGAACTTTTATTCATCTACAGATGGAAGATCACACTGAGTGGACTATCTAGACCTTTTAGGATAGGTTAAAAACATGAATTATGCATTATAAAGGATTATGTGTTTTAAAAATAAACATAGAGGATTTCAACTACAATAATTGTTATCAATCCACTGTTGGTATAAATGTAATAAAAACAACGTGTGAATCAACTTGGTAATATCTTCAATTTCAGATCAAGGTTAGGGAGTTCCATTTCTAGGATCATAATTTTTTCAAGTCATGGTTGAGAATGATTAGGTTTTCTATAATTAATGAAGGCATCATAGGATCATCATATGTTCTATTTCTTTCAAAGGATGAGGCCTTTGGTGTTTGAAATTGGAGTTCATATGTAATTGATGGAATACCATCATCATTAAGACAAAGGTTTCATAATGTGATTAATCACTATGTTTGATTTGTTCAGCATTGTGAGTCATTTTAACTTGTTGAAGATTTTTAATATTGTTCAGAACTACCCCTATATATGAGACTGATCCATGATGTCATTCACATGGCACATTGTCATCACCCGTCCCCTAGGGCCCATGCCGTGACTACCCCAGGCCCGCCTTCCATAGGCCAGGGGCTAACGACTAGCACAAAAGGCGTAATTCCCTAAAACTAGGAAGGCATTGTCTTTATAACCTGTAAACACACACACAAGCAAGAATGTAGCTATATACAAAACACCAAGAAAACTATATAATAAAAGAGTGTTGAAATTAAAAGGGGTCAGAATACAAACCCAACTAGAATGTTCAAGTAACACTGAGATACAAAATAAAAAAAGAAAAGGGAAGGTCACTTACTGGGTTTTCCTCCGAGGTTCCTACCTAATCGGTAGGTACAAGTCGCCTCCTCATCACTCCTCGTCTGTCTGTCTCCTCCGTGTACCAACAAGTCACATGATCCCCCTCTAGGTACCATCCAGTCTTGGTACTCTCAGTCTCAGTCAGCGATGTCTGCATCTGCATCTAACACAACAAGGTGCGGGTATAGCTTGTGTAGTGGTGAGTATAACGATACTCAGTAAGGACCCCGAGACCCTCTAGGTCTCACTAAATCCATCAAGGATAAAACAAAAATAATGAAATCAAAAGATAAACTTACATAGGTATATTCCTATACATATACCTAAGTAATCATGTAATCCATCTCAATCATGAGGAAAACATAGAGGTTTCGACTCAGATTACACCAGGATTTATTCTAGGGGTAGTATCAAGAAACACCCCGAGTCACATCGTCGAACACCTCAGCTATTGGAGAACTCCTCCTCTATCAAGTACAATGGGCCTGACGCATCACACAAATGCATTTCCCACTAACAATGGATAGGTGAGGTACTCCTCCTTTCGAGTACCATGGGTCTGCCGTGTCACACAGAGGTGATCCCCACCGTGGGTCTGCTGCATCACACAGAGGTGCTCTCCCTCAAGGCCTACTGAGGTACTCCTCTTGTCAAGTATTGTGGTTCTGCTATGTCACTAAGGAACTCACCACCATGGGTCTACCACGTCAACAAGGTGCTCCCCACTGGGACTGTCGAGTCACTCTAAGTCGAAACAGTCAACTGACATCGAGTCTCAGCCAACCACTAGGTCTCTGCACTATGATCGTTCATCAATCATATGATACTCTCCACAAGTATCTTGTCATTACTCCAACTACCATGAACTCCAATGAAAAATTATCTCAATGGTCTGCCATGTCATAGGGGTCTCAATACAATAGACGGTGTGTCAATCGGACTCTCGGTCTGTGAGTTATTAGCCTTTTAGTCATAGAGGCCCGGGTCGATTCGTGATGGATCCATCCTAACCATTTCCCATATCAATCCAATACCTAGAGGGGTGTAACTCCAAGGTACTACCTCATTCCAAGATTTCCATCACCGCTGAAGGTTCGCCAAACCGACGTCTGGTGCCAATGTTATGGCCAAAGGAATGTAACTGGGTCCTAGTGGCTCCTAGTTCAGTCCGACACGGCACACAGTGTGGCTCGACCCATTGGGTCCACCCAGACCACTGGGTCTGTCCCGATAGGCCTAGAGTGGCCGTGGAGGGCTATGGGTGGCCTCCAGGCTGTGAGTCCGTGGGGCGGCTCGGCCGGGGTGGTTCGGAGGAACAGCAGGTGGCGCGAGTTGGGGCAGCTTGGATGGTCGCGGTGAGGGCAGTTCGGCTAGGGCGCAGGGCCAGTTCGGCCGAGAGGCCAGAGCACCATGGGGGTGCAGTGCCGTTTCAGTCGGGAGACTAGAGTGTCGAGGGGTGGCTCGGCCAAGGTGCAGAGATGGGGTGCGCGACCAGTTCTGCTGGGAGGACAGAGCACCACAGGTGTCTCGGCCGGGGTGCGGAGCCGAGGCATGCAGTGGGTTCAATAGGGAGACCAGAATGCCACGGGGGCGGTGTGGGATGCACAGGTTGTGGGTCACAAATGCCGCAAGTGGCAGCGCTATTGCCTTCATCACCTTCATCTCCTTTGTTGCCTTCCTGATTTTCCAAAATCACACCAAAGAAGAATGGAAAAGCGGTCGTTCCAAGTTTCTTTGCACACACTGTCCTCATTTAGAGTGATAAAAATCGGTTCACAAATAAAGAAGCATGAACGTGTATGTAAGATATTTTAAAACATCATTTCCCACAACCCTCGTCAATCTCTATTCCCAAATCCTACAAAAGAATTAGAAGCAGAGAACATGGGAAGTGTTAATCAATAAACCCCTTCCTCATCTGCTTGATGAATTTGGTGTAAGAAGGTAGTACAATAATCAATTCTCCATATATAAGGACGTAACAAATTGGAAGAAGTCCCGAGTAAGAAGGTCGAAGGGGGTATGCGTTCTTCATTGGCAGAGAGTTCTTCATTGGGAGGGGGTTTTCTTCATTGGAGAGCATTCTCCCAGGTTCTCTCCAATCCTCCCTAACCAACAAATGAATATCCAACCAAATAAAATATGTTTAACTATTAAATTTAATCATTATTGAAAGTTGGCATAATTTATTCGCAACAATAAATGGGTTTCATTGACAAAATTAAAAAGGGAGGATACCAAGGGTTGACACAATTAATGTGGAGGAAGCTCAAGAGGCTCCTCCACATTAATGAGGGAGTTGATGAGTTTTAGACCTCATGTGGCCCCACCACAATAAAATCTCATTGGAGGTTAGGCTTAGGTGGTCCCCACCACTATAACTTCACATGGGAGGATAAGGTCTGGTGGTCCCCACATCTCAACATCCACATGGAGGATAAAACTCATATAGTCCCACCTCCACAATATTCACATGGGTTCTTCTAATAAAAATAAAATGTTTTCACTATTTTATTTTTATTTTATTTTTTCACGAAAAACCCAAAAAATAACATTCACCCATGACTAACTGTCATCGAGGTGAAAGTCTCCTTAAGTGAAAATTGAAACTGTGAGTGAAACAGTGCCCTCAGATTTCAATTTCGAGCACTATTTTAAAAGTTATAAAAACCCGCTTGTACGTTTACTAAACGTACCTGAAATAAAGTTTAGAAATTCATTCAGGGCACTCCGCGCCTTGGAATCACTTGCTGTCAATTTTCATGGGCTCATAAAATTCCCATTTATTTTAAAAAAAATTACATGGAAATTTCTTGTCTGTAAATTCTCCCCACATCATGCTTTACGCCCTTGTAAGCCACTACTCAAACTAAGGGAACAGGTGGAGATACTGAGCATGCATTTGAGGTTTCCGCTCCCATGTGGTCTCTTGGATATTCCCATGCTTCCAGCAAACGTGCACCAGAGTAATTGAATTTCCATGAAGGACCTGGTCCTGTCAATCCCTAATATCTTCTGGAACCTCTGTATAAGTCACCCCATAATCAACATCTAGCTCGCCATGGTTGATAATGTGAGAAGGGTCATGCATTTATCTCCTCCGCTGGGTACAAAGAAGACACCGTGCACCCGGTGCAACAAAGGTGGAAGAGCTAAGCGGTATGCCACCTTGCCAACTCTGTTGAGGGCCTAAAAAGGTCCAATAAATCTCAAAGATAACGTGCCGGCTCGGCCAATTCCTTGTAGACCTCATTGGGGTGAGACCGATAGAAAGCTGTGGTTTCCATCCTCAAACTATAGAGGTCTTTGTCTCCTGTCAGCATAAGACTTCTTCTTATTTTGTGTAGTCTTCATCCACTACTAGATGATATGCACCCTCTCTATGGTAACTTGTACCATCTCTGGTTCCACTAGTGCTGACTCCCCTGGGCCAGTCCAACATAAATACGATCTACAAGGTCACCCGTATAACACCTCAAATGGTGCCATCCTAATAGTGGAGTGATAGCTATTATTGTATTCAAACTCCACCAAAGGTAAGTGATCCTCCTAGCTATGACAGTATTCAAGGACACAAGAACTAAGCTTGTTCTCAAGAGTTTGAATGGTCTGCTCAGTTTGACCATTCGTCTGAGGATGGAAGGTGGTGCTCAAATGAATCTATGTCCCGAAAGCCTCCTACAACCCCTTAAATAGTTGGGAAGTAAAACATGCATCATGATCAGGGATAATTTTAGAAGGTACTCCATGTAGATGAACAATATCCTGCATATTGAGGCATGCCAAGATCTCTACTAAACCATGCTCTATGATCTTTAGGAATTGGGCTAACATGGTGAGTCGGTCGATGATCACCCAAATAGAGTGATGTCCCTTGAATGTACGTGGAAGTCTTGTCACAAAGTCTGTGGATATCCCATCCCACTTCCACTATGTGAACTCTAAAGGCTGAACGAAACCTACTGGTACATAATGCTCTTCCTTCATTTTTTGACAAGTGACGCAACGAGAAACAAACTCTGCTAATGCATTCTTCATTCCCAGCCAACAGTGTTGTCTTCAAAAGTCCTGGTACATCTTTACCACTCATGGATTTACCGCTAGAGAGGATGTGTGGAACTCCCTCAACACTAACATCTGAAGTGACACTGGTACCATGGTACGTCTTCTGAAGAGGATGAGGTTCTCTCCACCTTCAGAATATCCATCAGGTGAATGTCCTGTGGATATCTAAGTACGTCATGTCTCATAGTCAGCGTCCCCACGCTGCGCCTCCCTTGCTCGCTGAAGATGTGGAGGTGTGACTGTAAGAGACTGAAGAAAATCTACTCTATCATGTTCCACGAAGGATATCTACAAAGCGTACAGATGCTCTGTCGCCTCACCTAGCAGTTGAATACCATATCTTCTAATGAGTGCATCTGCAACAACGTTCCCCTTACCTGGAGGATAGACTATATAGAAGTCATATTGGTGGAGGGACTCAAGCCAACGTCATTGTCTTAGGTTCGTGTCCTTATGAGAAAAGATATTCCTGAGACTCTTGTGATCAGAGTACATAGTAAAATGTTCTCCCATCAGATAGTGTCGCCACATCATCAAGGTGAAGACCACTGCTAACTTTAAATCATGGGTATTGTAGTTTTGCTCGTGTTGTCTCAGCTGTCAAGAACCATAAGCGATCATTGTTTGATCCTACATCAGAACACATCTGAGCCCAGTCCCTGATGTTTCGTAGTAAACTACATACCCTACACCCTCTTCTGGAAGCCTTAAGATGGGGTCACTAGTCAGCCTCTTCCTCAGCTCTTGAAAACTCTGTAGTCATATCTCTGACCACACGAAGGGTTTCCCATTCATTATTAAGGCTGATAGTGGTGCTGCAAATATAGAGAAGTCTGGAACAAACCTTCGGTAATATCCAGCCAAACCCAGGAAACTCTGTACCTCCGTCACACTCTTGGGTGGCTCCCAAGAAAGTACCACCTCAATCTTTGCTGGATCCACTAAAACTCCAGCCTCTGATATGACATGTCCCAGGAAGTGAACCTCTTAGATCTAGAAGTGGGACTTCGAAAGATTACCATAAAGGTGGTTCTCTCAGATTGTGTCCAACACTACCTATAAAGGATAGGCATGTTCCTCCTAAGTATTCAAGTACATCAGAATGTCGTCAATGAAGACTATGACAAAGTGATCAAGGTACGGCTGAAAGATCTTGTTCATGAAACCCATGAACACTGCTAGAGCATTGGTTACACTAAATGGCATAACCAAGAACTCATAATGGTTGTACCGACACCAGAAGATCGTCTTATACACATCCTCATCTCATACTCTAAGCTGATGATAGCTTGATCTCAGGTCTATCTTCAAGAACCACCATGCCCCCTTCACCTGATCAAAGTGGTCATAAATCCTTGGGAGTGGGTACTTATTCTTCACAATCACCTGGTTCATGCATCGATAGTCTACGCAAAGACACAAGCTCCCATCCACCTTTTTGGCGAACAGAATCGGGGCTCCCCAGGGAGAAACACTAGGTCGGACGAATTCCTTCCCCTGTAAGTCCACCAGTTGTACCTGCACCTCACGAAGCTCTGAGGGAGCCATAAAATACTCGGCTGTAGATATTAGTGTCATCCCGAGGTACAAGTCAATGTTAAAGTCCACCTCTCTTCCAGTAGGTATACATGGAACTTCATCATAGAAGACATATGCGTACTGTTCCACCACTACAGGATAGCTTAGACTCTCCACATCAATAGTCCATACCCAAGGTGACCCGCACTTTGTGCCTAATTCAGCATATTTGAGCATGGACTGTAGATAAATAGTCCATACCCAAGGTGACGTCGTAAGGCCTCGATGCCACTACTGGAAGATACTAGTCAAAGCTCTCACCTCCTAGAGTAAGCTCGAAGTACCGACACCAGTTCTTAATATTCTAATCATATCCCGTAGGAGTCTCTAACTGTATGAATCGAGCCAACAGCTCTGTCGGTATCTCCGAACTGCAAATGAGGGAAGAGGAAATAAAATAATGACGGGAACCTGTGTCTACAAGTAATGTAGATATGGTAGAGTAGACACAGATCGTACCTCATATCATCTCCGGAGTTCCATGATAATAGGCCTCAGCTGTCTGGAGCTGAACTCTCCCCTTTCCACCTGCTCCCTACGGTCGAGGAGGACCTCCTAGTGGTGGTGGTAGTAACGCCTCGAATCGTCACCCACCGACAACTACATGGCCAGCTCCTCTGCCATGTCCTCCTACTCCCTGTGGACCTCCTTGGTCAAACCTATGTCTCAGCCTGGGTGGTCCTTCGACTTTCTGATGATCATCCGTACGGTGGGTCGGACAATCACAAGCCATGTGACCATGCTTGCCGCATGAGTAACACTGCACGCTCCTAGTATGACTAGCTCTGCATCGGGTACCCCACACAACCTATCTTGATTCATGTGTTCATCCACCTGTAGGTCTATTCCTCTTGGCCCTCTGTGAAATACGTCTTCTGCCAGCCACATATGTCTCAGCTATGTGATGACTAGTAGTGGGTCTCGCTGCTAGTGACTGCTCATCAAGGAACCTCTCCCCCAATAGGGCTCTCTCTACACCCCCGCATGTGTCGGGATGCTGAGTGAGACCATAGAAGCTCTAATATCCCTATTGAGTCCCTTCTCGAAGTTCTGGGCCCTGAAGAATGGGTCTCACACCATATCGGTGGAGTAACGTGAGAGGTTTTTGAACCTCACTAAATATTGAGACACAGTCATAGTGTCATGTTACAGATGAAGAAGATCCAGTATAAACACTTCGTGAAGAGTCGCCGGGACAAACACTGATCGAAACAGGCTCTCAAAGTATTCCCTGAGAAGCATCACCTCATTGAGAACTAGGAGCATCAGGCTCCACCATCTGTTTGTTGCATCCTATTGAAGGCTAGCGACAAGGATCACCATGAAATCAGTGGGTGTCCCTACCAATCATAAAACTCTCACCATGGCCTCTAGCAAATCACCTGCTACCTATGGGTCTGTCTCTCCTATGAACCTATGTAACAGCCCATGATTTTATGAAAAATATTTTTTTTAATTTCACTAATGTCTTGTGTTGTACGCTACACCAAAAGGATCTTGCACAACACGCATCCTTGACTTTCCTTACATTACACGCAATCGCGACCTTCCTCGATAGCATGTGTAGTACGCAATAACGAGTTTCACTAAACAACATCATGCTATTAAAATATTATTTAAACTAGCCTTTATGAATAGTAACAACCAATTTTTGAAATTTTGTAAATTTTATTTTTCAAAATGGAATTCATTTTTGGATTCGTAATATTGAAATTATCTTAGGGTGAAATTTTGATACTTTTCGGATAACTTTCATTTTCTGATGAATAGTGAAAATTACTAAATTTTAATTAAAAAAAACTTTTTTAATCGAAATAATTAATAGTGATAACTTATTAATTTGAGTGGTTTTAAAGTATATTTAGAATATATTTTTACAATTCAATACAATTTTGGTCATTGGATATAATTTTACATTTACACCAGACATAAACAAGTGTTAATCTTTTGATAGTTATTATCTCTTAAAAACACGCTATTTGTTGTGACAGCGGAAATTAATTATAAAATTAATTAATGCAACTTATATGTTGGGAATTTTGTAAAATAGAAAATTTTTTGAATTTGGAATATCAATTATATCTTTGGGTGAAATTCTGGCATTTTTCTGAAAAACTTCAATTTTTGATGAATAGTGAAACTACTATGTGGTAGTTAAAAAAATTAATTTGTTTCATAAATCTTAATCTTACCACTTATGTGAATAGAATTTCAAAAATCCGAGAGACACGGTTGATGTCAGTAAGTAAAATGTGGTTCAATGAGATGAAAATAATTTTTGGTGAATAGTAACTTTTTACTTTTATTTACCACGGTTAAAAGTAAATATGGTTATTAAGGGTAACAATGATATTAATATTACCCTAACACATGTCCTAATCCTATTGTACAAGTGTATATCGACCAAAAACAACCCTAAGTTTAAAATATTATCATTTAGGCCCACTTGGATTAGATTAGGACATTTATTATTATTTAATTCAAAGAAGAGATAAAAGAGTTCAAATAAATGTTTATTTACTAAAACATTTTTAATATAGGGTTATACATAATATAATTTCGACTATAAATATTCATTAGAAAGATAAAACGATTTACTACATAATGGTATTTTATTTTTAATTTTTATAATTTAAATAATTTAATTTATTTATGACACAATGATGATGCAGTAATTACCTTTTTAATAAAATATTAACATAATTGATGTTATAAATGCCCAAATAAATGTAATTTGAGACTTTTTATGACTTACAATAATTTTATAGGTTAATATGACATGTTATTATTTATTTAAGTAACTTGGTTCGAACTTATCATTCTATTAGAAATTTCATAATAATCATGTACCAAATTGTGTCAAAATTGACATAAATTAGTTTTTAAAACAAATATTATATTATTAATTGTTATTTAATTCTTAAAAATCTATGGTTCGGCCAAATGACTTATAAAAGGATATATATATTATTAATAAACATCTTCGGGTTCGTTTGTCTTGATATAGTATGTTTATTAACCATATAGTGTAAGAAAACAAAAAGACCCAGTAAAAGTTAAATTATTTAACATAGAGTTAAATCTAATTGATAAGGTTAAAATAATAAACTAAACTTGTCTAAATCCTATTGGATAAGAGGCTTGCGACCCATCCCCACTTTATCTTCGAAATAAGTCCATTTGGAACCATTATAAACCGAATTTGACCTTAATATAAAATAATATTTTGAGATTTTCTTAAGATGCCCCTCTCCTCCCTTATAAAAGGGCACCTCCTCCCTCTCTTCCTCACACAACTTTGAGCCTTCAAGCTCGGCCAACCGCTGCCAAATTCTCCTCTCCAATTCCCTAGAAACATCCTAGAGGTTCTTTTCTTCCTCAAAGTCCAATTTTAGTTCCCTAAAAGAAGGTCTCAAAGAAGCACTTCAAAGAAGAGGTAATATCCATTACCGATCCTTTACAATTTCTTTCTTCTTCAACTTCTTCTTTAGTTGTTTCATTATGAAGTAATAACATCAGTATCATTAATATACTGATATGTTATTATAAGTATGAAACAACCCTATTTAACCATCTATCCATCCTACAGAAAATGAAATCACCGAGCGTGCGTACGTACGGAATACCGTCTCCACGCCGTGGTGTAAGATATTTTCCGCCACCACCATAATAGGATGGGTATAATGGTGTAATGAGTAACTATATATGATTATTATAAAGTTATATTCATACTGAAATATTATACATACACTTCAACACAATTCCACAACCATGGGAACGATATCATTGCTCGTGCGTACGTACGGACTACCGTCTCCACGACGCGATGCGATTCATTCTCAATGATTAACCATTCATGAATGATTATAAAGTTTATATAATGAATAATAATGGAATATATGACATGGGAAATCTACTGGATTTATATATATATATATATATATATGTCATCTACTTACTTCCATTCAAGACAATAAGGAAAGGAAAGCAGCATTCATGCGTACGTACGGACTACCGTCTCCATGAATGGTGTGTTTCCTTTCATTTATCTATCTATATATATACTGAATATATATGATATATAAATCATAATTTATATTCTGGAAGTATGTAAATCATGATATAAGTAATAATAATGTCAAGAACAACAAGTCCAAACACCTACGATAAATGACACAATTTTACCCAAAACGCTACTTTAACATGAATTTACAAAAGAACGGGTAATATAAAGTCATAAGTGGACCATATATGATATAATAACAATGAATATGATTCTTGAATAAGTCAATAACATTATTTAAATCATTATAAAGGAGGTTTTGACACGTACAAAGCAAGTCGGACCTAAGGTAAGGAAAATATCACAATCTCATTTTTATCTGAGATTGTTTATACTTTGAAATTTACTAGGGTGTATTTTATCATCCACATCCATGTTTCCTCAATATGTAATATTATTTCTATCCACCTACAATTTTTTAAATCCAATTTTACCCTTCAGTGAGTTTTTAGTAAAATATATGAAAGGAATCTTTTGTCGTTTTTCGTACGAGGTACTTTTTGACTTTTCCGACAAAAGTACGAAGAATGTTTTTTTAACTTATACAGAATGAATGGATTTTTAAAACATTATTTCCAAGAAGCTTCCTTTAAAAGTATTCAAGTTTATTTTTAATCAACTTCTTTTAAAATTGTATGAAATGTTAAGAATGGAAAAGTGTTTTTGAAGTAGAAAGGATATTTTCCTCAAGAATGGAGTTCAAGTGTTTTATCAAAATTATTTTCCATCTAAGATAATAAAGGGTACTGTTTTTATCCCTATTATTACATTGATTTGATAATGTTGTGATGGAAATATTTTTATGAATTCTTTTATCTTATATGAATTGTTTTATGATGTCACGATGTTTAAAGATTCCCTTTTTTATTACATGGGTTATGCAATGATGTATGATTTATGATTTTGTGGCACACATAATAATGTTATAATTATGAGATGGGTGGGACCTATATCTCCCTTCAATTCATTGGGTAAGGATTTTATATCTCATAAGATAGACAGGGCTGGAACGGTAGGTTATACCGGTTCAGTGAAACAGGACTGGAACGAGGGTGACTCGGTTCAGAAAGGGACTTTGTCCACTAAGATAGTCTTGGCAATGAGTCTTGACTAACAAGAAATGATTCTCTATGATTATGTGTGTATGCCACAAATTTTCATGTTTTAAGTTATGATTATTGTGATTACATTTCACTGCCATGATTTATCCCATATTATGAAATTACGATCTCTTTTGCAGGTTAGGATTTCCAAAAGTTATGTGCTTATGTATATGGTGTGATTGATATTTCTTTTGTTTACCCTTACTGAGCATTTGAGCTCACCCTTTTATGTTTTCATTTCCCTGGGATATAAAGCAAGGTTGTAGGTATAAAAAAATGAAGATATTTGTGGGAGATATTGAAGATCTTTTACCACGATTAGAAGATTATATTTCGAGTTTCCAAAGACACTAAACTATTATGGTCCTTATGTGTGTGTTTTTTATGTACTAAGTATTCCGCAAAAGTAATGTAATATCTATATACATTATGCTTCGGGTCACTACAGTTGGTATCAGAGGAAAGGTTTAGTCAACCTTTGGAAACTAGGATGTGAAAGCGTTAGTGAGATCCCTAGAGATATTTCTCAGGTATGTCTGGGGATGTCCCTATGGATAAGTATACGTATAAGATACAGTCCTAGAACTATGGTAACGATCATAGAATTTAACCTAAGATGTTAGATATTGAGGATACTCCCCCTTTCTTATGTTGTTATCCCTATCATGGTTTTTTCCTCTCACGCTATTCTTTTTGTGTTTTAGACGATGGCTGGATCTCGAAGGAACCACGTTGATCAATGAAATGGACAATGCAATGATTTTACTCCTGAACAAACAAATGTTATGGGAGATGGAGTGCAAAATCTTATCGATATACTTACACAAGCTATGAATCATTCTGGACTTCCAAATGAGCAGAGAAGGTAATAATATTCTATTGAGTCCTTCATGAGGCAACGTCCACCTTCTTTCAGTGGGTCTTCTGATCCACTTGTTGCTGAACAATGGATCAGTACCACTGAAAAGATATTTTCAGTTTTTCAATGTTCTGAACATGATAAAGTCATCTTAGCAGTATATCGTTTGGAAGGAGAAGCTGATCAATGGTGGAATCTTATCAAGAATACGAGGTAAAGAGATGAAATTGAGTCCATGGAGTGGGACGAGTTCAAGAACTTATTTTTCAATAAGTACTTCCCTCATGTTCTTCGAACAAAGATGGAGAAGGAGTTTCTTGAACTAAAGCAAAAGGATGATAAATCTGTTGGTATATACGAAGCGAATTTTACAAGACTTGCAAGGTATGCATCTGGCATTATCATCCAACCTGAAAGTAAAGTTGATCGATTTTCCAGTGGCTTAAAACCAAGTCTTCGAAGGGCATTAGCTATAAGATACTTCATAAGCTATGAAGAAATTGTACGGTGTGTTATCAAGGTAGAAATGGATGTTGGTGTTACTTGTCCATCTCATGGTTTTGACAAGAAACGAAAGATGGAGTTCAAGGAGAAATCTCAGAATAATGTTGAAAAGAAGATGAATGTTTCCTTATGCACAAAGTGTGGAAAGAAGCATAGTGGAGATTGTCTTAAAGGGACTAGAAAATGTTTTAAGTGTGGAAAAGGAGGTCATCGAGGAGCTGATTGTCGAAGTAATGGAAAAATGGATTCTAATGATGTGAATAAAGCAAACACTGCAGAGAACGCACCACCAACACTTCAATGCTTCAAGTGCATGGAAATGGGGCATTATGCTAATAAATGCCCGAATCCAAGGGTTAGTGATGATCAACATGAGCAACCACTGAAGGAAAAGGACAAAGGGAAGTCACATGCGATCACTATTGGCAATGTTGAATATGACAATGATGTGGTGGAATGATTAAGTGTTTATGTAATGGGATCCCAAAATAATGTTGTATCATGGAGCATTGGAATATTTATGTATTGGTATAATGTGGTATTCAAAGGGACTGAGATATTATGCACATAATAAAGGGTAAACGAGAAAATGAAATGTTTAACAGTATTCATGAGCTCATGATTGATATAAGGACTAAGTGATATCATGGTTTGAGTATATAGAATTTTGAGGATTTTGGTATGTGGAAGGTGTTAACTTTTAACTGCATTCATGTTTTCACTAAGGTATTCAAGAGAATACATGATTAAGGACTTTGAATGTTTGGAATGTGACCAACAGAAGATATCTTATGATATATGGGGATCAACGATGGTATTAAATCTCTGGTAATCGTTTTCACTATGCTATGATAGTGGACTGCAGTATTATGGATATGCCTAAAGATTGGAATGGATTATGTTGGACATAAGTTAGTATTGTTTAAGGATAGAAGTTCTTTTTTCGATATAATTGATGGGATGTTATAGTAATATAGTTTTAGAAAAAGGATAACCTGCAGGACGGGCGACATCCCATCGCGTCGGACAAGGCTGTGGGAATCGAACCCACAACCGAAGTGCAACTGGCATTTATCGCCTTCCACTGGCCTACAGGAAGTCCCTGTTTAGTAGAAACTAGTTTTATTATATTAAGCAGTATGATATATGAAGTATAAGTCCATTTTAGGAACCATATATGATTAATCTCACCATAGAATGACTTATGTATATTTAATAACTTTTGCTAACCTTTTGTTTGAGACAGATGGAATGACCCGTCATTCTATCACATGATCTGCTAACACATCACGGATAACAAATTTAACTTCATTTATTTAAGAGATGAAGTGTAAATTGTTCAAGGCACGAACAACAGTCAGATTGTACCAAAATAAAGTATGTATTTATTCTAATTCAAATTCTTCAACTTTAGGGAAACGATCTTGAAAAACAAAAATGTTGTCCTAGTGCTCTTATATCTGATTAATTAGATGGTACCTTAGATCATAACAAGTTTATGGCTTTGTGATTGTTGGCTTTCCCATAGCCATGTTATCTACCACTCTCCATCAGAACATGATGGTTAGATTTCTCTTCCATATCCATATTTTCACCTATGTGGAAACCCAGTGATTTGTTTATTTGGGTAACTGTTACATTTCATACTTTCGTTTTTAAAGATTGGTTTTGGTATTCCTTTTTACGATGTGGGTTTCTATTAAGGAAACTTTCAAATAGTAAACCATTTATAACCCCGACAAATTTCGAGGGCGAAATTCATTTTAAGGGGGGTAGAATGTAACAGCCCAAGATTTTATGAAAAATATTCTTTTTAATTTCACTAATGTCTTGTGTTGTACGCTACACCAAAAGGAGCTTGCACAACACGCATCCTTGACATTCCTTGCATTACACGCAATCGCGACCTTCCTCGATAGCGTGTGTAGTACGCAATAACAAGGTTCACTAAACAACATTATGCTATTAAAATATTATTAAAACTAGCCGTTAGGAATAGTAACAACCAATTTTTGAAATTTTGTTAATTTTATTTTTCAAAATGGAATTCATTTATGGATTCGTAATATCAAAATTATATTAAGGTGAAATTTTGGTACTTTTCGGATAACTTTCATTTTCTGATGAATAGTGAAAATTACTAAATTTTAATTAAAAACAACTTTTTTAATCGAAATAATTAATAGTGATAACATATTAATTTGAGTGGTTTTATTGTATATTTAGAATATATTTTTACAATTCAATACAATGTTGGTCATTGGATGTAATTTCACATTTACACCAGACATAAACAAGTGTTAATCTTTTGATAGTTATTATCTCTTAAAAACACGCTATTTGTTGTGACAGCGGAAATTAATTATAAAATTAATTACTGAAACTTATATGTTGGTAATTTTTTAAAATATAAATCATTTTTGAATTTGGAATATCAATTATAGCTTAGGGTGAAATTTTGGCATTTTTCTGAAAAACTTCAATTTTTGATGAATAGTGAAACTACTAAGTGGTAGTTAAAAAAATTAATTTTTATCATAAATCTTAATATTACCGCTTCTGTGAATAGAATTTCAAAAATCTGAGAGACACGGTTGATGTCAGTAAGTAAAATGTGTTTCAATGAGATGAAAATAATTTTTGGTGAATAGTAACTTTTTACTTTTATTTACCACGGTTAAAAGTAAATAGGGTAATTAAGGGTAACAATGATATTAATATTACCCTAACACATGTCCTAATCCTATTGGACAAGTGTATCTCGAACAAAATCAACCCTAAGTGTAAAATATTATCATTTAGGCCCACTTGGATTAGATTAGGACATTTATTATTATTTAATTCAAAGAAGAGTTAAAAGAGTTAAAATCAATGTTTATTTACTAAAACATTTTTAATATAGGGTTATACATAATCTAATTTCGACTATAAATATTCATTAGAAAGATAAAAAGATTTCCTACATAATGGTATTTTATTTGTAATTTTTATACTTTAAATAATGTGATTTATTTATGACACAATGATGATGCAGTAATTACCTTTTTAAGAAAATATTAACATAATTGATGTTATAAATGCCCAAATAAATGTAATTTGAGAATTTTTATGACTTAAAATAATTTTCTAGGTTAATATGACATGTTATTGTTGATTTAAGTAACTTGGTTCGAACTTATCATTCTGTTAGAAATTTTATAAAAATCATGTACCAAATAGTGTCAAAATTGACATAAATTAGTTTTTAAAACAAATATTATATTACTAATTGTTATTTAATTCCTAAAAATCTAAGGTTCGGCCAAATGACTTATATAAGGATATATATATTAATAATAAACAACTTGGGGTTCGTTTGGCTTGATATAGTAAGTTTATTAACCATATAGTGTAAGAAAACAAAAAGACACAGTAAAAGTTAAATTATTTAACTTAGAGTTAAATCTAATTGATAAGGTTAAAATAATAACCTAAACTTGTATAAATCCTATTGGATAAGAGGTTTCCGACCCATCCCCAATTTATCTTCGAAATAAGACCATTTGGAACCATTATAAACCGAATTTGACCTTAATATAAAATAATATTTTGAGATTTTCCTAAGATGCCCCTCCCCTCCCTTATAAAGGGCACCTCCGCCCTCTCTTCCTCACACAACATTGAGCCTTCAAGCTCGGCCAAACCCTGCCAAATTCTCCTCTCCACTTCCCTAGAAACATCCTAGTGGTTCTTTTCTTCCTGAAAGACCAATTTTAGTGCCCTAAAAGAAGGTCTCAAAGAAGCACTTCAAATAAGAGGCAATATCCATTACCGATCCTTTCCAATTTATTTCTTCTTCAACTTCTTATTCTTTAGTTGTTTCATTATGAAGTAATAACATCAGTATAATTAATATACTCATATTTTATTATAAGTATGAAACAACCCTATTTAACCATCTATCCATCCTACGAAAAATGAAATCACCGCGCGTGCGTACGTACGGAATACCGTCTCCACGCCGTGGTGTAAGCTATTTTCCGCCACCACCTTAATAGGATGGGTATAATGGTGTAATGAGTAACTATATATGATTATTATAAAGTGATATTGATACTGAAATATTATACATACACTTCAACACAATTCCACGACCATCGGAACGATATCATCGCTCGTGCGTACGTACGGACTACCGTCTCCAAGACGCGATGAGATTCATTCTCAATGATTAACCATTCATGAATGATTTTAAAGTTTATATAATGAATAATAATGGAATATATGACATGGTAAATATACTGTAATTATGTATATATATATATATTTCATCTACTTACTTCCATTCAAGACAATAATGAAAGGAAAGCAGCGTTCATGCGTACGTACGGACTACCGTCTCCATGAACGGTGTGTTTCCTTTCATTTATCTATCTATATATATATACTAAATATATATGATATATAAATCATACTTTATATTCTGGAAGTAAGTAAATCATGATATAAGTAATAATAATGTCAAGAACAAAAAGTCTAAACACCTACCATAAATGAGACAATTTTACCCAAAACGCTACTTTAACATGAATTTACAAAAGAACGGGTAATATAAAGTCATAAGTGGACCATATATCATATAATAACAATGAATATGATTCTGGAATAAGTCAATAACATGATTTAAATCATTATACAGGAGGTTTAGACACGTACAAAGCAAGTCAGACCTAAGGTATGGAAAAAATCACAATCTCATTTTTATCCGAGATTGTTTATACTTTGAAATTTACTGGGGTGTATTTTATCATCCACATACATGTTTCCTCAATATGTAATATTATTTCCATCCACCTACAATTTTTTAAATCCAATTTTACCCTTCGGTGAGTTTTTATTAAAATATATGAAAGGAATCTTTTGTCGTTTTTCGTACGAGGTACTTTTTGACTTTTCTGACAAAAGTACGAAGAATGTTTTATTTTAACTTATACGGAATGAATGGATTTTTAAAACATTATTTCCAAGAAGATTCCTTTAAAAGTTTTCATGTTTTTTTTAATCAACTTCTTTTAAAATTGTATGACATTTTAAGAAAGGAAAAGTGTTTTTGAAGTAGAAAGGATATTTTCCTCAAGAATGGAGTTCAAGTGTTTTATCAAAATTATTTTCCATCTACGATAATAAAGGGTATTGTTTTTATCCCTATTATTAAATTGAATTGATTATGTTGTGATGGAAATATTTTTATGAATTCTTTTATCTTATATGAATTGTTTTATGATGTCACGGTGTTTAAAGATTCCCATTTTTATTACATGGGTTATGCAATGATGTATGATTTATGATTTTGTGGCACACATAATAATGGTATCATTATGAGATGGGTTGGACCTATATCTCCCTCCAATGCATTGGGTAAAGATTTTATATCTCATGAGATAGACAGGGCTGGAACGTTAGGTTATACCGGTTCAGTGAAATAGGACTGGAACGAGGGTGACTTGGTTCAGAAAGGGACTTTGTCCACTAAGATAATCTTGGAAATGAGTCTTGACTAAAAAGAAATGATTCTCTATGATTATGTGTGTATGCCACAAAGTTTCATGTTTTATGTTATGATTATTGTGATTACATTTCACTGCCATGATTTATCCCATGTTATGAAATTATGATCTCTTTTGCAGGTTAAGATTTCCAAAAGTTATGTGCTTATGTATATGGTGTGATTGATATTTTTTTGTTTACCCTTACTGAGCATTTGAACACACCCTTTTATGTTTTCCTTTTCCCCAGGATATAAAGAAAGGTTTTAGGTATAAAAAAAGGAAGATCTTTATGGGGGATATTGAAGATCTTTCACCACGATTAGAAGATTATATTCCGAGTTTCCAAAGACACTAAACTATTACAGTCATTGTGTGTGTATTTTGTTATGTACTAAGTATTCCGCAAAAGTAATGTAATATCTATATACGTTAAGCTTTGGGTCTCTACAACCTAGGTGGCCTCGAGCACTAGAAATCATGCAATGTGCTCAAGTAGCATGCACCATCTCCTGTTGGGGCTGGTGGTATCAGCAACCCAACGAAGAATAGTACCGCTGGTGCCTCCACTGGTGCCTCTTTTGGAAGAGGGGCATGCATCTGCGTGGAGGCATCCTAAAAAACAAACAGGTGTGCTACAGAAAAAGTTATACATGGTGAGATGACCTGGTGAGCTGACTCAAAGAGTTCACAAAGAATACTCTTTGAAACACACATGTAATCAGTGTTTTTGTGCATTGAGTCGGATATCAGAATTTAGGGTCCTTGTTTATAGATAGGTCGGATACCGTACAAACACTGGTCTCCCTGAATAGAAAACCTCACTCATTACCCTTAACCGTATTTCTTTACATAAAATATCCGAGTCCTAGTTCGGTGATAGAACTGACTCATTTGATACCAATTTTTCACAACCCATCCCCTAGGGCCCATTATGTGCCTACCCCAAGCCCGCCTTCCATAGGATAGGGGTTGGAAACTAGCACAAAAGGTGTAATTTCCTAAAAATGGGAAGGCATTGCCTTTAAAACTTGTAAATACACACACAAGAAAGAACACAGTTGAATACAAAACACCATGACAACTGTATAACAAAAGGGTGATGAAAATAAAATGCGCCGGAATACAGGCCCAACTAGAAAGTACAAGTACAACTATGATACAAAACAACTGAAGAAAATGGAAAGTCAGTTGTTGGGTCATCCACCAAGGTTTCTACCTAAAGGGTAGGTGAATATCGCATCCTCAGCACTCCTCATCTATCCATCTCCTTCATGTACAGACACATCGTAAGATTCCCCTCCGGGTACCATCTAGTCCTGGTACTCTCAGCCTCAGGTAGCATTGTCCATTGTTTGCATCCAACACAACAAGGAGTGGGCATATCCCGTGCAGGGGTTAGTATAACAATACTTAGTAGGGACCCTAAGACCCTCTAGGTCTTACAAAATATTACAAGGATAAAACACAAATAATGACATCAAAAGATAACCTTACATAGGTATATGCCCATACATATACCTAATCCAGCAAATAATCCATCTCAATCATGAGGAAAACACAGAGTTTCTAACTCCACTCACAGCTGGATTTATTCTAGGGGTAGTATCAAGTAACATCCATAGTCACATCGTTGAACACCTCGGCAGCTGGAGAACTCCTCCTCTATCGAGTACTGTGGGCATGCCACATCACCCAGAGGAACTTCCCTCTAACCTTAGACTACTGAGGTACTCCTCTTATCGAGTACCGTGGGTCTCCCACGTCATAGAGAGGCGCTCCCCACTATGGGTCTGCTACGTCGCATAGAGGTCCTCCCCCTCAAGGCCTTCTGAAGTACTCCTCCTGTCAAGTACCGTGGGTCTTTAGAATAACAAAGGCGCTCTCCACTATGGGTCTGCCGCGTCACCAAGGTGCTCCCCACTGGGCCTGTCGAGTCACTCAGAGTCGAAACGGTCAGCAGTCATCATGTCTCAGCCAGCCACTAGGTCTCCACACTATGCTCACTCGTCTAGGGAAGGATCGGCTCCACAATCTACTGGTTGATACTCCAATTGCCACGAAGTCTCACAAAGAAGTATCTCATAGGGAGTCCATGTCATAAGGGTCTCAACGCAATAGATGACGCGTCAATCAGATGCCCGGTCTATGAGTTATCAGCCTTTTAGTCGCTGGGGCCCAGTTGGATTGAGGTTCAATTCATCCTGGCCATTTCCCATCTAAATCTAAAACATAGTGGGGTAACACTCAAGGGGACCGTCTCGCTCCATGACTTCCAGTGCCGCTGACGGTTCGTCACACAGACGCCTGGTGCCAATGTTATGGCCAAAAGAATGTAGTTGGGTCGTAGTGGGCCCGGTTCCGGTCCGACCTGGTCGGACCGACACAACCCGCAGTGAGGCCCGACTGGATATGCCATGAGGGGCTGTGGAGGGCCACAGTTGGCCATGAAGGAGAAAAGCCGCGTGGTGGCTCGGAGTGATGGCGGGCGGAACGGGCTGGGGCGGCTTGGAGGGTCGTGGGGTGGCACGAGTCAAGGTAGATCGATGTTCTGCGATGATGGTGAGTCAGCCAGGGCATAGGCCCGGTTCATCTGGGAGGCCGGAGCACAGCGGGGTGGGTCAGCTGGGGTATAGAGCTAGGGTGCACGACCAGTTCGGATGAGAGGGTAGAGTACCACGGGTGGCTAAGTCAGGGCATGGATCCGGGGTGTACAGCCGGTTTGGCCGAGATAGTAGAACACTGCGGGGGTGGCGTGGGCCATGGAGGCCATGGGTGACGGCGTCGTCTCTTTGTCACCATCATCACCTTCATCACCTTCCTCAATTTTGATGTGTACACCAATGAAGAAGGAAGGAGGGGTTGAGCCATGTTTGTTTGACCCGCACCATCCTTTTTTAGAGTGATAGAAAGTGGTTCACAAAGAATGAAGCATGAACGTGTATGGAATATATTTTAAAAAATCATTTCCCACAACCCTCATCAATCTATATTCCCAAAATTATTAGATGGGGAAAACATGGAAAGTGATAATCAATAAACCCCTACCTCGTCCGCTAGATGACATTGGTGCAAGAAAGTAGTACGGTCGTCAATTCTTCGTAGATGAGGAAGTCCAATGTTGGAAGAAGTCCTGGGAAAGAAGGCCGAAGAAGATCGGCATTCTTCATTGGTGGAGCATTCTTCCCAGACTCATAAAATACCAATTTATTTTGAAACAATTTACATGGATGTTCTATGATTTTACACACATCATCAGTTGTATCTTCATTATTATTCCCACATTATTATTTTGGGTAGGATCAATGTTGATTATGATGTGACCTTCTAGGGGTGTCCTATTGAGATTTAGTATTATATGGATAAGGCACAGTAAGAAAATTCTATTTTATAGGACTATATTTTAGTGTGGTATAATTTTTTGGAAGAGTTCACTTCATATTTGGAGTTTTATATGCATAATAAATATCCTATGTTGTTTGATATTGGTTCAAAATTGAGATTCCATGCAATAATATTTATTTACTATTATATTATTGATAAAGTTGAATTAAAATTTTTTGTATCCTCGTGTTCCATTAGAGTTGTTTTATTTTAGTCAGATCCTTAAGAGGAATAATGTAGTTTTTCCCCTCTCCATTATTACAGTGTTTAGTTTGGAATTTTCATGAATATGAATTATTTGAGTGGTACTTGATATAAGGGCCCCACCGCCACTTTTTATTTTCTAGGGCTTTTAGCTGAATAGAATAATAATTAAAGAAACTAATATATGATAGTTCTATTTCTAACATAAAAAGGAAAACTACGACATAATGGTTGTATTTGGGTAAGTAGTGGTGTGATGTTTTATAGTTTCTACATATACCATCTTATTTTTTTTCTACCATTTTGTAGGATGGGAATTTTGAGCTAGAATGTTTTCTGTTTTGGGTCCCACCAGAAGGATTGAATTTTTTTTGGGGTGGTATAAGGTGTTTTCCCATGTTTGTTTTTATATAGAATAAGTTAAAGATATCTACACCCTTAGAAGATGGGGTGGTTTTATAAAGTGGTTGTTATGCCTCCCTATAATATATGAGGAGAAAAACATTCCATACTAGTGGGTGTGATGGTTTTTGAATGATTTGTTCTTAGGTTTCATGTGGGGAGTAGGGAAATGGTGAGCTGGGTCCTCCCATGATAATGTCATTGATGTGGTGGGATAAAAGGTATATGTATTTTCCAAATGATATGGTGATGAAATTGGTGGATGTCTTAGGTGATGAAATTTTATACAATACAAAATGGTTTATATAATGTTAATGTTCAAGATATGAAATTGATTTTCTAAAAATATGTGATATTCATGGGGATATAATTATTTCAATCACTGTAAAATTGGTTTCTATTTCACTAGGTGTCAACAAAACCATAGTGATGGTTACTACACCTTGGTAGAGGCTAATCATGTCATATCTATAAATAGATGTCTCAATATCCATTTTTTTATCTTTTGGATCTATTCCTTTGAACCCTAGTCAACTCCTAGTCATTTATTTTCTTTTGAACCCCAACCCTTAAAGTGGTTGAAACCTTAAATGAAGTTGGATCAAACTCTCTTAGATCAATGAAACCAATTTTTCTATTATCCTCATCCTTTATGATTCCATTAATTCTATAGGATGGTGTGGTCAATATTTTATAGTTTTGGGATTCATTTTTAGAAATATCTAATTATTGTTGAATGTGGTTAGGCTTAAAAGTGGGTTTCTCTATGTGGTAGTGGATGATAATAGTTAAATATTTCTTTCTTAAAGAATGTGAAACATCTAAATAGTGTATAAGATTCATTACATCTTCTATTTTGTATGTCTATGAGACTGTATCATGCTTTAACTTCATTAAGTGATGGTGGAATAGACTTAAATGAGAATATATCAATATTCATGAATGAATTGGATGATACATTATATTTCATGTATTGATTAAATATTTATAATGCATGTTGATATTTTATAAATACGTTGCTATATTTTTTCAATGATTATTATTGTTAATTAGTTTTATTTTTGTGCCAGAATTAGATAATAACCTAATTCATGAAATATATGAAATGAATAATGAAATAGGAATATTAATTTAATTATTTTTCCTCAGTTAAAACTTCTTAATTTGAAAGTAATTTTAAAAGTACGGTAATGGTTTATTCCAGGATTTGTTGGATTTTGATGAGGGTTTTCATATTGAAAAAAAAAACAATGAGAAATGAGTCAGTCAATTTAATATGTAAATGAATTTATTTTCAACTAGATAAAAATGTTTTGGGATAACTAATACCATCCTTTTTAATAATTTTATTATATCATGGATCTATGATCTTGGATTCCCCTAGAATTTTTATGTTGAAAATAATTTTTATTATTATTTATTTGTGTTCAAATTATAAAAAAACTATTATTTTAGTATATATTTTTAATCAAATAAATGTGTTATTTAGTATCTTGGATTAGATAGAACAATAAACAAAAATAAACCATGATACATTTTATTGAGATAAAATAATATAATTCTTGATAAATATTAATATATTTCAAGAATTTAATGTGAAGGAACAATAATAAAACTAAACCAAGAATAAAACCCCATGAAGCTAAAAATATATTAAAATAATTTCTTATTAAAAAATATAATATAGTTCCTTATATATTATTATTATATTTAACCATTTAATTGATATACTATAATACAAATAAATTGATGAAATTTTAGGATTGGATCATACATAAAAAATTTAATGATATTAAAATCATTTAATGAAAAAAAGTAATTTTTTTTAAGGAAGTTATTTTATTGTTTTTTAATGATGTATCATAAATTGAATTGATAAATATTAAATTATTGTTCTAATTAAATGATTAAAATTTTTAAACAAAATATTAACGCATGCTGTTAATTGATATGAAACAAGGTTAATAATGCTAAATGCTTTAAAATACTAATTCCCTATGAAATTTATTTAATTATATATTATGATATTTAAAGTAAATTCTCTATAATGTTTAATAATAATATGACGAGTAGAAATTTATTTTTGAATATTTCTTGTCAAAATTATTTTTGGGTGATTTATTTCTATTTTTTTATAATAGTTTATTTTAGATGAATAATGAAAATTCCTTTTTATAAATATCATATATTACTTTAAATTGTAATGATATATGTAAGAGAAAAAAATTATCTTATAGAAATAGGTTTCCAAGTAGAAAAATAAATAAATTAAAACTACATTGTTGAATTAGAATCTCATTCATGACCTTTAAGAGCCTAAGTTGGAGTTTCTTTCTAATAAGAAAACTATTTTTGAGCTTTTCCATTAATTATCTATTAACAATAATCCATTAATTTTTAAATTTCATTGAAATTCCTAAAATTATTATTTAGTTAACTAAAGAAGTCAATACTAATCATGAAGTTTGTGTAAATTGATTTTTATTTTTAAAAATGATACTTTTGTAAAAATTGTTATTGTTATGTTATGTTTAATTATATTAAACCTAATTATTATTATCTCTTGAAATTTAATCTCTTTTTCTTATTATTAATATTATTAATTATGATATTTTTTTAGGTGAATGTGTATAATTCAGTTCTTGTCATAAATATATGTTACTATGATTAATGTTTTTCACCATGTTTAATATTGAAAGGTGATGAATGGGGAATAAACTATGGATAAGCCCATGAATAGAATAAAAACATTTATCAAATTGAATTTTTTATATCATTATATTCATCACTTATCCAATCATCCTAATAAGACGAATTTTTTATTACTTGATTTTGGGAATTAATTTTTTTTTATGTGAATTTATTAAATTTACACCTCCCACACTTAGAAAAGGACCGGTCCAATACAAACCACAACCCCCACAATTACTTTGAAGTTATCTTGAATCACTTCCAATGTAATCTCCCTCACAATCATCTCTCACATTTGGGAAATTCTATTCTGAAGTGATGTCCAAAACTAGTAGTATCCAAGAGGTTCCTCAAGAAGATATTCGAGCTCTCACTATATGTGATATCATTATCTTGAATTTTCTTCCATATATTATTCATCCAATATTCATAAATATAATTTATTATTTTCATAACATGTTTTAAAACCCACTAATATTATATAAAATTTATATAATTAATATTGAATATCATCTTCTTAGTCATTCATTCATTATAACATACTCTTGTTTAGGGTGGTTTTACAAACTATATAAATGATTATAAAATGTTTTTGTCATGAATGATTAGGTAATGTTAGTTATATTTAATAATATATAATTTTTTTTAATTTAATATTTTTTTATTCTAAATGGTTACAAACATGTTGATATTCACAAATAAATTGACATCATTTTTTGAGAATCTAAAATTTTAAAATATTATATTATTATAATTTAAATGGATACTGTCACTTATTTCTCAATTAAATGATCATTGAAGTCCATAACTGTTTTCAAAACAAAATTTAAAACATAGTTAAAATTATGATGATTCGGAAACATGACCATGGTTCATGAATCAGAACCATTGAATAAGAATATGAGTGAAATTTGAATAGTTAACACCAAAATGTTGATTTTAACAAATAATAACTATTAAATGGACAATAATAAATTATAATTGATTATAATATTGTAATATAAATATTAATTTGGTGATTATATATAAGGATAATAAATTTTTAATTCTTATATATGATTTTAGAGTTTGTTTCACCAAGCGGTTATCTGAGGTAAATGAATTCTTAAATCAATTTACATTCAGTTGGCTTTATAACATCTCTACAGAGTGTTTTATACCAATATTACATAGTTTATGAACTATGATTTACTTAAGGTATATTTATAATTTATTATGTGTAATTACACTTTTCTACTATAATCACTTCATTTACATTTTATTATACTTAATGTTATAATGTTCGTAAGGTTTTCCTTTTTCAATTTCCCTTCCATATGAATTTATTAACATTCAGCGATGGTATTCTATTAAAAAAATTATATTAGCTATTGATGTATTTTATAATTTCTTTTATGAATTTATATGGATTTTAAAGTCCATTTGTGGTTATCTTAAATTGGTTTTCATTCTAATGTTACCAAGGATGTAGCTAATTCATTGTCTCATTTAAATTCCTCAAGACATTTTTCACATTATGAACTGGGATTCCTATTATAAGGTATTTTATTGATTAAGTTCCCCATTAATGACATATATTATATTATTCAAGTAAATCATGATATTTAAAAACCCAAATCATATTTATACTTTTTATGTTTTTGATTGAATTTTTATAAAACCCTATATGGATTCATTATCTTAATTTTCATTCCTTGATACATATTTCAAGTTATACACAAATTCTGTTTTATATGGTGAATATGTTCCCTATTTTAAATATGCTATCATGTTTAACTCTTTAGTCATGGTACATTAAAATCCATTTCATGTTACCTCATTTATGATGTGTCTCTTCAAGTGTTTAAAATATCACAAGGGGCTCTCATATAAAATTTCAATCATTGAAAAATGATTCATTTTAAAACCTATTTTCATTTATATTGTGTATATATTACATATTTGACATATAATTTCATGAATAAGTATATATTCAATATATATAATGTGAATTTTCGTGTCATTTATTTTAGTGAATTTTAAATTTACAGAGTCTTAAAAATAATTCTTTTACCAAACACTTTTTACTCTATATCCTTCTTCATTATATTACTTCAAGAATGTTATTCTATATACATCAATGATTGCTGAAAGAAATATTAAACTATATTTCAATTTCATTACACATTATTTAATGAGAATTTTATTAATGTTAGGGGTGAGACTAGAATTGTATAACCCTCCAATTAATTGGGGAAGGTATTATATAAAATGAATTAAAATGGGCAAAGGGGCGATCAGACCCATCCCAACAGTGTAAAAGTGTGTTTATCCAAAGAACAGGAGGGAACATATGTGTTTATCCCCTTCCCAATGGTAAATTGGAGGTAAACCGAAGACTAAAAGGAACACATTTTGTTGATCATAAATTAATATACATTGATAAGGTTGTTATAAAATCCCATTATGTGATGAATGTCTCGGTATTTATCCTTAAAATATATTTTGATTCCCATTATTAAGATTTTGACAGAATTTTATTCCATATTCTTATATCAATATTATGCACATAAGGATCACGGTTAATGATTGTATTATGATTCAAATATTAGGTAATATAATTGATTTATTCTATGAATCGTGGTATTTGATCTATATTATTCTTTGTATAAATCTATACTATTATGTATATTCACTTTGATTATATTTTCATACTTATATGATTATCTTATGCTTACTTATGACCTACAATTATTAAGGCTTATATTTACCCTTAGTGAGAGTTTCATGTCACAATTTAACGTTAAAATTTCCCTAGGGAATGAAGAATTATATTATATAAGGTATTTCTAGAATTGTGTATTATGTGGTGAATGTTTTGGGTGTTGTTGAATACCTTATATAAAATTTCAAATTCTTCAACTTTAGAAAAACTCCACATTTTGATGCAAAGACATGGGTTTTTTATTTAATAGGGTTTTTTCTTAATTATCTAAAAAAATAACACAAATTGTTTTGTTTATGTAATAATATGAAATATAGTTATAGATATTATAATTATGGATGGTTAAATATGGATCTCTTCAGTTTTATCAAAAAAGTATGTAATGAATATGGTTTTAGAATAAGATCTAGGTGTTTGGGCCTAGGGTGTCTTAGTTGGCTTATAATAAGGGATTATATATCTTTAGTTGTGTGTATGATTAATAGTTTAGGTGTTTTGGATACCATTATATGTTGAAAATTCTATTGTGTGATCATAAGTTCCAAGGAATGGATGTACCTTATATAGTATTAAGTGATTGGATATTGGGGTTATTAATGATATATTAGATATTTGTATTTGTTTTATATAAGTATAACATATTAAGGTATAAATATACCTCTCAGTTGATATGTTATTTTATAAAATGGTAATTTTGATTCATTGTAACAATGAGTTAAATATGTTTGGGAATATAGTCTACGTAAACAATTGAGGTTGAAAAAAAATTCTGAAGTAAGGTGATTCCGATTATTTTTGGAGTACTTATGATTATTATATTATTGATTGGTATGGAACTATTTTTTCAATAAATCATTGTTTTAATCTAGGAGCATAGATTTCCACAATTTTTGGTTTTAGAATAAGGTAATAAATTTCATAATTTTTTTTTGGATTCTTAGATTATTTGATAAGTTATTTTGGTTGATGAAAAAGAGTTATAGTAGAAAATTATTACTGAACCAAATGAAACATGGGTAGATATGATGTAGTAAAATGTTATGAAAATTATTATTAATTAAAATATGGAAATTTATTACTATCATGAACTTTTCAGTTTTGTATTTGGTTGAAAGAAGTTCATGAAAATGTATATTGGAAAGGTATTATTCTACATATTATAAAATGATTCATAACTATATAAAGAACACACTTATATAATTTATTTGATTTTAGATGTTGTCATTGGGAAGAAAATATTAATTTAACGGGGGTAGAATGTAACACTCTCAAATTATAGTAATTTTTTTTATTAATATTAATATATTTTTGAGTAGCTTGTGTGAATACAAAGTCAACTAAAATGAATAATGAAAATTACTATTGATATAGTATAATATAATTCTATATAAACATTAATACATTATTCCAGAGTAATATTAAGGAAAATTAATAGGACAGTAATAATAATAAAACCCCAAGTAAATAAAATAATATTAACATGATTTAATATTAACAAATATAAATAATTACATATACATTATTATTTTTTCCTTTAAATGATCAGTTTTAATGTTCTAAGATAGATGAATTGATAAAATATAATTATTAAAAGAAAAATAATGAACAAGATATAAGTAAATTCGATTAATGTTCATAGTTTTTTTAAATTTTTTTAAAATATTTTTTATAGTATTATATAGAATTCAATTGACCATTTCAAAAAATTATTATAATTAAATGTTTTATTGTTATGGTGAATAAATTAACTCTCATTTCTGACTGATTTTAAACAATGTTAAGAACACTTAATATTTGAAATGTAAAATTTATTATAAAATTTGTTTTTCAAGATAGTTAATATTTTTATTTTAATGTTATGTTTTTAAAATTTTAATTTTTTAAAATATAATTCGTTCCTGAATAAATAATGATAAAAATATCATTTGGGACTTATTATTACATTATTTTGAAATGGTTTAATTTTAGGTGAATTCTGAAAAATAACGATCTTATAAATACTATAACATTAATAACAGCATTATTATAGAGTAATGACCTAATAATATATTAACCATTTTAAATAAAAAAAATATATTTACTATGTAAAATAAATAACAAAAAACTACTAGGTGAATTTGGAAACGCAAGCCTGACTTTATTGAAATTAAGTTATATTTTATTCCAAGAATATCTATTTTGGAAATATTCTATTCATTAAGTATTAAAAATGAACCATTACACTGTAGATTGATTTTATCACCATAAAAATATTCTTTATTTAACCATACAATAATATTTTTCATAAAAATTAGTAATATAGAGAAATATTGTGTTACATAATTTTTATGCTTAAAAGGATACATTTCTAAAAACTGCTTTTAGTGTAATGTGGAATTATATTAAAATTTATTTTTAAAAACTCTAAAATTGAAAATTGAAAATTGGTTTAATTATTTTTGAATTACATTATTCAAATTATGTAATATATTCCAGTTCAATTGGGTTCATAATACTAAGTCAACATGTAAAAATTTTGTCACCCAGATAATTCTTTAAAGGGTTTAAAGGGGGGAAACTAATGTATAAGAAAAAATATATAAAAAACATGTCTTTAATATATTAATTCATTGAATTAATTTTCAAAACTATCCTATAATTAAAATAAAACTAATTTGGCGACACTTGACATTGAAAATGACATTTATTATTTAATGTTAAGAGGACTTACAAAGGTCTTCTCATATCAAATATAAAAGAGAACTTACTATTAATAAATCATACCACATAATTATTAAAATATTTTCCAGAATCATTACCAAATATTTCTTCATCACAATACTATCATATGTTTGGGTACCTTTGAGCCTAATTATAATTATAAAATCAGTAATTTTAAATATTATATTCAAGAGGAGTTTTATGCTCCCAACATAACGAAAATGTTCATCATGAATTGTCTTATACATTATTACTTTTTAAATCTTCATTAATAAGATATATCATGACTAAAAAATTTATTTGAATTAATTGATTTTATATAAAGGTGATATTATCACTATGAAATATCATGTTCTTCCCTATTGAGTCAATATAACACCTTCATGTTTGGGTCAATTTTAACACATACATGATCCGTGTTATAATTATTATATTCTGAAAAGTTACGAAATGTTATATTATATTTATATTTGGTAAAATTTAAGATATAAGAAGTTTTAAAAGTTATATTATTAATATATAGATATTTTTATTCACTAATAAATCGATTCATTTTGTAGAATATAAATTTCTAGAAAAAATTATTTTTAAGTTATACTTGAAACTAATCAACATAATATTAATAAAATTACCAAGGATGTATATAACAGTGTAAATAACATCATATAAAATATTATTAATATTTTTTTATGATTAAATGATTCTAATGGTGTAAGAACCAGAATCCCTAAATTATAAAATGCAAAAAAAAAGATAATGTTTAACAAAAAAATATAGATTTTAACAATGAATAATTAAAAAATGAGAAACAATTATATGTGAGTGTTATATTTTAAGGTAATATATAAAACAATTACTAATATATATGTATAATAAATATATATTTTTCATTAATAATATTAGAGGATTTCAAACATAGATGATGTTCTATGTAAGGGTATTCGTAATTCACTTTCCTTTGATTGAGTTATTTTTCTTCTACATTGACTACGTTATTCCAGGAATTATTTGTCATGATATATTATTGGTGTATATTTTATTTCCACTTTTTAATGTGGATTTCTATTTCTAAAACATAATCACTTCATTTATATATTCTTATATTAAATGACATGATCATTGTAGGGGTCTCTATTATCATTTTTCTATTACAGTGATATGATTAATATTTTTATATATTTTTATTTTATGTTCTATATATACTGCCCATGAATTTATTATAAAATATTTTATATTAATTATATTATATTTAATAATCCATCCAAGGTTTTGTTTAGACAATATTTATTTAGATGTTACAAAGTTAGTAATGGTTTCATTGTGAAAACTTCCATTCATGCATAATTATTTCATATTGGGAACATTGTTTTTTATCATATGATACTATTTTTTGAATGTTCCCCAGTAATGGAATTTAATATATTTTTCAATAAATTTATTGTAATTAAAAATCTAATTCATATTCCTTCTTGGAATGTATTTTTATTTAATTGTTAAAATATTGTACCCATTCTTTTATTGATTTTCATTCCTTGAGATATATTTCAATTTTTTGAACCCATTTTATTTTATAAGGATAATACACTAAGTTTTTTAAATATTATAATACTATTCCCAATTTAGTATTGGTATTAAATTATTTAATTTAGGTTACTTCTTTCAATTGGTATTGGATCAAATGTTATAAAAATGATAAGTGTTTCTAATCTCAAATTTCCATCATTGATACATGATTCATACTAATCAATAATTTTAATTTATAGGTTGTATATAATTAATCAGTGAAATATTTTATCATTAATCCGTTTATAATCTTGTTTTAAAGGTCATTTTCATTTTTTTTATTACAAAATATTTTTTAATTAAAATTTCATAAATTTTTTTCATTAAAAAAACGAATAATGGTTTTAAATATATTATTAGTATATTACCACTCTATTCTTCCTCCTTATCCATATTAGTTATATTTTTAAATAAATTTATTTTATATTGGTCAACAATTGTTTATCTTCATCAATAATTATCATTAAATTTTTTTTATATAAAATTTTCAATATTTATGGAAGTGGTCATTTTTAATTTTAATTATGAATGTTTGAAAATAATATTTTTGTATTTTTAACAAATTATTTTCTTATAAATTCATCACTAAAACACTTATCATTAATATTCTATTTATTTTATACATGTATTTTCGAAAGAAAATACTTTTCCCATTATTTTTTGACTTTTAAATTTTTAAATGTTATCAAAGGAAAAATTTATTTATTCTCATTTGTCAAAGTATTTTTATTATGATTTTATAAAAAGAATTATTCATATATTTATCTACATCATTTTGTATTTTTATAAATCACTTGAAATATTATCTAATGAAACCATCATCGTTCATTATACGGATGGTGTATGATTATGATTTATAGAATATTTCATGAAACAAGTTTCTTTTCCTACGATAATTTAGTTGTATGTGAATTATGATATTTTCTTGTAATTTTGAAATAGATATTCATTGTTTTTATTATGTTGCATGGTTTTAAAACATTATATAATCTGGTAATGAATTGGTTAATTATTTATATACCATGATATAAAAGTGGGTTTTTGGCCCAATACCATGAGGGTGAATTTTTACTTATCCCTAGCCCAAGAAGATACATGGGTGTTCAGCCAATTCCTCCCTCAGCTTCATTATTACGCACGATTATAGGGAAGCATACAGAATTGCTGATAACCTTACCAACATGGATGTTGATAAGGACACTACCTAGAAAGATGATCTTCCCCCCCCCCCCAAAGCTTCTTCTACTTTATGTTTGGGATGTAAACATAATTCCTTCCTTTCGACTCATGTAACCCCTTTCATTTAAGTAATAAATTATGGGTTTTGGTCTTTAACCAGAACACTAACTTTTAAAAAAAAATCATTGATATGTTTTATGATTCTTATAATTATGTGTATTACATAGTTATATATCATATATTGATTTCTATGTTATTATTATTTTGGCTCATGTTTGATTATTTTATTTTGAATCATGTATTATGTTGTACAAAATCATTATTCTGTGACTCATGGTTTATGATCTATGTTTTGTAAGTTATGAACATTTTAAGTTATTTCAATGAAAATTTATTATTTTATCATAAATATAATATATGATTATAATCACGTGTTATATTTAATTATTATTGAATATATTTACACTTACTGATGGTTTGATATCACTTATATTATGTCTCAATTTCCCATAGGTTATGAGGAATTATATTATGTATGATATATCTTGAAGGGTGTATTATGTTGATAATTTTTTAAGATATATTTAATACATTATATGAAATAATAAATTCTCTAACTAGTGGGGAAATTTTTTTATTGGAATGAAAACATTGGATTTTACACGTAATTGGTTTTCTCTATTTCTATAAAATGATAAACCTCAAATTTATTGCTTCTAAAAGTAATTTATATGTTTTTATATAATGTAATCATGGATGGTTAATTTGGGTCACATAAGATGGTTCTATAGAATGTATATAAAAATAAGTTATTAAAAATAGATCCATATGTGCATGTATATATCCTATCAATATGATAGGATATCCATACTATGGTTTAATATGTGTGGTTTTGTTTCTCAATGCCTGGATGGAAGAGTTTGAGAATCAAGCTTACTAATTTCATATTTATTTAGATGAGTTTGATGTTGGATCAAATGGAGCTGGTTGAGAACTATACTTTTTGGTCAAAAGGCTAAGTGTTGTGTGTTGGGTGATTTTTTGGTTAATAGGAAAGTATATATAGTTTTTATTTCCCATATTTGATGTTGTTTTATTTGGATGGTTGTATTTCAAGATTTTTATGGGTTCTAATAACCTTATGTAATTTTATTACGCATAATAAGTGTATATCTCCCCTTTGGTGTTTTCTGGTTGAGAACTAGAATACCTAGTATATATAATGATGAGTAAAATTTTAAATTAACCCATGGGATGGGTATTGATATAAATAATTATAAACAATGGAAAGCATGAGATTATTGATCGTAATTCTCCTTAGAAAATCACATGTATCTATAGAAATTGTAAGTTGAATTATGATAGAATTTATCCTTGAAATGATAAAAGAAAATTAAACATAAATCTCATTGGGCTTACAAATGGAATAAATTAATAGCAATTTATAACATGTTATGTGAATTGGTTTAAACAAATTTTCGGTGCTCTTATTCTTTTAAGGAATTTTGTTACTATGATCTTTACAGTGTTAGCCTAGTGTCATATGGTATTATAGATAAAATTTAGTATAATTTTATGTTATTTCTTTTAATTTTATGTTCTTTATATCAATTATTATATTTTTTGATCTCATATGATTCACCACTAAAATCAGGTGGGGAGTCGAAGCTTACTTGTTTTTGGTCTGGGTGTCTTCCCCAATGATTAAGATGGTGAGGGAAAAAATGGATCAATTATCCCTCTTCCTAACTATAATTTTATCATTACATGATATGTATTAATATCATGGAAATAATTTTCTACAATGGAATTTCTGGTTATATGATTTAATATTCATGTATGTCCAGGATGTGGAATTTTGAGGATATAACATATATTTGTGTCAGGTTACAGTGACTATGGTTTCTTATAGGAGTAATTATGTTCTTTGTCATGGATTAAGATATAATACATCATATATTGTATTTAGGATTTTATATTTTTTTATGAATGAAATTATGATGATATTGTTGTGGTTTGTATATATGGTGTGTTTTATGTTTTATGGCAGAGATCAAAGAATAGGATATTTGATGTTGGGATGTGAGAGTTAAAAACTAGTAGGGGAAGTGAATGTATGGTACTTTATAATGTATATGATTTTTAAAACAAATAACTTACTTCTATTCATTACTAGGAGAGTTAGCATTTCTGAGGATGGGATGTGGTTTTACCTTTTTAGGAAATGAGCTAGTTTCATTTGTTTGTAAATTGAGATATATTATGATTATAACAAATTTTGATGAGATATTTTAGGGAGGATCCTTCTGAGTATACCTTTATGATCACCCTATATATATATATACTATTTTTTATATCTATAAGAGAAAGTAGGATATTGTGTAGGGCATTAATAGATCTTTGAGTAGTTTAGTATATGTTGGAGTGTTGTGGTCACATTCTTGGATCAATCATGGAACATCCAATTTTTCTTCTTTATATAACGTTACATTAATTAATTGGGATGGTTCATTTATCTATGTGATGGTGTTAGTTGGTAAGTATCATCTTATTTATTGTTGTTAAATCTATATATTGAGTGTAATTATTCCAAATTATATACATTATATTCAATTGGTGTAATCTTCAACCTGTTAATTATTTGAAGTGAGTTGGGATTTGGGGGACATCTACATATCTATTATCTACCCATTAAGGATACCTTAATGTATAGGGGTGGGGTGTCATTAATTACAAAACAATTAACACAAAATTAATAATTATGATAGTGACTCCATAATGAATAAGTAACAATAAAATTTAAAAATAGTATTAACAAAAATAATAAGAATAAGTTTTTGATATAGATATATTATAACATAAAATTGATGATATATGGTTCTATAGGGAACTTGATCGAGCAAGGATATGTGTAATAGGCTTTATCCATTGATTCCCTTTTTATCTATTTTGATTTTATTTATTTTATATAGTATTATTTTAAATATTATATTATCCCCTAAGAGAGTATATTATTTTATTTTATCATTTACTTTTAATACTTCCTTTTCCGAATCGTATTAACTCATTTCTCAATCCATAATTTCTTATAAATTATAATAACAATATTTTTTTAAAAAAATGTAGTCATATATCATTTGACCATTCCCTCCATTCTAGGACTTTGTTCTTCTATGTTTTGAAAATTTTTAACATACTCAATCTCATATTTTATTTACTGATACATTCTATAGAAATTCAATTATTATAATTAATATTTCATCATTAATTAATTTCGCACATGATGAAATGTTATTACTTATAATTTCTATTCTTCATATTTTTTAATTCTTCACAATGGCTATATTAATTTTTACCATAAACTATTTCATTAATTTTTAAATATCTGTAAATATTCACATTTATACCTTTTTACATTTAACTTTATATAATTTTAAAATGAATATTTTTTTATTTTAACCGATTTAGTGGTTTGTAAAAATGTTAGGAATGTTTAAAGATGATTTATTTATTCTTTCATACATTTCAAATCATTAACAAATGTTTTGAAATTTTGTTATAAAATATTTTTTCCTTTTCAATATATTATATAATTACTTTTAATGTGAATTAAAATTCATTTTTACAAAAAACAAATACATCATTAAAATGATAAAAATGTGTTTTTTATAATTTTAGCTATTTTTCCTTCCCCTCTATCATGGATCATTTTTATTGAAAATATTTTATGTTATAAAATATTTGAAAATTTATATATGGATATATTTAAAAATTTATTTATTTCCAAAATAAGGTATTAAATCTATTATTTAACATGTTAGTGATTATTTAAACATTATAAAAATTCTATATTATGAATTTATTATTATACTATGAAATAATATTAATACATGTTAATATTATGTTACCTATACTTACAGAAAGTATATATATTTTCCAAATTAGTTACTATACCAAAATTATAAATTAATTAATTACTCAATTTTTAAAGTATAAATTGATATAAAGTATTGAAATCTCTATGATTCAATTGATATATTATAAACTATGTGGTTCATTATCATCCTTTATTAGTAAGTATATACTTTTTGTCGAGGAATTTCCATTTAGATTACAGAATACTTTTTCCCTTTGGATTACGGGATTTCCTTTTGATAACCATACATTTCAATTGACTAGAGTAATTGATTGACATGGATGTATACCCTTTCAATCGATAATATTTGGATACACTATTCTTTATTATTCTAATTGAGGGTGTATTTTACAAGATATAATATTTTATTATTTTGATGAAATTTACGTCATGAATATATATATGTTTCCCATTACATTTGTATGAGTTAATTAATTTTTTGATTTATTGGATTTAAGACTATATTTACATGTGACCAATATATATTTTTTATCATTAGGTCTTGGGTATCCCGAATAATATATATTCCCACAATACATTAAGTAATGAATATATCACATGTGTTATTATGTCATGATAAATGGAAGTTTATCATAGTTTACTATGTTATATGAATTGAGAGGTTATACTAGTCAACTGTGTAATGGTACATAAATATTTATTACTATTATATTATGTTATGGGATATTGGAAGTGGGAATTGATCCACTATATAATTGAAAATTGGAATTGATGTCTTTTTAACATTAATATAGTTGTATTCATGGTTAACCTTGATATATTTTATGACTTATATTATTTTTCTTCTTTCACAATTTAATTATTTGTTTACATAGCTCATGATTTTTGTTTTATAACTTTTAATTTATATTCCATTGAAAATATTTTTCTCTCATAATTATATGTTTATGGGTTTATTCCATATTCAACAATCTATGAATATATTATCTTTGTTTAATATCACATTTTATGGCCACATGATATTATTTTCATAACAATCTAATTTCTTCAATGATGATGTATGACACTTGATTATGATATAATAATAAATTATTCATATCTCATAATTGGATTCTTCTTATACAATGTATTGGATAACACCATTTATTTATTTTTCCTATAAGTTTACATAGTAATTTATATACTTAGATAGGTTATAGAACTTTTAATGTGTGTTGATTTTTTTTGGGAAATATTAGAGAATTGTTACATAATATATTGGTAATATTGAAAATTATTAATGACACAAAATAGTTGGGTCCATGGAGTGTATTTGAATATTTATATTTTATGTTTTACTATATAAAATAGAATATGTGCTTTTGATTCATCTTAGTTGGTATCTATGTATGAGTGTAATTTTTTTATTTTAATCATTATATATATGATATTTGACCAAAATGGTCTTTCAAACTATCATATATTGAACTTCATTTTTGATCTGGATGTATAAATAATTATGTAAGTATAATTGATGTATGATCTTGGTCATTCACTTAAAATATCAGTTGTTTATGTAAATGCAATAGTCTTTTCAATTAGTCATCACCGAACATCATTGATCATTATGCATCATTAAAATTGAAATAATATTCTTTCATGTAACATTTTAGGTATATAACATATGCTTCTTGTTATTTAGAAGGATCCTTAATTGAAATTAGATATATTTTTACACATATATGATTACTAACATGAATTAAATCACATCATGTCACATATTACATTATATAAATATTATAAATTAATTATTAAGATTAATTAACATGACAACTAGTCCTGAGAAGATAAATGATATTGCTAGATAATAATTTTGTAAATTACTTTATTATATAATGATTCAAAATAACATAGATAGTCTAGAGAGTATATAAATCTTGATTCTCAACATCATATACTCTTACCTTTAAATTACACTTCATATTTAATTGTTATTTTTTTATTATCAAATTTTATCCTTCTCAAAATTTTACATGGGTTTGGTATTTGAAATACATATTTATTTCCCTTTATATTATACCTCCAAAATAAGGGGGTTCATGGTCAATGATACCATGTACACTGTTTCCCCAAAACAAACAAGGAAACAATTTTTAATTTAATATTATATAGAAAGAATATTTAATAATATATTATTTTATGAGAATTATAATATAATGAAAAATAAAAAAATAAAAATAGTTGTATGAAAATAACAAGAATAATTAATTTCATAGATAGTTTTATAATCAATGACAAAAAATAATAAAAACCATATTTGGTTTATGATAAATAACATGACCATCAAATTTCCATACACATGGTTGTTACATTTACTCATGTAATTATATCAATATTGTGTATGTTTTTTAATGAAATGTGTAACATATATTTTTTGTATTTAGGTTATTTATATAATACTGATTTTTTTAATTTTTCCATTAACATGATTTATATCTTTTCAACCTAATTATCAATAAGAATCTAATAATATTATCAATTCAATTTCCCAAAATTTCATTCCTATTTAGATTACATAATTCTATAATAGATTTTTATTCATGAAAAAGAATCCAATTTCTTTTCTATTAACCTTAAAAGGAAATTTTTTCCACACTCTATAGTATCTTATTTTCAATTTTAATTAATTAATTGTTTTTATTATTCATCATATTAAAAAAAAATAAAACCCCTTTTCCCAACCATCAATTTCACCGAGGAGCATATATTATAGGAAAGGCATATCTGGGAGGGATATAAATACTTTATTCAATTTCAAAATATGTTTCAATTTAACCATGGATAGGTGAATTATTTGTTAGAGAACCCATTGACTAAAAGCAACATCTGAAACATGAATACCACCTGACATGCAAGATCATAGTAAATTCCTTACCTAATTTAATCATTTTTACCTTAATAGTAACATAATTAAGAATGGATATATGAAATTGGGTATCAAAACTTTATAATTATTTAATAATATTTTATTTATCAACTTATATATTTATAATAGAATTTTAAAAAACTATACTTTGTTGGAAAATTAGTAAAACTACATTGTAATTTTAATTCCAATGAATCCATTTAAAATAGATTATTCCCCCATACTCAACTAAAATAAAAATAAACAATTTATTGACACTCAAATTGAGTAAATATAGGATTTTTAATTGGAAATTTCCGCACATAAAATATGGATAGTGGGTTTCTTATGCAAGAAGTAATTAATTTATATGAATTTATTTTTAGGGGAATATTGCACTTTAGTTCCAATGTAGGGTTGATATGAGAACTTGGTTTCAATATGGATACTAGAGTGGGGACATCCCTATTGTGGTTTTTAATGAATTCATGTGTTTTAGTGGGTTTTGAGTTGAATATAGTTTTTATTGTACTAGTTTATAATGGATAATTATATTATTGGTGTAACATCACACTGTAACCATATGCATTTTATCATGATGGTATTCTCATTAGTGATGTCTCATGATACTACCAAAGTGTTTGAAAATTATTGATAATAAAATTAGTGTCTTATTCCATATCTAAGAGATTATTCCAATATTCCATTGATTTTATTAATGATATAATAATAGGGTTGGTGTGGGAATATTTCATAGGTATAAACCTAGGGGAAGAATTTATTGTTACTATAAAGAGATTCTATGTAAGAATAGTGAAACATTTGATGTAATGGTGATGGAAAATAAATATTTTTCACAAGAAACATTACTTACTGATAATAACACTGAAGGAGACAATAATGGTGGACTGAAAGTGGGTATTCTCAGATAAATGGATATTTTCATAATTCTCAGGTTGATCATGATTGTTTAAGAAATAATAAAGACCGATAGTAATTCTTTTATATGTTATAAAAGCATAGAGAACATGTTATTTATGAAATTACAATTTTATACAATGACATAATGGTATTACCAAATGAATATTGGTAATTATTAGTCATACCCTCTCTTTCACATAAGATGAACCAAATTTTGTTGATGAATATATGGTATATTCATATTTGGTTCTAGGGGTTTAAAAGTAAGTAACTATACTGAGAAGAATTACAAATTTTAATTGTTTTCATTCCAAAAAAAACATGATTAGTAAAAAGTGTATTTTTCATATTAACCTCAATGAGATAGGTGGTGTACCCTTGTGAAAGGATCATCTTGTTTGTAAATGTTACTCACAACATGAGGTTATTAGATTTGATGAGTCTTTTTTGTAATATCGAGTACTATATAGATATAAATATATTTTCTTGTTTTATATAGGGTGTCCCAAATGGATATAAATATAAAATTCACCGAATGTCAAATCAAGGAAGAATTATTTATTGAAAACATAAATATTTTATCCTTTATAATGTGGGTTCTTGATTTTTTATAAAGATGAAGGTAGAATATGGGCTCAAAAAAGTACCCCATGTTTGGTATTTGATTATATTCCACATCATAAAGTGAACACCATTATTGGAAATAAATTTTGATTTAAATATATTTTTCAAGGTAAAATACAGAAGGTCACTCAAATTTATTATGTGGGATGATGAATTTATTTTTTCAAGAATTAATAAAGTATTGTGAGAGAAATTTTCTACTTATATGATAATTTTTTTATTCAATTTTTACTACTTGGTGAGATAATGTGTTTTTGGGGTTTTGATGTCACTAAGACAATTTATTTTATCTATACCTCAATTAAAAAGTAGGTCTGTGAGTTTCATAAATATTTTTGAAAATATGAATTAGGAAATTGTTTTAATCATATAAAAAATGAGACAAAGATATCCTTGGATGAGTAAGTAAGGGGGTAGAATTAATTAAATATTATAAGGATGATTTTTAGGATGATCTTTTTGGAATTTCCATAAAAAGACATTATGTTTGTGGTTACACAATGTGAAATGTTTTAAAGCCACACGAAATCTTCATAGAATATGGTAGGAAAAAGGATATTGTGCAATACAAAAGGGACTCTTGATTATGAAGTGATCCATGAAAATATCAGTTCATTACATCATTATGGATATACTAATTTAGATTGGGTATAAGATATTGGAGATAACATATCTAACCTTGGAGACTCTTTCATTATCAGAAGAGAATATGTTTCTATGAATTTCAAAATGAATAATATTTTCACCCTTAGTTAAATAGATGTTGTATGAATTTTATAAACACAATAAATAAACCAAATGATATGGATGAAGTCAAAAATATAATTCTTGTGTATTTATTTTTCAAACCCATTTATGATTGGGTATAAAAATATGAGTAAAGTCCTAATATTGCTGAATCTTATGAAACATTCATTATCAAATTATAATGAAACAAAATTCCAATAGATATATTTGAAGGTCGAATATTGTGTTATTTTATTTGAATATGTTTCAATAAAATTCATTGTCATAAATATCTTGACAAATCCTCTTTCATTGGATGTTTTCGGCACTATATAGAGAAGTTGGATTTGTTCAATTACCAAAAATACCTTTACATTTTCATGGTTAATTTCCATATTAAGGATAATAATTTTGATTATAATGGGGGATAATACAATAGGTGATCAAATTATAAATTAAATGATAATCCAGTTACTTTTTTATTTGATCATCAATTGGGAGAATAGTTCGACATGTTTTACAAATATGGAGAGAATGAGGTTTTTTAATTTTAAGTTTATAGATGATATCATTTATTGATTTGAATATTACCAGTGAATTCAATGGGGTATAATGAATATAAATTTTATATTTTCTTGAATGGAGATCCCTCATTATGGGAATTAATAAGGTGGATACAGATTGGTCTCAATTGAAAAATGGTATTAATTTAATTGATCCTACACCATAGGATTCAATATATCAGATTCACAATTATATCATATGGTTATGTGTTTAAAAACCATTATATTAGAGGCATTATTTGATTTTTTTTGAAGAAATTTATTCAGTGTTTTGGATGTAGTTGTTTTTTATTCATTGGTAACATGCTCATGGATGACCTGGAGGATATTATTAGTTAGGTAAAGCTTCACAAGAATAATTGGAATGATGGAAAGATGTTTACAAGAAAACCATGATGTTAGTGGTGGTGATCACAACATAACATAATTGAATTAATCAAACATAGGAAGTTAATGAATCTAACATGAAATAGTAGTGTCTTTATTTATTCATATATTATAAGTAACAACACCACATTTATTTCAGTATTTCCATGATGATATTGATGAAAGAACAAGTTGATCATATATATGAAATATGTTTTGAAAATATAATATAACATGTGTATTTAATTATTCTAACACTGTAAGGGCCACATTGCTACTATATTAGTTGAACAATAATTTTTTATCAATGTAAATTTTGAAGAGAAGAATATATTATGAAGACCAGCCTAAGGGAATTTAGTTCTATTTTGTTTTGGGAGAAAAATAGTATCTCATAAAAAGAAAATGGTTAATTACAAAAGGTTTGATGAAATGAATAATGCCCTGAAATGGTTAGAGAGACCATGCTACTACATCTCATGTGATATATTTTTGAGTTTATTCTAGTTTTGATGATTTGAGGCATTCCATGTACTCATACCTATTCTATAATATAATTATTTAACAGAAAATGGTTTATGGATTTTTGGTTTTGAAAAAATTTAATACGCCACAGTATAATCTAATTATCACACCACAAACCTAATATATGATAATTTAATATACATAAATATATTTGGTATTTATTTTTAAAAATATATTGGAACTATAGATCACTCCAAATCATAGAGACACACCTAGAAATGAAGGATAAATATTTTAATTTTTACTAAATCCTGAATTCATCAGTCTGTGAGGTAAAAAGGCGAGGTCTAATTTGAATAAAATATAATTGTATTTATTATTTTAAGGATATTTATGAGAAGAATATGGGTTCACACCATGTTCAAATCATGGAGGCACCGGAATTTTGTGAAGTTAGGATTCCTCAAATTCTTTATGATAATTATTCTTTATGTAATTTGATTTCATGAAATCCCACTTACATTATTCCTTATTTTGTTGATAATGAATTAGAACATTGATAGTGGGATCACTACTACTTAACAATAATTATTAACCAACTATAAATTAAGGTATGTTAAATTTGATAAAGTCCTTGTTTTTTGAGTTTATGTTATTAATTAACATCCTTTAATCTCATCATCACCATCAAGATATATTCAATATAATTTGTGATAAGAATCACTTTGTTAGAGAGTAACCATTTTTAGAAACCACTGATACACACCCATGTTGTGGTATACACTCTCATTAAAAATCATACATAACAAGAAATTGTGTAAAGAATTACTAAGTAAATATTATTATACTAAATTTATTATAATTAAATTATATAGCGGGAATGGACCAAATGTATTAACATAAGATTAATGTAAACTATTTAGACAGGGTAATAATTATACATATGATAATCCATCCTATGATTTCATAAAATTGAATGAATAATTTTGTGTTTCCTTGAAAACAAAATTTTATATATGCATATTTTTAATATATATGAATCCATATTTATATCCAATGATAGAGAAATAAGAAAATATTATTATATTGTGTAGAACCATTGTAAAGGAATATTATTTTTTATTCCCCTTGGAGTTCCTTGAAATGTAACTTTATTGATTGGTAGATTTCCCTATAGACATTACACCCATGTTTCATTCCATATCCATGAGTCCATAGAGAATAATATCTATTAAATAGACATATTTTGAGAATCAACACAAATAGAACATGAAAAAGGGTTTCATATTCTCAATTTCATCAACATGGGTTTTCCCATAAAAATTAACAACGAAAAATATATTTCAGTACATCACCTTATTGATTATGAAGTTCTTCAATAAATCATGACAATTCAAAAGGTACCCATTTCAATAAAATAAAATTTTTTAAATCCACTATGAGGGGATCAATACTTCAAAAAGGGGTATCTTCGACTGAGATTTCTTTAACTAATGGTGATAAAGAAAAATATTTTGAATCATACCTCTTATATGGGATATAATCACCATGAGTTCATAGTGAAATGTTTCAGACTCACTAATTCTCTAATAATATTCATTGGCATGATTTCCAGAATTTTGAAATATTACCATGAGGAATTTTTGATTGTATATATAGTCGAAGTTCTCATGTAATCCAAAAGAAATTAAGATCAATAAAATTATTTGATTGTTAGGCTAAAGGAATTAAACAATGAGAGTTTGTAGGCAAAGTAAAATAAATTTTACTTATAGAAGGATGATGTTATAAATTTGGGGCTAGTAATAACAAAAAAAATGACATCAATCAATTTTCAAAAGCAAATGGTTATAAAATAATTTTTTGGAATAAAATATTTTATTGATGAAGTGACATTAAATGAGAAATAAAGAAAACCCATGTTGTTGTTTTTTATTATATTACTCTAATACGAACTGGTAAGATTCAATTTTTTACAAGGGATTATAAATTATCCCAATACTAAAATACACTCACAGGACCCAAAATTTCGTTTTAATTAGATATTAGCTACATGACAGTCTTCTTACCCAAAACAACTTCATCATATATCTAAAATATTTTCAACACATTAATCATTCATTGAGATATCCATTTATATAAATTCATCGATATAGGTGGAAACATATGAATGTATAGATATTAAGCTCTCAGTAATGGGAAAACAATATTAATTTTTCCAGAAAGGGAATATCATTAATTTAGTAGAAAACATTAACTTGGTAGAAAAACCATTTTATAAAGAACATGGTATAATAAGAGTTAATACCAAGGAAATATATAATGTCATTAATCAAGGAATTAGTACTTTTAACCTCAAATGGATAATATTGAGTGAATAACATATACCAAAATATGGGAATATAGGAACATGAGGATCTACTCATAATATATGTAAAAAACCATGGGTATGTGGAATATATGTCAGCATAGAGAATCATTTCTTATTTCAAGGATCACCACAAAGACCATCATCATATAGTGGAAAAAGTACAATAACATAGTGGATTGCATTCAATCCCCATCCTTATAATAATAATAATATAATATATAAATAATTTAACAATATATCAATGGGATATATAAATATAGCTCCATCCATCAAATAATGGAAAACCATGAAAATTTGTTCCACAATAATCAATCAATAGTCATATCATGATTCTTGAACGAAAATAATATGGATTATATAAAATTATTAATAACGAACAAAAATTATTCAATAAAATAAATTGGATGATATACCATGATTCAATGTTAATAAAATTGTAGATAGATTATCTATTAATGAATGGATACAAATGTTTGGAATAAAAAATAAATTAATATACAGGAATATAAATAGTTTTCCCCAATTAATTGTAATGGTATGGTTGTCAAGGAGAATTAATGTAGATCATAAGAAATAAGTATATTTTATTGAAAATTTAATGTCACTGGAAACATATATATCTCTATTGTCACGAACCATCCAATGTCAACCTTGAACCGCTCACCTTATTCGATCTGTGGGAAGGATTGAGAGTCATTACTGATCCTCCTAGGATGGTGATAAGAACCATGGCATAAACAGGGTACAAATGGGAATGATTTTCCCAAATAAAAATAAACTATGCTGTAGAAAAAAATAGAACAATTCAAAATAAATTAGTGACATGAAAAGAAAGAACGACCAATAACATGACTAACCAGTCCATGACAAAGACTCCATGTAACCCTATGGGTTACTCCCCGATACCGAAACCAAACATCACCCATGGTGATCTGGACCAAGCTATAACCATCACTAAGGAAAAAAACAATAAATACGATATAGGAATGAGTATTAAAACTCAATATGTAGGCTCAACTATTCTATTCCTAATTCACACATTTTAGAGAATGAAAACATTGATTAACATGCTTCAAATACAAAATATAAATATATGTTGTCCCACACATTTGATTATAAAACAAACATATATAATCCATTTCCCTCTTATTTTAGTATTAAGGATGAATGGGAAAAGTAAAAAGAGAACCAAATAAGAAAATATTATTTTTCTTAATAGAGAGAGAAGAGGATATTCATTACTCAAAAATATTTTCTTATTAAAATCCTTTTAACAAAAACACATGTTAAAATTTTAACAAAAGAGCACCAAAATCAAACACAAGATCATAGTTTTACATAGTGAGGGAAATAGAACTAAAGGTACTCGTATTGGAAAAATACAGAATGACATATTAACTCTTAGGAGAACTAGAACATATTATTACATGTGAATCATCCCAAAGGAATTCCCTACCCGATGATGATAGAATTCCCAATAACCCAAACATCGCCCTACCAGGCATGACTGAGGGGACCAACCCCATATCAATAATAACAAAAACATTCAACTACTATGGGCCACTATTAGTTCACAATCTAACTAGTGTATAAATCATTCTCAGTAAACCTATTTCATATGAATGGTTCCCATGATATGTTTATAATGGGTTGTTCAAAACATTACATGTAACAATTCACATATATACATATACACATCCCCCAACTAACACCCACTAAGCCACCTCAAGGGTGGTCCAATGACATCAAAATTTTTTTGTTGAAGGGATATCCCATACTGAGGGCCCTCCCATCTCATGAATAAACAAATAGGCAAGGGTCAAAACCCAATAAGGGTTTTCAATGTCCATTTAAAAATTCCAAATTTGACATTAGAGTAATAATTAATCAAAAATTATTCCCATTTTTAATGTCATGTTAAAAGAACTAAAGGTATTGGCAAGTGACAAATGATATTTCCATCATTTTCACACCAAAAATTCATTTCAAATAATAACATATGCTAACCACATCATCAACCAAAAAAATCCTTGGAAACACATTTCAATAATCTATCCCACCATTCAAAATCAAGAACAAATTTCACATGGTCCAAATGAGCAATTACCACTATTTACTTAATGTGAAAATACTATTTAAAACTCAAATAACAACATTGAACTTTAATGAGGTGTTTATAAAATCAAACTATGCCATAATAATTCACCAGTCATTTTAAAGATCCAGTGGCACCATTTATAGAAAATACTTGGCGTGCACAACTTGAAAAAATGCACCACATGTTAAAACCAGCTTTTAAAATCACACGAACATCTAAGAATTTCCAAAACATGATTCTTAACACTTGTATTATATAATAAACCAATTAAAATTGTCTAAATAAATTCTAATGGGAAACCCACAGCCTTACACACAAAAACCCCATCTAGAAACCTAATTTGTGAATAAATACACACCCTCAACGTTTCAATATAGAATATGCACCAAAATAATTAATCATAAAAAATGCCAAATCAATTATGCGAGTTAAACTACAAGACAAAACACTGATTCTCTACCAAAACCATCTAATTACAACAAAAACATTATTTGAAAATAAAAAATAATTAATTAATATTAAATGAATGTAAAAAATGAATGCAATCAAAATACTTTCCACATTTAAAGGGGTAATTCAAGGAGATCCAACCTTAAAGGAGAACTAAACTAGTCATTTTTCCTCTTGACGCTTCTTCATTACAAGCTCATGCTACCTACATGCCCGCACATACTTATATATATATATATATCCTTAATACAATGCTTGTATTCACCACACCATGTGGGAATACATATAAGGAGGATACATGTATAATATATATATATATATATATACATACCTAAGAATATGAATGTAGGCCCTATAAGATGATTCAAGACCCACTGAAATAAAAATCAGGGACTCAAAAAACACTACTGCAAGGTTAATGCACTGAAGGTTAAATTCTAGGAACTCATAATTAAATGTGGGAGACTAAAAAATTAAAAAACCCCAATTATAAATTGATCAAAGATTAAAAAAGGGAAAAACTACCTAAGAAATAAGATAAATGTCCAACACCCTATAAATCAAATATTAGATCATTAAAATAAATAAAGAACTTAATTAAAGGGTGAGAAACATTTTAAAGCTATAAAATATTACCTAAAATCGACGACGGCAGACTGAAATTAGTGTGAAATCTCATTCCCACCTCCACTGCACCTTTAAAGTCAAGATCAAACACTAATAATTAAATTAGACACATGATTTTTGGAATTTAACTGAAAAACATAATCCCTAACCATGGTAAAAACCAATCTATGAGAATAATGATGATACTGAAGGGCTGCCTATAGGAATTGGAGGCTCTGGTAAGGAAAACCCACTGAAGATGGAGAAGGGTGTGCGCCACAAGTCGGTCAGAGGTGTGCTGACCATGGGAGGGATGTAATACAGGGGGCATGGCTTAGCTGGGGGTGGGAGTTTGGTTGCACTAGTGAAGAGGGAGTAGCTTAGATCCGAGGAGTCGCACAGTGCTTGTGAAGGCCATGATTGTAGAGGTCATGCTCGTCGAAGAGGGATGTCTAACATGGGAGGTGTACAAAGGGGGTTCAATATGCATGGGGGGGGGGTTACGTACAGGGGTAGATGGATATGGGATAGAGACACTGGTGGGGGGGAAACTATGGTTCACCTTCATTCTTTTTATTAATAACACACGAAAACTAACATTAATACATTAATAATAAAAATAATAACAATGAAAACCATAATATTAAAAATTAGAGTTACAAAAATAATTATAATAATAATATAACCATCATAATAATAATAATTATGATGAGAATAATAATAATAATTTTGTTTTCAATAATTTCCCAAAATAAATAAGAAAGAAGTTAATAATTTTTTTATTATCAATCTCTACACTAATAATATTATTATTATCATTAAAATAGTTTTATCTCTAAATTTTAAATGCTGAGAAACTACAAAGATTACCCATGGGGCTAATAATTTTTTAATAACTATGATAATGAGTGTTTTTTCTTGATAAAAATTATATTAATAACATTTCAAAAACATATAATAATATTAATCGAACTTTTAATAATAACAATAATATTCATCATTTCATTTTTAATAGTAATAATTTTAATAGCAATTTTAATAATAGTAATAAAGATTAATAACTAAAAAAATTAATAATAATAATAATACTATTATCTTCTAAAATAATAATATTATTATTATTATTATACTTAAAACATACAATTTAATAATTTAATTTTTAACACAAATTTAAACAACGTTTCATTATTATTTTAAAATTTTAATTTATTTTAAAAAATGGTCCAGTCTCATGGTCAATGAATTGTGCCCTGCCCGTGCACCTGGTTCCCTTAAGCCCAAAACATTGATCATTAAAAAAATCACTAATTATACAATGATTACTCCAAACCCCAACTCAAGTTTAAAACAGGGGAGAAATAAAACCGAGGTGTGAAAATTCTCCACACCATAACACTTTCCGCCCCTGGAAAGCCACTACAATGTCGAACCCCAAAATAACCACTGATAATCCTTTATTGTTTAAGGAGATCCCCAATGAACGATAAACTAAGTGGCTAGAAAACACTACTAGTGAGAGAAAAACTAACAAGATGCACTCGAGAAACCAGACTAGATTTCCGACTTTGTGCTACCTACCCCCAAAAGATTAAACACCCTCAGTTGATCGGTCACAAGACACAAAATCTTTATGAAACATATACCAGCATTGACATACACACACCTTAAACAACATCAAATGGAACTCAACTATTTTCCACCACCATCACTTCATCCTCAAAACACAACATCATGTACGACACCAAGCAGAACACAACCACCCCTATTAAAACCAAAAAACGAGCTTAAACCACATCCAATGAGTGCCTATTAAAACCTTACTCCAACCAAAGATGGAACGCTCACATCTCAATATTGTACTCAAAATTAGAACCTATAATTAGGTGCTCCCACACAAGACCACCATACACAGTCCTATAACCGGAATGGAACTAAAATACAATTAAGTGGAGGCCTGAACAGACTACCCACCATTTGAAACAGGCTAACTTAGGACTATATTAGGGATAACTCAGTGAGACCTTCTGTGGGTCTCCCAACTATAAGAATTAATGAAGGAAGAATAACTTTTGATCTTTTTACATAGACCGGAAACCATCACCACACGGCTTGGGGAGGGGAGGAGACTCATCTAATGGAACATCAAAACCACACCCTCAGAAAAAAAAAACAAATCAAAGTCATACTTCATACACACCAATTGGCCACATAAGGGCCATTAAATAGAAGTCTAGATCCGATGAATCAAAATAAATTGGGATTTTGAGAAGACAAGAGGATCAAACCTCCTTATAGTAGATAATAAACTCTCACACCTACATAGGTCCCTACATAGAAGCAAGGTCCTTGCGCCTCTCTCCTTCGAAGGACCTTCAAAATGAGATGATTCATCGGGCATAAACTATATTCATTACCCTAAAAAATATGGGTGTTTGAAATAAACCCTTGAGGTTCCTGATAGCATTCCAGATTGATAGATTAGTACAGACCGACACCGAATAAATTGGGGATTCTCGTACACAAAATTCCCCACTACAAGGGACCCCATTAGCGAAACTCCTAACAAAACAGAAGTCAAATGTTAAACTATGATAAATTACACTGGGGGTACTAACAATGTCCTAGCTTTACTCTAGGACCTCTGGGTAGATCGATGATGTTTGAATCTTCTACTGGCTTGTAGCCAGGCTTTAGAAATCCCGGAATGACACAACTCCTTCTAGTTCCACAATTACCCACACCGCATTTCGGGCTGAACCAGCAGACCCCAACACATCCCAAGACTAACTATACCTCAACATGGAACTTTACTGCATCTAATAGATATAATATTCACATGAAATACCATTTTAACTCGAAAATATATCAATGAATGAAATAATACAACTATAAACACTCTCATTTATAACTAAGAAGATAAAAATTCCTAAAGCAAAGATATGATTTTGTCAAAACATAAGTCCAAAAATGTCTCCACAACATCCACCTTTTCATTTAAATGGTAACACAAAAATTCAATACATCATCGAACATGACCTATGAAACTAAGGTAAACATTACAGAGAATGGTTTCTTAACCCAGGTCCCAAAAACCACACGATTCTTGCAAACATATACAACAGCCTCGTACATCCAAACTCACCACTACGATTCTGTTATGAGACCTTCTACTCAACTGAAAAGGGAAACATATAGATTTGTCTTCTAGGTTCTAATATAGAACTCCATTCATTGATCAACTAGATGGTTTAACACTTGGGAGGTCACTTAAGACAACATTTCGAACATGAATTAGTTCTTCATGGGGTAACACTATAGCCCATGAAAATAAACCATGAACCCAACCGAATTGGTCCATTGGAACAAATAGGGCTTTTCAAAACAAATTATGGAATTAATGAAAACCGAAATGATCAATAATGGGGAAACCTGTGTTTCTGGGTGATGCAAAAACATGGTTGGCAGCCATATATTAGTCACACAACCATCCTAGAGTTCATTCTTGGGAAATTTCTCCAACTCAACCTGACTTTCTAGGCCCTGTGAGACCACAGGGATTGATTTACAACTCCCTTTTTATTTCCCAATACCAAACAAACCATTAGAACCAAAAGACACTGAAAAACCTAAGAATCTCATGGAAACCCGAGGTTTGGAATGAGAAAGGTTTCACGGATTCCTTCACGTTATTACACTTAAAATCCCAAAAATCCTACACTTTCTACCTTGAAATCCTAAAATAACAATGGTAGCTCTGAAATCTAAGGTCCACTAGGGAGTCGACCTGCTCCGATATCATCTTTTCATGAACTAACCTGTGTCAACCTTGAACCAGTCACTCTAGTTGATCAATGGAAAGGTATGAGAGATTTTCTCGATCCTCCTAGGATGGTGACAAGCACCATGGATTCAAAATAGTACAAATGGGAACTATTTCATACAATGAAAAAAAGTTAAGTTGTAGAAATAAAACTAAACAATGCAAGATAAATACATGAATGGAAAGGAAAGAACAACCAACAACACAACAACCCTATCCACAACTATGAAAACACATAAACCCATGGGTTACTCTCCGATACCAAAACCAACCATCACTCTAGGTGCTCTGAACCAAGATGATACCCGCACCAAGGCTCAAAATAAGAAATAGGATATGGGAATAAGTATTAAAACTCAATAGGTAGGCTCGAAGAATCTATTCAAAATGCACACCCCTTACATAAAGAAATTTTTTTTAACAAGTTTGAACTAAAAAATATAAATATAGTATTTACAACACTTTTCATTATAAAACAAAAATTCATAACCCATTTCCCTCTCATTTTAAAATATGGATCAAGGGTAATGTAAAATATAACCAAATAAAAAAACATCTTTTTCTTAAAATATAGAGATAAGATGGCTTTCATTCTTCCCTAAACATTACTTCTTCAATCCTTCTGAAAAGAATCAAATGTTCACAATTTTGCAAAACTTCACTAAAACAAAAAAAAAAGACCACAGTTCCACATACTGAGGGAAATGGAACTAAAGGTACCAGTATCGGAAGAACACGAGAAGACCTAAAATCTCATCGAAGAACCCGAACAGACAAATATATGTGAATCATCCTGAATGCATGACCTACTTGATGATGTCAGAACGCCCAAATGCATGATCATCACCCTACCTGGCCTGACTAAGGCGCCTAAACCCATAACAAGAATAAGAAAATCATTCCCCTACTATGTGACACTAGCAGTGATCAATCTAACTAGTGCAACAATCATTCTAACTAATCCTCTTCGCTTTTATAGGTTCCCATGTTATGTTCGTAAGGGGGTGTGCCAGCCATTACAAGTATCAAGTAACAAATATACTTATACACATCACCAAACTGTCACCACCTCATCCACCTAAATGGTTGTCCCTTACCGTCAAACATTTATTTCATAAGGGTTGTCACATACATAGGACCCTCCCATCGCATGAATGAACAACTGGGTAAGGGTACCAACCAATGATGGATTTTCAAAAGACTATTTCAAAATAATAAATGGTCCTTTTGACCAAGGATTCAAAAAAAGTAACTGCATTTTTAATGTTAAGACAAAACACACACGGTCTATGAAATTTCCAAACAAGATTTCTATCCTTTTAAAAAAATCAATTCATTTCATGTAATACCATATGCATCCCACTTCCACAACCAAACAAATATTTTGAAACCCATTTCAAAAAATCTAACCAAAAATTCAACATCAAGAACACATTTTATAAGGGACAAATGAGCATATAACACTAATTAATTAATGATAAAACCCTATTTAAATACTCAAATCACTATATTGAACTTTTCAAATGTGAATATAAAAACAAAATATGCCATAATTATTCACTAGTCTTTTAAATTATCCAGTAATTCCTTTTATAGAAAAGACTTTGTGTTAAAAACTCAAAAAATGCACCACACATTAACATCCAATTTTAGAATCACACAAACCTCTAATGATTTCCAAAACGTGATTTGCACCACTCACATTATTTAATATACCATTTATGATTTTATAAAACAATTTTTATGGGTACACACTACTTTAAGCACTCAAAACCCATCCAGAAACCACATTTATGAATAAACACACACCTGCAACATATCAAAACAGAATACACACCAACAAAAATAATCATAAAACGTGCCAAATCAATTAAGCAAGTAAAAACACTGGTCAAAATAATGTTTCTCTACCAAAAACATCTAAAAAATACCAAAAACATTATTCTGAAAATCGAAAATAATTAATTAATATTCAATGAATTTGAAAGATCCACGAAATCAAAATATTGCCTAAATTTAAAGGGGAAATGTAAGGGGATCCTACCTAAAAGGGGAAACAAACTAGACATATCACCTCTTGATGCTTCCTAACTTAAAATTGCTTATACCAGCCTGCATGCACATACATTCATATATATATATATATATATATCCCTAATGCAATGGAATTATTACCCATTCCATGAGAGATTGCATACATGGAGGATATATGTATATTATATATATATATATATATATTTGTTTCCTTTGGTTTTTGGGGATGACCTCCTTGATGGGAGGTTTAAAAATTACAATCGGTTTCTAACGGGTTTGTTCGTAGAACCGGAAACATCCAATAATTCCACATCCATATGGACCTACATTCCAAAGGTAGGCGCTCATTAGTTTGTGGACTGATGAGGCTTAGGAATTTTTGTTGGTCGAGAGGATGGGAGGTCAGACTCATCACACCTTTTTGAGGAGAATTATTGTCTACTTCGGGACTCTCTTTATATATTTATGTTATGTCCATGAATACTTATTACATTACCAAGTATAAAATGAGCTTTCCTTTATTCTGAAAATCAATGATTAAATATGTAGGAAATTTAGAGAATCATTTATATGTATTTGCGTTTCTTCATTGATAGAGAATCATATGTATTTATTAGAGATTCATGGTCAATGGTATCCTTCGACACATTTATATAGAAGTATCTTGGTCATTATGATGACCATACTGGTTTTGAAGCCACTTAGTGGGGAACATGAAGTTTATTGTCATTTAGATGGACATAGATTATTTCAGCGTTGGGATCGAACCCGCAGATGGGCTACCTACATATCCTTTTTTTAGAAAAGGAATCAGAACACACGTAGTTCGAGTAAGGGAGTATGATATTTATGATTGATGGTTCAAAGAAGGATGTCATAATTACTTTTACACTCTAAGCTCACGTGAGTCATTCTCGGTGTGAGAAACAAGAGGTATTGGTAAAATTTAGACAATTATTCCATGAAAGATGCAATCATTAAGAAATAATGTGGGACTTACGTATGTATGACTGCCCAGATAAATAAAGATTAGGAATTACTTTAGGTAAGAAATCTAGGAACATGGTCCATAAAGGTATATGTGCTTGATGGTGATTTGAATACTCTAACTGGGGGCTTACATTTGAAAAACATGCCCAAATTAGGAGAGGACTTATGATTGGGTTTTACTCCTGAGAAGGAATCCCAGATCAAAGATAAATCAGGATTGGTTAAGATAAATTATGATTGGGGTTATTCTTTAAAAGGAGGCCCAGGTTAAGAGACTTGAAAAATTATGGGACTTGGGGATTACTCCTGAAGAGGATTCCCATATTTGAGACTGGGGCTTACTCCTGAAAAGGAGGCCCGTATTTAAGACTGGGGCCTACTCCTGAAAAGGAGGCCCAAGTTAATGACTATGACTGGGACTTATTCTTAAAAAAGAGGCCCAGGTTAAGAACTATGACAGGGGATTTTTTCTAAAAAGGAGGATTAGGTTAATGAGTTCTCTCATCTTAAAGGATGAGGTTGAATAAATGAAATCTCACTCTTTACTGACATAAAGATGTGTCAATCACTTGGTTTTGAGAGATATTCCACAAAATTCCTTTCAGATAAAGAAGTAAAATCAATAAATAATTCCATAAATGGGTGTGAAGAGTGACTAGGTGACTGAATATTGAATAGGAGAGGTGGAATGGCTTAAGAGGGGTGAAATGGGAAAGAAGGGTACCAAAAAAGGCAGGGGCGCGCAAGTCCTGGCAGGTGCGTAGGTACAGTGTGAGCGCACAAGTTCGGTCACAAAGGTATACCTGCGCAACACATGGGTACTGACGCGACGGTTAACCAGTTGGGTAATATTAGAGCGACTCTTGATTAAAGCCTTTAGAATCATCTTGAGATTCTTCCAGAAGAGTGGCGCACAAGTTCTATTGAAGGATTTAGGCAGCGCACAAGTGTGGCGATTTCCCTTAAGGACTATCCACTCAGGCCTGCAAGTGTTGATGATTTTCAACACTTAATACTTCCTCCCCCTCTTTAAATATTCCGTTCTAGGTAATAAATTACCTTAGAAGTGTTTTAGAAGCTTTGAGAAGAGACTTGCGCGGCGGGAGATCAAATATGAGTTTCTAGAAAAAAAATCCTCCTCTAATGGGGGGCCCACAGGGTCTATTTATAAGCTGAAGAAGACCCGAGTGGTTATCCTTTAGGGAGTACAAGTCACTTGCGCGACCATTAGGCGTCGTGCAAGTGGGCTTGCGCGACAGTGATGGAACTAGCACGACGCATGTGCTTTGAAGCCTTGTTCATGCCTTTGTTGATTTTTGATGTTTTCTTCAAAGGATGAATCAATTTGTGCAAAGTCATTTTCCTTTACATTCATTTAGACAATGTGTTGAAAATGAGCATCAACAAAAGTTCCCCCTAAGAGTTGGATCCGAAAGAAATGAGGATTTGACTCTGAGGAAAACGAGAATCAAAAGGAAACTGGGGCGCGCAAGGTTTGGCACGCAAATGAGCTTCGGGCACGCAGGATTTCGTGCGCAGGGTATGGCCTTTGGTCACGCAGGGTATGGCACGCAGGGTTACAACCTTGTCTATAAATAGAGGGCCTCACTTACATACAAGCATATGGATTTGAAACTCTCGATCTCTCGCCGCGCAAGTTGTATTTTCCGTGCAAGTTGCTCGGTTTCCCGCTGTTTCCATTATGTCACACTGGTGTCAAGGTATCTGGTCTTGAGTGGTGATACATGCACACCAAATACTTTCGCGGCACATCCATACTTGCTCGCCAAGTTTAGACTTGTGTGCCTTAATGCCTTGTCCATTTTTTTGAATTCCTTCACAAATTTTATGAAAAATAAACCCATTTTAGAGATAGTTTATTCAACTTTTGTGCAGATTAAATGGCTCTCAGGAGAATCGGAATGGATGATGAACTGGCTAGAAAGTGGATTGATGACATGATGAACATTATTGGCCATGATTACTATGATATCTATGACAACACTCTCCCAGATTTGGCAAAGTACTTGAACAAATATCATTTTAATTTCCCACAGAGAATCTACCTATCCCTGTATCGTCATGGTCATCTGCAAGGAGTCAATGTTCCAAATGCAAAGAACTATATGCCTGAAATGCAGCTGCACTGCTATTCCTCTATTTCGGTTATGTTTCTCATTATTAGCAATAACAAGGGTGTGAACTTTCTAATTTTTCACCCATGCCATTTACCTGCTGATATGAAAATAGAAAACCCATGGGCTGAAATGTTTTCCACTACCAGTTGGTGGAGAGAAGACATACATGGTATTAGAGCAATATATGAAAAGAGTACTCTCTCCAAATGGCTCTTTACTTCCAATGCTCCATTCTCAAATCCATGTATCCATCTTTCAAGTCTCTTGGATAGAAACAGAGTCACTATTTGATCAGTAGAAAATTTTCTCAAACCGCACTCAAGAACATCCTTTTACAATTGTTCCAAGAAAAGATGGTATCACTGCATCTCTTATTGTATCTTGTTGAATGAATGAATTCCAGGTGGTTGCTGATGAATCTCAGGATGCTGTAAATAAAATAAAGAGTTATGTTGAAAGCCTCTTGTAATTCTTGAAAAATAGAAGATACTTCAGTCTGTGGAAGTCCTTCTATCTCTTCTGTATCAATGAAAAACACTTTAATCTTTAATCATTTGTACCTGCATTATTTTTCTACCTTCTTTAAATTTTACCTAAGCCAATGGGCCTAGTAAGCATAGTTTGATTTTTACTAGAATTATTATAAATAACCCTACAAAATTTGAAACTCTTAATTGCTCAATATTAGTTAAATCATACAGAATGTATGTTTAGTGAGCTGGAACTTGACTTTTATTCAGAGTTACCTTGTCTTTTGTGGGCGGTTTAAAGTCATGCACATCGGACATAAAGAGGCTAATGTTTAAGGTCAAAATAGCTTTGAACAAATGATTTATAATTGACTCAATTCATTGAAATTTTATCTAAAAACATATTATCATACTCAAGTATGCGGGAAAAAATGTAAGAGATGGCTTAAGAATATTTGAATTTGAGGAATGATATGAAAAAGAGCTAAAATCCATCAGAAGAAGTAGTTTCCAAGAATGAAGTTACTATTATTTAACAAACCCGTTATGGGGTTGAATTATACAGGGCCACCTAAGGGCACTGGCTGAATATTCAAATAAATAGCATCTTTTGGCTAACGAGTCTGTTATGTAGACTGTTTATACAAGGCCTCCAAAGGGAACATGCTACATATTCAGGAAAAAGAACTCTCAGAAATTTAACTTTCTACTGCTAAAATCCAGTGAAAGTTTATGGAGATTCAAATTTTCCAAAGTATAGAGTTTTCTGTATGGAAAGAGGTAACTGAATATGGAGAATATATTTCCGAACAAGATTATCGATGAACTGGATGAATATCACTTCTACAAAGGTCTGACCCAAACGTAGGGAAGGAGAACATAAACCGTAGACTTGAATAATTTTAGATCATGAAAAAGGACATTGGACAAATACGTTAAGGATGGATATTTTTGAGGATCAATATATATTGTCATTTAAGACCAATAAGGACAAAAGAGGCTTTCTTCCCAAGAATGACGTTACCATTATTTGACAAACCCGTTAGGGGGTTGAATTATGCAGCGCCGCCTAAGGGAATTGGCTGCATAGTCAAATAATAGTATATTTTGGCTGACAAGTCTGTTATGTGGACTGTTTATGCAAGGCCTCCTAAGGACACGTGCTGCATAGTCGGGCAAAAGAACTCCCAGAAATTTGACATTTTTGTGATTAGAAGTCAAGAAAAGGGTTATGAAGATATAGAAGTATTAAATATTAGGATTATGAAACATAAAGATGGGTATTGTACAATTTATACAGAGATACACAGATCAATGATAACTATAATCATGTTGTGGCTGGATCCTGAATTAAATTTTGGACTTCAATACGTATCCCATTAGGATGGGAATCAATCCAGACAAAATTCTTGAACTACAGTTTAACTCCGTGTGGGAAAAAAAGAGTCGAGATCTTAGTTTAGGGTCATAGAGCTTGGACCATTGTAAGAAATACATAGTTTGTGTTTTCATGGGGACTTTTAAGCCAAGGGAATGGAAGTTGAATTTGGGGTTATCCCCAAAAGACTTGGGGCTAGATTTGAGGGACACACGAACGTTCCTACATATCCAATAAGGATGGGAATCAAGCCCACGTAGTTTTAGAAATACCCTCTGTACAAATTTGTTTCATACATGTGAAGGGTGAAAGGGGACTTTAGTACAATGATGGTTTAACCCAAGATAAAAGGATTGGGCATTTCCATGAATGCATGTAGTCTTTGAAATGAAACATGATTGAAAAATCAATGCAAATAATGGTTCCCTCTCAGGTGAGTGTATCAAAGAATATTGTATTTTATTATCATACTGGACAAAATTGTTTTATTTTTTAATGTCTTATAACAAGGAAGAAAGTGAACCAATGTAAAGATATTGATTCTAGGGGTGGTTTCACAAATCAACATCGAAAGAGATAGAGGTGAACCGATGTGAAGAGATTGGTTTTGGGATTGAACCTTGGGAGGTTGCCTATGTACCCAGCCTGGAAGGAAAGGATCAAAGTCCTCATAGTTCAATTAAAGAATGAATTAGTGACCAAGTTGTTTTTGGGGACTACAACCTAAAAAATTAGGTTGGGACTTACCCATGGTTAGCGGCCCAGAGAGGGTGTTATGGTAGAATTTTACTCTAAGCTCACGTGAGTCATACTCAGTGTGAGAAACAAGAGGTAGCAACAACCTTAACGATACAAAGTTTAACGTTATGTATGATGTATGAAGGGACTATGTAGTTTAAAGTCTTGAAGTTAGGACTATTGGTGCTGCACAGTTTAATGTCATGTAGCAGGGAAAAAGTACAGTTTAATGTCATGTAGGATGTATCAAGGACTTTCTGTACAGTTTAGCATCATGTTGATAGGAGGATGGGGACAATATATTTTAGCATCATGTTGGACGAAAGGGGGACTGTGCAGTTTAATGTCATGTAGTGAGTACAAAAGAGTACACCATTTAACATCATGTTGGACGTAATGGGGACTTTTTTCACATTTTAACATCATGTTTGACAAAAAAGGGACGATACAGTTTAGCGTCATGTTGGACGAAAGTGATAATAGTTTATGGTCATATGCATGGATCGGGGATGGTGCAGTTTAATGTCATGCTGGATGTAAGGGACTTCTGTATAGTTTAGCATCATGTAGTTAGGACGTCACAGTTTAACGTCATGTGAGATGAAAGGAATACAAATAGTTTAATGTTCTATGTATGGACTGTTGTTGTATAGTTTAATGTCATATAGAAAGTACGATGAAGGGGACACAGTTTAACATCATGTTGGTCGTATGAGCAAATAGTTTAGGGTCATATGCATGGACCGTTGATGATGATGCAGTTTAACATCTTACTAGACGGTGGTGCATTTTAAGGTCATACCTGACCATTTAGGGAACTTTTTCATAGTTTAACGTCATGTGGGACGAATATAAAAATAGTTTAAGGTCATATGTGTGGACCATTGATGATGAAGTTTAACGTCTTGCTGGACGGTGGTGCAGTTTAATGTCATACCGAACCATTTAGGGAACGTTTTCACAGTTTAACATCGTGTGGGATGAAAGTACAAATAGTTTAAGGTCATATGTATGGACCATTGATGAGGATGTTAAAAATCATGCTGGACGGTGGTGCAATTTAAGGTCATACCAGACCATTTACGATATATATTTTGTGTTTATAGAAAATACTTCTTCAAAAATCTAGCATTGGTTGGAGTAGTGATGAACTCTCCATCAATCGAGATTAATGAATAAGAACCATTGGAGTAGACCCTATGTATTGAGTAAAGTACTTCCCATTTTGGATCAATCTTGGGAGGTTTCATTCCTGGTATCATTGGAGTTCTGAGAAGTAATACCAATTCTCCTTGAGTGAATGAACAAAGATGAACTTTTTTGTTAAAATCTCATGCTATTCTATTCTGATAGACATCCCAGTTGTGCAAAGTGCACAATCTTTTCTCATCTAACCATTTCAATTCATTCAATCCTTTTTGATATTCTTCATCTGTAGATGATTGATCACAAATGGCAACTCTGAGTGAGGGTAGTTGAACATCAATTGGCAAGACTGCTTCTGTTCCATATACCAGTTAATATTGAGTTGACCGAGTTGCATTGCGGGTGGTAGTATGATAAGCCCATAAAGCATGAAAGAGTTTATCAGGACATGAATTCTTATCTTTATCCACTCTCTTTTGCAGTATATTTGACAGAGTCTTGTTGAAAGCTTCTATCTGGCCATTGGCCACTACATGATACTGAGATGAATGGTTGGATTTGATGTTGTATTCTTGATACAATTTCTTCACCTTGGATGAACAGAAGTTAGTGCCATTTTCTGTCAATATGGTATGAGGGACACCAAATCTGGTAATGATGTTAGACTTGATGAAGCTACCAACGTATTTAGAACTCACTTCCTTGAGAGGTTTTGCCTCTGCCCATTTGGAAAAGAAGTCAGTAGCAGTAATAATGTACTTAAACTGCTTGGTCATAGCCAAAGGGTAAGGTCCCACCACATCCATTCCCCATGTGGAAAATGGCCGTGAGTATTTAGCTGTATGAAGAAAATATGGAGGTTGATGAATAAATTTGTCATGTACTTGGCATGAATGACACTTCTTTGTGAAATCAACACAATCTTGTATCATTGAAGGCCAAAAGTCTCCAAGCCTTTGAATTTGATTAGACAGTCTACGTCTAGACCAGTGGGCACCACAGACTCCTGCATGCACTTCTTTAATGACAACCATTGTCTCTTCACCATCAATGCATCTGATGAGAACTCCATCAAAACCAAATTTGTAGAGAATTTTCTCTAAGTGATCTGGGATATCATAAAGAGTAAAATCGACCACACGTCCCCTGATTTGTTCTTTCTCAGCTCTATCAGGTGGAAGTGTTCCATTTTGAAGGTATTCCCTGATAGGTGACATCTGTCATGTAGTATGACCATAAGGTTCAGGAATGGGATTAATTTCATTAATTTAAACTGTTCTGATTAGAACATAAGGTGAAATTGCACGACGGTGGGCAATACTGATGGTTGTCTCATCCCGATTTGGATCTGCCAGAGCTGTGGCTATATTAGCCAGTGGACCAGCTTGAGAATTGTGTGATCTTGGGACATAAGGAAATTTTGGTTCCGAATGGAATTACGCCATTAACTCTCTAATTTAATCATACAAAGGAATTAGTTCTTTGTTTCTGATGGCATAATACCCATTGAATTGTTTGATTACCAGGTCTGTATCACCTTTTACCTTTAAGTTATTCACTTTTTCTTGAAGTTCTAATTCCAAGCCTATGATGAGAGCTTGGTATTCTGCTTCATTATTGGTACCACCTTCATACAATAAGAAGGAATAAGGTAACACTTCATTTTATTGAGAAATGTGTACAATTCCTAAGCCAACTTTGATGAATTTGGACATTCCATTTTTTTCATGTTGGACTTCTAGAAGCTGCATCAAAATACATTTCCCATGCTTGAGGACTTTCTTATATATAATATACTTCCTTATCAGGGAGTTCAATATATGAAGATATGTCTTCCACTGAAAGGTGTTCAACCAGGAAATCAACCATATCATGGACCTTTATCGCCTTTTGAGACACATACTGAATGTCTAATTACTGAAAAATAACTGCCCACCTTGCCAGACGTCTTGTAAGCATCGTACGACTAAGGATTAATTTGAGCGGGTTATTGTGAGATACCAATTTGACCTCGTGATGTTGCAAGTAGTGTCTCAACTTCTGAACTGCAAAGATTAATACCAGAAAAAACTTCTCTGAAATCGATGTAAACTCTAATTTGTCCGTTATTTTTCATTACATGAATAATAATAGCCAACCACTTGGGATACTGAACTTCTATGATGAAGTTATCTTTGATAGGCTTATCCACTTCAGCTTCAATTTTAGAAGCATAAATTTGTTGTGTTCTTGTCGCAGCTTGCTTAAATCCTCGATGTTCTTCTGGTAAACCCAAATGATGAGTAGCAACATTAGGATCAAGCCCAGGCATTTCTGTATAGATCCAAGAAAATATATCTCTATTTTATTTAGAAAAGAAATATACATCTCTTTCTCTTCAAGAGTCGTGGCCGCACTGATTAAAGTGGGGCGTGGATCTTCTTTTGTACCCAGATTTATTTCTATGAGTTCATCCACAGTGGTAGAGATACCCTCTTCAAATGCTGGAGGAGCATCTCTGAGATCTTCCTCTTCTTCTTCAGCATGGATTACTTCTTCCGTTTCTACTTGCATAGTAGATGATAAAGCAGAATTTTCATGATCAGAAGTGATGCCAAAATTTTCACATCTTGAAGAAAAAGCTTCCATTTCTGACCCGATTGATGATGAAGGGTCTTCTTTGGGTAATAAAGAGGAGATGATGGATTGATAATCGACATCATTTTTCACCTCCGATGATTCTATAACTTATTCTGGCCTAATTGGTGAAGTATAGACTTGATGGATTTCAGTAGATGAAATGAAGACATCACCATTTGTGCTTTCAACACTGCTTGGTGGGTTACCAATTTCTCCCATGTTGTCTGGCTTGATTTCCGTAACTGACATTATGGATCATTCCATAAGAGTATTTGGATTTGGGTCTATCTTGTTAGTTTGACTAATAGGCAACACATAATCAGTAATCACATGTGTAAATGGATTTACTGGAATCTTCCCCAAACCATATGGAGCATTAACTTTGGTAATATCCTTTGTTGTGGATTTCTCCCTTCCCTTCATGTGATAGAATTGCTCCTCAATGTATTGAGACTCACATGTCTTGAACGGGGCCTTATCACCATAAAATGTCCCAACTTGACCATCAAAACAATATTTGAGACATTGATGGTATGATGAAGGGATAGACGCATGTTTATGTAGCCAGGGTCTTCCAAGAAAGATGTTGAAGGCTGAGTCTTGATCAACAACCATGAAATCTGAATTGGATACAAGATCTCGAAACTGAGTTCTGAGTGTAACTTCACCCAGTGGTTCTTGTTCAATTTTATCATATCCTTGTAACATCAAGGTAGAAGAAGATAAATTAGATTCTGTGAGCCCCAATCGACGAAGTTTACGAATGGGCATGATGTTGACTCCGGAACCATTGTCAATGAAATATCTTCAGACGTTTACGCCATTGACCTTGCCAGATATGTACAATGGTCTAATATTCCCATGCACAACATCATCTTCATCTTCATCGGTAAAATATTTTACTGCACGGAATTATGTAGGATTATTCTCTATGTGATAGACTTCAGCGGTAGTAATTTCAGTTTCAAACTCATGAGGACTTGACAAAGCCTCGATGAGTGCTTCCCAAAGATCTTTTGACAGATTCAGAGCATCCAACATTGATAACATGGCTGGTACTTGGGTCAGGTGTTTCAATACATCATACTTTTGATCCAGAGGTCTGCGTTTCCCAATAGGAATATGTGGTTTAGCAGGTACCTTGGAAGAAGATATTTTGGAAGTTGATGCATCTTGTTTAGGGATAGAAGTTGGCAATATCCCTGGTTTTGGAAAATTAGACCGATTAGATCTGTTTACTTGCTGAGAGGAAGAAGATGGAACTTTCAACCGGAATTCCAAAATAACTATGCCAGGACTGAATTTGCTACTGGTAGAAGAACTTTCTTGTTTTTGCTGAGCACGCTGAAGGGCTCTACCACGAGTTTCTACTACGTACACAGTTCTAGCAGGGGTAGAATTGGAGTAGTGGCTTCTGAAAGATCTATATCTTCCCCTGTATCCTGAGCCTCTAGGACTTCGTCTAATTCCCCTGTATGATATAGGGAATTCAGGCTCATCTAAATCAAAACTCCAGTTGGCATATGGATCTGTTAATTTAATGATATTAATAGAAACAAAGAATAACACTTCATCTGATGAAGACTTTTCTTGATTAGCTTATTTAGGTTGTGTCGTTTGGTGGGGCGGTGCTCGTGGCTTTGAAGTAGATGGCATGAAGTATGCCAGAGTCCAAGAAAACTTAGGCTTTGACACATACTCATCTTTTTCTGATTCTTTTTCTTTATTTGAATCATGTTGTTTTTTTAGGACTTTACCTTTGATAAAGAGTGTTTTTCCACAACATTCATGGAAGAAGACACAATCGGTTTCTTTAATAGTGTTTGAAAAATAGCATGAGTTCAGTTGATTGTCTTTCTGACCATCCAATCATCATACTTCTGTGCATTTTTTTTGACTTCTGGCCATTCGCCTTCCACGTTTGAAACTATAGCAGTAACACATGCTACCTAAGCTGAAAAACCTTCCAGATTGACTTGTCCCAAGTCGACCATCTTTTGCAGGAGGTATTTGAAGACAAAACGCTCCTGGATGGGATGCCCCAACATTTTATGAAAGGAGAAATAATTGGGATAGTCTACGTCTCCTTACTTGTTTGGCCTTTTGGGCCTTATCAATTGAGCCAGATTATTTTCTAGAGCCGAAATGAAGTAACCAGGAACTTGTTCATTTTGGAAAGAGTATGTTTTGCTCTTCAAATCCTCAAATTGTTTTCGTCTTTGATCTATTTGATCATCGGGACGAAACAACCTTTTTTGGTGCTCAGGAGGTTGAGGCCTTCGAGAAGATGAATGTTTTGAAGTAGAAACAGGTACAGGTGATTATTTAATCATAACTGTAGCAGTTTCTGATTTACCCATTCTCTTTCCTGGAGATGATGAAATTAAACGAGATTTAGCCTTATCCTGTATAAGGGAATATTCAATCTGCTGAGCGATTGAAGTAAGGTCTCGAAACCCTCCTGTGTATTTCACAGGGATAAACGGCGTGCGTAACTCGTCATGCAAATTATCCACATAGATTGGAAACAATTATTCTTGAGGGAGTGGTAAGATTAGGGAATATGTTAATCCCTTACAGGGAGCAATGAAATCTGAGACCCTTTCATTCTCTCTTTGCTTACAGTTTGTAAGATCGAAAACTGTTGTCTTTGGCAAAGTTGAGCTGAACTGAAGAAGGAATTTTTGGAAAAGATCCTCCCATCCAGTAATTGACCGTGATTGTAAACTGGTATACCAGACAATGGCTGGTCGTTGCAAGGTCCGTACGAAGCATATGAGTTTTACTGCTTCTTGCTGCTCAGGAGTTCCCATCATAGGATCACAACAAGACACGTAATGCGTCAAATGCTGTTAAGGGTCACCTGATCAATTGAAAATATGGAATCTAGGGTTTCCAAAAATGGATGGAGGAGAGATTGAATCTACCCATTCAGGGTAAAATTTATTTTCTGGTTGAACCAACGCACGTTTCCCATCCATATTTTCTAATAGAGCTGTTAATTACTCAATAGTTTTTATTAATTTTTGAGAAACATCCGGTTGAACTTGGACTTGGTAGGTGCAATGACTGGAGCTTGGACAGATGTGGTAGTTGGTGCTGCAACTGATGGTAGCACTGCCAACTGTTGTTGCACTTGACCCATAGGATTAGACTTGTGAGGGTGTACTGATAGAGGAGGATATTCTTGATCCATCTCAGTAGCTGCAACAAATTCCCTTGGCTGACTGACTCCAGTACGCTCACAAAGAAGACTACCCTGAAGTAGTTTTGCATTAAACCTCCTTAATTCCTACATTTCTTCAACCTGTTTTGCAAACCTTTTCTCTAGTGAGATCGATTGGCCTTCTCCAGAGGGATGATATATAACCTGTTTCTTTCCCCTCCCTTTGTTGGATCCTTTTTGGAGAGCAGAATGTGGGTTACTCAAAGGATTACCTAGGTTTTGAGTAATCCTTTGATTTCGTGTATGCACACCTTCTTCATTTATGTCAGTGTGTACATCTTCTTGAGCAAGAAACTCTTCATCTAAGTCCCCTGAGTGAGCCTCATCTGGTTGGTAAACAACAACGACATTGATGACATTGATTGATGCATAACGCATCACATCCCTTCTATCATCATTTCTATGATATTGTCTTCTTCCATGTCTTTTATGGGACATTTCTTTTTGTTGTTTTGATCCCTCAGGAACATCGTGACGAACCATAATTTGGAGGGAATCTCTTGATAATTTGTATCTTTGTTATTCTTGAGGCTTCTTCCCCAATCGATAAAAGACTGGATTTATCTAAGGAGGGGATTGATGATGTGAGATGTCCCCAGTCCGGTGGACTGGGGCTGTTCCTACTGTTCCAGCTCAATTCCTCGAATCCTATTTGTTGATTCCGAGGGTTGGTTTAAAAGAGTCCCCAGTCTGGCAATTTGGGGTGGCTCTTGACATGCTATGTCTAAGACTTTCTTAAAATCTCTCCTGATCTGGTGAACTGTAGTCCGGAAATTAGCTAGATGCATTAACCTGTATCCACTTTTATCACCTGGTTCAAAAGTCCGTTGGATGATTTTTGACACTTCTGTCACTTGATGATGTGCTTTCTCCATACAAGAGGCATGTTCAATATTCTCGTTTGCTTGATGCATGAGTAGTTCAACAATTTGTTCTCTGTATGCTTGATTTTGAGAGGAACTAGTTGAAGCCTTTTCATGGGAATGATTTTGATTACAAACAAATCCCATTGACTGTGGTCGGCCATGGGCAATAACATTGCATGTGACCATTTTCGGCGGTCTTTACTGATTTGGGAGAACCATGAAATTTAGTTCTCCATGAACACCCCATCCTATGACATGAATACCAGATGTGGCATTGGCAATTAACTGATGCAATCTTCTTAGTGTGCCAAGGAATGAACGTTGAAAGGATCTCTACAGTTTTCAGCCTTCAGATATCGAGATACTGATAAGGATTCCAAATCAATCTGATGTTGTAACCCTTCTATTATCTTATGATGATTTTCATATTCATCATAAGATAATACTTTCTTCTTCAACTGACAAAGAATTTTCCATATGTTGAGACGAATATCATGAATTCCATCTTCTGTCAACATCTTTTGAATGTCGTACTGAGTATCAGCCAGAGGCCAAAACATGACTGGTACTTCACTTTTTTCCAGCTATTTTCTCATGTTCATCATGTCCTCTTTACCATTAAATGAAGATTCTTCTACATGATTTGACCAGAGTTGGTCTTTCCTTGTTGCTTCATTGGATTCAACAAGATTGGTAGAGAAATCATTGATCAAACTAGAAGATTCATGACTTCGGGGTGGTTCGGAGAATGACCTACACCCTGGGATATCTTCTGATTGTGAAAGTATTTCACCTGCTAGCGATGAAGCATCAGACATGACTGGTTTTGCATTTGCATGTGCCTCAAGAGAAGAGGGATTTCTCGGCACTACATTATCCACTATAGTATTTTTTGGGAAATGTGCATCACTACCGCGGAGAGGACATTCGCATCGACTTTATCATCATAGGGGAGGACCACTATGGTGGGTTACAGCAAAAGATGTGATCTCTTTCTCCTTGGTCTTCTGACCACACAGAGGGTTCCTGTGGCTCTCATATGAAGATGAAACACTGAGATCGACCGAATTGTCATGAAGCAAGCCTTCATGAGGATGTGTCTATTAAAGAACATTGGAATTAATGTTCCCAATATTGGGAAATGAGGGAGTAGAATATTGAATTCCAACAGATAACTGTCTGAGGGATTCAAGAACTCCATCATTGAGTAAGGCCTTGTTACAGATTGGCTCTTGATATCCTGACTATGATGGGCGGGTCTTTTTCATAGACACCTTCTTACTCGCCTTGGAAAGCACTTGTTGACGAAAGTGGCTTTTTTGAGCAGGTGTATGTGCCTGATCAGGAAATATGGCCAGGTTAGGCTGATGATCTCCACTCAAATCAGGTGTATGTTCCTGACTTGGTTATCCATATGATATGGGGGAGTATGCCCCACAACCCTTTCATACTGGAACAGATGTGTGTATATGTTCCGGAGTGAATTGCTGAGGTGTCACTCCACTGGTAGGGATAGATTTATGTGTATTTCCGTGAGATGTCGCTGATGTTGTTATAATATCCTGACATGCATCCAGAATATGAGAAGGGGCTTGTTTTTACTCTTTCACCATTGATAAAATATTCTTGGTGACTTCAGCTGTCAGAACAGGGATATACTTCCATTCCGTGCTTGGAGTAGGTGTATATGCCTGGTCCTATCCTCCTTTTCCTATCAGTGAATCCTGACAGTACTCAAGTATGGGGGTAGAGAGTTGAGTCTGCCTCCTGTTTGTCGCCGGAGCTTTCTGACTGACTTCTCTATGTGCTACCAAGCAAGACTATTGGTAGGATTGATTAATACTAGCAGGTGTATATGCCTGCTGATTGCACTTCCCCAAACATGGTTAACAAGATCCATCATATGTAGTCAGACAAGCCTGTTGACTAGCTGATGATGTATAAACAGGTGTATGTTCCTACCTATAGTACTCCGACAGAATTTCCTAGCGGGATTTGCGTGATGCTTCCAGACGAGGTTTCTATACAGTGGAATTAAAACGGGAAGGTCTGTGTGACCGCTCATTGCGTGCCACCATGTTAGGTTGGTGGACTTCTTCGGAGATGGAAGAGATGAGAAACTGCTCACTGTTGACCAGATTCTGCCTCTAGCAGTTCATCTTGCCTGCCCGGGTTCGAGGAACCTGAGCTGAACACCTGGAGTTGGTACCCTCATCATGTTGAGGGCATACTGCCGCACGATTCTGGCGGCGATTGTTGACAGGATCCCTCAGGAAGGACTTATGATTCTTTGAGTTAAGGACCAGATATACCTGCTCATTCACCTCCCCAGAATATGGCAGTGAATGGTGATTGCATTCCAGGGATAACAATCCGAAATGGTTGGAGACGATGGTTAGCACCGCCTGCTTCTTGATCACTGGTCATTTATTCAGTTTAATGGCTTGTCGGGCAGCCTCCAGAGTTGGGATGGTACCATGTTGACGGTACTCCTTAACTAGCGCATTTGATACCCAGCATTGAAGATGCTGAGTAGGTGATGTCATCCTTAGAGCGGACGACGATCCAGCAGGAGTAGCAGCAGTGGTATTTGCAACAGCAGTATTCAAAGGTTTGAACTTGAGATCAGCCATTCTGGAAATGCATAAGATATTGGAAAAGAGTGGCTATTTGATATAACATACGTAATCAAGATAAATTCAGCCACTACATCTTTTGGATGAGCACATATGTCGATGATTGTTTTTGTTGGCCCTCTCATTGAGTTTTGAATAAGGGCCTAACAAATTGTAAAAACATCATTTTAACTTGGTTATGGATTCATGTTGGGTTCACCATTTTTTTGTTTCCTTCAGAATTTGGGGATGACCTCCTTGATGGGAGGTTCAAACATTCCCATCGGTTTCTAATGGGTTTGTTCGTAGAACAAGAAACATCCAATGATTCCACATCCATTTGAACCTACTTTCCAAAGGTAGGCGCTGATTAGTTTGTGGGCTGATGAGGCTTAGCAATTTTCATTGGTCGAGAGGATGGGAGGTCGGACTCATCACACCTTTTTAGGGGAATTATTGTCTACATCGGTACTCTCTTTATAGAATTAAGTTATGTTCATGAATCCTTATTACATTACCAAGTATAAAATGAGCATTCCTTTAGTCTGAAAATCAATGATTAAATATGTAGGAAATTTAGAGAATATTTTATATGTATTCGAGGATCTTCATTGATAGAGAATCATCTGTATTTATTAGAGATTCTTGGTGAATGGTATCTTTCGACAAATTTATATAGAATTCTCTTGGTCATTATAATGACCATACTGGTTTTGAAGCCCCTCAGTGGGGCACTTGAAGTTTATTGTCATTCAGATGGACATGAATTATTTCAAAGTTTGGATCGAACCCGCAGATCGGATGCCTACATATCCTTTGTTTTGAAAAGGAATCAGAACCCACATAGTTCATGTAAGGGAGTATGATATTTATGATTGATGGCTCAAAGAATGATTTCATAATTACTTTTACACTCTAAGCTCACGTGAGTCATGCTTGGTGTGAGAAACAAGAGGTATTGGTAAAAATCAGAAAATTGTGCCATGAAAGATGAAATCATTAAGAAATAATGTGGGACTTATGTATGTATGACTGCCCAGATAAATGAATATTAGGATTTACATCACTGAAGAAATCCAGGAAAAGGGTCCATAAAGGTATATGTGCTTCATGGAGATTTGAATACTCTAATTGGGGGCTTACTCCTGAAAAGAAGGCCCAAATTAAGAGAGGACTTAAGATTGGGTTTTATTCTTGAGAACGAATCCTAGATCAAAGGTAAATCAGGACTGGTTAAGAGAAATTAAGATTGGGACTAATTCCTAAAAAGAATGCCCAGGTTAAGAGACTTGAAAAAATATGGGACTTGGGGCTTACTCCTGATGAGGATGCCCATATTTGAGACTGGGGATTACTCCTGAAAAGGAGGCCCCTATTTGATACCGGGGAATACTTGTGAAAAGGAGGCCCAAGTTAATGATTATGACTGGGGCTTTTTCTAGAAAATGAGGCCCAGGATAAGAACTATGACTGGGGCTTATTCCTGAAAAGGAGGACCAGGTTAAGGAGTTCTCTCATCTTAAAGGATGAGGTTGAATGAATGAAATCTCACTCTTTAGTGACATAAAGATGTGTAAATCACTATGTTTTGAGAGATATTCCACAGAATTACATTCAGATAAGGAAATCAAATCAAGAAATCATGCCTTAAATGGATTTTAAGAGTGTCTTGAAGACTGAATTTTGAATAGGAGAGGTGGAATGGCTTAAGAGGGGTGAAATTGGCAAGAAGGGCACCCAAAAACGCAGGGGCGCGCAAGTCCTGGTAGGCGCACAGGTACTGCGTGAGCGCACAAGTTCGTTCGTGTAGGTATACCTACGCGACACATGGGTGCGTGCGCGACGGTTAACCAGCAGGGTAATACTTGAGTGACTCTTGATTAAAGCCTTTAGAATCATCTAGAGGTTCTTCTAGAAGAGTGGCGCACAAGTTCTATTGAAGAAGTTAGGAGGCGCGCAAGTGTGGCCATTTCCCTTAAGGGATGGCCACATAGGCGCGCAAGTGTTGATGATTTTCAACACTTAAGCCTTCCTCCCCCTCTTTAGATCTTCCGTTAAAGGTAAGAAATTACCTTAGAAGTGTTTCGAACGATTTGAGAAGAGACTTAGAGGGAGGGAGCTCAAATCTGAGTTTCTGAAAAAAAAATCCTCCTCCAATGGGGGGGCCACATTGTCTATTTATAGGTGGAAGAAGACCCGGGAAGTTATCCTTTAGGGCGTGCAAGTCACATGCGCGACCATTAGGCGTCGTGCAAGTGGACATGCGCGACAGTGATGGAACTTGCGCAGCACATCTGCTTTGAATCCTTGTTCATGCCTTTATCGATTTTTGAGGTTTTCTTCAAAGGATGAATCAATTTGTGCTATGTTATTTTTCGTTCCATTTGTTTAGACAATGTGAAAAAAAGGAGCGTCAACAATTTTCAAACCTAAGTATATGTGTATGTGCCCTAGAAGACGTTTCAAAACCCACTACAGTCAAATTCTGGGACTCAAAAACACCACATTTTGTTTAACGAATTGATGATAAAATACAAAGAACTCAAAATTAAATGTGAAAGACTCACAAATTAAAATCCATCTAATTAAAAATTGAGCAAAGATTAACAAAAAAGAATAAAAACTATAGAAGTGGAATGATAAAGCTCAAATGAACTATAAATTAAAGATAAGATCATTAAAACAAATAAAGACCCTAATTAAAAGGAGAATAATAATTTAGAGATACAAAACCTTACCTTAAATTGACGATGGAGGACCGAAACCGATGAAAAATATCATTCACACTTCCACAACACCTTTACGAGTCAAGTACAAACCCTAATAATCCAATTGAAACCATGAATTTAGTGATTTAACAATAAAATTTAAACCCTAACCATGGGGAAAACCAATCAAAGAGAATAATGAAGATATTGAATGGCTGCATACCAAAACAGGAGGTGCTGGGAGGGAAACACAATGGATATGGGGAATGGTCGGTTTATAAGTCGTCCATAGGTGAACCATCCTAGGAAGGGATGCCAGACAAGGGTGTGACTCATCTTGGAGGGCTTGCAGGTTAGGTCACTTCGGTGAGGAGGGAGTGGTGCAGGTCAAGGGGGTTCACGCTCTGCTGGAGATGTCTATGTTGGTGGAGGTCGATCTCACCGGAGAGGGAGTTTAGGTAGGGTAGATGCGCACAGGGGGGTTGAGTCGCATGTCGGGGGGGGGGGGGGGTACTCATAGGGGGTAGAGGGAGATGGGGATATGCTCTTTCGGTGGGAGATATTAATGTTTTCCATTTTTATTTTAAAACCACAAAAATATATCATTTATACAATAATAATAATGGAAACAATAATATTAATACTAATAGTTATAATAATTATTATAATAACAATATATCCATAATAATAATAATAATAGAATAGTAATATTAATTTTAATTTCAATAATTACAAAAATGAAATAAGAAAAAAATTAATAATAATATTATTATCATTCACAACACTAAAAATATTATTATTATCATTAAAACATTTTCATTGCTTCATTTTAAATTTCCATAAACCATTCGGTTAACCCGTGTGGATTATATTTTCTATAATAATGATGATAAATGTGGGTTTTTCATAATAATAATAATAATAATAACATATTTTATAATTTTAATAATATTAATTGAATGTTTAATAATAAAAAAATATTCATTATTTCAGTTTTATTAATAATAATTTTAATAAAAAAATTATAATAGTAATATTTTTTAAAAACAAAAAAATAATACAACTATCCACAACAATAATATTCTTTTTTATTATATACATAAATCACTCCATTGATTTATTTTATTTTTAACAATAATATAATATTTATTTCACGATTCTTTTAAAATTTTAATTTATTTTGAAAAACGGGAAGGTTGTACGGTCTCAGAACTGTGCCATGCCCATGAACCTAGTGTAGTTAAGCCCAAAACAGTGATCTTTAAATAAAAATTCAAAAAATTAAACAATTATTCCCCCAACCCCTACCAGAGCTAGAACCAAGGTACAAATAAAACATGGGTGTGATAATTCTCCCCACTATAACGCTTTCTTCCTTCGAAAAGCCATAACAATGTCAAAAACCAATAAAAATCATAATCCTTCATAGTTTAAATATATTCCTAGAGAACGATTAATGAAGTGGTCGATAAACACATATAGTTAAAGAAAAACTAACAATATGCACTTGGGAGACCAGATTAGACTTCCCACTAAGTGCTACCCACCCCCAAAAGTTTCAACACCTCCAATTGATCAATCAAAAGACATAAAACATTTTCGAAGCCTATACCCGCCATGAAATACTCACACCTTAAACATCATCAAATGGAACTCAACTATTTTCACCACCCCGACATCATCTTGGAAAGACAACGTCCCTTAGGACACCAAGAAGAACACAAAAACCCTCTTAAAACCAACAAATGAGCTTAAACAACATCCAATTAGTACCTCTTAAAACCTAAATCGAACCAATGCTAGAACCCCCACATCCTAGCCTTGTACTCAAAATTAATTCCAAACAAGAACTCTCATCAAAACCAGTACTGGGAATGATACTAAAATACTGTCATGATGAGTCCCGAACAGACTCCCCGCAATTACAAACAGGCTTACATAGGACTACTTCAGGGGTAACTTTGTGATACCCACTAACGGTATCCCCAATATAAGAAGTAAAGATGGGAGAAAACAAGGGAAATTTTTACATAGAGTAGAAACACCCACAACAAGGGTTTGAGAGGGAAGGAATCTCATCTAATGGACCATCAAGACCACACCCCCAAACGAACACAACTCAATAGAACACTCAATTATCTCTAACAGTCTACACAAGGGCCATTAAAGAGAGGTCTAGATCCTTTAAAACACAAAAATTTTGTATTTTGAGAAGGCAAGATGATCATAGACCCTTATAGGTGAGGAGAAACTCCCACACCTATATGGGTCTCAACACGGAAGTGAGGTCCCCGTGCCTCTCTCCAACAGACAGATCTATTAGAACGAGTAGCTACACGGGGCCTAAAATATATTCAATCCCCTACAGAAGAAGCGTGTTAGAATAAATCACTTGAGGTTCCTGAAAACACTCCAGCTTGAAAGATTAGCATTGACCGACAAGGAAATCATGGGGGCTCCTTGTACACTAAATCCTCCACTACAATTAACCTGTTGATAAAAACTCCAAAAAAACATAACATAGATGTTAGACTAATATCCATTACACCCTTGAGGGGGGGGGGTCCAGACTATGTGTTAGCTTCACTCTGGGACCTATGGCAGGTTCTCTAATGTTTTATGTTTTTGATACCTTACAGTCAGTCATTAAAAACCCATAAACAACACTTCTCCTTCTAGTTACACAAGTTACCACACCACAATCCTGGCTGAACCAAGAGACCCCAACAGATCCCAAGACTCACATTTCATAAACATGAACTTTACCATGACAAGGACTTAGAAGATGCACATGAATCACCATTATCACCTAAAACATGAATCGGTGATAGAAGGAATAAAAGGAGAAAGACTCAAATCCAGAACTAAGAAGCTCAGATTTCCCAAAGGAAAGAAATGATTTTTTCAAATCCTAAGTCCCAAAAAGGCTCAAAAACATCCACCTTTTCATTTAAAAGAGAACCCAACGTTACAATACATCATATAACATGGCCTCTGCAAATGAGGGAAACGTTATAGAGAATGGGATCTTAAACCTAGTTCTAACTAGCACATGATTCTTTCAAAAAGATATAACATCCTCATACAACCAGACTCACCACCACACTTCTTTTGAGAGAGGATATTCTAAAAAAAGGAATTAGGTAGATTTGGGTTTTTTATTCAGAGATGGAACTGCATTCATTGACCAACTGGAGGGTTTAACATTGGGTAACTCACTCATGAAAAAATTTGGAACATTCATTTGTTCTTTATGGGGGAATACTCTATCCAAAGAGAAGAAACCAAGGACCCAACCAAATTGGACCATTGGCCAAAATATAGCTATTGAAAACATATTTTGTAATTATGGAAAACCCAAATGATCTAAAAGGGGAGACTAGTGTGGGTGGAGGAATTTGACACATGGTTGGAGTCCATATGCTAGTCAAACCACCATCACACAGAGCATTCAAGGGAAATGTCTCTAGCTCTAAATGGATAGTCAGGACATGCGAGCTCACAGGGCTACTTTCCCAACTCCCTTTTTATTTCCCAATTCCAAAAAAACAATCAGAACCAAAATCCACTAACAAACCTGGACATCCCTTGGAAACAGAAACTTCAGAATGAGAAAGTATTCATGATTTCCAACCCATTCATAGAACTATAATCCCAAAAGTCTTCCTCCTTATTCTTTAACATCCCCAAATAACAATGGCTACTCTAAAAATCAAGGTCCACTAAAGAGTTGACCTTCTAAGATACATTTTTGTCAGGACCAACCCGGGATGACCTTGAACCGGCAACCCAAGTTGATCTGTGGCAAGGCCCGAGAGGCGCTCTTGATCCTCTTGGGCTGGCGAGAACTACCAGGTCATCAACAAAGTACAAATGGGAATTATTTCTCCAAATTAAAATAATATAAGTATTATAAATAAAATATAACTACACAAGATAAATAAAAACAGGAATAGAATGAACGACTAACAAAACGACTAAATTGTGCATGACTAAGACTCAACGTAACCCTATGGGTTACTCTCTGATATTGAAACAAAACACCTCCCATGGCAATCCAAACCATGTTATAACTGTTATCATGGCTAAAAATAAGAAATAGGATATAGGCGTAAGTATTAAAACATGGTATGTAAGCTAGACTAATTTATTCTCATTGCACACCCTTCTAATAAAAGAACACATTGATTAGTAGGTTTGAACTATAAAATATAAATATATGCTTTCCCACACATATCATTTTAAGACAAACATATATAATTAATTTCCATATTATTATAAATTATTGGTTAAGGGGAAAAGTAAATGAGAACCAAATAAGAAAAATTTATTTTTCTTAATGGAGAGAGGTAGAAGAAGTTATTCATTCTTCCCAATACTATTCTTCTTGATATCCTTTTTAACAAAAACAGACATTCACAATTTTCGAAAAGGGAACGAAAACCAAACACAAGAACACGGTTCCACATAGTGAGGGAAATGACACTAAAGGTACTAGTTTCCGAAGAACATGAGAATACCTTGGAATTCATAAGAGAACCATAACATACTAATCCAAGGGACTCATCTCAAATGCATACCCTACATGATGTTGTCAGAACGCCCAAATTTATGATCGTCACCCTACCTGGCCTAACTAAGAGGCCCAACCCCATATCAAGAATAAAAAAACATTCCCCTACTATGTCCACTAGTGGTCCACAATCTAACTAGTGAAGAAATATTTTTCAATAAAGCTCTTTTCTATTCTAGGTTCCAATGCAATGTTCATTTGGGGATGTGCCAAACATTACAAGTAAAAAGTACCATATAAACCTAAAGACATCACCCAAATGACACCACCCCATCCACCTCATGGGTGGCCCCTTTCCAACAAACATTTATTGCACATGGGAGGTACCAAACCGAGGACCCCACCATCTCATGAATCAACAACAAGACAAGGGGCCCAACCAAAGAAAATTTTTTCAATGTCCATTTAAAATTTTCAAATGGTCCATTAGACCAATAATTCCCAATAAAGTACATGTATTTTATATGTCATATTAAAATGCACATGCTATAAGAAAGTGACAAATGGGCTTTCCATCATTTTCACAAAAAAACATCATTTCAATGAATATGATAGTATAACCCCAAATGCAACAAATAAAATCATTGTAAACCCATTTAAACAATCCAACACACAATTAAAAATCATGAACACATTTTACAATTGACCAAGGATCATATACCTCTATGTAACTAATGTGAAAAACCTATTTAAATACAAAAATCCCTATACTGAACTTCACAAACATGTTTACAAGAACAAACAATTCCATAAAAATTCACAAGTGCTTTTAATGATCCAATTTGGCCTTTAAGAGAAATGAATTGGTTTTCACAACTTCAAAAAATAGACAGCACATTAAAATAATCTTTTAAAATAACATGAACCTCAAAAAATTTATAAAACTTGATTCGCACCACTCACATTATTTAATAAACCTTTTAAAATTTTATAAAACAATTTTCAATGGGAACCAATGGATTTATAAAAAAACCTTCCAAAAACCACATTTATGAATAAACACACACCCACAACATATTAGAATGGAATAGGGAACAAACTAATTAATTATATAACACACCAAATCAATCATGTGAATAAAAACTACTATCTAAAAAATATTTCTATACCAAAACAATCTAATTACTAACAAAATAGGTTTTCTAAAATTCAAAAATAATTAATTAATATTCATTTAATGTGAAACATGCAAGGAATAAAATAATTTTTCAAATTTAAAGGGGAAATGCAAGGGGGGCCTACCTCAAAGGAGATCCATGTTGGATATTTCACCTGCTGATGATTCCTAACTAGAAGCTTCTCTTACCCGCTTTCACGCACATACTTTCATGTATATATATATATATATCCTCAATCCAATTAATGAGTTCCTCATGCCATGATGGAATGCATACATGAAGGATATACGTATATAATATATAAATATATATATAAAAATACTTATGCATATTTGTGAGCACCCTAAAAGATGTTTGAAACCACACTAAAATAAAAATCAGGGACTAAAAAGCACCACAACAAGGTTGACGAAAAAATGGTTAAATACTAGGAACTCAAAATTTTTTTCCTTAGAGTCACAAATTACAAACCCCCCAATTATAAATTTAGAAAAGATTAATATCAAAGGAAAAACCTACTGAAGAGACATGATAAAGGCCTAACACACTATAAATCAATTATTATATCATTAAAATAAATAAAGACCCTAATAAAAGGGTGAGAAACAATTTGGCGATATTAAAACATACCTCAAATTGATGATAGGGGACTGAAATTAGTGTGAAATCTCATTTGTACCTCCAACTCACCTTTACAGGTCAAGAAGGAACCCTAATAGTTAGAATAGACCCAAAATTCTTGGGATTTAACCATAATAATTAAACCCTAAAAATGGATAAAACTAAACCAAGAGAAGAATGAAGATAATGATGGGTTATGCATGCCGGAACAGGAGGTGTTGTTGAGGGAAACACACTAGAGATTTGGAAGGTTGTGGGTCACAAGTTGGCTAGAGGTGTGCCAGCCAAGGGATGTCCACCCAACCAGGGCTCGGCTTGGCTGGGAGGCCGCATGGGTTATGTCACACTAGTGAAGAGGGAGCATCACAGGTTAGGGTTGTCACATCGTGCTGGTGAATGCCACGATAGTGGAGGTCAACCTCGTCTGAGGGGGAGGTCCGGCAGGGGAGGTGTGCATAGGGGGGTCGAGAAACATGGGGGGGGGGTTATGTGTAGGGCGTAGAGGGAGATGGGTGAGAGGCACTGGTTGGGTAAAAATTATGGGTTTCATTCCTTTTTTATTAAGAACACAAACTAACTAACAATAATACATTAATAATATTCATAATAATAACAAGGTAAAAAATAATTTTATTAATAAGAGTTAAACCAATAATTATAATAACAACATAACTATAATTGTAATAATAATAATAATGAGAATAATAATGTTAGTTTTAATTTTAATAATTACAAAAAAGAAACAAGAAAAATTAATGATAATATTATTATCATTTGCAACACTTACAATACTATTATAATCCTTAAAACATTCGCCTTGCTTCATTTTAAATAACAGGAAACCAAGTGGTTAACCCGTAAAGATAATAAAAAAATTTAATAATGAAGATAATGATAGTTTGTTTCTTAATAATAATATTATTATTAATAAATTTTTTAATAATTTTAATAATATTAATAGAAATTTTAATAATAACTATAATATTCAGCATTTCATTTTTAATAGAAATATTTTGAATTTTTTTTAATAATTGTAAAAAATATTAAAAAATTATGATAATAATAATATTATTATTATCCTCAACAATAATAATAAATTTATTATAGTTATACGAAAAACTATTGATTTAATTATTTTTGTTATAACTCTAATTTAAAGATTGTTTCATTATTCTGTTAAAATTTAAATTTATTTGGGGAACTGGAAGGTTGCACGGTCTCCAAACTGGGACATGCCTGTCCAGCCAGTTATGCTATGCCCAAAAAAATGATCTTCAAATAAAAAATCCAAAATTAAACAACGACTCCCCCAAACCCCAACTCGATCCAGAACCAAGGCAGAAATAAAATGAAGTAGTGACATCTATACAATGTTGTAATAATTCATTAAAAGTGTATTGATGGATCAAACATCCAATATATATCTCCATTGGTATAAGAAATCATTTATGATAAATCAATGTATTATTTAGAATTATGTTTTCAGCGAAAATAAGTATAATGAGGGGTAAAATACTATAAGGAACATTCATATGATGGAATATAAAAGCGTATAGACATTTTTGAAACATATTTCAATGGAATATGTGAAATTTGTTATGATTAAAGAAAGTAATAACTTAACTCGTATATAATGTTATAAAATAGAAAATTTCTAATGAATTGGATTCATTATTTTTGTCAGCAGATATAAAGTTAATAATATTTGATTTAAAGAGAATTTTTAAAATATAAAATTTATATATATACTTTCAACAAAAAATATACCCAAATAGGAATGATAGAAAAATTGATGTGAAATCATGAAAAATTATTTCATTATGCTTTGATTTTTTTTTTAAAATGATATTATACACATTTAAAATATTAATCTATAAAATGTTATGATATCCTTCGAGAAAATTAATATTAAAATAAGTATTGAGTATTGAACCTCAAAAATAAAAAAAGTAAAACATGATAATCAAATTGTGTGGAATATATAAGATACTAAATAATTTTAAGAACTCTATTTTTATCCATTTTAGTGAGTTTTAATGAAATACACCTCAATGAAAGAGACATAAAATTTCTTTTTGAATAAATATAAATTGAAATAATAATGATAAAAAATAAATAGATGTTTATAATATTAAATAATATAAAAATTATGATATAAATGGATATGAAAAAATAGAAGAAAGATCTAGTGGAGGGAATGATAATCATTATTAAAATTTAATATTAATATGAAGAAATAAATTGATAAAAGATGAATATTTAGACATAACACGTGTTATTTGACAATATGGAAAAAGAAAATATAGTATGCTAAAGGTAATTAGTAGAATATTTAAAATATCGAATGATTTATTTTAAAAAATCTCAAAAATACAATTATTGCAATAACATGAAACATATTTGTTTATAATATGACTAATATGTAAAATAATATAAGATATTTTAATGGGTTAGAAAATACACCTTATAATATAGAATATATATATATATATATATAATATGAATCATTTATCAAGGAATAGATATTTCTAAAATAAACCCCAAAGAAATATAAAAATATTTAAGTAATAATTTTTGAAACGTATGTCATGATAATGACATGTAAATACATATAAAAGAAAGTGTAAATATAAAATAATACCATAATTGTGTAGAATAAATAAATATCAAAAGAAAATAATTATATATGAAGGTTCATAACTCATCAAAAGGTAATTGATTCCAAAAATCCCTAACATTTATTTCCCCATTAATTTGATATACTCAAACATCAAAGAAGTAATCACGTATTCTCTTAGGAAAAATTTCTATTTTTATTGAATTTGATAATTATATTGAGTCCTTAGGAAACGGAATGTGGATATGGATTATTTGGAGATAATTTAGTAAAAATTAAATAGATAACCAATGAAATGGTGTAGCTTTAAATGTGTATATGAGGGGCCTTTTATAGATAATGAATGGTTTAATTTTTTTAAATGACCATTTCATAATTTAAAAGGAATGAAATTTTCAATGTAATTATATTTATAGTGTTAACATATTAAAGAAGGTATAAGATATGTCATGAATTATCTCATAGACACATCTTGATATAATTTCATTATCATATTTTATGACAATACCCCTCATTATAAACATTTTATCTCATTTATTTCATACCTTGGTAACTCAAATTTTCTCCCGGTAACTTATTCATTTGAAAAAAATTAAATTGACCATATTTACAAATTTTTCCATAATGATTTGAAATATTAAATCCATTTTATTGAATTAAAAAACATAAAGTGAGAGAAATTAATGTAAAAATATGAAAAATATAACACATAAAACGGTTTCATAAAAATATATAATTCTTAGTATAAAAATAATATATATTTATTATAAATCAGGTAATAACAATTAAATGAATTATGATTAATTTTATTATATATTTAAATAATAAATTAAATTAACACCATACTTTTTTGATTAGTTAGTTTACATTTTTTGATATATATAAAACAATTATTGAAAAAAAAAATATTCAAAATATCACTTCATAATAATAAAATATTTTATTCACATTTATATTCAAATAATAGTAATTTTATTTATTTTTATTTGATTATTTTATACATAAACAATACATTTCTAAATATAATATAATATAAATGTGATAAATTTTACTTTTAAACATACAATTTTTAGATAAAACTATATATTTTAATAAAGAAAATTACGACGATATTTGAATTTTTATACATTATAGTCAGTATGTTATTTTTATGATTTAATTTAAAAAGTTTAATTATAAATCATTAAATTATATTAATAATTTTATTTGACATCTTTATTTAAAAGAAATAAATTTATCAAAAATTTATAATTAGTGAAAAAATCAGTAGACTAAATGTGTTTCTTCCAATTTAATTAGTTTCTTTTAGTTTTATTAGAAATTATTGTATCTTTTTTTATTTTTAATATTCAGGATTCAATGGTTTATTTTTATCATCAAAATTAAATTTAGTTATATCCATTACATATCAGTAGTCGAGAACTACAAATGTGTGGATTGGTTTTATAACCAATGAATTTGTACTCCTTTATAATATTCAAATAATGAATATAAATCCACTATTATATTCAATAAATTTCTTCCATTTTGAATTCAAAAGTCAAGCATGATATAACTATATATTTCATAATGTCATTTCCATAAATAAATATTATGTTTGATCGCTTGTTTCAGATATAACACTGAACTACAATGAACTACAAAATATTTTGGGAATATTATTATGAAAATTAAAAAATTAAAAACCCAAGTAATTAAAAATATTGATATCAGTTAGAAATTCATTCTAAGGAGTATTAAGAAACCTACTTTTGTTAAAGGTTGTTTTTAAGAAAAGAAGATGTTATAATTTTTACTTTCGTATAAATGATAAATTTATATATTTATCAATTTGAAATCAATAAAATTAATTTAAATTTTAAATTTAGCATATCGTTGTTAGCCTAAGATTAAATCTATATGTTTCTAAGATATATTATATTTAGTGAATTGTTATAATTATAGTTTTTTTAAAAATTTAAATTTTAAGACTTTATCATTATATTAGAAAATATTAAAATATTATAAAACATTTTAATTTAATAAATATTTATTTAATGGGTATATTTTTTTATTTTAAAATAACAATTTGAATATTTAATATTTATGTACAAATATTCATCATATAAGATGATATTTATTCTAATTAAGAAACTATTTTCATCCTTTTCTTTTAATTAAACATTTTAATACTTATAATCAATTTTTTTATTTATTTTGAAGCCCCATGTATCATATGTTTTTATAATAGTCTAAATTATAACATTAAAGACAATTAATTAAGTAATTATTTAATAAAAAATGTAAACATAGTAATATAATTTTTTATCCCTATTTTTATACACTAATATTAAAATAATATTTTTTAACCTTTAAAATTTTATTTAATAAAACAATTTTCATATATTATATCATTATTTTAATATTATGTAATGATAAAAATTTTATTTTTAGCATAAAATTTAGTGAAAATTAAAAATAATTGTTTCCATGGATAATTAGTATTTTCAACAGCTCCATTTTATCTAATTTGTCTTCTAAATATGATAAATTGTACATTTTCAAAAAAAATGGATTTTAAATTGATTAATTGTATTGATTAAAAATGTAAAACTTATCATATTTAGAAGAAAAATTAGGTAAAATGGAGCACATATTTGGATTCAAAATTCAAATACTTGTTTAAAAGTGTCATCTTTTGTTTTCTGTGATAAAATAATAACCAATGATAGAATTTTATCATGAATAAAGTTGCCAAAATTGGAATTTTAATTTTGATCGAATTTTAATAAATCTATTTCATATGTGAAAATTTAATTTTTATTATTATTTTAGATTGTGATAACCACATTTCTCTCTAATATTTCCCCACTTAACCTACCAAACTCTCATAAAACTCAATTTGTACCCCTTAGATAGCATTTATATTCAATTATTTTTCCCACTTTTTCACATATATATGGAGATCACTTCTTCCCACTTCATGTCACAACCCTAGTTCAAAAGTCCCAGGAAACACTACCCAATTTAATTCTTATATAGTGTTTATAAATTTTTATCAGCCCCTATACTACTAAATGAACTTCATGTCCATTATTTAAAAAGGATACATTATGAGTAGACTGAAATTCTCAATATAGGTTTTATTTACCCTTTTAGTAACTTTCCTAATCTTTTCCATCCGCTATCATAAAAACCATTCTAAAAATAATTATATAACTATATTAGAATAAATAACATACTAATATGAAATTATCTTTTGGGATTAACACTTTTATATTTCCATCCCATTCTATTGAACAAATGAAAATGTTTCTCATGCGTGTGTACAAACTACCACCTCCATGAACGGAACTTTTCATTTTTCATCACAACCATTCATGGATAGTCCAATAACATTGTTTTATAAAAAACTAAGTTATTAATGAAATGATTCATGTTATATCAATACATATTTAGAGTTATATAATTAATCATAGAAATAATTTTTCTCTATTAAAATAATTTCTTGAGACAAAAAAATCAGGAGGAAAAGATAATTATCTATAATTAAAAATTTTTATTTAAATTACATAATTAATTGAATCGTATAAATTATAATTACTCACCTTAATAACATCTAAATAATTTTATGAAAATTTTATAATAATGATATTATAATTATAGAATATTATCCTTATATGTACTAACACATTGATTGTAGCACATTTTTATTAGGTTGGTTTCACAACATACAAGAACATTAATGAAAATGTATATCATGAATGAAATTTGATAGTTAATAATTGATAACAATTAATAGCTAATTATTAATATTTTAATCTATTATGACAATATAAACATTTCACACATTAATTATAACAATAAAATTTATTTGTTATATATAATTGAAACAAGATCATCATAGACTTCTTCATCACAAATAGAAACTATAATAATTATGAAATAATGAAATTTTAAATAATTAAAAATAATAATTATATTGAATTTTATGATTAATAATGATTATCTTTGAGTGAATAATGAATAAAATAATATTGATTATGAAACTTCTTCAAAATGATCAAGGAAACACCCACATGATATTGAAAATAGATAATCATTAACTTATATGCATATAGAAAATAATTATAGATGATGAGTTTAAAATGTTATAAATGTAGAAAAGTTTAAAAAATAATTAATTAATATATTTATTTTTTATCCATGATCTATGAGTGAATTATAATAAGAGGTGAATAAATATAAGGGATTATTGTCTCAAAATTTCACCCTTTAATACATATTTTCTATTATACACTATGTTTATCTTGGAATGGAGTGCGCAATTGGTAATAAATAAAATTTAATATGTTTATGGGGTTTTGATGAGGCATATCACATTGTTTATTAAAATTACCTTCAGTCAAAGATGAAAATATTTAATTAAGGTTTTGAATATAAAATTACTCAAACACGAAGGGTTTCATTTCCCTTATTATTTTCAAATTATGATATATTTCTAAACCTAACCTATTTTGAAAATTTATATTATTTATCAAAAAATTTGTTTTCTTTTGATATTCATGAGGTTTTACATGTATCATAATGATTTTATTTCCCCTTGACTCATATTTTACATGATGTGTTTCATATAAGAAAAATTGACCATCTATCATCTTCATAGACAATTTCCTCCCATTTTCTTTATCCATATTATTTATATTATTTTTTAGGTTTCATTATTGGTTCTTCTAATATATTTCCCATTTCTAATGATTTTTTTCCAAAACACATTATCTTTTTTGTCACGGTCAGTTTCCAATGACACAAACTATGCTTGATTGAGAATTTTTTTCAAATATTACCAAAAAAACATATTTCTATGGATGTCTTCTGTAATGTATTTTTCACATAGTGATATGATCCATCATTTACATTATCATTCAAAATAAATTTTTATAATATTAATTTTTATTCTATTTCTTTTTTTGGAAAACCCAATTTTTTTGAATCCTTAGATAAGATTGTATTAACCTAGACACCATACATTAATTGATTTGTGAATATTATTATCATAAAAAAATAACATTTACCTATATTATATTAATTCCATGTGTTTAAATATGTTTATTGAATGGTGTTTATAAGATATGTTTCTTGATGCCATTAGATACCCATTTATTATCCATGGGTATGTAATGTCAATATTAGTGATAGAGTTATGAATGATAATATCAGTTTTTTGAATCCAATTGAAAAGGATATGTATCCCATTGTCATTCAATTTTTCTATATACTATAAAAAGTGAAAAAAAAATCTTTTACTTGTTCTATAAAACCCATTCTCATTCATGGTATTTAATTATTTGATGGTTTAATTTTTTCATATGGGAAACATGTATATATATTATCATTAAGTGATGGGTGGGGCCTATATATACCTTCAATTCATTGTTTAAAGAATTAAATATCTTAATATTTTGCAAAATGGAATAGTGATTCTTGTTCCAAAATATGATATAGTTCTCGATTCCAGATATGCATTAGAAAATAGTTGATCAAAGGCCAATATAGCATGGGAAACATGTGAGTTATTCCTGATCCAATATAAAAAACATGATGTGATACATGATCCACTATGTTGTTACTTTTATGCTTAATTATGTACTATAATTCTCATGTATTACTTATTTGTTTGATATGGTTTATTTCCATTATATGTTTTTTTTAAATTCTCATGTTCTATTTTTTAATATAAATTTCTTAGATGTCTTGATTATACCTTAATGTTTATCTTGTGATATTTTATGTTCATTTATTACTGTTAATTAGGTAACTCAATCTATAAATGTGCGATCACCCAATTCATATGATTCAAGTTTCCCCATATTTTGAAGATAACAAATATATTTAATATCATGAAGAGTCACATATATGTGGATGTTTTAGAGATGTTGAAGAATTTATATGGATATTTAATTTATTATAAAGTGGAATAAAAATATAAAGTATTTAAATGAAAATAAGTATCATAAATTAATGTCTTATTAATACTCTCTAAAAACTAATAAAAAAATCATTAGAAAGTATTTTAATATTTCCAAAATTTCATGTAATTAGTTTTTCACATCTATATAATCTATAGGTTGTATTATCATACGATTTAAATGAATTTGGAGATTATGATGTAATTTGTTGTGATTAATTTTGAAATATTAAATTTTATCAAATTATGGTAAGTTACATTTATTCTAATTTTAAATGTATATTTAAACAGTTATGTTAGTTGAGGTAATATTGATTATTAACGGTATTAAGATAAGGGAAAATTTGTAAAAACACTTTGTATTAGTCTACATGATATGTCAATGTATAGGAAAACTGCTTAATGTATTTATAAATTTGCGATTGTGTGATTCTCCTAAAAATTAGATGAATATCATGATAGATGCATGTGGATGAGGCTATGTAATAGTTGAACCTAGGGGTAATCATCCAAAAAATGGATGGCTATTAATTGACTTAGCAATTACTCTACTTCAAAATGATTGCGACTAAGACTGTACACCTAACTAGACACTACTGGGGGATATGCATTGGTTAATATCATCCTCTTTAGCAGCCATTATAAAATATATATTACCAAAAAAATCAATTAATTATGTTAAGAAGTTTTAGAGAACACAAAATAAAATTACCTATTATGATAAAATAGAGTTATAAGATCAACCCTGTAAGGGATCACATATGTGTAGTATGACCCATTGAATATTTTTGAATCTTGAGAGATTAGAGGATACATATTGGTGCTACAAAGATTTTGGGATGAAAAAAATATAGAAGATATATGTATTAAAAATATAGTAAGAGACTGATAGTTCACATGTGTTTTACGACATAAGTGAATATTTCATCCTAAAGGGTTTTATGACTTTTCGATTTGTGAGGAATATATGTTATATCATAAACCTAAAATTTATGATGTGATATAAATGTAGTCTATGTGGTTTGAGGTGATGTTTTGTTCAGCTGAACATAATTCGCGACATGTCTATGATGTAAATGCATTGTCTACCAAGTAAATATACACTAAATATTGGGCTTTATAACCAACATTGCATCATATTTCCTAAAAACCTGTGTATTCTCTCAAAATGAAGTAGGTGGATAGTGAAATTTCTTCATGAATTTTGGGATCCCTTCAAAGTCGAACAATTCAGGCCTTCCTGTATTGGATCTGTTGTGACCATAGTTCAGTTATTTCTTATTATTTTATGATTATTCAAAATAGTTCCTATTACATTTCAATTCCATGCTTTGTTCGTTTCCTCTCCATGTAATAAATGGAGGTTTTTAACATTCTAGTGGATTTAGTGATCCATCCATTAAGGGATTCAATCTTTATATGGGATAGGTGATTATGATCCAAAGCATAGGTTCATTATCATGTGATAAAATATAATGCTTTTGATGTAGTAGATTTACTGATTCTTTTTTATTTACATTCATTTGTGAATTTATCATGGTTTAACATGTTGGATGGTAATTAAATTAACAAAATAAATATTTAAAAAATTAATAATGAAATTGTTTTATTCTTAGTTATCTCATTTTGATGTTTTATAACATGATAATGGATTTCCGTTTGATTTTATAAAGAGTGTTCTATCTCTCCTATTATTATATAACTTTTCTTTCGTGGTTTAAAATTTATATTTAATTATAAAATATTAATGAACATTAAACTAGTAACTGATAATTGGTTGGATAAATTAATAAATAGATAAATCTTTAAATTTATATGGTGTTTCTTTTAATTTGGCAGTAATTCAAATTGAAAAAAGTTACATGTTTAATTGAATATGTTCTTCTATTTTTTAATGAAATTAATAAATAAAATGAATCATGAAAATTATTTTTCATGATAATAATAGGACATGTTATGGTCTTAATTAATATTTGTAGATGATGCCTTAGGTTACCCATATTTGGAACCAATGAATAATGAATCAGTTAATTAAAATTAGACAGAGAATTGATGTATTGATAAAGATAAATCCCAAGGGACATGCATTACAATTTTTTATTAAGGATGGATACATTATGTTTTTGGTATAGTTGTCCATTTTTTTATGTGATGGTTGAATGGATTATATTAGGGGCTCATTTCAATACTGACTATGAATTTGTTTCATTCTAATTTATGATGTGATATTGATGTGACATTTTACATGTGATTTATTATGAACTTGGGGTGGTTGATAATGGGATTTCTAACTATGTACGGGAAAAGGTGGCCCATATTATTTTTCCATAGTTAAATTATATAATAGTGAGATGTATTAGGTTATACATGAGGGTTTCAAGGATGGAACCAAATACGGTGGAATTTATTGGAGTTGGGATTACACATCATTGTGATTAATTATGGATTCTGACTTGTTTTGGATCTGTTTAATGTAAAATTTATGGGTTTCTATTAAACTACATTCCATTCCCCAAAACTTGATGTTGTTGGATATGATAATTTTTATATCTAGATTATTTGTTAGTAATTTTCCTAAAGTAAATAGAAATAATGGATAGCTTAATAATGTTTAATAAATAATTTATCCCATGGAGTTGGTTATTATTGGAATGAAATTGAGATAAAATTTTGAAATTATGGAATTGGTTTGGAATATACATGGGGAAATGAAATCACTACGATGATTAATGTGATAAAATTTTGGAATATTATTGAATGATAATTATCTTATAATGATTTAGTTAAAAAAATACTATAAACAGAGACAAATAAATGTTATGTAGTTCTTTAAATAATTTTGTGTCCTTATTGGATATCTTATCTTGGTAGTGGTATCTAGATGTCTAAGTGATGCTAGATGTAGTTGAGTATAATAATCCAATATTCCCATTGTATGGTAATGATATAAATTTTATTCTATATCTTATTTTATTTCATATGCTTCCCTTCCCATATTAGTTAGGGTGACTGGCACCGAGTATACCATGGGAGGGTGTTTTACTCAATATCCCAATGGGTGGATAGATGAATGACTACCACCTCTGGCCATATATGCTTCTCTTTGTTGTATTATGTGCTAGTATTCATGGTGGTTATTTTTCCATTATATTTGTGTTAAGAGATTTGGTGGCTTGTGGTTATTTCACAATATGTATCTTTAGATATTGTATCCAAATGATTTTTATATGTATGAATTTTGTTGGATGTGATGTCTCAAGGTACCTTACTCAGTGTATAGGATATGATTGATTGATGACTAATACATGATATATGACACATGTAGGTTGTATTTTTTTTCTCCGAAAAACTATAAAGACACAATATGGTGATCATTTTTAGGATAATGAGATGGTGTGGTGCACAAGATTCACGTTGGGATACTTAGACATGGTGCTTTCGAGATGGATATTTTTGAAGATTGATGGATGCGTACATGCAATGCTGTGGAAGAGAAGAATAATAGTAGAGAAGTAGTAGTGGGGTACCCTTATTTTTGATATTATATTATATGAAATCTTCTACACAATATTTTGTGATAGATAGCTTTGGTTCGGCTCAGAACATAGTATACTTGTTTAGGAGTGCAGTTAGTTTCACTGTTGAACACTGTTCATTATCATGATTTCCATATCTATTGCCTGAGATTTTGTCAGGGAAGGTTCTACTGAATAGAGTTTTGTGATAACCCACATTTACAAAAACTATATTCATGGTTTTTAAGGAATAGTAGATACCAGGAATGATATTACAAGCTGATATTTTTTAAAGAGATGTTTAGGCTTCATGGTTACTGATCTTTTAACCCATTTTAGTACTTGTAGTTTCCCATTCATATTTTTTAGTACTCTATGACATTATATATGTGAAAATATGATTTATTATATATATATATATGTATGTTTTTATTGGTTAGTCAATCTTATCTCTCTCTTTTCAACCTATTCTCATAGTGGAAAATGCATCCCATATGTGTGCTTGTTATAGCCATGATGCTAGTCGCCAACTATGGGCATACTGGTGACAGGACACATGAAGACACCATCATTATTTTCTTATTTCTCACCATAAAGGGGTAAAATTTTTCTGGAAGTGTTCATCAAAGAGTGTTATTAGAGGTTTAGGTTGAGGGATATGATGGAGGTCATATTTTGGAGCATTTGAGATTACATCATTTTATAGCGAAGCAATGTCAATAATGTTCAGTATGTGATAGGAACATGAGAGAAGGGCAAAGACAAGGGTATTTAGTCCCCCCTATGGTCTGATTAATAATGCTTTGTGTTTATTGGGGCTACTAAAAATGTGATGCTAGATTCATGGTAGAGACATAACAAAGAATCATGAATCCTTATTCTTTGCGTATGTTATTGAAATGGGTAGATATTTAGATATATTAACCCAAAAATTAAATAAAATTTGTAAATAATTAATTATAAATATTCCATATTCTATGTGTAAGAGTCTAAATATTTGTTCTTGTAGGTATGAATCTATATCAAAAAACATGTCAGGTTTTCACTAAAGATCTTCAACCAAATGTGACAAAAGATCACCCAAGTGTATAGGCAGCGAAAAATGAAATTTGGAGGAGGACACTATAATAGATTGTTTTTCGGTGTGTATCGATGTTTGAGGTATCCCTTTAAGATTCAATCATATATTAATGGTTAGAGGATGTAGAGATAGACCTTTGTTAGATTCATTCTTTAATAAAGCATTTGGTTTTGTTCTAGTGATGATATTGTGTGGTGTAACAAGGTAGTGGTTGATATTATTCCTTAATGGCCATGAGGAGTTACTAGTCTCATGAGAGATGTTTTGAGTCAAGTTCATAATATAAATTCATTCTATAACTATTAAGGAGCCTATCATTTGACAGGGGAGTTTCACCAAAGAAGAGTTTTGGATCTATTTTCAGAACCATTTGTGATATACTACAGACCTATATTTAGATGAGGAATCTAGGGGGAGGTATGTAGAGGATGGTTTTTATATAGATATCAAGCTGCAGTTCACCCAATTTATATTTTAATAATATCATGTAGTGATGTAAAAAATATAGTTCATTGAGATAATATTGTTATTAACCAGATTATTATAAGAGAATATCTTTCTAGATTCCTCATGTGGCAGAGCTATGGTCCAAGGATTCCAATTATTAATACACTAGAGATTTTTGTTAGGAGGGGGTAGGTCCATGTCCTCAATTATTAACTTATACATGGTGAAATATTTTAAACCTATAATAATGGATAATATTAATTCTTTTATTATAGAGTTAGATGTTGTAATTATAATGATTTTACATCCTCTCAGATTAGATAGTTTGAACCATGTGTTCTTCTATAGGTTCCTCTATTGAGGAAGTTTCAGATAAAGCAGTAGCAACAGGGTGTTCTTATGTGGGATCACATGACAGGAGACACAATATGTAGATTATGGGCCTGGGAATCTCTTCATACATGGAGATTAAACCATGGTCGTGGAAGATCTTGTTATTAGGGTGAGAAAGTGAATAGAGTAGGTTATGTTCAAAATTATTCTCTAGAATTTCCATCCTCGGGTGAGATACACATCGTTTGGGGAACAAATTTATTATTTTCTACATGGGTACATAAATTTCTTCATTTAGGAGTGATTCACTATTTCCTATCAACTTCCCTTTTCTATAAATTTGGACAAGGGGAGGTGAGGCCTCTAATTTTCTTGATGTTGACTATTCCTGTTGGGGGTCAGGAAAACATATTTGATGTTTTTAAAGACTATGCACAACTGTTGTTGAAACAATGCTCTTGTGGGGACTTCAATTGTCTACAAATACAAATATATGACATAACCATCAACATGGATTGGTTATACTATTTGTAGTTTATTTTCTGTTACATCAGAAGGAGGGATGGGTTCTATGACATTGATGGGGAGCCATCCTTATTATCTATCAATCAATACATAAAGAAATGTCGTAGTTGTGTATTGAACTTCAATTCAGTGATTTCAAAGATGATAATGAGTACATCAGAGATTCAACCGATGAAGTTTTCTAAGATTATTGACGAGTACACAAATTTCATTCCATATGAGGTTTTAGTGTTACCCACTCAATGATAGATATTTATGGGTATAGAGCTACTATTTTGTGTTCCTCCTATTTTGGTGTCATTACATAGGATGTCATCATATATGTTGCATAATCTATGGATATATCTTAATGATATTTTTCAATGAGGTGTTGTTCAGCTGATTGTGTCTCCATGGGGTGAACTAGTTTTTTTTAGCAAAGATGGACGATGGTATATTTTTTCACTATCAATTATTGTCACTTAAATCATTGGAATGTGATGAAACACTATCCTCTCTATGGATAAAAGGTTTATTTGATTATTTAAAAGGAGAATGTAGGTTATTGATGATTAATTTTTGGTAATCATATCATGCGATTTCAGTGAATGACGTGGATATTCAGAAGACCAATTTTTATTGTTTTCACAGTCATTAAGTGATTTTAAGCCATTGGATGTGATAAATTATCCAGTTGTGTTCACATGGTTGATTAATAAAATTTTTAGTGAGAGCATGGATAATATTTTTGTGTTTTTCATTGACGACATCCTGATGTACTCCCCATATAAGGAGGATATTACTAATCATCCACATGTCATTTTGATAATTCCCCTTCATCAATATCAGTTTGGGGTGTTTTGGAAGTATATGTTCTTAGATCCATAATTTCATTTCATAAGGAATATTATTTCATAGAAGGGATATATTACTGTCCCTTTAAAGTTTGAGGCCTCTATTTATTTGGCAACCCCCATGATAATGGATGAGGTTCATAGATTCCTTTGTCTTGTAAGATATTTTTAGATGTTTGTAACTAGTTTTTTTGTTTGTAAATCCTCATATATCCATTAATATGAACAATTAAGCATTCTTGAGAAAAAGCGGTTCCATTCCAATTTTGGGTACTTTATGGAGAATTTTATCATTACTACATTCCTTTGTTTACTACCAAAGAGAGTTCATCTTGAGGGTTTCTATGGAACTTCACATCAAGATTGATTATTTTTTCTCATGTAGTGGAGATTGATTGATACTTTTGTATCTCTTAAGTCATTTCCCCATGATCATAACTCTTCTCCCAAAGATTTTGAGCTCGAAATAGTTCTGTTCGATATGAATGTGTGGAAACATTACCTCATCATTGATCATTTTTTAGGTTTAACAGATCATAAGATCATGGGTAATGTATTCTCGTAGGATGTCCTGAATTCTTACCACTGATAGATGAAATATTTATTATATAATTATGACATTGAGATTTGATATACACATGGAAATTGAATGGTTCTAGCTAATGTGTTGAGGATAATGTCACACGGGGATTCCATGCATAAATCATGAGAATCATATGGAGTAGTAGAAGTGATCTTGGGGATGAATATATATATTTTGAATTTTAAAGGTATAGGTTTCCTCTTAAAGAGGATAGTGAAGTAATATTTATGTTTGACGTGTAGGAGTCCTAGACGAAGGATTTTTTGGTAGAGGTCTAGAGAGAGAGAGAGAGATAGATCTTTCTTTGGAGATTCCTTGGATGGATGGTCTATGGATAGAAAAAACTGGGTGTTATTATATGAGAGTATTTCCATACCTTCAATGATGCATGATATGGTTCTATGTGATATGCAAATCTCACCATTAGTGGTACATCCCAACATGATTAGTTTTGTATCAATATTTGAGAGGTTATTTTTGCTGGATTGGTATAAAGTGTACAATCGTAGTGTTTGTGTCTTGATATCTGGACTTTGAGAGCGTGATGTCCAAGTGTTGTGTTCCCAATAGTTTTATCTAGCCATGACATGATCCCTATTGGATTTTGTAAGATATATATATATATATATCCGTGTGTGTGTGCGTGTAATTAATAATATTTTTAACTTGATATTGGGAAGGATATGATCCTATATGGGTGATAGGGGATTGTTCGATGAAATAATCAAAATTTATAGTAATCAAGGATTCTTTATTGTTGGTGGTTTTATCAAGAATATATCAAGATACAGTGGTGAGTCTCTATGGAGTCCTGAGGATGGTCATCATTAATTGATGTCCTCATTTTTCATCAAGAGTTTTGATAGGTATTTAGAATGATTTTTATCTCATTTATTCCATAACACTACTTTTTTCTAAATAATTAGTGGTTATTAAATGTTTACCACGTATAATTGTGAGGATAAGTTGGGATCTTGTGTCCTAGATTTCATATGTTCATTGATTATACACTTATCATTGGACAATGGTTCCTATAAAAATAGTTTTCAATTCACCATTGGTATATCCCTATTTGGAGTTTTATATCACCAACCATGATGTTCTTCACTATGAAGTAATAGGTTCATAGAGGTAGAGATTCTTGGGCCTTAGTATGAGAATGACTTAATTGAGACAGTTTAGGTGATATGTGAGAGGATGAATGTAGTGATAGATCATAATAAATCATATGTCATTCATAGGAGGGGACCTATGGTGTCTGACACTAGAGGTCATTTGATTCTGAAGGTTGTTCATCATCATGGTATGTAAAGGTTTGGTCGTGGGAGTTAGAATTATCCCAAGTTATTTTGGACCCATCAATGTGTTTCCCCACGTTAGATAACTGGTTTATCAGATATAAAATCCACCATAGATAATCTAGATTCACGATGTTATAAATTTTTCGCCACTCCACCATTTCCTTCACGACATATCTCACACTATTTATTAGGTAAATATCGATATTAATGAGGATACGACCTTCAAAGAGCTACTTATAAATATCTATGACCTCTAGGGTAACCTATTGTGTGGGTAGTCCATTCCCATGGTTTGTGCCTTGTGAAATCATGATGGTAGGGAAGAGAGTACATGGGTTGAAGAGTTTTAGATACACACTTAGTAACGTAATAATTTTTATTTTTAGATCATATTATGTTGTAATTCTAGTGGTGGATGTTGAACATTTTCTAGTTTATGAACTGATTTCCTATTGTTCTGTTTTGTGGCCAAAATCTAATTTAAGATATATCTACCTTAAGAGAGTGTTTAGGATCAAGTTTTATTTGTTTCATGGAAATTCACTTTGTTTCTCTAAGTAAGGTGGATATTCTACTAGGATTATGAGATTAATGAGTGGTATATTTAAAGGAGCCTTTTGGTTACTATAGTCTATTTCCTTATCTCTGGGTTTGTTATTGAATTCTTTAGGATGATAATTGTTTGATAAGTATCTAATGTAAGGACCCATACTCTTTAATTCATACCCTTTGCATCATTCAAAAAATGATAGAAGTTATAAGATGTTTCTTGGGGCATCATAGGAGTTAGGATCCAAGAATATAAACCGTGTAGAATTTACATTGAAATAAGGTGTTTATGGTGTAATTTTTATTTACATCATACGTTTGATTATGGACCCAATATTTAAATATATTTTAAATTATATCACATGTAAATAACATCTTAAAACTAAAATTCAGGAATTGAATTAAATATTAGTCTTTCGGTTTGAGCCGATATTATTTTTATTAAAATATAGTGTTTGAGAGTTTTAGGACATAAACGTGAGATTTACATTTTAAATATCCCCTATGTGGGATAATTTATAAAATATATTGCATCTTGTTTTCTCAAACCCTATATATATCAGCCAAATATCCTAGTAGTATGTTTCATTTCTTCAAGCATTATGGGTTCCTAATAAAGTGGATCGATTATTAGCATCCCATATTTGATCCATAAAAATTTGAGGTTAATACCCAATATTTCCCTTGTGATTATTCAATCAAGGTCCATGGTCATTTAATTTACATGATATTTCAATTTAATATTTTTGTTATAAATGATTTATTTTTTTGGTGCGATTGGGGAATAACATATTTTAAGGAAAAAATATTCTTTTGAGAGAGGCGATCATGATCTACAGTGTTGGTTCATTCTTAGTTGAATAATGTTTATTATTTTGAAATTGGGGATTCATTCCATGTAATTTATTTTATTTAAATCCATGTGATAGAATGGTTCATCAATTTCTATAGATATTAATTTAACCTAATAAATAATGAACATGATTGATTAATAAAATAGGTTTATTCCTAGCCATCACATGTTGATGTTTTATACCATTATTATAATTTACATCCAAATTAGTTAGATAGTGTGATAAATATTCATTGATTATATAAAATGTCATTATAATTTTATTAAAATATTGATTTATTTTGATACTATTAAGGAATGTAATGCTAAAAATTGAAAATTTTTTGGATTAATAATTAATGAAGTTGAATATTTAAATTAATCTAGTGTTCTTTATAATTTGAGATTAGTTCATATTGATTGAATGAAGTTGTTTAATTGAATATGATCTCATATATGCAAATGGAATTGATAATGATTGTGAAAAATGTTAATTATTGTTGATGAGAATAATATATGATGTTTAAAATTTGATATATTTTAAAATAATATTTTCTAGGTCTCTTGTAGTTGTAACCTTTGAATTATGAATCAACTAAATAAAGATGGTAAATGAAGTAGATTTTTTATAAAGATATATACTTGATCCCCTAAGTGTATGTTTTTTATAAACAATGGATTCCTTATTGTTTCATTTTATTGATATCATTTTTATGTAAATGATGATTGGTTTGTTTATGTCCTAGTTTTCCATGATTAATATGCTTGTTTTATTAGTTCCTTGTGATATAATCTGGAAGTGATATTTTCTATGTGATGTGTTAGGAGCATGGGATGGATGAGTATTGGATCAATGATCATATATTAGTAGGGGTGGCCTGGGTTATTTTGCAATAATTGATGTATAATATGTCTAGATTCATTAGGACATGCATGAGTGTCTTAGGGATGGAAATAGGGATAATGGAATAGGTTAAATACATTCTTAACAATTGATTGGTTTAAAGATGGATAATTTATTTTCATTAATCTATTTAATTGTTTTTTATGTTTCTATTTATTTTTATTTCATTACTCAGTGCTTGAGGTAGTAGGATGTGCTTGTTTTCATCTCATTATGGTAGCTCTGGAAATTTTACTAAAAATTATTCAATGTTTAATAATTTTTATTAAATGATTCAATCGATGGGGTTGGTTGTTCCTAGAATGAATAGTAATGATATTGAGATACCACAAACCTAGTTTCAAATATCCCTATATGGTATAAAATTCACTGTGAATATTATTGGAATGTGATTTATGAATAATGTTAATGGTTTATTATTAGGTAATGAATTATTTATCTAATGGATAACTGTAAAAAAAAAATAATTAATTTAATATATCTATTTAAAATTCTTTTAGGCTTATAGGATATCTAGTCCTACCAGTTGAATCCAAAATCCCCTGTGATTCTAGATGCACTTGAATCTAAGGCTATGTTATTCCCATAGTGATTTTGTGAGTTTAATTATATATTGTATATTCTTTGATTTTATACAGTTTCAAACCATGTTAGATTTAGAAATTGGAACCCAGTGGATTCTAGGAAGGTGTTTTCCTCAACATTCAAGGGGGCGGATGGATGGTTGACTACCCTCTCAACCTACTCGCATATTTTATATTATTATGTTCTTCTATCAATGGTGGTTAGTTCCAATTATAAGTAAATAGAGGTTTGTGATGTATTGTGTTTATTTCACGCATATATATCACCAAATATAGCATCTATGGAGTCATTATAGGTGTGATGTGTATCAGATGTGATGGATTGATGTATGTTACCTAATTCACGTTTCATATTCTATGGGATGTGGGGGTATCTCAAAAACAACACAATTACTATATAGAGATGTTTAATGTAATGATGATATGATGAAATGCACAATATTAACATTTTGAAACTTAGCATAGTTGTTTTTGGGAATGACTATGATGAAGTGAGATGGTTTTTTATGTATGATGTTGGGGTTGAGAGGAAAACCAATATAGAAGAAGTACCATTCGACCCTTGTTGCTGATATTATATTATATTTTCTCTTGTATGTGATTCATGGTGAGAGATATCCATAGTAAAGCTGGGATCATAGTAAACCTATTTTGGTGACGAGTTAGTTTCACTATTGGTCACTATTGTAAATATATATATATATACATAAGAAGCGAGGTTGGATTGGTTTATCATTCTTATATCTATATTACACATGTTCTATTAGAGGGTAATGCCTGAATATGTATTCTTATTATACCCTCAGTTCAATTCTATGACATGTAGAATAATGGACGTGGGACTCTAGCCATCACCATCGAACTTATCTAGTTACTTTTCTTGGAGGGGTTCTCCTTGGTGGGGGTCATGAAAAACCAAGTGTCACATAGTTGAAAATATATCATCATAGATTTAAATAATGGTTTTATTGGAAAAAATATTTTTTTTATTGATATTTCATATTCATATATTTATTTAACCTAAATTTATTGAATATTATATTAATTATTTAATTTGTAGTATTTAGTTGAAACAATATCATGAAAATTATTCCAAGAAAAGAATATATCTTGAAACCACCATGATTTATAACTGAATAAGGTAGTATAATTAAATGGTTGATAATCATAGTATATCCTAGTTATAGAAAAAAGGTGAATATCCTATTATATCCTAAGGTAGTGAAGAAGATAACTTAATTGTAATTATTTTACATACATTTTAATATTTCCATTTGCATGTGATATTTATCATTGAAATTATGGTATATTATAAAACATTTGAGGAATATGTGAGTCATCTAAATATTTTTATTTAGTAGTTTTCCACTAATTATTTGGAAATATATATTAAATTTAATAAAAAATAATTAAAATTTATTGTACAAAAGGGGTAATTTTATTTGGAAAACTACTTATGAACACATGATTGATTAATGGATAAAAAAAAGGATAAAAATGATTATTGACTTTGATAGAAGTGAGTTACATAGTTTTGATAAACAAAAAATTGATTATTTATTTAATGAGATATCGATCTATGGTATTTATGGTGAAGTCTATATCATATTTTTAAATTGTGAAATATATATATATATATATACTGTATAGCGTGTGATTTTATGATCTACTGATTAATAAAATTTGGGGATTTAATATTTAGTTAGTTTTTTGTGGAATTTATTAATTTATTATTGTTTAATTACAAGTGGATTCAAATGGTTTTGTGAAAGGTATATTTTAAACTAGTAATATACATGTTTGGATAAATGTTTGTATGAATGATTATTGTTGGTTGATGAGGGATAAATAATATGATATATCCAAATAGATTAAGGTATATGTCAGGTAATATTTTTTTCCATGAATTATTAACATATTAGGAATAAGATCACTTACTTTAATCTTTGAGTAATATTTTAAATTATTAGGATTTAATTTATTTAATTTGGATAGAATATAATTAATTAACATTTCACAATGATTTTTAATTAAATAAATATTTTGTTTCAAATAATTTTCCACATATAACAAAAAAACAAAAATGAGATGCGACATATTATATCAATATTAGGAATAACATTTATTAATAATAAAAACCCTATACAATTAAAATTTTGAAACCATGAAATTAGTACACAATATTACTAATAACACCTAATTCCCTAAAAAGGGAATTATTCCGTAAATTTAGTTTTTCAATATATAATTTACCATCATGTAAAATAAAATTTTATAAATTTTGGAGATTAATTATTTAGATGAGTTTATTATATGAGCTTAAAATATCAAAATTACCCTAACATAAATGTTTTGTGATATTTCTATGAAAATTAAAAAATTTATTTAATACCTAATTTTTTTTACCAACTTACAAATTTCATGACATTATCAATATAAGAGGAAGGACAAAGAGATTATAAATCATTTTAATGGAATAAATATTTATTTATGGTTTGCAACTATTCATTTTAAAATATAAATTTTATATTAGAAAACATATGATCAATATTTTAGCATATAAGTTACATTTTATTACAATTTAAATATATTTTCAATATATTATTTTATTTTAAAAACAATAAATGAAATATTTTTTTTGGGATATATTTAGAAGATAAATAATATTTAAATTTCTGTACAAAATTATATTATATCATGAAAATAAATTACATTGAAAAATTCAAACTATACATAATAGGTAGACAAAAAAACATAATTTATCAAAAAAATATTTTTTATGGATTGAAATTAAATTAAAATTTATTTATGTTTAAAAAAAATTGAAAAAAATTAATTTATTATTTTAGATCAACATTTTAAAATTATATACTACTATCAATTTTATTTTTATAAAAAAAATTATGTTACCAATAAATATAGTAGTTTCACGGTATAACTATTAGCTTTCAAGAGGGATACATTTCCCAAATAATTTTATTTCAAAATTAAATAGTTTCATTTAAAATAATAACTCTAGTAATATATTTACCCATATATAAAAATAATTCTCATATAATTAATTGGAAACTAATTTAAAATAGTTTTAAGAACACGTAATTAACAAAAATGAATTTTCTACAAAATTGTTTTTCAACATATTATATGTTTTAATTTAAAAAATGATTTTTTCATATTTAGAAATTGAATTCCATAAAATGGAACTAAAATTAGGATTCATAATTTCTAAATATTATTATATGTTTTATCTTATATTTTAATTCATAAAATAATTACCATGGATAATATTTAACAGAGATTAAGAAGATTTAAAATTTGTATAATAATATGCCAAAATTTTCCTAAATCAATTTGAAAATTAGACTATATAGAGTATATTTTATAGTTTTGAATTTATTAAATACATTTATCACCAATATTTATTCACCTAAATCAGATAAATATCAAGAAATTATATTCTTACCCATACCAAGTATTTATTTACAATGCTTCCTCCCTCGTTTTCACCTATAAAAGTGACAAAATTCCTCTCTCTTAAAGTCAGACATATAGTTTTAAATTCTCATGAAAACATAAAAACTTTTTACCTCATATAGAGTCCCTTTATTCATTTGGAATCCCGTATACATATAAAATATAATCTATCCAAACATTTATAAATGATACTTCAAGATAAGATCCAAATTCCCAATATAATTATTACATACTAGTTTACTTTCTCTCCATCCCATTCCCACCCACTTTCTTCCAAGAAATTATAAAACATTTTATATAATGAAATTATTATAAATAATAAACTAATTTTTTTTATATTTAGTGTGTAATAAAATTTTATTTCACATTCATTAAATAAAAAAATGAACATGTTTCTCATGTGTGTGTGTGGACTACTACCCCTACGAATGAGTCCTTTTTCACAAAAACAACTTACAGGGATGGTTCTATAAATAGTATTAGTTAATGTATATTGGATTTATTTAATGATTTATATTATTTAAATATTAATTCACTACTCTATAATTAATATTATAATTGAATGGTCTTTGTAAAACAAATAACCTAAAATGAAAATACCAAGAATAAAAAATGATTAATTTTTAAGAGATGACTTATTTTTAAATTAAATTATCATAAATCATCCAAATTTGTATTCATAACCTTAATTAAATATAAATATTTACACTATAAATTTTATTATAATGATATTATAAAAACAAATCTCTTCAGTAACCCTACTCACACATTGACTGTAGCGTGTTCTTTTTGGGTTGGTCTAACAACCTACAAGAACAATAATATAAATTATTTTCAAAGGTGGTTTTTGAAAATAAAATAATGGATATTAATTATATAATAAATATTATTTATTTTTTTTAATTAAAATATATTCCTTTAACTCACTAACTAATAACACATAATATTTTCGTTAAAGATTATCAAAAAAATTCATCACCAAATTCATTGTATTAAAAAATAACTAAAATGCATATAAAATAAAAATATAAAATTATTTATAATAAAAAATAAAAAATTATATTACAATTAATGATCTATTATAGAATAATTTTTCAAGTAGAATTAATTATTACCCCACAATTACATAAGAAGATCAAAATGATTAGAGTAACTCAAACCGTATTTGGAATATAGATAATACCTAACAATAATCATGTTTATGATAAAAATGATTAATTATTATAATATATTATAAATATAAAAAATGTTATTAAAAATGTTATTATAAAATTTCTTTATTATTAGGAGAACTTACAATTAAAATGACTATGAATGGAAATAATGTAAGATATTTTTATCTCAAATCCTCACCCCTTATCTTATAATTTCAATTATACAGAAGGTTTTATTTGGAATGATATAAACTCAACCTAATGAGTTTATTCTAACATTTAAATTGGTATATAAAGAGTTATATAATCTTCTTTTATAAATGGATTTTTATTCAAATGATTCCAGTGACTAAAATAGTTTTATGATTAAAAAAATACTCAAACCGTGACAGTTTCATCTCTAATTTTATTTTATAATCAAGATTGTTTTTCAATTATAATTTATCAGGGGAATTTTTTTGATTTATTAAAACCTCTAATAATTTTCATTAGACATTCAAGGGTTTATATATTTTCCCTTAAAATTTAATTTCCCATAATTTAGATTTTACCAAACGTGTCATATAAGTGTTCATGGCTGAAAAATTAGCATCAATAAATCTACAAGGAATGAAATAACATAACAATAGATATTATATTCATTGAAAATAAATGGAAATGAAGGTGTATTGAACAGAAGGATCATGTAAACCACAAAAGGAATAGTGATCGCAAGACCGTCGGTAGATCAAGTGAATGGGTCATGCGCAACGCATGTACTAATAGAAACCATGAAGACATCCTTTGAAAAAAAGACTTATTATGGAGAAGATATAAAATACATAATCTTATCAGTTTGGGACTTCTAGTTGAGTTCTAATTAGTCATACAACTATATATCTTGCGGTCTCCTAACAAACCATCGAAAAAATACATGTAAAATAAAAGATAAAATATACAAAATGTAGAAGACTATTTTTAAAATAATGGGGAAAATATACAAAACGTAGAAGACTATTTATGTTATTCATATTAATGTGACACAACCATTTGGTTCACAAGACCCCATAGAATCCCAAGATACATATCCACCTTGTTTTAAAAGGGTCCAATAACATTTCACCTTCATCATATGATAGGTTATAGACCTTACCATTCAATTCTATGTTTCCTATTATCCACCATAGAAAAACAAATGGGTTTTGAATGAAAATTATTGTACGTTACCACAAGAATGATTGTTGGTCATGATAAGCATCATATATAGGGATAATGATTTTAATATACAACACTAACAGAACTTCATGAGACCCCCAACCCTTGAAAAATAAACAATTAAATAAAAGGGTAGAATGAAGACATTATTTTAGAGTGATGATTCAATGATCATCATGTGAATGGGGCTATATAGCCTGGGTGACAATGTTTGATCCCACGGTGTCATCCAACAATGTGTCAACATGATCCCATGAAATCTCTTTAGACATACATTTGGATTTGGAAAATCCCCCTGGAAGGAAATGTTTTCATGTGGAAGACCCCAAGAAAAATCATTCCCCCATTTATCATAACCTCATGAAGGCCCCTAAATATATTATCCATACCTTTCTGAATCCACTTAAATTGTTTAAATTGACATGAAAAATCCCTTTGATCGTATTTGGTACAATGAAAATGGAAATGTAATAATGTTATCGTAGTCTCTATAGATGAACCCTAGAAGGACTCACAAATCACATGACCCAAAATACCTCCACCAACTCCATCCCAAATCTTTGAGATACACATCACACAAGGTTGTGTATAACCAGTTTGGAGTGTCCTATAAATTCATTGCCAATTGTGAACAAATGTATCCATTAATCCATGATCAATCACAAAGGGAGAGAAAGAGTAGTCTTATAGGAAGAGCCAGTCAGGATATTATAATGGTTTTTCACCAGGTAAAATCTGGGGAACATCCTAAGTGATAATAAGGAATTCATAAGCACTTTATGTCATCAAATGAGATCTAGAGAAGAACAAATGTAATATCAGTTAGATGATGTTAATAAGGGCCAAATTTCCGGTTGTGTCATATAAAACATTTAGAATATGTTTACATAATTAAATCATGAGTTAAATAGGAAAAATAGGCTAGATTAATGGATAAAATATGGGAGACTAATACGAAGAACATATACATTGATCCTTATGAAATTCACAAGACTTATCTAGATCAGGTGACAACACAAGGAAATTTCACTAAAACTATGTGGTTCTCCCTCAACATGTTATTTAGGTCCTATAAAGTCCCATATACATATCAGGAATGTTGATCAACTCCAACCGTCTGTTCCACCCATGTATTTCGAAGCCCTATGGAATTTAAAGCAAAAAACATGTGATGCACTCTAGGCATGTTTCCCTTGTTATGAGGTGACACCCATAATAGTCATATAGGAATCATGATGACACAATGATATTTCACCCTTAACCCATGTGACATCCTCTGGGAAATTCATCCAAGGTTTGAAAGACCCCATATACATGTTAGGGAGAATCATGGGACATCCTATAGACAATTCAGAATGCTCAACTATCACTCATAATATATGTCATCCTGGATCATGTGACATCCTCTTGAATGGTCATCTAGTTCATGCGACACCATACATACATGTTAACATTGATCATGTGATGGTCTCTATACATGTTATTCATGTTATGCAACATCCATTAGGAAAGTTAACTAGATCATGTGATTATCTTTGGACATTTCTATTATGGAACTAGGAAATGTCCAAACATACTTGGATATGTCAAGTGGAAAATCATAAAATTTAAATAATACAATAATGCCTCAAAATGTAGACATCTCATGATATGATAGCCTTCTAAAATGCATATTTTAGGGACTCATTATTGTGTAATCCCCAATCAATAGAATAATATGACATGTTTCCTATGTTAAGGAAACTTCATTCTGTAAGATTAGATCAGTGGAATAATATGATATGTACATTATATTAGGTAAACCATAGTGTGTAAGCCCCAATCAGTGGTATATTATGATACACTCTATAACACCATGATATTTTTTGAAATATATATATTTCTTAAATAATTTACTCTCTTTGATATTTTTCATTTCACATTATACTGAAAATAGTTTATTTTATATTACAACATTATGTCTTTATTACGTTATACGGATCACCAATTAAATCTTTCACTACGCAAAAAATAAATTTTATCTTTCTTGACATAGACTACTGAGGATATATTTCATTTAATGGAAAAATGAATATCCTCGGTGGCTTGGGTAACACACATGACCAAGTTTTACCAAATCATAATATCTTATTAAAATATTATTACAAAATATATAAACTTATAACCATGTAGTTGAATTATCAGTTCTGAATAGTATTAATAAATTTATGAAAATATATAGTTTATATAAATATAATATGAATTCATAGGTTACAAATTAATTGTAAATGAATATAAAACAGATTGAATATAAAGGAAAATATTAATATTTTTATGTTCACAAAGTTGTTTTACCCTAATAAATTAAATTAAATATAACTAGTGAGTGATATTAATTTAATACTTATTTTATGAACTAAATTTTTTTTAGTGATATTCATACAATAGATTAGTTATACATAATATTAGAACAGTACAATTTTTTTGCATAAAAACCAAATTGTTTTTAAAGGTTGTTATACTAACTTTTAATAAATCATCCACATTAAAGAGAATTTTTTATATTTTATAGAGTTAATATGTCAAAATATACTTTCTCTTTTGATTATAAACAAAAAAAATAGTTTATGTTAATTTTTTTTTATTTTCCTATAAGGTTTAATTTTTTACTTAATAGATAAAAATATTGGATTTTAATTTAAAACTACTTTTATATATTATTTATTTCTAATGTAAATTATATTTTAAATTAGTTGAAATTTTTAATTCGATTATATTTATATCAATTAATCCGATTTAGGTAATTGGAACAAATTTATCATTGAAACTGGATATAAAACATAATAAATGATTGGATTTTTTACTTAAAAAAACTACATTGTTGTCCTGTCAACGGTTTTAATATTATATTAAAATTTTTGACTTCTATGCTATAACATGGATAAATGGATTGAATATTTTAAATCACCATAATATATAAATTATAATAATGTCAACTTAGTTTAAAAAAAATTAATTAATCTGATTAAAATTGATTACAATGCTTAAGAAGAATCTTAGGATAACAAAGTAATGAACCTTAAATTTAAGACCCAAAACAACCTGGAAATAGGTCGAAACCCCATTGGATGGACATTATTGGGACATAAAACATCATTTATTGAGTTTTGTTTTTGATTATTATGACTTTTTTATTTAAAAATGTTGGAAAACCTAACTTGTTTTCAAAAATTCAATGTGATTCATTTCCCTTCCCTATAAAAGGCCACAACCTCTCCCTCTTTTCACGCCTCTCAAACCACATAGGTGAAAAAACAATGTTCCCAATAAACCAACCAACATACCTAAATTTATCATTTAATCCTCCAATTCGACATAAATCAATCCAGGAAATAATGTTTTTCAAAAATGAAAAGTATTTACCGAATTAAGACGTAACACATTCTCTTATGCTGCTTTTATTTATTTTAATTCTCTACCTCTAAGATCTATTTATACAATTGTTTTATAAAGAAAAAATATCCTAAATATACTAGTATGTTAATATTCTAATTTATTGACCTAAAATAACATAAACATCCATATAATGGGTAAAGAACATACTTTTTATGTGTATAAAAAATTACCGCGTCAGTAAATGATGATTGTACAGTTTTCATTTACCTCGCGTTATGATGCAAATTATGATGTAAAATATTTTTATATTTGGAAAATATTATATCTATTATATATTAAATATATTCATTAATTTTTCAACAAATTACTTTTTTATTTTCAATTTGTTGTAAATGTGATAATTCTGTTTCAGAAGGAGTGGACTACGACACCCTCAAAGTGATGTGATGCATTCACACTCTACATGGAATGTATTATGGATGGATTTTGTGAAAATATATGATATATATGATACAAAAATGATAATATAATAATTTTACATCTATAAATAAATAAATAAATATATATATATAATTATATGTTATTTCCACTATTTCATTCAATGCGACAATAAAAATTGAAACATCATTTATACGTAGTACGACTAGCCATCTCTATGAACAGTGTATTCAATATCATAATTATATAACCTATATAATGTTATATTACATATATAATTAATATAAATTATATTTATATCAATTTATACATTTTCTATATCATGATATAAGTAAAAGGACCAAGGATATAACAAATTAAGACTCATGCGAAGAACAGAGCGAATATATCCCAAAGCGAAAACTTAACATAGGATTTTCAAGAAGCACGTAATATAAGGTCATAATAAATCCATATATTGTATTATATATAATATTATTATTGTATAGAAAATTTATAATATTATAAAATTTATTATGTAAGAATATTATTTGAGTTTGAAGACAGTTAAGACATAATTTAAGGGAATTTCATCTCACTTTTTATTTCAGTGACATACATCATTTATTCACTATCCATTCCATTTGCATGAAGTTTATATTTCCCATGTATGTATTAAATAATTATTATACATAAATATATGGGTATATAATTATATATTCTATTATATTTATTTCATGGGTATTTATTTTCCAATGATACAAAATTGGTTAAATAATTTTGTCCAAATTTTCTATTTTTGAGACTCATGTTTTTCTATAGACCTAACATATTTTTAATGTTTATATATTTCCTAAATAAATGGTTTATTATGAATATAATTATTTTCATGATATTTTAATATTAATTTAATTTTCTTTTCTAAAATGGAGAGTATGAGCCCAATTTACCAAGTGATAAGAATTTATTGAAACAATCTCACCACTTTTCAAGATTGTTTCTGCATATGCTTCCTTTAATGAAATATTATGATACATCTATAAAGAAAACTTTAGATATTTCTTCTTATAAATTTTTTAAATATATATCCATACAATTTTACAATCATCTCACTATTTTTTAATAAATATAATTAATAAAGTGTTTAAGAACAATATAACATTATTCATCTCTTCTTTATTTAGTTCTACTTTATTTAAAAAACTATTTTTCCAAAATTATTTATAAAAGTTTTAATATGATACTTGAAGATAATTTTAAATGAAAAATTAGTTTAATTATTTTTTATTTTCTAAAACTATTCCTTTAAATTTTTTCATATCTATTTTCAAACATTAATATTTTCAATAATGTTTTATGTTAATGAAATGTTTTAAATTTTTTTGAAGAATTATTTATTCGTTTATAGAGACAAAAGTTTCCAAAATGATTTCAAATCATTATTCATAAGTTTTGAAATTTATTTTTAAGGATATGGTTTTAAAAATGTTTTATGTTTTATAAAATATTTTTTTCCAATAGAAATGTGTCATTTCCTCAAGAAATGGTTTAAACGATATTTCAAATTTATTTTCTATCTATGATGACATCTATTGATCTTACTCATGCCTTTCTTGGAAATTATATAAAGGTTCACTTCATATTATTTTTATGTATGGTTTATTCCTTGTTGTCATGATGATTATGAATTCCACTTCTCTTTTACGAGTTATATTCATTTGATACCCTCATACTTTCATGGGTTTTTCTTTCATGTTGTGATTAAAAAACCTATCTATTTTTATATATTATTATTTCATGAAATTTTAATGATAACAAACTCATTTCATAGGTTAATATTTTATTCATATAAAACCTTTATATTTTTTTCGGTCATGATATGATAAATTTTTTATTTTGTGGAACATGTATGAATGTTGTTATTATGAGATGGGTTGGACCTATATATACCTCCATTTAATCGGGTAATGATGGAGGAATGATGAGTATATATGTTATGGATGAACCAGATTTCATGTTTACAATGTTATGTGTGAACCTGGTTACATGTTCATAGTATAATTCATAGACCTGAATACATGTCTATAAGTTTATGTGTGAACCTAATTACATGTCCACAATTTTATCAGTGTACAATGTTGAATGTTCATAATATAATTGATGGACATAGTTTATTGTATATAAATTTATAAGTGAACATGGTTACATATTCATAATGTGCATGAACCTAATTAAATGTTCACAATGTTATGCATGAACCTGATTTTATGTCCATAAGGTTATGTGTAAACATAAATTTATGTTCACAATGTTATTCATGGACCTAGTTGCATGTTCATAAGTTGATGCGGGGCCTGATTTCAAGCCCTTTACTTAATGAGTGAACCTATTTCTACTTATACATTTCTATAACATTTAATAAAAAATGTACATGACACAAATTCAATATCTTATTACCATGTTATGCTTTCATGAATTAAGCTCTTAATTTTCTTATGATACAAGTCTTATGAAATTAGAATCTTCATTCTAATCTCTAATAAGTATGGTATGATCCTTAAATCTTATTCTCAACTTCCATACCATTTTTTTCTTGTTATGATTACACATTTCTTTTATTTACCCTTACTGTGAATCTGAGCTCACCCATTTCTTATGTTTCCTTTCAACAGGTTATGAAGAGTGGTTTTTAGTAGAAGTAATAAAGGTGGAGATCTCTAAGATAGTTATTTTATAACATTCACCATGATTGATTATATTTTTCCATGTTCCCAAAGACACTAAACTATTAGTGTCCTCAAGAATGTAATTTTATAATGCACTGAAAATTCATCTAAAATGATGTAATATCAATGTTTGTTAGGCCTAGGTCCTTATATTTGGTATAAATGTAATTTTTTATTAATAATTTGGGAAATAAGAATAGAAAACGTTAGATATATCCTTATGTAAATTTATAAGGATATGTTTGTTGATGTATCTAATGAAAGTATAAAGATGTGTTAACCTTTAAGAAACAATTCATCTAATCCAGGTAAAGGATAGGGTGCGTGGCTTCATATCAATACAACCATGTCTTGGTACTACATGTGCTTGTGTATTTGTAAAATATGTACCTAAGAGTAAAAAATTCAACAAGATTTTCGGGTCCAGACTCAGGATAATCTGGTACAATACAACATGCCATGATAAACACCTAGTTTGACATTTTGAGGGGTACACAATGGAAAATAAAAAACTATTCACAAACCATCATGAAAGATTATAATATATGATGACAATAAATAACATTGTATAAACCTAATGTTTTATAGATTAAATAATTAAATTACATGATTTAGCCACCATATAAGTAATTTTATCGATTACATGGCATCCTAAAATGATAAATGTTTCTCACGCTATGCATTATAGTTTTAGTTAATGGATTAAAAGAGGAGTAAAATAGATTACATGGAATGTTTAATATTTATAATGTATTATAACTATTAAAATATATTTTGCAACTATAAATAACAAAATAATAATAATTAATGTGTTAGGAGTATTTGTTATACATTTGATGATAAAGAGACCATAGAAGACATGTAAATGGTATGTGATATTCTTCATGTATTGTTTACATAAATCAAAAGAAGCATGATTAGATTGAGGTTCAGGAACCTTAATTCATAAGACATATTTCGTATTATATGAATGTGGTATTGATAAAAAAATTATTAATCCCGAGCAATGATTTAAGAATAATGCTAAATGAATGATGTACATATGATTTGGAGTTAAAATATTATGTTATATGAATAATGAAATATATATGTATTTTTAGTATAATTTTTTATTAAATATTTAAATATACATGTTGAATGGTGATGAAGAAATAGATAATTTATTTCATGTAAAGGTGATATTTTTATTAGGGGAAGGTGACCATTAATTAATGCTTAACATTGAGATAATAGTGTTTGGATAAAGATATACAATACACGACTTTATAAATTTGAAAATATGGATTACCATGGAACTCATTATTGAAAATGAGTTACATTTCACTAAGGATGAATTTTACATCTTCATGGATTTATATAATATATCAAATAATCATTGTAATAAGTAAGCATGCATTTTTTCCAAATGTATTTATGTTAATTAAGGTTGTTACCATATTTGGAGGGAATATACAATGAGGGTTTTTATATATTTGTATTTTTAAAACCAAGTTGTATTTTGTGATATATGGTGGATAAATGAAAAACTTATTTCCTGATATTCGTTGTAATTCATAGAATTTTCATATTTTGTAAGGGTTATAAGGTTAACTTTTTATTGAATGTTTATGTTAATATTTAGACGAAGATAGTAAGGTTATTGTGTTATCACTCTATATCAGAATTTATATATATTGGATATCCAATTAAAAATACTTTTTTTTATGATAACTGGCGTCAAAAGGGATGTTATATCATTTATCTCATGATATGATAGTACTTTAACAATGAAAAAATGACCTTCTATATTAAAGAAAGAGGTGAAGTAGATCAATGAACAATAAGTTGTGACATTGTCCAAAAATCATGAATGTATATATCTTTTCATGAAAATTATTCAACATTTTAAAAAAAATGATCTTGTAGAAAAAACTTTGCCCCAGTAAATTTGTTTTTGATATTTCATAAGGCCCCTTAGGTCTTTACATATTTATGTATTTTTGATTGTCCACATTCTTATGACATTTTTCACTGTCACTCTCTATAAAAATATTATGGTAATATTTTTCTTACATTTAAATGTTTTCACATCCCACATATGCTCTCATATGTGGGAGTCTTGTTTTTTATTAATTTTGTAACCGTTATGGTTCCAACATTCCCTTTTTAAAAGATGTTATAGTATTAATTTTCTGATGTGGGTTTCTGTGAATAAAACATTCAATTATAAATTATTTGACAACCCAACTGAATTATCATGTAAACATTCATATTAAAGTTGGTAGAATGTAACACCATAATATTTTGTGAAATATAATTTTTTTTAAATTAATTTAATCACTTTGATACATTTCACTTCATAAATCCCTAAGAATAGTTTTTTTATATTAAAGAACTAGCTTTGGAGTTCGTTATATGCAACAAAATGTTAATCATGAACTATACACAACAATAATTTTATCTTTATCTATACATAACACCAAGGGTATCTTGTGTTACATGTAACAATGACATTCCTTAAGGGATTTCATAACTTGTGTGACCGAGTTTTACCTAACAATAATATAATATTAAAATATTATTATTTATTATAATAAGATAAAACATAGCAGATAAATTAGTGGTTATGAATAGTATTATCTAATTTATGAAAATATATGGTTTAATGAAATATAATATGAATTATTATGTTACCAATTTATTTGAAATTAATACAAAGACCGAGCGAATATAAATGAAAAAAGTAATATTTTTGTGGTCAGAAAGATATTTTACCCTAAAAAATTAAGTTAACTGAATTTACTATGTTATATTAATTTAATAAATATTTTATATATTCAATAAAATATTATTTATATTCATCCAATATATTTTATAGACATACAATAAGAATAAACCCAATTTTATGCATAAAAACCTAATTTTTTAAAGTAGTTTTCCACCTTTTAGTGCAGAAGTCATTTAAATCTAATTTTGGAAAAATTTATAGATTTAATATGTCAAAAATAAACATTCTATTTTTACAAGACATACAAAAAATAGGTGTAGGTAAATTTTTGGTTTTTCCTGTAAGGTTTCATTTTTTAAATAATAAATAAAAAACTAGAATTTAAATAAAAAATTAATTTTCATATAATTTATTTAAAAGGACAAATTATTATTTAAATTGTTTTTAAAGTGTTATTAGATTATATTTATTTCTATAAATAAAATTAAGGACATTTTAATCAATTTAAAATTGATATTCGATATAAAAACATATAAAAAATTGGGACATTTTTACTTTAAAAACCCGCAAAGTCTTCCCGTCAACATGATTAATTTTAAATTTCATTTCTTCCAAATTGTGATTAGAATTTTGGAAAATTGATTGAATATTTACAATAAAAATATTTTTTAATTTATAATAAGGTAATGTTATTTTATGAAAAAATAATATTATTGAATGTGATTAAAATTAATTACACCTGTTACGAGAAAAATTAGGATTACAAAGTACGAATCCTTAAATTTAAGAACCAAAATGACAACAAAAAGTGTCCAAACCCAATTGTATGTCCATGATTAGACCCTGAATATTATATGATTAAGGTTTTTATGTTTGGTACAAATTATTTATGTAAATATTTTGGTACACCAAACTTCTTTCCAAAAATGCCAAATGTGCCCTTTCCCTTTCTTATATAAGGCCACCACCTCTCTCTCTTCTTCAAACCCCTCAAACCACATAGGATTAATCAATATCTATACAATTAACTTCCAAAAATCCCTCCCATGTTAATTAAACCAAATTGTTTTTTATAAATTTATCCAAGGAATCCTATTTTAATAAACCAAAATGAGTCACCTTATTAAGAGGTGACGTCTTCTCTCAATCTCATTTATTTTATTTTCATTCCCACCCCATACACTCTATTTATTAAATTATTGTAAAAAACTATTATCCTAAATATACATTGATGTTTTTAAGGGTTATACCTACCCTTGCATACAAATAGATCTAATAGGTAATAAACGTTTTTTTATGTGTATGACGAACTACCGCCTCACTAAATGATGAATGTTCATTTTCCCTTTACCACCCCTCGTAGTAGAAATTAGGATGGATATTATGATTATATATTTTTCATGTTATATTTATTATTTGTTTAATATTATTTATTACATTTACAATAGGTAGTTGTTTTACTTTCCAATTGGTAGAAATATGATAATTTCATTTGTGGAAGTGTGGACTACCACACACTCTACGCAATGTGATTCATTCAAAAACTATATAGAATGTGTTAATAGTGGGTTTAGTGACAATATATGATATATATTATATGAAAATTCTACCTTAATAATGATATATGTACATATATAGAAAGTTATTGTCATCTTCTTTCTTTCTTTCAATATGAAAATAAAAATGGAAAAACATTCTTGTGTTTGTACTACTTACAGTCTCCAAGAACAGTGTGTAAAATTTCATAATTTTATATTATATAGGTTATTATATTTCACATATTATGAATATAAATTATTTTTATATCTAATTTTACATTCTATAAATAATTATATAAGCATAAGGCCCAAAGATATAACATATTCAGATTCACGTAAAGAACAAAGAAAATATTACACAAAGTGAAACCTTAACATAAGATTATCAACAATCGGGTAATATACGGTCATAAAGAAAATATATGGTATAATATATAAGAATATTATTTTATAAAATATTTATAATATACTCATAATTGTTATATAGAACAATATTTTGAGTATGACGAGAGTCAAGACATAAGGTAATGAAATTTCATCTCAATTTTTATTTTCATGATATACATGATTTATTCACCACCCATTACTTTTGTGTGTTGTGTATACTAACAATGTTTATATTATATTATTCTTATAATTAAATTTATTTTTAATTTATTATTCATCATATGATCTTTATTTCATAGGGATTATGTTTTAAAAAGTAACTCAATGAGTAAAATGGTTTTGTCTCAATTTGCCTTCTTTTAGAAACGTGTTTTGTTATGCACCTAAATTATTATTGAGAAGTATATAATTCCATTTTCTATGTTATATCATGAATATACTTGTTTTCATGATATTATATGATTAATTTACTTTATTTTTCTTAAATATAGAGTATGATACAAAGTTACAGAGTGATAAGTGTTTACTGAAATAATCACATGGCTTTTCAAAATTGTTTATTCTAATTATTCATTTGATGAAATATTATGATACATAACTCAAGACAACTCATGATTTCCCATATCCACTATTTATAAATGTTATATTAATGTATTAATTCCATTTTTAACTCTATGGTACAAATGATAATTAAGAAAAAAATTATGAGAAAACTACTATAATTTTCTCCTCAGTCAAAAATCAGTTTTATTTCAAAATCCATGTTAAAAAAATTCAATAATGTTTCCAAATGATCCTTGAATATAATTTTCAAGGAAAACGTTTTTTTGACCAATTTGTTATTATTTTCAAAGCCTCGATTAAAATATTTCAATGTAATTTTCAAAGAAAAAGTTTTTTAATAATGTTTTAATTTTAAGATATATTTTAAACATTTTCCAGAATAATTTATATGTTTTAAGAGAAAATTGTTTCCAAAATGATTGTTATAATTTATTTTTAGGTATTCATGTTTATATTGATGAAATAGGGTTTAAAAAGTTTTTATGTTTTAAAAATGAATTTTCATTAAAGATGAAAGTATATTTTCTTTATGAAATGTTTTCCAAATATATTTAAAAAAATCCATCTAAGATGACATCCAATGATGTTATTCATTCTATTATATGAAATGATCCAAAGGATCCATTCATATTCATTTTATTTGTGGTTTATATTTTTATGTCATGATCCTTATGAAACCCATTTCTCTTTCAAGATTTATAATATTTTGAAACCCACTTCCTTTAATGGGTTATGCATTCATGAAGAGATTATGAAACATATCTCTTTTAATTGTTTTTGTTTTGATGAAATGTTAATGATAACCATTTGATTTGATTGTTTATGATATGATTTCTATAAAACCTATTTATTTTTAGTGTTAATGATATGGTGAATGTTTTCTTTTATAGAATGTGTATTAAGGATGTTATTATGAGATAGGTGAGACATATATATCTTTATAATGAATTTGGTAATAATGGAGGGATCATGAGTATATGCATTATGTGTGAACTTTATATTAGGTTCACAGTGTTATATGTAAAACTAATTACATTTTCACAATGTTATTCAGAGACCTAGATGAATGTCCATAATTTTATCCATGAATCTGATTATATGTTCATAATGTTATGAGGGAACCTTAATATGTGTTCCCTATATTAATAATGGACTTGGTTACATGTCCATATGATAATGTGTGAACCTGATTACATATTCACAATGTTATACGAGAACCTGATTACATGTTCAAAAAGTTATGCATGGACCTCGTTCATTTCCATAGGGTTATGTGTGAACCTGGTAACAAATTCATGATGTTAGTAATGGATATATTATCATTTCCATATGTTGATTCGAGGTCCAAAAATCATGTCATTAACTTAATGAGTGAACCTATTTCTACATATAAATGTGAAAAACATTATAAAAAAATGTGCATAACAAGAATTCTATGTCTTCATCCTATATTATTCATTCATGAATTATGCTCTCAATTTTCTTATGATCCATCTATTATGAACATCAAATATTTATTACAATCGCTAAAATGTAGGGTATGATCCTCAAATTATATGCTCAAGTTCTATACACTTTTTTCATGTTTTGTTTACACATTTCCATTATTTAGAGGTACTCAGGATCTGAGATCACCCCATTTTTATGTTTCCTTTCCCTAGAGTTTGAAGAACGGTTTTCGGTGGAAGTAAAAATGGTGGAAATCATTATGGGAGTCGTTGAATATCTTTCCTTTGTATAGTAGATTATTTTCAAATGTTTCCAAATTCACTAAACTACTATGGCCCTCATGCATTTATTTTTTTAATGCACTAAATAATCATTTAAAATGTTTTAATATCCATTTATGCTAATTCTGGGTTTCTATATTAACCTATATAAGAAAAAATTATTTTATAATCCTTGATCAAACTAAAATACTAGAACTATTATTTCTTCCATAAAAAAGATACATAGGACACCACTTAAAGGCTAGAGCTCAATTAGGCATCCAATTTACTATATGTCCCTCCATGTCTATGAAATTCTAACCATTGGGACCTGAATTTCCAAATTTATAATCATTCTTATTCACCCACCGGTAGGTTGAGAGAGAAATTGATCATCAATAAATATTATTCCTTCCAAACACATGATAAATTGGATTCCTTCCTAATACTTGAGCTCAAATGGTAATTCATTTCATTCAATGTCCCTCTATGCCCCTAATATTCCAACCATTGGGACCCAATTTTTCCATTGTTTGATCATTCTTCTCCACCCACCAGTGGCTTGGTAAGGTATGTAAACTATGACAAATCTAATTCCTGGGATAACCAGGATATGTAAGACACCTATCAATGGAATGATCTAAAATGGGAATCCACTACATTTTAAGACCCTATGTTTGTATGTCATTACAACTAATGAGACCAAATTCTCCCATGGGTTGATCATTCTTCATCACCCAATAGAAGGCTGAGAAGGAAATTGAACTATATGAATTAAAATTCCTATGAAAACTAGCATAAAAAAGAATTCTTATTGAAGCCTGGTATCCATATTAATACTAAAAAGGGTTATACCAGTACATAATTCCTCCATCTGTATGTAGTGAGACTAATTACATGTTATCCTTTGATTTTCACAATATTCATGTACCACATGGGATTAGAGAGTTGAAAAGAACATATCATTTGATTCATGGATTCCACAATCAAGGTTATCCTCAATGTGTAAGCCGTAATTAGTGGAATAATATTATTACACCCATATAATAGGATCCACCTCTAGGTATATCCCCTGGGTCTGATCGAACTACGATGAATATTATTCCTTCCATAAATAGGATACATAGGATGCTTCCCCAAGGGTTGAGCTCAATACCTTGTGCATATGTGCCAACATATATTCATTTTCTTCATTATATTAAACTACATGAGTTTAACAAATGATGTGGCTTTTGATTCCTATTAAAAAATTGATATGTAAGATTCCTCAAAATTTCTCAATACAATATTTGAAATGTTAATTTTCTCCTTAATTGAAAGCACATTCCAATGTTCCAGGTTATATAGATTTATTATAAAAGTATATATTCGTTAATGGGAAATGGATGAATAACATCAGATATATATAGATGGACTAATTAGTAGATCTCCATTGGACATGAAGGGATTCAAAAAAAAATGATAACTTTTTTAAGGTAAATGGTCTTATATCGGGATTAGTAAGAGATTCTAGAACATATCTAAAATCTATAAGATATTCCATGAGTATGAAGAATCTCCAACAGAAATGGTGTGATGAGAATGAACTCCCATCCTCTCAACCAATGTGGGTTCCTATGTTCTATTTGGTCTAAAACCCCAATTGACCTCCTGCCTTTGGAATGAATTTCTTTTCCATGATATGGATGTGGGAACCATTAGGAATTTCAATAAAAGATAATAATGATTGGTAATATCAATTTGAATTATTGGATATAAAATGAAACCACACATAATCAATCTATTGGGCCCATCCATTCACATCTTATCATGATAAAAGAAAAAATGCTTAAGTCAATGTAAAATAATTAAACCATGGAATCTCCATTACATGATAGAAATTATTGACTAAATAGATCTCATCAGACCATTTTTCTCTTTCTATATGGGTGATCAAAACATACTATCTTTCTTATGAACCAAATGTGGTGAACTTGACATGAATCTAAACAATGTAAAATGATCGTTTTTCCTTGCTTTGATCTATTTTGTTAATATTTCCTACCAAAACATTCAATGAACCTATCTTGAATATATCAAATTATTAAAATTATCAGTTGATAATCTATAAAAATGATTCTCATGACATAAGTCCATCCTTACTGTGGCAGGTCCACAAGAGCATAATAGTGGGATTTGGAATAATAGGGGACAATTGTGTTACCCATGCATTTCTTATTGATCACATATCATGCCAATTATATTGAATTGATTCATGTCCCTGTTACTTGTTTTATACATGACCACAAATACTACTAAGAAAAAAACACCCATACCCAAGATAATTTCTTCATCTAGTGACTTTTTGAGAAACTCATCTATAGGGGAAACCCCTATAGGTCTCAGAAGGACCTCACCTTCTCGAAACCTTTAGTGACTGGTGGCTAATATAATGGTCTATGTATACCATTGACTTGATATTATCTCTAACATTAAGGTTGATCGTGAGGGTCTCTAAATTCAAAGTCAAGATAAGTACGTATCATCTAGTGAATGCTAACAAAATGTAGGTGGTGCTCATCCACACTGCAAATTGATTCTAAGATTTTCTACATAGCATAAAAAAACAACCTTCAGTACCTAATGAAATAGTATAAAAGAGTAAACTACAAATCACATCATGTTTAGGGGTTTCCTAGGAGGAATCTTATCAACCTTCATCGCCAGCTCCATCCTATTGTTACCTTTCATCCACCTGTTGAGGGTACCAAATGAAACATTACCACCTATGACACCCATGCGCGAGAAACAATGAAGATACATCGAGGCCAAAGGGCTCTACAAAATCATGATAGGGATCATAAACCCACTTATAATAAAGAATCCAACCAAAATATTCTATCAATAAGTAGTGAGTATTATAATATTCCCACTCACTCAGAATAGGTCAACGAGTATATTCCTATAGCACGTACGAGGAGGTGTATATCCTGACTCCCATGAAAGAAGTTATTCCATATATTAGAATATAATAAATATTATATAATTTTTCTCAAATAATATTTTACATTAAAGAAATATGAATATATATAGTGGAGATAGAAAATGTGTAGGCTTAGATTCCTATACACACGTTACTAAAGTGTCACTATCTCATTGAAACCATTGATGGACTCTGCCAGAATATTCCATTATTGGTAAAGATATACGGATATACACATATTTATATCCACATAGTCAGGGGAGAACAACACTTCGATTAGTATGGACAAGTGGTTGCTCTGAGGAAGTGAACATTTGTGATTCTGTTAAGTAAAATTAATGGAGTTTCCTATTAAAGGAAGAGGTGTATGACCGAGGTTACATCCCTATTATAACTGAGGCTGAGCGTGTGAAAGAGAAACATGACTCAGGTTTGATGCACATTCTTATCGTAAAAGATTAGAAAAATATTCTAAAGGCCTGGGATAGGGCTCATATCCCATTTTGTCTAAGGATGACAAAGTAATATAAGAACATGCCATATGACATGATCATATTATTGTTGAAATAAACCAGTGAAACATTCTAAAGGCTCAAGATCATGCACGTTTCCCATTGTAATTGAGGCCTAATAGGTTAAAGAAGTGCATACATCAAGAAATACCCATATTCCTGTAGTAGATGTAGCTTCTAATATTCTAGAATCTCCTGAATTTTAGGATCATATCCCAAAATTCTATAATTAATAAATACAATATAATTTTTTTTTCATATATAGGAAGAGGATAATATTTCTCATCCCATTCCTTAGTTTCACCAACATATTCTGATATGTAATGATTTTTTCCAGATTTGTTTTCCTATTCTAATAGAAGATCTCCAACTGAGATAAGCACATTCCATATGAAAGGATCATATTATTATTGAGAAAGACTGCTGACATAATCCAAAAATCTTGGTATCATGTTCATATCAACATTATTACTGAGCCTCGCCAAGTAAGAGGTAGAAAAACCTCTAGACAAGCTCATATTCCTATCAGAGAACATCATTGGCATCCTCCTACATCTTCTCTACAATTGGATCTGACTCCCATAACACTATAATGTTATCAAAACATTATAAAAACAATCATACAATAGGGTCATATCGCTACATTATCCAAAAATGAATGATGAAATATTCTATTCACAACACAAACCATGGCTCATATTTCAAATCTGATATTATTCCTTATTGTAGTGTGGATATGAATCACATGGACTCTACTCCTAACATCTGTCGTGGTCAACCTCTTCATGGTGGTATCTCCCATATACATTCAAATCCTCCAATTTCCAATAAATCAATATATCGAGATATGAAAAAAAACATATAATCCATCGTATAGATATGTTCTTGAAACATGAGAGTCAACCATATATATTTCCCTACAAATTTCCAGTGACACTCCACTTTGGTTGGTTGGTGATCCTGAGAAGAACATTATATGGTTTAAAAATATGGATTTGTGTAAGTCTACCGAATATGTATCTAACATTTATTTATGGTAAGTATTATCTAGAAAAAACCTCCCCCCATGCTCTGGATTCTTTACACTTTTAAAAATGCGACTTCAGATAATCTATAGAAGGAGTGCTTGCTGTATCTATACGAGATTGTGTGGACAACTAATTAACAATAGAAGGATAAACACCTCCCTTATATACGATATAATGGCTACCTTCATTCCATCATGATTCACTATTTTTATCTATAATTGGATGTTTTATCAATGGAACATGACCAAAACTATAAAATCACAACAAAAACCTACACCATGCTTTCTACCATTACATCATCACACTTCGACAGCTGATTGTCGAAGCAAAGTCATGCACATGTATTCAATGATGGGGAATATATGAATTATTTCTCTTCACAACACCCCTAAGAACACCATATCCTCTAAATTATTATATCATGTAATGTCATATCCTCTAGTGAGATCAAGGGTCCAGGTAGCACAAAATCTAGTTGGCCACTAAAACAGAATTCCCTCACATCAATGATACCATGACATCATGAATATAGGGAATGTATAGAAAATATATCTTAGTAGTTGTCACCTCAAAGATAAAGGAATGAATTTCAGACATATAAGCTAATGTTACAATCATATAGGTAACTTCTCATAGAAAATGACTCCCATAATGGGTTACTGTTTCACCCAACTCCTATATGAGAACATATGTGCCAAATCCATGAAATATCGATAGTAGATTTAATATCATCCATCACATAGTAGACCTAGGACACAAATATAAGAGTATATCTAAAACCAAATCAACACCTACTGATGTAAATTCTAGAGAGGATTCATGAAATATCAGTATAAGTTTAAAACAATCCCTTTCCCACTAGGCTGGGGACATTTCTGTCTCAATTAACATCACCAGGTTTTCATCCCTCAAGATGATTTAGGATATATCAATGTTGTTCCATATTAACACCAACCCATTCATATGGAGGAATTTATATATCAATTTAAATCTTACGAATCATTCAATAATTAACATGAAATATCGAAAGCTCAAGAAAAGCATCAAAAATTATAATTGTTTCCCTGAATCTCCTCAGCCTGCATGGAAGGGGGGTGTTTCATCATCATCATCATTATAGTGGGAATCAGACTTCTCTTGGTATGGAGGAAAATATAAATGGTCAGCACCCCATCCATTCATCCTTCATTGGGAAAACATCAAGTATTTGGGGTTCATTCAACTAACATGACTAGAAACTACCTCAAGGTCACTATTCATAGATTATAATTGGAGTAACATATGATGAAGGTAACCAAAACATTCCATGGTTTAGAGTAAAATAATATAATATAGTCAAGGGTTCAAAACACTACCCTAATGCATGTGGTGTGAATCATCTTATTGAGTTAACTGTAATGAGACACCTACATTTCATGATATAGCTCTATGAATTCCATAATCATTAAAAAATATATAATGTAGATATAAATGAACATATAGAAAGAAACAATAGGAAATATGATACCCTCAGAGGAGGGCCTCGATGCACCCACTATTGTTGCTTGTATTTAGAATGAGAGGATAATACAAAACTTGGAACCTCATAATAATGAGTTTCCACCTCTACATCAGAACACTTAAGAGTATAATTGGAAATTTGTAGTTATATCCCACTTGTTAATCAAAAAACCAAAAAATCCTTCCGCAATGGAGAAAATGGAACAATATGAGGATGTGATATAAACTCTCTAACAACTCAACGAGGAGTTATTTAGTGGAAAAATTATCATTGATTATTGTCTTTAAGAAGAGGAGAATATTTCTCCACCCATATATCTATAAATATTCAATACACCTACAAGAGTGAAATCTGAGTAGTAGATGAGTAATCGATCCAGGAAGCATGTCTAGTTAATTGTGCAATCCAAAAATGATCATCAATTCACTCTATTTTATTAATATCCACCTCTACCATGTCAGGGTGATCAAGCAGTCTTTGCAAAGACATATAATCATTGTGAGATGAAATTGAGGGCACCTCATCATGCCTCACCCACCCCTATATATGGGAGTAAGATCAAATAGTTTTACCTCTAAAACTACTCAATTCAATCGAGTTACTAGATTCTCGAATGGAATCCGTGGAAGAGAGAAGTGCAACTATAAGACCTATGTAAAAGAAAAATCTATAATGGGTGAACGAAACGTTTCTGCTACCCAATAACATTAAACATACCACATCCACCTATAATGGACAAGGAGTCCTAGAATAGCATCCCACATACTTCATGTCATAATGTGGTCTAATGATGGGCCCTTGCGATTAGTAGGAGGTGACCAAGATGAGGTGGTTTGGATATAATCTCCTAAGGTAAAAATTTTTTAAAAAAATATTCTTCTATTAGGATCAGTTTTTGGATGGTATGAACATCCTCATCAATTCTATTACAAGTTCAGATCCATAATTTTGAAAAAAAGAACTTTCATCCTAGAAGACTGTATACAATGTGAAAATCATAGGGTTTCTAATTTCATATCCAGATGTAAAGGTTTATCGTATTCACTCAGCATACCTCTCTCGCTAGATAAATTGTTGTAACATTGAGCAAAAAATAATTTGAAAGATCACTGGACACATCTAATCCCAATGAAGTACCCAAGTGGGTTTTGTGAGTTCATAGAAACAACACAACATTTGAAATATTCCATTCAGCTGAGCTGAGATAAATCATGGATCATGCGTCAAGCGTAGTGAGGAATGCCCTATAAGGATGATATTGTCACCATTAGCCTCAAACTAGTAGTAGTTCCCTTATAATCACCAAGGAAGGCCCCGAATCATCTTGCTCCTCTTATCAAGCCGCATCAACCACACAATCAACCGGAAACAGAAGGGAAAATATATTAGGGTCTTTTAGGATTTGGGTAAGGGATGTATGAAGTATAATTGTACAAAAATTAATAGGTACCTAGTAGTTTTCTTATTTCCTTAGAAAATAAACATCTCAATCTACCACAACCCATGAAGACCAATGTGTAAAATTGCATTGATCATCCTAACTACTTCCCTTCTAATAGAAGGATGAGTCCCAACATCTAGAATTTCTTTTTCTTGAAAATAATTCCCCCAAATCATGGTCTATTATTGATAGGTGATGTTGGACAAATCCTACGAATAAGTTACCAGCATAACCATTTCATAGTCATATGAAAAAGTTGATTGGAAAAATGTTTCGGCTAGGAATGGGCAGAAGATCAACAACTGGATGACTCAACGAAAAGTTGACAGACATCATGAAACCCTGAGAGAACAACTTTGTACACCCAAAAATTATTATTTTTTCATGTAACTAAGTTACATAAAATATAACATCTGAAGTTTTCCATTACAATCATGCATATAAAATGATAGAATAGGAAGATTTATATTCCACTCCAATGTAATCTATAACTCTCACTGATTTCTACCCTATAACATCAGATGTAGGCACACTACCCCACTTAATGGAACTCTCGTCAGATGAAGAGACCAAATATTGTTCCTCTATTATGATACACACAGAATAACCTTTCTCTGAGGATGATTATGACATTGAGAATGAGTTCCCTATACCTAACTAGATAACATGAGGCTTAATGTGCAGGAACTGAGGATATTGAGGATAATGTATCATGGTCAGACATTATATTATTGTGTAATCAGAAAAGAGGTTATATATGGAACTGAAACCCATGAGAACGTTCACTAGAAACACCAACAGAGACATAGATGTGTTCTAGAACCCTCCAGTGGTCGTCTGGACCTAGTCATCTTACATGACTGCTTAGCAGCGGTGAGAGTATCTGATCAAGTAAGACAATGGGGGTGGATTCCAGGACCTACACCATAGGTGATTGAAACTCCCTAGACCTTTTAACAAGAACCATGCACATATAACTTAAATAAGATAGATCTAAAACCATGTAATATAGAGTATCCACATATTAGGAAGCACATAACTATCGTAAAATGTACTACATTCTAAAATAGCTTCCAGCTCTAGCAGTCATGCTCTCAATCCTTTATTCCCACAAACGATCAAAATTACATAGGTAGGCACTAATTTAATCTATCCAGATCCTACAAGAGTACTAAGTAGATGTTTTTGTAGCTTAATTTTGCTGGGTGGATACAATGCCATACGAATTCTAGGTCGCAAGCACGTTCATAGAGAAGGTTAAATCAATGTTCAACTAGTGATGAATCAATCCCACATATGTTTTAGGCTAACTTGATAATGTTAAATTCCAATGGGACTTTATTCAAATTTTTTTGGGGATCAAAATCATCAAGATTTGGATCCTTTGACAATTGGGATATTGTGAGGGAGATTTATCTCACATTGAGAAGACCACTCAAGGGTATGATACGTGGAATCCAAGACCTATTAAGAAGTTCAAACTCAAAATGTAGTTTGAGTATCTCACATATATTAATGAGTTTATGGTTTCTTATAAAGACACCACATATAATTTTGTACTCAAAATTCATTGTCTACACAACCATGTGGAGGTTCCATAAAAATTCCATCAACGTATGAAATACTCAATTGATTGAATGGTCATTATACTACATGATGAGAGTTCCCAATTCAACACATAAAAATCCACATATTCTAAGGTATGTATCTATAGAAGGGAAGAAAAAATCCAATAGTTGTTGAAAATATATAGGTTTCAACTCAGAATATCTTGATGACCTCCCTTGAAAATCCAAGGAGTATTCTCAAAAAATACTATATGATTCCAAAAAACCATATTTGGGAATTAAACATAGTCCATGATGTCCAATCTCCTTCTATCCCCAATGAAAATATAAAATCAAATCAGCTCCAGAATCATTATTGAATGAATATGGTAGTAGGGAATGAATAATTCTATTCCCATAACCTCTCTAATCCAAACAATGAAATATATTCCCTTAGTTAACCTTCATCATCTGAGAATTCATACTCCAACATAGAGGTGGAAGAAGAAAAGGCTGACCTCAGTAGTGCCCCTCCCATATTTGAGGAAGGTGTCACAACCAACATTGATGAGCTCAGGCAGATAAATATGTGAACATAATAATACTCACATCCAATAATAATTCATGCCTCCATGAATATGGAGAAGAAAGAGTTTTATATTGAATTTATTTGGAAATATTGATTTTTATTCTTGGAGTTATATATAAATTTCTGAACTAAATACAAATGTGGATCTACACCATCTCGACTTACATGAATTCTATTGAGGTTTCAAGCATGTTCTAGGAGGTTTCACCCATCTCATTCCACTAATTCAGAGTTAAATGTTGAAAAATTTATCTAATCAAAATTTTTATAAGATGTTAAATACCCAATATTAATTTTAAAAACCAACCATCTGAGGAAAAAGAATGAGAATGTTATGGTCTATATCAATTTTAGAGACCTTGATTGTCACTTATGAAATGGAAGACTTCCCATTACCGATGACAAAGTTCATGGTCAATGAAACCACTAGTTTCCAAAAGATTTACTTCACGTATGGACAATCCGGGTACAATTTGATAAATATGGACCATGAGAATGAGGAATCCACTACATTCTAGAATCCCAATTGATATTTCTCTATTAGTTCATGCCATTTGGTCTAAATAACACTGGAGATACTTATCAACATCCACAAATCATATCCCTAATACCTTATTAGACAAAAAAGACAAATGTTTTGTTAAGGACATTGTGTTCGAATCTCAACATCTATGTGATCACTTCAAAGATCATAAAAAATTATTCAACAAGATTCAAAATAGAATTCTATAGATGATTCATCTAAACAGAACATTTATTGTAACAATTGGGATGTCCATTGGATTTCTTATAAGCCATAGTAGCATTTATTTTGATCCTTAAAAGGATAAAACATTACTGGTGATGTCACCCAATCATGATCTCAAAGAACTGAGGGAACTCTGACGGAACCTCACCTACATTCAAAGTTTTATATCCACCCTTTCAAACAAATTCATCCCCTTCTCCAAGATACTGAATAATCAAATAACATATTTATGGGATGAGGAATACTAACAATCCATGTAGATTCTCATGCAGTACCTACTACACCCACCAGTTTGGATGCCGCTGGTTGATGTAAATTCATTCATCATAAATGGGGTCACTATTGAATGATCTCATGGTGCTATCATTAAAAGGAAAAATGATTATAGTAATGAGAATAGTCTTTAATACCTCAAAAAATACATTCAAGGAATTGGAGGTAGATATTATGATGTCAAGAATAACTTCATCACACTCATCTTTTTAGTTAAAAAGTCAAGACATTACATGAAACACCATGAATTCCACATAGCATCTTGTATTGATAAATTCAATTATATACTTGGCCTTCCATTATATCAAGGGATTTGGAAATATTTTTAGTCATTAAGTAACAATACAAAATTCAATTCATGAAAAATAATCTAGTTAAAAGGATAGACATTTCAGATTCCATGGAAGAACATCCTACCCAAAAAATACACAAGTAAATAACGAGCTTCGGGAAGAGGAGGGTTTCTACACTAATGAAACTCCATTAAATGGTACGTGTATTTTTATGGTGACTTTGTAAGTCTTATCAAATCGATAAATGAGGACCTAAAACTTAATCACGCTGGCTTAGGCATTGTATTTGTTTCTCTAGGAGAATGAATTTTTCCCTACCATTTTTTACTTCCTGAAGGCATCATGAATAGCGAGGTTGAATGACTAGACCACATAGCTTGCTTGGAACATACCCTACAACTAAAAATATCCTACCTAAAAATCAATATAGATTCATATATAGTCATATAGAAGATAAATGGTTAATATACCATCACAAAATAATTACTGGACACTCTTATTGGATACATAAGTTGACTGATGGAAGAGTTCCCTACGGATCCCACACTTCATCATGTTCCCAATCAAAGAATTATAATACTAATGCATTGTATAATTCAACCATAGTCTTGGGTGACCGTGAAAAAGCAGAAGAAGTCAACCACATCATACACTAAAGGATGGTATCATCATTCATCATCTATGACATGGAATAAATTGACCTGGTTAACACAACCTGAAACCATGATAAACTGATTTCCACCCATAGATGGATAGATATTATAATATATTATCTCTAAAATGGGGTTCCCTCAAAGGACTGACCATAAGGGAACATATTCGATGTCAAGAATTAGACATTACTCTATGGGATGGGATGAATAAGAAAAAATACCTCTACAAGAGAAGAATTAAATGATTATTATTCAAATACAGTATGTAATTTGATATTCCTATTGTCATGGAAGAAGCCTAGGATAGCACCAACATCACTCCTCAATATGGAACTTTTCACTCAGTCAAAATCCATAGGCAGGGTTACGACTTGAAGATGATGATATAGGACTGCATGGAACTCCCCTAGAGATGTAATACATTATATATTCAGGTAAACTTCATCCATAAACACCCAGAATTTCTAAAAACATATATATATATTCTTTATCATTTTCTATATGTGAAATGGATAGTGTGGGTCCATATCCCACAACAACATCTAGTATGGTTAGGTGCATCCTTACCACTACCAACATATTTGACAAGTATATTGAAGAAATACCAATAAACGATGTCAGGATAATGAATATCATCAACTTTATAAAGTCCAATATCATCAACATGTTAAGTGTCCCTCACATGATATGTATAAACAATAGAACCAACATTTTTTATACAGAGAAATGGAAATTATCCAGGATTATGACATCATGTACAATACTTCATCTTGATATCATGAAATGGAAAATGTAATGATATATGCCTTTAATAAGACTCTATTGAATATGATCTAGAAGATGGTGAACAAGGATAATAACTTCTTTCACGATAAAATCCTTTATGCTTTGTGGGATAATAATAACACCATGTTTACTTTAACATAAGTAATTCTGTTTTAAATTCTATACAGAAATGAATCATTGTTATCCATATATTTATATTTTCCCTAACCTCAAATATTTATCTACAAAAACAACTCAAAAATGATGAGAAATCACAAAATGAATTGGTTGAATTTAAATGCCTCAAAGTAAATTGGTGAATACATTTCACCACATTGAAGTCAATTAGAATCAAATCGCACAAAAATAAATAAAATGGTTTAACATTGTTCATTGATTCAAGGAGAACTAGGATTGGCTCTCAAAACCCCAATAATACCTAGAAATTTTCCTCCAAAGATATAACAATAATTAGAAGGACCTTATATAATAAACAAGTTCTATCAAAATGGATCTTACACAATATCCATAATAGAGGGGGACCACGTCACACCCACTACAAGTGTATGGTTTCTCAATAAATATGTAGAGCAGTTTCCATCAAGAATATATCACCCCAATCACATGATGTTAATCTACATGAAAATGTTTTGGTTGCATGATTTTATATTTCCTAAACATGGATTGACCATATGATGTGAAACTATAACAAACATGTAATGACCACATGACACTAAATTGTACAGTGGAATTCCATGAAGAAAGGATTTAAATTGTGCATCATCGATCATAATATTTTCATGAAATCTAACATCAAAAACATGTCATGAACATATGATCTTAAACTGCATAGATCTTGTTCTAACCACATGATGTTAAAATTCATAGAAGATGTCCTTGGGGTAATATATTAAACTAAAAAAGGTCAATCGTCCTTGTCACCTGATGTTAAACTATACAAACATGTCCAAACCATATGTTCTAAAAATACATGGATGTTTTCCTCATTACATGACAGTAAGCTACATGGGAATAATTATCTAACCCATGATTCATTGCACTTGAAGTAGATATTCTCAAATGGGAATTGAAGTTCCCCATCCCTTTGTGTTTTCCAGGTCTGTATCTAGAAAAAAACACATTAATGAACTATGTATGTCATGGATCCTACCCCTATATGACACACAGGGATACCCAATCCTCTGATTTTGGATACAGCCCCAATATTTTCTTTTCATGTTAGGTGACATTTATCCTCATCACAGGATTTAAAAATACATAGATCCCTAATATTAATATTCTTCCACATCATGTTACCATATTCCTCACAAAAATATATTAAACTAGACGGATGATATCCTCCCTACATGACACTAATCTGCACTATTTTCAATAAATATGTGTGGCATGATTCCTTCCATCACGTGATACATAGTGATTTCCAGTCCTCCATTTCTGGTACCATCCAAAAAATATTTTTATTTCACATAGAGTTAACTTGTTTACCACATAATGAAAAAGTGCATAGGTGAGGTCCTTGACATCTGACACTATAATTGCATGGGTTTTATATGAATGCATACAACTTTATTATCATGCCAATGAGATATTTATGGATTTCTGGATCATATATCATGGACCACAACCAACATGATACTAAATTACCATCTACTTTATCTAATTGACTTCATTTCATTATAGGAGAACCTTTTCTATTCAACCTTTCTCACACAAAGCATATCCAATGTGATATTAGGAATTTTGGTAGGGGATTCTCCTCATGATCATTACATATCTAGTCATGACAAGGTTTCCATGGTTCTAAATGAAATAACTTAAAAGGAACACCATGATTCAATTCCACATGACATTAAATAGCATGCTTCATATCTCTTACATGACATAAAACAGTTCAATAATGTTGAATTCTCCATAGAGGACCACTACCCTTGGTGTTGGAATCCTACCACACCTCTATTTAAGAACTACATGAGTCTTAATTACTATAATAACATGATATATAGTGACAATCAGATATCCAATAATATACCCAACTATATGAATCATTGGTAATACCCCCCCCCCACCTCACTTGTTGTTTAGATCTCATAGAGAGTTTCCTATCTATAAACTATGTGTGACTTGATTCCTGTCATCACAGGATATGGAATGAAGATTGAATCTATAGTCCTATACATAGATATGAAAATCAATTTTAATAATTACCCCTCTATATAAGGGACATACCTACATATAGTGTTCCGTGATAAAGAACTACATATGGCATGATTCATATACTAACGGGACACATAGAGATGTTAAATCATATATCTTGTCCTAACCACTACATGATACCAAATTTAAAATATCCTTTCTATGATTGAATTCATCTTATGAGTGCATAACCATTTCCATTCCATGTTTCCCTCGTCAAGCATAGATCATGTGGGCTTATGAATGTTTCCTGGGGACTCCTCACAAGGTCAGGACATATCATGTCAAGACAGGGTTACCATGGTCCTGAAGTAAATGACATAAAAGGAACACCATGAGTCCTCACCACATGATGTTATAACACATGGTTAATGTCTTTTCCATTACATAGAACTACACATTACTATGAAACATACCAGATAGGGCCACTTCCCATGGTGTTGGACTCCCACCACTCCTTTATTCAAGAACTCTGCATGTATATATTCCTATCATCAGGGGATATTTAGTGACACCAAAATCATTAATATTGGACTCAACCCCAACAATCAAGGGGAAAAGTCCCCTTATGACTATGGTTCATAACTATATCAGGATTTTCCCATCTAATAACTACATTTGGCTTGATTCTTGTTATCATAACATATTTATTGACCCCGTAATATCTAATCCTACGCACAATTAGTAAAATCAACTTGAACAGTTCTTCCCTCATCATATCGGTTAGACCAATATAAAGTCTTTCTGATTCATGAACAATATATATATTGATTCCTGTAATCATATGAAATGTAGAAAAGGCTGGATCTCGAATTTTGGGCCCAACTACAAAAAGCAATAGGAAAAATCCCCCATCTGCATTTGGGTCAGACCTATATAGATTTACCCATCCAATTACTATGTGTAGATAGATTCCTATCATCAAAGGATACATAGTGAAACTAGGATCTCCTAACCTAATCACAACTATAATAATGAATGAGAACAATCACCCCCCCCTCTATGTATGGGGAATACCTGCGTAGAGTGTCTCCCATTCATGAACTATATGTGGCTTGGTTCATGTAATTATAGGATACACAATGACACGCTAACCTCATTCATGTGACTAGTCACAATATTCCCTTTTCATGTAAATGATCCTATGCCCTTACCATATAAAATTAAATTGCATGGATTTACAAGAATTATGTGTTCATTGATTTCTGACAACACATGACAAGTCGAAATACAAAGATATCCAATCCTAGGCTCAGTAGTAACATTTTAAATTATAAAAATTAAAACCTAACTATATATGGGCGAGACGAATACCACAAATGTCCAATACTCATAACATTAAACTATATAAAAAATATTATATAACTCTTTTCATGAATGCGGAAAATGAAACATGTTCATTTTACATAAAAATGAGACGGTTCAATGTATGTCTTGATGCACATGTGACAAATATACAGAAGAATAATTTTAGTATAACACTACCCTCCAATAAGTATATGCATGGATAAAGATTACCATTTCATCTAAACTCCTCTAACAATTGAAAGGTTCTCTCATTATCATCTTTTATAGTTTTTCAAATTGGTTCCCATGTACTTACAGCTTGACATTAAACTGAAATAAATCAAATAAATCCACACCACATGATGTTAAACTACAAAGAAAATGTCTTAGTCATGTGAATTTAAAAGTGAATGAAGAATAGATCCCCACTAAATGATGTTAAAATTTTAAACCAACCATCCATCATCATCCCTAATCAAAGGACCATAAGAGTCTAACCATGGTCAACTAGATAATGGGGAGATTCATCCATCTTTGAAGGTCCTCAATCAATAAATACCACTTAATGGATTGAGAATCCTGGGATTCCACAAAAATATCAAGGAACATGTTAAGGAAAAGGAATTACATTTTTTGACATTGATATTGATGCATAAGTTCATAGACATACCATCTAAAGATATCATGGACCTTGATGAAGGGATTTATGATTCTTGTTAGTCTAATGTCACTGAGGAAGGACTCACCACCTAAGGTTGTTCTTCAACATCCCTAGAATTATTTTCACATATAACTACTCATGGTATGAGAACCTCAATCCATGATTTAAAACATTCTCATCTCCCCATTAGAAGGATTTTGGATGACTAATGACCCTAGGTATCCAAATTGGTCTCTTGTGTAACATTTCCCTAATTTTAGGTATATGTTTGTCCGGACATTAAATTGCTTACACTATGGTAAATGTTGTATGACTATAAACTGTAGCCTTTCATGGTCTATACCAAACTAAATTCAACTTCTAGAGAATGGTACATAAATTTTATCATGTTGAAAACATACAAAGGGTGGCCTGAGAAAAATTCAAGTCTTCACTCACTAAAATTTTCATATCCAGAGTTAATAAAATGATAAAGCATAAATGAATGAATCAATATTATCATTAGGTCAACATTATGGACCTACTGAATTCCAATACATTCTCTCTAGATCCCATAGTGTAGTGAAATGTTTTAGTACTGATTTTGTACATAACCTCATTACAATTACAATTTCACATGGTGGTGATATAAATTTTAGGGTACTCAATACCTTTATAGATATTAATTTTTCATAAACCACCATTGTACCATTGGATGATGAGTTGAAACAAAAAGTTCATTGAGTTGAGAAAATTCTTTTTAAACCCCATGGCACTTGAAATTATTTTCACTTGTCTCTTCTGCGTACTTGGATTATAATAGGGACTGGTTCCTCTAAATGGCCCACATGATCCTAAGAAGGCCCCCTTAAACACATAAGTTATTTTCATGATGGTGTGGAACATTATAGAATCACAAAATTGCGATTGATTGATATATAACTATTGGTTCCCACCTCTAGTTAAAAAAATTATTCTTTGAAAATGATTTTAAATCCCCATAACCAGATTATTCAAGAAGATTAAACATCCTCAACATTACATCAATGTGTTTTTTACCATTTCTCAAAGTAGGAAGTCAACACTCTATTCCATGATCTATCGATGGCCCCCACCACTTGACTCGAAACCACATGGAATAGGGCATAAGCATCCCAATTGTAATCTTTACTTCACTAGGGTTATAGTTCTCTTCCTGGATAGTACATTATTCTATAGCCCACTCCATTGATCAAAATTTTATTCATCACGAATTAATCATGGCACTTGGAAAAGATTTGAGATCTCCCATACTTGACCATGCATGCATTCCCTTTGCAGTCATGTATAAGATCGCTGACATTACAATTAGTGGAATCTACTATTTATTGGAAAATAACTGCAATCCTTATTATCCCTAGTGACACTGGGGTAAAACATACAAACTATGAATTATTTGGGTATACCATGGTATATTTTACCCATTCAATAAATCATTTATCCATTATCCTGGCCACAAGATTTACAGAACCCATATTCTAACTATAATGGCGGACTCTAACTTCCCAATTTATCCACCATCCACACATACAATCTCTGAAATATCCCATGGACCTTTGAAAAGAGTGGTGAAATATCTATTTGACAATTGTAACAATTCAGAATGGCTTTTACCTATAAACCATAGGAATCTCCTTGTTTTTCTAATAGAACTCCAAACCTTGGGAGCATGGGAAATTCCATAGTGGAACACAAAATATTATAGTGTTCTGTCTCATCCCTAGTGTGTCTCATCCATAATACATATTCATCAAATAAGGTATGAGATAATAGATATGAAAATACAAAAATAGATGGGCCAACACAAAATACCCTAAACTACTACAATATTTGTCCTAATATAAAGTACCAAAAACTAAAAAAATAGAATGTTAGATCCAAAAAAGAACCTAAACTACAACAATATATGGAAGATGATAGAAGCCTCTAAACTAAAAAAATAGAATGTTTGATCTAATTTCATTTTAACAACAATAAGAGAATGTCCAATATAGAAGACCCTAAACTACAAAAAAGACCCTCTGATCCAAAAGACCTTAAACTATATAAACAGAATTTCCGATATCATTGAGCATAAACTAGAGAAGTATTGGCCTAAAATAAATTTCATAAACTAAATCAAAATAATTGTTTACTTTGAAAGACTAGAAAATAAAAAACCCTGGCTGGACTAAAACCTATAAGATGGTGGCCAAAGATAAAGGTGAGTCCAATCCCTCTAAATCATCCTCTAAATAAAGCTTAGAAAATGATTAGAGAAATAGACATGATATAGATTAAAATTTTATGAGGCCAATCACATGGAATTAGTAAAAATAAAGCTATTATATCTATGTTCACTGACTTCAGCCAAAAAAATAGGATTCTCCCTCTATGAAATATTTTTCATTCAAATTATCCATTTGGGAGTCAGGTCGTCTCATGAAAATTAGAGTAGATGCCTCATTGTAAAATCTCTTGTTCATGTTAATTCATGAGTGTTCTTTAGGAGAAAAATATTGTTATTTAAAAATTTAAATGTATGAATTTGTGTTTAGATGATATTATACAATTTATGGGTATCATTGACTGTTCATGAAACATCATATCAATGTCCCATTATGTATATCATGAATGAAATAACATTGGAAATGAAAAGGAATGTTTATAAGATTTTTTCATTGATTGAGAGTTATAAGAGGGATATCAAAATTTAAAAAACATTGTATACTAATTCAAAAAATATATATATATATTTATGAAAAAACTATGATGTGATTTGATTGATAGAGATAACCTTGTTGATAAGAGTATGATGAGAAGAATCAATTGACTGCCTAAGCATATCCATCCCCACACCATTTTCTTCTTACCTTGGGTACAAGGTCTCAATAAGATTTGATAGCTCCTCAACCCTTTTATGGGTTTCTTCTAGTGAGGATTATGATGTCAGAAGTTTGGACATTGAGTGAGATATGTTCTCCTCATATATCATTTTTTGTCAAGACATCTTTTTGGGCATGTATCTCTAATATAAAATGATGGGTCTATTTCAACTACTATAAAAATTCCTCCATCAATTTTAAAGGGGAGTCACATCATCATGATCACTCGAGATACTCTCTCTAGTAGCCAACTATTGAAAGATCAAGAATATATGTTTCCATATTTCATATAATGAATGGAAGCTAAAGATTGCCACCCCCAAATCATGAATGAGCTAGCAGGGACACTCTTGTTGGTCCTGAAATTTTGTACGGGGGTCTCAGTAATTATTATTTGAATATGGTTCCAAATCATCCTACACCAGGTCTAATCCTCTATATCATTTTGGGGTGGGTACTCCATAAGGGGGAAAACCATATTAGATAATGAAGAAGTGAGTGAGGGAACCATATATACTATTCTCTAAAAATATATTTCTTTTTAAGGTCTAGATTCCAAAATAAACACTTCCCCACTGATGGGATGGTCATCAATTGGATGATGAATATTCCTAAAATGCTCACTCAAGTCTTGAATTAGCTCAAATATTACTACCAATATGTGGGGTGGGTTTCAGTGATGAAAATGGTTTGTCCACTTGATGGACCAGTCTGTTTAGTTCAAAACCCAGATAGGCTACTACCAAAGCATGGGAATTATCATTAGCCAGAATGATAGGGGTGCCAATATGTGGAATGATAATCTCAGCTTTAGTATCCTCTCATGCCAATATCAAAAAAAAACTGGGGGATAATATTTGGATGATGTTCCCCCCAAACAACAGTAGAGGTAAGGGGATAAACCCTTTGGATGGATCCAAATTGAATAGAAAACCATTTGGGGGTATACAAATAGGAAATAATCAACTCATCCATCTTCTCGTGAGAACCCCATCTCAATAGGAGATATTGTAAGGAAGTTCATCAATAAAACCACTTCAATTATCAACAATTTGCCCATTTTATTTAGGATATGCCATAAATATGAAGAGAACTGTAAAAATAAACATGTTTGAAACCTCATCAAGGGCCTACCGTCCTGGCCTCAACCCCAGATTATTCTAATAACCTAGGAAAAAACAAGGCACCAGTGATCCTGGTAGTTTTTTGGTACATGTAGAAGTAGAAATACACCACATCATGTTGAATAAAAACTGGAAATTACCACTAATTCTACAAGGGTGTTATCCAAGCAAAAAAAATACTATAACTTGGTAAAGGTGTGAATGAGTCAATACAACTAGATTGAGTGGTTTTCACTCCTCTAACCAAGAATCCATCACTAACATTATAATACTAATTCCTGATATTTCATCCCTATCTAAGAAAGCCATCCATTCATGAATATGCCTTGAAAACAACCCACATTTGGCACAATGAAATGTCTTACCTCACCTAGTAATTTCACATGGTGTATTTATATGTTCTCTAGATTTACCAACATGAAAATTAAGTATCATATAATTATTAGGATGGGAATTATTGAGAGTGTATATTTGTCAGACAATCTCTACTTCAATAGAGGAAAATGTTGACTAGATAATTAATGAAAAGATCATGTCTATATTAATCTCCCTTACTCTGTTTTATTTAAAAATGGTGACTATGTCTTGTTTCTAAACTTGTGATTGTGTGGGGAAATATAAGATGTCTGCACTAGGAAGGGAATCATCATATATTTTTACATGGGTGGGGAGGTGGCATCCCAGGATATCGATAAATATCCTAATCAATATAATATTATTTCCCATGGGATAGATGGGACGAATTGCTTCCAATGACCCAAAGACTAATACACTCTCTTAGAATTTCTGACAGACCATAAAATATCATCAATTAAACCCACATAACCTTGAATATAAAGGAAATGTATAGTTGATTGGAAAATATAGAACAACTGTATTTGTCCCGTAATGGGAAAAATAATTTATCCAACCAATATCTACCATGGAAAATTTACCATTTTGATCTCTATCTTCCACACAAGTTTTTCAAATAAGAGATGAATATACTCTATAATCTTCTAGAAATGGGATAATGGGTGAAATTAAAACTCTTTGGTCCCATTTGGAATTTCTCTAGAATATAAAAAAACTATTGGGGCTATGCTACAACTAGTATTACATCAAAATAAACCAACATAGGAATAAACATGAGGTATTCTAGAATCCAATATGATGGAATATTTTAGTTTGAATAAGGAATGAAAATTTCAACTAGTAGGACAAATCCATCCACAGGAAGATGTTGTGATAAATTATAGCTTTGAGGATCATGTGAGAGAAACCTTTTTTCAGAACCATGTTCTTAATGTGCATGAGATACTATGGATTAGAATTAAGGTTCCCACCAACCAAGTCCCTCTAGTTAGATTCAATACAAGAACATTTATTGTAGCTAGAATCCATTTCTATATAAGAACGAAGTATATGTCAGATGAGAATGAAACTTCTTCAAATGAAATTCAAAACTCTATAAGCATCATCCGTATTGCATGAACCTTATTGGAATTATCCAGTGCATAAGGGGCTTTTGAAACACATCACCCATAATGATCTTGTAGAGCAACTAACCCAAGTACATCTCATGGACATGTGACTAGTCATGAGACCCATGATAACATGACCCTCACATGGTCATGTGATCTTTATAATACTCGAATGATCATGAAATATAAAAATTACATCCTACAAATGATCCCAGTATGGCTATATATCCATGTTCACAAGCCAATGATTAATAAATTACTGATATTTAATTATTTATAGATTAAATATGGTGTTTTGAAAAACAAATTATCTAGAAATAGATATTATGAATCAGTCTTGTGGACATGTCTTCTTGTTAGTTATCAGGGAAGATATTACAAATGGATTACATGATAGAGGTTGATCCAAATATCTCTAGAGAATTAAATCCATCAGTGAATGAGTTTCCCTCTTTAATCCAATTTATTGGGTACTCTAATAAATATAAAGAGTAATCTAAAAGGCCAAAAATTCCCCAAGACACTTATTGGTGGCAGCCACAAAAAATCAGGCTCACATTTACTTCCCTTATAAGAAATCCCATGTTCTTATAGACATAGTTCCTAAGGGGGTGAAATTGTTAGCACCTTCGAAATGATTATAGTAAAATCTATATTTAAGTTAATACTTGAAGTATGGGTTATATTTTCTAAATAAAGAAAATTAAGTGATGGCGGATAGAACACACCAACCACATATACTCCCAAATGATATGCAGTATAAATACCTTTATAAAGCTATATAATTATGTCATGAATAACAGATGACATGATGAGGATCATGCAGAACCCCATTGAAAAATATCATAATGCATGTGAAGATGTCAATGACATTTTCTAATTATCCAGATGATACCCGATGGGTTCCCCTGAGCCATGCGACCTATCAGCCTGCAAGCACCTAAAAACAATCCAAAAATCCTTGTAAAATAAATGAGAAAAATATGAAAAGGAAACTATAATTTTTTGGTCATTTATATTAATAAGGTTCTCCCCTATAGTTTTCAATATACCCCAAAATCCCCAATGACATGCCAAAATGTCTACACAAGATCCATCTAACATGTCACCCATTATTGGTCACGTGATGCATCATAGGTAGATATAGTGATTGATTTTTAAAAAACATTCACAGAATCTCAAGATCCCTATCAATTACAATATAAAAAAATAAATAAAAGGGTAAAAGGAAGAAAAAGATTCATACGGAGTGAATATGTGTCGATCATCACGTGAAAGGGTTTATGCACCATGAGCGACTACAATTGATTCCACTAAGCCCCCCCCCCCCCCACATGTCATCATTATCTGGTGAGGGCCCTATAGAAAGATATCCCAATATCCTAAATGTCCCCTATAAATCCACCTTTGTCTCATGGAAGACCCAATAAAATTCACCTTCAATTATGTGAAATACTTCCCACGAATCATTATTTCACAATGGTGCATAAATGTGTCATCCTAACCATGTAGAATCCCCCTTCAATTTACAATGTTTTTTGTTAAATACCATTGATCATGTAACATCCCAGGTAAATAAAGAATATTAAATTTTCATATTTATTAATATTTTTGAATAAAAATTTAATATTACTTTAAAGGTAATTCTATGTTCGATGTCATACCCAATACGCAACAATGAGTTTCTTTGAAATCTTACGTTGCACACAAATAATATAATAATAATATTTTAAATGGTAGTTAACGCATAGCCGTTGTAATGGAGGGAATGAACAGAACTATCTAAAAATGATTATATATGTTTGTTAAATATTTTGACATTTATACAATAAAATTTAGAGGCTTAAAATAAGAAAATAATTCGCTTTTAAGCATAAATATTCTAATGTTATTTAGAAGGTCGATTAACTGCCTTTTGATGGTGAACCATTTTGAAAACTACTTTTTATCACTTTTATTTTTTTTATATGAAAAAATAAAATCATTATTTATAATTGGGACATCAAAATTTACTTTGTGTAAATTTTTTTTATTTTTCCGATAAAGATCATTTTTTTAATGAATGGTGAAAATGTTGTATTTTAATTCAAAACCTCCTTTTAATATAATTTATTTATATGGTTATATTATATTTTTAATTGGGTTTAAAGTTTATTTAAAATATATTTTTACCATTTAATTCAATGGTGATAATTGGAATTAATTTCACCTTGAAATTGGACATAAACAAGTGTAAATCTTTTGATATATATTGTTTCTTAAAAACACGCTATTGGTTTTGACAGTGGGAATTGATTATAAAATTAATTAATGAAACATATATGTTTTTAATTTGGTTAAATAAACATTATTTTTTAATTTTTATTGTCAAATTTAATTTGGATAATTTATAGGTGTTTTTCTGACAAATGATCATTTTTAAGGAATAGTGAAAAAATGCTGTATTTTACATCAAAACTACTTTTTCATCTAATTTAATTATATAGTTATAATGTCCTTCTAATTGGTTTTAAAGTGTAATTTAATTATCTTTTTATCACTTAATAAAATTTTATTCATTATAAGTAATTTCACTTTTAAATTGGATGTAAAAATAAGTCAATCTTTGGATAAATGTTACTTCTTAAAACCCCGTCTTTGGTTTTGACAACAGAAATTATTTTTAAATTAATTAATGAACGTTTTGTGAATGGAATTTGGAAAAATTTATTCCATATTTGGAATTAGAAGGTCCAAATTATTTAATTATGAATCTTTTGTTTTTTGACATTATGAATAGTAACGACGACAGTTTTCTTTAATTATTGTGATTAATTAGTAATTGTGTAGTTAAAGGTAATAAAATAAAATCATAATAATAATAAATTTTCCATCCATGTGTCTTAATGAAAATTTTTTAGTCATGGAGGACCATATGATTCCTTGTGCCGACTTTGGGACCCCATAGAATCACTTTAGTGTGATAGTGACCTTTTATCATATTATTTTTTAAAGAAAGAAAAATATAACCGAAATATGTATCACCTAAGTAAAAAAAAATTAGTTCTATTTAAATAAATTATCTATTTGACTATAAATATTATTTTGAGATCAAAAATTATTTCCTACATCGTGGAATTTTTTCTACAATTTTTAGACATTAAATAAATATATATATTTATGACACTATAATGATGCAATGATTACCTCATTAATGAACGATTTAAATAAAATGAAAAGATAAGGTAAATTCGAAGACATAAACTTGTCTAAAACCTATCATAAGGGTGGTTTCTAACCCCTATCACCTTATCCTTGAACTATATCTTTGTGGGACCTTTAAATTCCGAAAATAAGTGTATAATAAAGTAACATTTAAAGACCTTCCAAAAGTGACCCTCCTCCCTCTTATAAAAGGCCCCCACCTCTACCCCCTTACCCACACCTCTCAAGCCATTGGATCATCCAAAATATGCTCATATTATCTCTTCATATCCTTCTATTACTCCTAGAAGCCTCACTTTTTGTATAAGTCTTTCCAATGAATCCTTTGGCTCAAATCAAAAAGAGTTACCCGATTTTAAGGTAATGTCTTCTCTTATGTTATTTTGTTTTATTTTTCTTCTCCGACCCCCTAAACTGTTTATATTGCTTTAATTTGTAACCGAAAGAGTATCTTAAATATACTAGGATGTTTTATGAGAATTATTCGAACTACACTTATACTCAACTCCATCTAATGGGTGATGAACATACTGTTTCTGTGGAAGGCGAACTACTGCCTCACAAAACGATGATTGTTCAATTATCTCCTAACACCTCTCATATGGGCCAGTAATATGTAACTGTATTTATATATGATATATATTATGTCTATTTTTTCCTTATTCCATGGTATTTATCTTTTATGTTATACCTTTATGGTTTCCATGATTGTTAAACGTGATAATTTCATTTTAGGAAGTGTGGACTACCGCCCCCTAAAAGTTAAATGACTCGTTCATGCCATACATGTAACGTATAAAGGATAGAGTTTATGAACATATGTAACATATATAAAATATATATTATACTATATTTATAATATACATATGTATCATTAATTTTTCATTCCATTAATGTATGAAATAGAAATGAAAGTAGCATTCATGCGTACGTACAGCTTACCGTCTCCATGAACAGTGCATTTCATTCCTTATCTCCAAATGTTATATACCATTTTATGTACAAATATATAATGGATATATATAATGTATATTACATATAAATTATTAATATCATCTTGTATTTAATGAACATTGTACCACTTGAACATCATGTAATTATAAGAAGTCCATTCTTTTTACTCATGTACCGAACATCGACAAAAACGTATGATATGAACTAACATAATTTTGTAATTATTATAACATGATAATATGTGATATGAATTAAATAATAAAAATTATTGGAAGTTATTAAGAAATTTTAAATTGACCTATGTTTATTATTCAGGAATATAAAGAACGAACGAGAGAAGTCGGACTCGATGTAAGGGATCCTACATCTCTCTTTCTTTAAAGTACTTTATTTTATGTTACTTATTTTAATCTCTTATTTATTATGTTGGGGGATGTTATTTTATATTCCTCTTACTGTACGTTTTATGTTCATATGATGAGATACTCTATTTGATCTCATCAATCCATTTTTGGATGTCTTAAGTGGCACTCTTAGGCTGCCAAATTCTCGTAAGGGATTTCTTATCTCACTTTTAATTCCATGAGATTTCCATTGTTTGACACTTATTTATTACATGTGGTGTATTGTGTAATGCCATTTCATATATATTATTATTATTATACTTATATTAATGGAATTATTTGATTCATTCGGTGTTTATTATCTTTTGGTCATACTACTTGATTGATTATAATGAGGTAAGGGGTTTTTAACTCACTTTTTATTCCTGTGAGATTCATGATACATTTGCCACTATTTCATTTTGTGTGGTGTAAGTACTACCCATGATTTTATTCTTTGTGTAATATAATTTAATTTATGGGTATTTACATATTCATTGTATGAACCTTCTTTCATGGGGTGTACATTATGAATGTTACCCAAATAGGTAAGGGAACCTTTCACCCTCCTCTTTTTAAAAGACTTATTTTTTATAGGTATTTTTATTTACATCTAATTATGTTGGTATATGTTCTTATATATCCTTATTGCTATAAATGTTATGTCTACGTGATGATATACCCTTTTTATCTCCCATCATCTCATTTGCTGAAGTTTAAAGTGATGTTGTTAGGGTATCAAATTTTTGTCAGGGAACTTCTTAATCCAATTTCAATTCTTTGGGTTAAACCTCTACTTCTTAATTATGTAGTTATATGAATATGTGGGGATGACCTATGATAGTTTTACACTTAATATCCACTAATATTTGGTGTATTTATATTTTTCACAGATAATTACGTAATTGATTTATCCTTAATCTAAGGATACCGTCTTTGTAAGGGACTTCATCTCAATCTCCATTCATGGAGGCATATTTTGTTTTATACACAACTTTATTTTATACTGTATATAAAACCCATTGAATTTTACTTTTATTCCAAAGGAATATTTTCTCTATGAAGTGTTTTACTAAATGACAAAAAGTATGTATCTTTTTAACGTACGCGGCGACAACGAACTTTCCACCGCCATGAGTATTATTTGATCTTTGGCTTCCTTAAAAAGTCATAATGTTTTTAAAAGGAAATAAATACCATATACTTTATTCTGTATTCTTGTATTGAAAATTGTTTTGATAATGGATTTGTTATGTTAATATATTTCTGTAATATAATTGTATAGAAATGTGGAAATGTTTTCTTTCCGGTATATTTGTTTTATGTATTATGATTTTATAATGGTAATTGGACATTTTAAGGGTGGTTACGTGATAAACCAAATGATGGGTGGTGTCATGGATACCTGAATGGGTAGTTGCGTTATAACCTCCAATGCATTGGGTATGGAATTCGGCCGTATGGAAATTCATTTTAGTGACTTGTGTGGAAGTCGACTGTATGGTTATTCCATTTAAATATATTTATATCCCAAGTTACATTTATATGTTATGTGTTCTTTATATGGGGTTTATGGTTATCATTTGGTTACAAAAGTGTAAGAAATGGTCTTTTATTTAGTGAAGATTATTTACTACTTCATAAAGGTGAAGAGTTTTACTTATGATAAGGTATTCTTGATTTACATATTTTTTTGAAAAACTATCAGTTTCACTTATTTGTGTATCTCTTACTAAGATTTTTATGCTCATCCCAAGTTTTGGAATTGTTTTTAATAAGACATAAAGTGGAATAGGGTCAAGGATGGGATCAATGAAATTTCATGTTGTCTAAAACATGGAACTGGACATGTTTCTTTTTAAGAGTTTTATTTTATGAGAAAATTGAAACTCAGTAGAAGTGTCTACTTTGTAATCTTTGAGATGTAATAGTTATATCATAATTCTATAAAACTATAAACTTGAAAAGATCCTCAATGTGTATTATTAATATAATTCATATTATGTAATGTTTTAAGGTCTGGTCCTTATAGTTGGTATCAAAGGTCGGTTTAGAAAACTTTAGAGGTTATGGTATTCTTTAGGCATAAGTGAAATTACCATAATGGTTAGGATTTCAGAAAGAGTCATAATTTTAGATAATGTGAATGAGTTTAAGATAACATGAATAATTATATCTTAGTATTTACACTCCTCAAAAGATATTATATGATTATTCTAATGATATACACACACTGACATTTTTGGTTTTAGTAAATGGATGGATCCAGCAGGCACCAAAGTAATAGTGGATGTGAAGAAAACTATGACGGTTTTCAGGAAGAACAACTGAATGATATGGGAGCTGTAATGAGAAATATTGTTGTTATTCTCAGACAACAATCAGGAATCATGATTAACCACTTGAACCTTGGTGAGTTGTCAAATGCATCATGTATGAGATAACAAACTCGATGTGGAATTTCAAGTAATAATTATAAATGTAACCTTTAGGGTTTATATTATCCTTACTTTTGAGGTAATTATGGGTTACTATATGTTATGATGAAAAATGAAAGGCATGAGATAAACTTGAGGATAAATTATGTTATGGTTATTTTTTAAGATTTTATCACCTTTTAGGGAATTTTTTATGAATTATATAGTTTTTGAAAAAGGACAACATGCAGACCGTGTTGAAACGCATCGCGTCGGACGAAGCTGCGGAAATTGAACCCACAACCAAAGTGCGACTGTGATTTATTGCATACCGCTGGACTACGTGAAGTCCCTGGTTAGTATGACTAATTATTTTTATTTAAATGATCTTATGAATCAGGAATAATTTGATTTTGGGAAATTATTAACCTATCATGGAGGATATATGATTAGGTTAATTACTTTTCAGTATGAGACTTTAAGAGTAGATGATGTTATTTGGAGATAAATGTTAAGATTTACCTTGGAAGACTATGTTATAAAATCCTTCAACGATTTGGGTTTAAATCTTAGTTTTGATTACTTTGAAGAATTTTATGGATAGCTATTTATTTAATGGTCTTTCTAGAACCGTGGTTTCTTTTTGTTGAATTTTAGAGATTAGGAGTAGTTTTTCTTTTTATAAAGGATAATCATTTTTTGGGATTATCTAATCTTGTGCTAAAAATTTTGGATTTGGTTATGTTCTAAAGACATTGTAAATATATAGTTCATCTTTTTTGGATTAGGTGATTCTCATGAAGTAGATTATGGTGCTCTAAATGTGAACAAGTGATCCTAAATACTCATCTTTTGGATAAAATATGAGTTTTTGCAAGAAATCTATTAAGAGATGAAATTCTATATGAAAAGTAAGTATGTTTCCTTAAGATTTAGTTAAGCTCATAAATAAATTCCTTAATGAAAAGTAACATAAAACAAAAACGTTTTCTGTTAACCTTTCCTACTGGTGAATTAAATACTGTTTAACCCATCACAATTTTGGGATTTTCTGGTGATTAACTTTCTCTTAAATCATGTTTTCAATCACACTCTATCAGACATTGATGGTTGGTTTCTCCACCATATCCATGTTCTCATGGAATCCTAGTATATGTTATCTCGGGTGACCTTTGTACTTCTATCTCTTTCTTTTAAAGTGATAGTTTTATTGACTCCTTTTCCGATGTGGGGCTTTCAATGAAGTTTTCGATCCCAATTTTAAAATTGCGAGGACGCAATTTGAAAAAGGGGGTAGTATGTAACATCCCAGGTAAATAATGAATATGAAATTTTCATATTTATTAATATTTTTGAATAAAATGTTAATATTACTTTAAAGGGAATGCTATTTTTGATGGCGTGCCCAATACGCAACAACGAGTTTCTTTGAAATTTTACTTTGCACATTAATAATATAATAATATTATTTAAAATGGTAGTTAATGCCTAACCGTTGTAAAGGCGGGAATGAACAGAACTAACTAAACAATTATTACATATTTTTGTTAAATATTTTTACATTTATCCAATAAATGTTGGAGGCTAAAAATAAGAAAAGAATTTGTTTTTAAGCATAAATATTCTAATGTTCTTTAAAAGGTCGATTTACTGCCTTCTGATGGAAAACCATTTTTAAAACTACTTTTTTTCAATTTTAGATTTTATATTTGAAAAAATAAAATCCTTCTTTATAATTGGGACATCAAAATTTAATTTGTGTAAATTTTTGTTATTTTCCTGATAAAGTTCATTTTTTAATGAATACTGAAAATAGTGTATTTTAATTCAAAACCTCCTTTTAATCTAATCTATTTATATTGATAGATTATCTATTTAACTGTAATTAATGTGTAGATAAAATATTTTTTTACCCTTTAATTCAATGGTTGTAATTGGAATTAATTTCACTTTGAAATTGGACATAAATAAATGTCAATTTTTTGATATATATTGTTTCTAATAACACGCTATTTGTTTTGACAGTGGGAATTAATTATAAAATTAATTAATGCAACTTCAATGTTTTTAATTTGTTAAAATTTATATCATTTTTTAATTTGTAATATCAAATTTACTTTGGATAATTTTTTGGTATTTTTCTGACAAATGAAATTTTTTAATGAATAGTGAAAAATATTGCATTTCACTTCAAAACTGCTTTTACATATAATTTAATTATATCATTATAATGTCCTTTTAATTATTGTTAAAGTTTACGTGAATTAATTTTGTATCCCTTAATACAATATTATTCATTTGATGTAATTCCACTTTTCAATTAGATGTAAAAACAAGTCAATCTTCGGATAAATTTTACTTCGTAAAAACCTCTCTTTGGTTTTGAAAACGGGAATAATTTTTAAATTAATTAATGAAATTTCTGTATTTGGATTTTGGTAAAATTGATTTAATATTTGGAATCAGAAGTTCTAAATTATGTAATTAAGACTCTTTTGTGTTTGGACATTATTAATAGTAATGACGACAATTATCTTTAATTGTCATGATTAATTAATATTCGGCTAGTTAAGGGTAATAAAATAATATCATAATAATATGAAATTACCCATTCATGTGTCTTAATGCTATTTTTAGAGTCATGGCCGACCATGGGATGTATTGTGCCAACTTTGGGACCCCATATAATCACTTTAGTGTGATAGTGACCTTTTATCATATTATTGTTTAAAGAAAGAAAAATATAACCAAAGTATGTATCACCTAAGTAAAACAATTTTAGTTTTTTTAAATAAATGATCTCTTTGACTATAAATATTAATTGTAACTCTATGAATATTTCCTAAATCTTGGTAATTTGTTCATTATTTTTAGACATTAAATAAATATATACATTTTTGACACCATGATGATGCAGTGATTACCTCATTAATGAAAGATTTAAATAAAATGAATAGAGAAGGTAAAATATAATACATAAAATTGTAAAAAACCTATTGTATGGGTGGATTTAGAACCCTTATCATCTTATCCTCCAAATATATTATTTTGGGACCTTTAAATTCCGAAAATCATTTTATAATAAAGTAACATTTCAAGACCTGCCAAAAGTGACCCTCCTCCCTCTTATAAAAGGCCCCCACCTCTACCCCCTTACACACACCTCTCAAGACATTGGATAACAAAAACTCTACTCATAATATCCCTACACATCCATCTATTACTCCTAGAAGACTCACTTTGGGAAGATGTATTTCCAAGGAAGTCGTTGACTAAAATAAAAATGACTCACCCGATTTAATGGCAATGTCTTCTCTTATGTTCTTTTGTTTTATTTTACATCTACAACCCCCTAAACTCTTTTTATTCCTTTATTTTGTATCAAAACCATTATCATAAATATACTATGATGTTTTTATGATAAGTATTCTAACTACACTTACACACACCTCCATCTAATTAGTGAAGAACATACTGTTTTTATGGACGGAGAACTACTGCCTCACGAAACGATGATTGTTCAATTATGTCCTACCACCTCTCATGGTGGCCATTAAGATGTCACATTATTTATTTATGATATATATTATTTTTATGTTTTCCTTATACCTCTGTATTTTTCTTTTATGGCATACCTTTATGATTTCCATGATAGGTAAACGCGATAATTTCATTTTAGGAAATGCAGACTACTGCCCCCTCAATGTGGTATGACTCATTCATGCCAGACGTGGAACATATAAAGAATATAATTTAAGAACTTATTTAACATATATAAAATATATATTATATTGTAATTATAATATACCTATGTATCATTATTTGTTTATTCCATTAAAGTATGAAATAGAAATGAAAGTAGTGTTCATGTGTATGTACGGTTTACCGTCTCCATGAATGGTGAATTGCATTTCATATCTCCAAATGTTATGTACTATTATGAGTACTTATATATAATGGATATATATGATATATATTACATATAAATAATGAATAAAAATCTTTATTTAATGAACTTTGGACCACATGAACATCATGTAATTATAAGAAGTCCATTTTTTGGACTCATATACCGAACATCGATAAAAACGACTGATATGAACTCACATAATTAACAAATTATTATAACATGATAAGATGTGATATTAATTGAATAATATAAATTAAAGGAAGTTATTAAGAAATTATAAATTGCCTTATGTTTATTATTTAGGAATATAAATAACGAATGAGACAAGTGGGACTCGAGGTAAGGGATCATACCTCTCTCTTTCTTTTATGTACTCTCTTTTATCTCACTTGTTTTAAGCTCCTCTTTCTTATGTTGAGGGTTGTTCTGTTATATTACTATTATATTAAATTTTATGATCATACGATGAGAGACCCTATTTTATCTCATCAATCCATTTTTGGAAGTCTTAAGTGGCGCCGTTAGGCTGGAAAATTTTCTTAAGGGATTTGTTATGTCACTTTTAATTCTGTGAGATTTACATTGTTCACCACTTATTTATTTCAGGTGGTTTATTGTGTAATGCCATTTCTTATATTTTATCATTGTTCTATTTATATTCATTGTATTATGTGATTAATTTGATGTTTATTATCTTTTGGTCATATGACTCGATTGATTACAATGAGTTAAGGGGTTTTTATCTCACTTTTTATTCCTGTGAGATTCATGCTACATTTTCCAATATTTCCTTTTATGTGGTGTACGTTCTGCCCATGATTTTATTATTGTGTAATATACATTATTTTGTGGGTATTTACATCTTTATTGTATGTCACTTCTTTCATGGGGTGTACATTTTGAAAGTTACCCAAATCGGTAAGGGAGCCTTTCACCCTCTTCTTTTTAAAAGTCTTCTTTTTGTTAGGTCTTTTAATTTACATCTTCTTATGTTGGGATATGTTCTTATATATCCTTACTTCTGTAAATGTTATGCTCATATGATTAGATACCCTTTCTATCTCTCATCATCTCATTTCCTGATGTTCAAATTGACGTCGTTAGGCTATCGAATTTTTGCAAGGGAACTTCTTCATCCAATTTCAATTTTTTGGGTTAAACCTCTACATCTTGATTATGGCATGCTATGAATATGTTTGGATGAGCTCTGATTGTTTTACACATAATATCAACTTATATTGGGTGTATTTATATTTGTCACACATAATTACATAATTGATTTATCCTTAATCTAAGGATACCGTCTTTGTAAGGGACTTCTTCTCAATCTCCTTTCATTGAGGCATATTTTGTTTTATACACAACTTTCTTTTATATGGTTTATAAACCCCCTTGACTTTTATTTTTATTCAAAAGGAATCTTTTCTTTACGAAGCGTTTTACTAAACGACAAAAAGTATGTTTCTTTTTAACGTATTTGGTGACAACGACCTTTCCACCGCCACGAGTATTATTTGATCTTTGAATTCCTTAAAATGCCATAATGTTTTTAGAAGAAAATAAATACCATATACTCTATTGTGTATTTTTGTATTGAAAATGATTTTGATAATGGATTTGTTATGACAAAATTTTAATGTAATATATTGTGATTGAAATGCGGAAATGTTTTCATTCCGTTATATTTGTTTTATTTCTAATGATTTTATAATGGTACATGGACATTTGAAGGGTGGTTACATGATAAACCAAATGAAGGGTGATGCCATGAATACTAGGATGGGTGGTTATGTTATAACCTCCAATGCATTGGGTATGGAAGTTGGCCGTATGGCTATTCCATTTAGTGACTTGTGTAGAAGTCGACCGTATGGTTATTCAATTTAACTATGCTTATGCCCCAAGTAACCTTAATATGTTATGTGTTCTTTATATGGGTTTTGTGGTGATCATTTGGTTAAAAAAGTGTAATAAATGATATATTATTTAGTAAAGATTATTTACTACCTCATAAAGGAAAAAAGTATTATTATGATAAAGTATTCATGATTTATTTATTATTTTAAAAACTAACAGTTTCCCTTTTTTGTGTATATCTTACTAAGCTTTTTTTGCTCATCCCATGATTTTGAAATGTTTTTCACATGACATAAAGTGGAATATGGTCAAGGATGGGATCAAGGAAATTTCATGCTATCAAAAACATGTAACTATACATTTTTATTTTTAACAGTTTTTATCTTATGAAAAAAATAGAAACTGAGTAGAAGTGTCTACTTTGTAATCTTTGAGATGTAATAGTTATGTCTTCATTCTCTAAAAATCTAAACCTAAAAAGATCCTCAATGTGAATTATTCATTTCATTCATGATTATGTAATGTTTTATGGATGGGTCCTTATAGATCGAACATGGTCTAATAATAATTTTAAATGTGTAACATTCTTGTAGTCACTACAGATGACTAATGGAAGGATATCACGAAGGTCAAGACTCAAAATCCCACTAAAAAATCCATCCAAATCTATGATATTTTCACTGTGAATGGCCACATTTAACCATGTTAGATAATCCTATAATTCACTACACCGGAAAAAAATTCACCCATGCATCCATGATCTATTACACAAGAGATTGTATCAGAGGAATTCATAGAGTTCCCAATAAAGGGATCATAAAGGTTTTATACTTTGTAAAATTAGAGAAACAACTAAAGGGATACGAAGGAATTTAGGGGATCTTATCATGATCGCTTGAGATCACATGCAGTGATTTTGCTGTATTCATCAGATTATGATATGGAGGTCCCACATGTCAGCTGGGTCATGAAAAACATAAGAAATAAGCTAAAAATAGCAAAACAAGATGAACATATGCCATAAGAGGATGAACTAAATGATAAAATATAGGTGGCTTATGCGATGAAAGTATAAGTTGATCACCATGTTCGTCACATGACTTACCAAAATCATGTGACATCACCAGAATATGTAACTTAAATAATGTGATAATCCCTCAACACAATATGTGGGTCATGTAAATTCATTTACACATGGGAATAAAGTTTCATGATTCCCTATAAGAATTCCACACAAGTCTTGTGAAGGACTAAAATATTTCTATCCAAAACTTGTGATTTCCTCTACACATGACTCCAATGTTATGTGAAAATTCCAGGACAAGTCAAATTGGTCTCATAGTGACACAAAGACATGTCATCTTGGATCATGTGACCTCTACATGGCATGTCAGCTAGGTCATGTAACACCCTCCAGATAGGTCATCCTGAAACATGAAACATCCTATAGAAAATGCATCCTTGTTCTGTGCCTCCCTACATACATGTCTGCTAGGATCTTATTATATACATCAAACAATTCGACCAGGTCATGAGACACCCTTCAGACATGTCAAACTTGGTGATGAGATAGTCTCCAGATATTTCATTCAGCTTATTTGAAGTCATTCAGAAAATTCAAATAGATCATGAAATTGTCTATTGACGTGTTTTTAGCAAACAAGGATGTGTTCAGACCTCATTGGACAAGTTAGGAATACAATCATGACAAGTCAAAAAAACAATAATAATAATTCAAGAAGATATCTTAGGACAAGATAACCTTGTCTGGTATATATTTTAGGGAAAACTCAGTGTGTAATGTCCAATCAATGACATAACATGATATTCCCCCTAGGTTAGGGAAACCACATTGCATAATCCCCGATTAGTTGAATAATATGATATGTATCCTTTGTTAGGGAAATATCAGTGTCTAAGCCCCGATAAATGGTATAATATTATATGCCCCCATATTTGGGAAACATCCGTGTGTAATCATAAAACAAACTAAACTACAAGAAATATGATTCCTTCTATAAATAGTATGTGTAGGATTCATTCCTTGTTCTTGAAAACACATGAGAATCAACATCAGTGTAAGTTCCTCCATGTCTCTAACATTCAAACATTTGGGTCCCAATTCTCCTAGGGGATGATTATTCTTCTTCACCTACTAGTGGTTAGAAAAGGTGAATAAATAATGATAATTTTTTTTATTATCATAACCAGTATATATAGGATGTCTTCTACATAATTTATATCAAATAGGAATATATTTCAACGTATGTCCCTTGATGTGTCAAACAACGAAACTATTGGGACCCAATTATCCCAAGGGACTATCAATTTTCATCACCCACTAGTGGGTTGAGAAGGCAAATAAGAACTGAGAAATTTGATTAAAAACATAAATAAACAACATAGGATTACTTATTAAGGCTCAATATCCATATTAAACATACAAAATGTTTTCCTATAAAATAATTCCTACATCCATATGCACTGAGACTAAATACTTTTATCTATTGTTTTAAACACAAATCGCGGCTCACATGAAATTAGAGAGTTTCAATGAAAATACAATTCAAATCACGAATATTAAATATCTAGGTAGACATAAATGTGTATACCCTGACCAACGTCATGATATAACAAACCTATATAATGGAACCAACATCAGGGAAAAACATAAGGGTTTGATTGAACTGTGATGATTATGATTCCATCTATAAATAGGATCTGTACAACACCTCCTCAAGGTTCAAGCTAAATACTTGGTTCATAAGTAACTACATATATGTTTATACAACATGTTATTAATCTATAAATTTTTAATAAAATTAGTTGGTTGTGGTTCCTCTTACACATATGATACATAGGACATCTCATAACGGCTTAATCCTATCTTCGAAATATTAATTGCCTCTTTGGACGAAAACATATTATGAAGTTCTTCGTTGTATGGATTCATCATATAAGAAACTACACATTTATGTGAAATGGATTAAGAACCTCACATACATACATATAGACTAATTAGTCTACCACCTTTTCACATGCAGAGATTTAGAAACATGATCATTTTTTTAGGGTAACTGGTCTCATATCAGGTTAATGAAAAACTATCAAACATATCATAGACTAATAATGGATTCCTAGAGTTTGAAAACATTCTCCCATAATGGTGTCATGAGCCTGACCTCTCATACTCTCAACCAATATGAGTTCCTATGTTCTATTGGAATTGAAAACCAATTTACCTCCTTCATTTGGTAATAATCTATTTACCCTATTTTCGTGCAAATAAAATATTCATTATTATATTGCTTGAATGAGTTTTACCTAGAATATTACATGATTTCCTTGGATAAAATTATATTTTACATTGGATTTGCTTGTTGTGGTCATTGATTTAATTATGAATTATAATGTCCTAATGATGATCCTTTTACAATTATATGAAACCATTTTCATTTTCACGTGTTCAGTATGACATAAAAAGTGAATTTATTTCATTGGAATGTGGTACAAATCACATTCATATTATTGGGACTAATTCATGTGAGGGTAAGATGATTTCCTATAGAACACATGTTTTGGATAATCATTAAGTGGAATGTGGGCCTTCTATAACATACCAATTAATTGGTTAAAGCTTTCTACATCATGAGATAAATGTGAAACAAGTAGTGATGCTCTATCCAAAATAAGTAATATGCTATTTATCCTAATATACATTAGAAAATATGAGAGTTAAGCCAAATCAAAAATGGTAAATTAGTGTATGAATCATGGTAAACTAAGGGAAACATGTTGCGAAACCTGATAAATATGTTTTGATTTATAGGAATAATGATGTTAAAAAATTCTTAAGAATTACTTTTCTATGATATTCACAATTTCAATTATATATTAATATTTTATTCCTTGATTTATGTAATTATTTTTTTGGGTATAACATTCTTATTTATCTTCCTTTGACACATATTATTTTCTTAATCTCACATATGATTTTTGATTTCCATATCATATTCTTACAATTATTATGAATTTGGGATCATTAATTTCTAATGTTTCTAATCTCCCTATGTTTTGAAAATGATACGTATTTAATAACTAAAATATTTTATAATTTGGTAAATTTTTTGGAGATGTTGAAAACTTGATATGGGTTTAGTAGTTTCTCATATAGTGAATATAAAATATCTAATTCGTAAAAGGATAAGAATTTTGTCACTTTTTTTGTTAGTAATTTTATAAAACAGTAATCATGAAACATAAGGGGGATGTATTGTAACATTTTCATTATGTATTGTTATTATATTTTCACATATGTAGGTATTTATGAACAATATCAATCATATCATTCTTATTTATCATTTTACAAAAAATAACCATTTTTGATGTTTCTCATTGTAGGTATAGTCATACAAAAAGTGATATTCAATGCTGTAGATTATCCTAGAGATTTTTTTATTTATAAATATTTTATCCTTTTTATATATTATCCCATTTTTAAACAATGTTACATGATGAAATTATCCATGTTATGTAATAATCTGTGGTATGTAATTCATGGTATCATGTACATCTGTTATAATGTTCCAATATGAGTGAATAAAAAGTTTTTTATTTAATAAATTTATTGAAGGGATTATTTTTTTCTTATTTCTAGAATATTAATAAGTAACTAAACATTTGAATTATGGAAATAAAATTATTAATTAAACCTAGTATGTCAAATTATCCCCCCTAAAACTAATAATTTACAAATTATTTGAGTTATTTTGAACTATTGAATATTCCATGGGGTAATGATTAAAAATGAATAGTTCAAGATATTATTTCTATAGGGATATCAACCTATTACTCATCTGAAAGAACATGAAACTCATCTTTCACCACATAAGAAAGAATTTTGTTGATATTTCCATTTGTCATGAAAGAATTTTCTAAATAACACCTTTTTTTGGTATAAGGAAAATGAGTTTTTGGATATATACATTCCTAAAAATCATTCCTATGATATTGATTCAAACTAAATACTGATGAAATGTGGCTATTGAGGATTATGATAATATCATGTAAAGGAAAATAAATCCATGATATACTTATAAATAATAATCCTAAGATAACATGTCATATGGAACTATTATTTAAACATATGATAAACTGGGATCAACTATAATAAAATTATATCAATTTATAATACTCTCTATCATTATAGAATTTGCTATGTTTTTTACATTTTAATAAAAATAACCAAATGTCTATAAAGATTTAAAGATTACTCTTTTACAACCTTATGGGATTTTATATTGTACACATAGATATAATTATAAAACTAAATAATTTATATACATAATAAAAAACCAACTAAGATTATAAAAAAAGATTACCAGTAATTTATATTCCCTGGATGTCAAAAGACACTCCCACATAATAATGGTTTAGTATAATTAAATGTTATATACATGACAATATTATTACTTAGTACAAAAACCACTTCGTTCAGAAAAATTTGACACACATTAATATCTTCTAGAAATATTTAGGTATATAAATTCCTGGTGAAATGAGTAAATGTAATAAAGGAGTGATATTAAACAACCAGTATGATAAAATCAAATCAATGACTGGTAGAGGAATCGATCATAAACATGTGAGAGTACATGTAATTGTAAAAAATAACATATTTAAATAAACATAGGATCATATGGATTCATCATAAGGAATGATATAATATAATGGATAATTTAATACTAATTTATAAGAAAAAATGAATCATCATGAGATCATAACATATACTATTCTATAAGAATGTGGAAACATGAGAAAATAATAATTATCCATGGAAACATAACATGTGTATGCATCACATACATAAGAATAAAAGATCATTTCATTTATTTAGGTTAACTAGAAAGGAAATCACAACATTTGGAGAAATTTCAACCTTATAGTGGATTGGGTTTAATCCCTAGACATAGATAATTGGGTTCACCTTCTATTCTTATAATCGTAGTTTATTGTGTTCACTCCCTAGTCTCATACATTTCATACAATGATACATAATTATTTTACAAAATAATATTAAATACATATAATTCTTGGAACACCTATCACCTAATAAAAAACTAGATATATTTGATCCATATAAATGAATCAACCCTAATATCATAATTATCACATAAAAACAAATGGGCTATATATAAACATAATGACGTATACAATTCATCCATTGAAAGAAAGAAGTTGATTCAATTATTGAAAACAAATATAAAAATACAATGATTATGAATCAATGAATGGATTAAAAATTTATGTAAAGAGAATATATAAATCAACATTCATATTATTAGGTTACATTATTCAATCAAAGAGACAATATTTGTTACGTTAATAGCCTTCAATTAGAGGAAATAGGTAGAGGACAATCGTAATGGAAAAGGAAATTAAAGAAAAGGTTATCTTTATCAAAATGATTTCAATAATGAAATAAAAAGGTAGTGATAGAGAAAAACACCCTCTGAGATTTCCACAAATATGTTAATGGTTTTTATAAAGAATAAAATGATTATCAGAAATTATTATATGCTTGGAAAAAATTTATTCTGAGGGTTAAATTTTCCTAAGTAACATTATAATTATAGAATATATAAGAGTAGTAACATAATTGAACAATCCTCTATAGAAAGATAATGAATTTTAGAATTTTTAATAAGGTAATTATTTTTATATTATGGAATGTGGAAATAATTAAAAAAATTAACAAACTATAATAAAAACTATTTTTAACCAATAAAATATAGATAAAGACATTTCTTGAGTAATAGTTTTTATTTATAATAAATATACTTTCATTAAAAGGTATAATTTTTATAAATTAGAAAAAAAATATAATTATAATTATGAGAAAAAATTGTTTTTTTATTTTGTGATTTTTCAATAAAAAATGTTATATGACACATTGAAAATCATATAGTAAAGGTAAATGATAAGTCCCTTGCAAATTCATTTTGAAAATAATTATAAAAGATATAACATTGAAAATTTTATAAATATATAGTACATGAATCCTTGAGTTCTAGATAAATATATTTATGAAAGAGGAACATATTTCCTTTTTAATAATTTTTGTCAACTTTAATGTAACCAAAATTGTTGAAAGTGTAATAAAAATTAATTTTTAAAATGTATAGAAAAATAATTAACAACGTTAAAAAGAGAATATAGATTTGGATTTCAAAATATGAAAATAAAAAATACTTGGTAAGAATGAACATTTATATGGAGATAAAGGACCTAAAAGATAAGATGATAAGTATTCATATCAACAAAGTCTTTTTATTATGAATGAAATTAATCAATGAATAATATATTGATATAAAAATTTAATTTTCCCCAGAGTAAATTAAAATAAATAATGAATATAGTAAATAATTATACTATCTTGATGTTTTGAGAAATAAGTAAATAAATAATTTCTATGACTCAATGAAATAAGTTTTAGTTAATAAAACCCTTTTGATAATAGTAAAGTGTGAATAAAAATTCAATGAAATTGACACCTTATAATGGAATAATAAATTTGTTGAATCATATTTAAATTATTATAATATATTTTAATTCAGAATTAACTACAATATAAAAATTAAAATTGGTATATAATATCTGACATTTCACAAGGGAAGATAATTTAGAGAAATAAAACCTTATAAAATGCGTAAATTATGAATTATGAATTATGAATCACTTGAAAATTAAGTTAGGAGAAGGAAATGTAAATAAAATGAAAATAAAAAAATATATACAATATAATACAACAATAATGTATAATAAAACAAAACATGAAGAACATAACTATTGAATAAGGTTAAAGAGTCAATGAAATAGTGTTCAGTTAATAAAAACCTTATCAGGGAAACATTATTTCTTCTATATACTCATAATTTAATAATGAAATGAAATATTCCCTTACAATAATTCATGGGATTTATATAATTTGAAAATTCTATTTAGAATAGATGTTTCCCTACATGAGATAAACCTCTTGGGTAGAGATTTTTAGTTGGTATTCAAAAGAAAATTGGAGTAATTATATGGGTTGAAGTTGGTAAATGGGGTTATTTCTTTTGGTGAGAAGAAGTGACATTTTCTTAAGTAATCACTCCATAATTTAAAATGAATTTAATTTTAAATTAATGTGGATCCAATGTTAAAAAATAATGGATAATAGATAAATGGATGTTAGTAATTTCATCATCCACTGATTTAAAAGAAAATATTGTTATTGATATTTTATTAATTTACCACTAATTCTTACACTTTTACTACAATTTACCCACACCTAGGCAACTCAATTATTACCGTGGTAACATAAATTTGGGTTTAAAAATCTAATTTACAGTTTTTAATAATTTTTACTTAATGATTAATAATATGAAATGAATTATCGATAAGTGATAAAAATTATTTTTAAAATTAGAAATGTAATATGAATAAAAATATATGGTTTTAATTAAAAAACTAATTAATTATTATTCCTTAAAAAGTAAAAATAATTATATAAATTTTATTTTATATCTTATATATAAATAAATAATAAATTTTATTAAAATCATATTTCAGTAGTAGCTAATTTAATTTTTAAAGATAAAAAACAAAAAATAATGAAAAATAATAGTTTGAAAATACATATATTTAATAATAAATTATTTTAATAATATTTATAACTAAATAATTATTATCGTAGTAATATTTATTAATTTCATCATATATAAAAAATATACTTAAAAATTTTCAAATCTCAAATTTGATATATGTTACTTTTGAATTTGTGGTGTATAATAATTATTTTCATTAAATAAAACCTATATCATTGTCCGTGAATCGTTAATTTTTTATACATTATAATTAATTTATTATTATTTATGGGTTCTTTATTAATTTTACTAACCATTACATTAATTTTACAAATAAAATTTCTGAAACCATTCATTAAAAGTATAATATTTTATAATAACACATAATTTATACTATTTATATCCTAAGAATAAATGGTGTCAATCCTAATGAATTGATATATTTTAGATCAAATCCTTTTTAGTTTTTTCATTTGAAATATATTATTTATGATTTATAAATATATTTGAAACGAAATAAAATATTTTTATTTCAGATATATAATTGTAGCATCAAATTGGTAATATTTCTATCGGTATTATACCAAATGGCTATATACTGATTTACATGATTAATATTTTATCACTATTAATTTGAAAAAATTCACACCATTCTAAATTCAAAAATTAGACATATAATTCCAATATTTTTAATTTAATATTGTATAAAATAATATCATTTTTTCAAGTCGTTCTTTCTCATTTTATATTTTTTATAGAAATAGTAATTCTAAAATTTAATGATGATCGAATTTATTTTCATGTTATTAAAATATAACATTTTTTTATTTTCCCCCATTTTATTTTAGTTTCTCTTAAGATATGTAATCCTTCAGGGTAAGCAATACTATCTGGTATGTAATACATAGTTTCAACTACTTATGTTTTACTGTTCTTTTTTTACTGACTATATATCATTATTTAATCATTTTATAGATGACTTATTTACTATTTTTTGTGTCATTATATAGAAAAAAACAGGTGATTATGTTAATTAAATTATATATAATAATGGGAGATTCTATAATATATATACCTAGATTAATTGGATAGGTTGGATACTATCAATGGTTTCGAAGAAATGTATTTGGATTAACAAACACAATAACAATAATAGTTGAAAAAGATTAATTTATTTCTGTATGGATAAAAAATTTATTTCCTAAATTTAATAATAGGATATTAATTTACCAATACTCACATTTCAATAAATTGGTGAATAATTTTCAGACTATAAATATACATTAATTATTAATTTGGTTTTTAGTCATGAAATATTGGTAAACATATGGAATGTGCCTCAAAGAAGTGATTAGATCCATAAAAACGTTAGTCATTATATGACCCACAGATAGATGAATTAATATTCATATTGAATTTTTATTGATGATATATATATTGAGAAAAGTGTTTAATATATACTAGTCCCCAAATTTAGAATTATATATTGAAACAAAAAGTTATCAATATAAGCTAACATATATTATTAGATCTAATAATAGACTATGACTGATCTATCATTTATTATCCTGAAACGATGAATAATGTGTCATATTCTATAAGTTTAAAATCTCATTTGACTTTATTTATGATTAGTATTGAAAATAATACATTCTTTATTGAAAATAAAATAGCATACATGAGATTCACAATTGGAGGGATAATACCATTCATTTATCAAATGAATAATTAACCATATATATCGTTGAAGATCAACTAATATCATAGGGATAATTTAGAGATATAATAAAAGGAGGAATCAAAAAAATAATAAATTTGGTGATAAAAATTGATAAATTCGTCAACCGTAGTTATATATATTGATTTTTTTAAAATAAGTAAATCGTGTTATGTTAGAGGAGTTGAATAAAGTAATGGTGGAAAAATATTTATTGTCATGTTTCTAGAGGATTGTTATTAACTGAGAGTGATTAATTGATCATTGTTCTAGATTTATGGATGTATTTCATATCAATATTTTTTTTCTTCATTATGTTGAACAGGTTGATGAATTTATATTTGGTAGATCATATATTTCATGGATAAGTATATATTGTCTCATATTTATTATAGAGATTTGTAGAGGATTTTGAAAAAAAATTAACGATTATGAATTTTGGAAATTATATAATGATCATGTTCATTTGATATATTTCTATAGGTAATGATAATATTTATTAGAAATGGAACTCAATTGATTTATTTAGAGGACTCATAAATGTAAACACCAATATGGATTGGTAAATAATGTGACATGTGTAAATTTAATGAATAGGCCACAAAATGTTATAATTATGTTTACATAAAGGTATCATTAGATTTTTATGTTTTATGTTTAAATTATTTTAATGTATTGTAAGGGTCATATAATGCCTATGTTTGGGTCATTGGAACTTTATATAAGAGTAAATCGAGAATCATGTAACTGTTATTTGGTTTCTCACTCAAATATTTACAAATACATATCTATATATAAATATTGAGTACCATAATTATAGATCATATGAGAAGGATATAATATGTTTATTCTATCTATTTAATTAATTATGATGGATAAATAATATTAAAATTTTATGATAGAATATAAATTTAGTTCAAAGTGAGAATACACCACACAAGATTGAATAACACCAGATATATGTAGTCATTGTACAATGGATAAATGTTTTTCAACATGTTGTGGAGAAAGGAGTTTCACATTGATGAATTGTCTAATATAAAATTGGAAGGCTATGTTTGTGTATTTCAAAATAATCATGTGTTTTGGTAACCATGGGGAGATTGAATGAGTTCAGGGAAAATCAAAATGGTTTGTTAATGGTTCCAATGTTGTTGAACTCAAATATTTCATTTCAGGTTTTACCTATGTATAAAAGGGTATCCCTTTATAGGAAGGCTGGTATCCGGGGTAAACTCACAAGATGGAATAGTGTAGTTCCTCTTCATAACTAGATATGTGGATGAAAAATGGTAAACATAAAATTATAATACTATAAGGATCAGAATGTTTCCTGGATTAGTACCACAACAGGTTTTGTTGTGAAATTTGTGGGTGTTTCAGGTGTTTCACCTAGAATAGTTTTATGACATGGATTGTAAAATAATAATTCATTTTAGGTGATTGGATAAACCATAAAATATTTTCATATAATTAAATATATAATTGTATACATATTTATAATATTTAATAGGATATTTAAATTTAGTTACTAAGGTGAAAATATTTTCATGTTTAAATATAATATTTTCTTATAATTAAATTTATTGTTTTAAGAAGAATCATGGTTGATGAATTATGTTAACATTACCTGAATATATTACATAGATTAGGTATATATATTCAGTTAATTTATATAACCTTTTAATGGGGGTTTCCACAAGGGATAGTTAACAAGTATTCTAAATCACAATAGAGTATGGATTGATCTCAATCATTAATTACAATTTTGGAAATTGAGAATGAATTTAAATTTTACATGGAAGTTCATGAATATGGTTTATCTAGGAAACATTATATTATTATGATAAAAATAAGTTTATAGATGTTAGAAGTATTATATATTTTTTGGTGTATCTAGTTTCAATAAACTGGAGTTCTAATGCGCATTAATCAGGTTGTTGTTGTTAGAGGTAGAGAGTTTGAGAGGAGAAAGAGTTATGATATTGATTTCTTAGAATATATCAAGGGAAATTAATTACTATTTCTTTATTTATTTAAATATGGAGAAAATTTAAGAAATAAATCCCTTAATTCATTTCTTATTTAGGGATGATTTTTTTTAGTTTGAAATAATTATGTGAAATCAACCATCACATTTGAGGTTTTGGTCACACCTAATTTTAATAGAAATAGGGGAAATAAATTATAGATCTATATGAATAAAATTGGAGTAAAATAATCATGGTTTCTTATAAATCCAAGGTCATTTAAAGAATTTCCACAAGTATATAAATATGTGAAAGAGACCCTCAAGTCTACAAACTAAAAATGCATCACACGAGTAAAGAATTACAGTAGATAAGAATAATTTGGTCTCTAATTAGTATATATAAATTAGTAAATACATTTAGATAATTATATTTTAATTTAGTAAATCCAGTTAATATCAACACATCATTAATTTATGCTCCGTGTATTGGCATTTTTGGGGGAACTCAGTAAAATTCAGTTTTTCTCATCTTATAGATTCCTACAGAATATGTAATGCTTTTGTATATGAATGAGATTTATTTTAACAAAAATTCCATAAAACGTGGGAATATGTTCTTAAAAGGGGAGGATTGAAATAATAAATGAGATTATAAAATTTGGTATGACCATGGTTCCCCCCCCCCCTCTTAGTGTGACTATGGTTCCATAATGTGGAATTTGATCCTGAAACATCTAACATGGTATTCAAATGGTATAAAAAACCAATAGAGTTTATATAGATCCTTTTTCATGTAATTTTATGGTAGGAATTCATTATAATATTGATCAATAAGGGGGGATGATATATTAGTAGACCATGTTGGAGATCATGAGTCATTCGAGGATTATAGAATGAAAAAATAGAGGTTTGGTGGCCAATTGAATGGATATTGTGTATTTAAATATTTCATCTAGGTAGATATTACATTACATGGAATTAATTTAAAATATACTTCATGTAAACCATTCGCTGAGAATAATATGATGGATTTAAATGGAAAACTGAATAAAAAGACAAGTAAATATAAAAAAAATTGTTTCTATTTATGCAAATATATTGACTGAATCATTTGATGGGTAAATTGGAAAATAGGGAGCATTTATGTATTGTTTTATGAATGATAAATTTGATAGAAACTTTTTTAGAGGAAATAGTATTGGCATTGATCCACATACATACAATAAAGATTCTAGTGAATAATAATTGGTCAATAAATCTAAGAGGAGTAATGAATAAGAGATCAGGGAAAGTGTTATATTTCTAGAAAATTAGCTAGCAGAGTTAGAAGATTCTATTACATGACTATCTAAAAATATATTTAAATAAATTTCAAGGAATGTGTTTTTATTAATAATTCACTGATATAAAGTAAGAGGTCGATGATTGAATCTCAATTAATATTCATACTGAAAAAATAATAGCAGTTTAAGTATATTTAAAATATATAAAAATAGTAAATAATACACAACATGATGTAATTCGAAGTAGAATCATTAAAATTTAGTTTTCTATCAATTCATTATAAGTGGAAAATTGAAAATAAATGATTCTTCCCTAGAAATATTTTTTATGTTAGTGTGGTGTATGTTTTATATAAAATTTATAAGCTTAATATGAAGTTTATGTATATAGAGGTTACACTTAATGTTATTGAAGACTATATAATAGTGAATAAATAGAACCGATATGGATGTATAAAATCATTAAAAATTTATAATGTAAATAAATAACAAGGCTTAATTACTAAGGGAAAATTTCATTAATGTGACGATGTATTATCATTTAAGGATTCAAATAAAACTATAATGAATAACAAGATGGAGAAAACATTGTCTAAAAATATATGAAATTGAATAAATTTTATAATTATAATATCGTAAATAAACTAGGTAGGATCAATCATTTTTGTGTGATCATTTTTGTTATATGTGAGTAATTCATATACATACAATGATTTTCATTTAAGATTACATTTGACAATTCTATGACTACGAGAGGAATGGAATTTTTTTTATACCAAATAATAGGTGGTATCATTCATATTTTCTAGACTATTATACATATATTAGTGGTGATATATTGTTGAAATAAATATTAGGATGAGGAGAATATACATACCATACAATTTTATCATGATTTCAGATAACAAGGTCACATATCGAAGGAATGTAGAATTTTAGGAATGCGAATAAATCAAATAAATTCATGAATTAAAATGTGAAATTACTATGAAATAAGAAAATATGTTAAATGTAGTTATAATAGTCATATTAAAAATCCTCATCTTTTGAATAGACTCACAACCCCTCTGGTGAAAAGAAATAATAATGGATAAGATAAGAAAAATATTATAATAATGAATAGATTTAGGTTCTTGAAATAGGATGAAAAATACAAAAAAAGGATTGATGTCAGACTCCAAGATCTATTGTGACACATAATTTCTTGTTGATTGAAACTATCAATGAAATGATAATAAAGATGAAAAAATTTCCCATAAAAGAAATTAAGGATCGAAGGCATGAAACATTCATGAGTGGATTCATTCATAATAAAACATGGGCATGAAAAGAGGGGTTATCCCATAATAACCAACCACTATCCTCATCTTCATATGTATATAGGTACCCCTATTTACATAGGCTTTATTATTTATAAGTTTTGGTTGAAATGGTGCGTTTTAAATGGTGAGATAAAATCCATGGTGTGGTTATGGGGAAAATGACATATACATCTTTGTTGATTGTATATTTGGTTCATAAATGATAATGATCCAAGTTTAAATAGTGACTAAAGAAAAATATAGTTTTTTGATATGTGTAAATAATTATGGAGTGGATATATCTTACTAAATGTGTCATTTTAAAGTTGAGTCTATCAAAACCATTTATCGAAGTGGGGATTAAATACACCACCATAAAGAAAACAAGAATGAATTTTATAATTCATTGTGAGATGATGATGTTATGATGTGTAGGACAATATTAAATAAATGAATAAATAAATTACAAAAGGATGACTTGAGACATGTGTCAAAGGAAATCATGTGCAGTAGTGCTGGTAAATCATTCAGCTTCAAGAAACTAAGATAAAAAATTAAAATGAGGATGAATTATAAATGTATATTTTGAATTCAAATGATGAAGTATATAAAATCAAAAGATCATTAATAGTAGTATTGATTAAATCTCTACTTTTTATAATTAGTGATGTAATATTTTTTTAAAAGTCAATTTCTATTGGTTTTTAGGTATCAATGATGGTTTGGAATGGAATAAATTATATCAAGCATGCTAAAAATAGTGGTAATATAAATGACTTTGTTTATTGGAACTAATGATTCATTAATGTTTTAGATATCATGTTTATTTATTATATACTAATTAATGAAACTAACTTATTTTTTCTTAGGAAATATTAAATATTCATTGACAAATAATGCTATAAAATAAATGTAATGGAATGGGGATGCAGAATTTATTTCAACCAGAGATGGTTGGAAGTTGAAAAAGTGTGGGGGTTAATTCAAGAACATAATGGAAAATCTAACACTATTGAAATAAGGGATATTCTTTATACCTAATTATAGATTATAGACACAATTTTTATTACTTGTTCGATATTTACAAGTGACGTCCATTGGTGTTACATGGGGTTTGTTCCTCATACATGTACCTTGAATATTATGAAATAAATATTGTTATAAAAATATGATTTTTTTAATAGGATTATTCATTATATAATGCTACAAGATTTTGTATAATAATCAAATTTGTTAATATGGAAAAAATTAATTCATAAAAAAATAAACCCTTGTTTATTACAATGAGTTCTAACTCTGTAGGCTTTGAGGAATTTATGAAACCTTTTTTTTAAGTAGTAAGACATTCGCTGGAGTTTGAAAATCCTTATACTTTGATATAAAATTTACTTTTAAGTTTAATGTGTAAATGATAATAATATAAGGAACATGAAGTAAGAATTAAAGGGGATCATGGTATCCATGAAATATGGAATCATTAAAGGATGGATATTATTATGTATTCCATAAACATATTTTTTGTATAAATAATGTTAATTTATTTGGAGGATATATTATTGTGATAAAAATCAGGAATGAATAATCAAAAACAGATATAATTTTTTGAGAAAGGATTAGACGAAGAGTGGTTTACTATGGCTTTAATTGATATTATCAATGACGGGTCGGCATAAAATTTTCTGGATATTTTAACAAAAATCAAGAGGGGTGGGAAATAATTTTTTAACAATTGATTTAAATCTTAAATTTGATGAAAATATAAATATAAGGCTATAATAGATGATTTGAATGATGTAATGGGGTAAAATCCTGATATTTTATGATTTTGGATGGTTATTATGAATTTATGGGGATAATTGTCAGGGATTCAAGGAATCCTTGTTTATTTTAAATTATTTAATACAATATAATAATGAATTTTATGAACTTTTATATGGAATTTGATATATTTTATGACTAAGTGGAGATAGTTTCACAGTTATTACATTGTGTTGAGGGGTAGATTCAAGGATATTGAATGTTGACAAATTTTGAAATTTAATGATGATCATGACTTATGGATGTCTTCATGTTGTAGAAGATATTATTTTTATGCCGGGGAAGTAATTTAAATAGGTCTATATAAATATAAATGGGAAGAAATGTTTGGTCAAGGAGAGGACTGAAATACATGTAATGGATTAACTTCTTAAATAAATAAAAGTATGCATGAAAGGGAATATTATATTTATTTAGTGTATATAAAGTTGATTTTGTAGTAGCATCATGGTCATGAATCCTTTAAGTATGGGTTATTAGAACTCTACAAAAAATAAAGAATCATAAAATGGTTACGTGGGATATAAGTTGAAGTGTTATATCGATATATCTATATACATATATATAAAAAAATAATTCTTGATCTTCTGGGAAATATATAATGCATATATCATATTTACTAAATTATCAAGGATAGTTGAGTGACAATAAAATTTGATGAAAATCATAACTGATGTTCAAGCTGAGCAGCTTCCATGCCACATAGAATAGAACTATTTATACTGTGTTACCAAATGTCCATACATTTTTCAACATGTCATGGATGAAGTTTTATATCTTTTATGAATTCTATTATATAAAATGGAAAGTATAGGTCTGGATGTTTTAGAGATAAATTGCATTTTACATATCATGTGAGATATTTAAGGGGTAAAATTAAAATCTAAATAGGGTTTGAGTAGTTACAATTCAATTTATATTAGTGTTTTTATTTTTGGTTTGACCAATGTACAATGGTGTATCCCTCTATTGTCTTATAGGAATCCATAGTAGAATCATGTGAATTAAAGGAACATTGCTACATCATGTTTTCACATGTGGATTAAAAATAAGAAATACAAAATTAAAATTCCATGGGGATTAACATGTTCTTTGGATAAGTTCTTATGTATTTTATGGTATGTAAGATATGGAAAGTTTTTTGAGAATTATCCTAGAATAAAATTATGATATAAAAATATAAACAACAAATTTTATTCTATGTTCAGAAAATTCATTCTAGATTATTTAAAAAAATAAATTGGGAATTATGTATAGATTAAAATGGTTTTTCTATGATTAAATATTATAACATTTAAATAGTCATTTTGGCAGTGGTTAAATATATTGTGTCGATATAAACTATATTTAAATATGTGTTTATAAAACTAATTGAATATATGTAATGGTTAATGAAATATAATCCTTTAATTATTTTTAATTTAAAGGATGTTTTTATATATGATAGATTATTAGGATAGTGTAGCATAATAGAGTATGATTTTATGTTCATCATAAATTCTAGTTCATGAAATGGAAAACTTATATAATATTCTCTTGGATGTCATAGAATGGGGGTTATCTATGCAACATTAAAATATCTATATTAGAGGAAGAGAATAGAATAGATAATAGAAACTCTGTATATTGGTGTATTCAGTTTCTATAAACACTTGTAGTTCCAGTGAATCTTCAAGAAGTTACTACTTGTATTAGGGATCTTCATAGGAGAAATATGTATTCTAGTGATATATTTGGAAATTTTTTATGTAAATTGGTTTCCATTTCCGTATTTAAATAAATAATATGTATTACATTGAATAAAAAATTCCAATATTGGAAAGATCTTCTAGGGGATAGTTTTTATAGTTCAAAGAAATTACGTAGATTGAACCCTCACTCAAGATGATTTTGCCTCATCTAATTTAAAAGAAAAAATGTTGGGCAACATATTGGTGATTAATTTTAATACACCTAGAGATGAAAATGAAATAATTTTCAGAAATCCAATCTTATTAGAAGAATTTATAAGTTTCCATAGATTGGTGAAAGAAACTTCTAAGTCTATAAACAAATGGTTCCTAAATTTTGTAGAATACATGGGTAAAGATGAGGAATTGACCCTATGATATATAATGTGACCTTACCGAAGACACATTAATAAAACTAAAATAGATTATTACATCCATATAACTCCAACACATCATTAGAATGTTCTCCATGGATTATCATTCCTAAGTTATCTATATAAAATCAGGTGGCCTTACATTCATTGTTTTTTCATGATTTGTTAAGAAATTATATTTGGATGAGAAAATAGGTTCAATAATTGTTCCTCCTAACATGGTAATAGAATCATAAAAGGAGAATATGATCTGGAAGAAAAGAAACGATATAATTTTTTATCACCTGGATTTACCCCAACTCTCAGGTTGACTATTGTTCTAACAATAATGAAGGATTTATAAGAGTTGGAACATGATTATGTTAATCATTAGAGAAAATAATAATGAAAGAGATATTATATGTTACTCATAGCTCAACATAATCTTTATGTGCAAGGAGCACAATGATGTATAATGAAATCCAATGAGTTATTTAACTAAGAAAATATAAAGAATGAAAATGGTGAATGAGAATAAAGGGTCTTGTTATAACCAACAGATATGGTAGAATGATAGAATTCATTGTGGATATTTTAAATATTGCCCACACAAATTTCTAAATAAAAGAACATAGACATGGATTTATAACCAATAATCGAAAAATATAAAAAGGAAATTACACGATATTTTACATGGTGGATCATCTCATAAAAACATCCCAATTCATCATCATGAAGGAATATTTCAATCAAAATCAAAATGTTAAGATCTACATCATACCAATAGCGAGGATAGATAAAACACCAAAATTGATTGTATCTGCTTGATACATGAGGTTAACATCAATTTTTTTGAATAGTATACAAGACTATTAGGATATAATATTGAAAGTAATTATGAAATTTCATCCCCAGACAGATTCAAAATATAAAATTTTCATTAAAACTCTAAAATACACACTAAAAACATGATCTATGGAATTAAATGGAGGTCGGTGCTTATATATTTCAATGGAGGAGTTCAAGTAAAAAAATTTCTTCCATTAAAAAATTTATCAATATCATCTTGAATAAATAAATGAGAATAAGTATTAATCTCTGAAACTCTAGGATGATGAGTTATAACATAATATACTCACAGTAAAACTAATATAATAAAATACAAAAATAGTCCAATCCATTAAATAACAAATTAGTATAGCATACAGTTAGTATAAGGGATTTTCTATCAAAAATTAATAAGTCATTGGGATTGATGTTGGATATAACATTATCCTTTGTATATCTCTATGAAAGAGTAATGTGGTTTTTTAGAAGGTAATCTAGTATCCCAGATACATTAGCCCCTTTGTGGTTGTGGATAACATTAGATCTATGAGGCATCTACTTACACTCTAATCAAACCTATCTTAATTACTTATTTTGTTAAAAGTATCTAAATTTTGAATGTTCATACCACATTCCTCATATATACTGAATCCATTGAACCTATCATAAGTAGGAAATTTGATACTTGTATTCCACATGGGTAAATGTTTAACGGATCACTCACATGTTATGAATCCATAAGGAGTGTAGTTAGAGCATGATCCATATTTTGAGGAGTATTCCAGTAAGATATTGGACCACAAATATAATGTTATAGGACATATGAAAACAATACTCATCAATGTACTATAGAGAGACAATAAGTAGGATGTTGAAACAGGACGTAATAAGAATCAAAAAAATTGATATAGCCTCATTTATATCATTTATGACTATTAATTGATATTTTGATGTTGAAATTTTTAAGGGGGACTAATGTAACAACCCAATAATTTATATAATAAATTTTACTAATATATATATATATATATAATTTAATATAATTTATTTATTTTATATGAACAAAAATTAAGAACAATCATTACATTACATCATCAAAAAATGTTATAATTTATTGAAAAATTCCATAAAAATAAAATTCTTTTGTGGGAAAATAAAAACATAAAAAATTAATTAAATTTGGAAATCCATAACACAGTGGTCTCCTAGAAATATCACAAATGAAAAAAAAATTGTAAAAAAATTATTTCATATTTGAAATATAATATTATATTTTTAAATAACAAATAGAAACCCCGAAGGTGAAATGTGTTGAATGGATAATTAAATAAGATGGAGGTATTTATAGTGTGATGATTATATGACATTTATAAATATGACTATTTTAATAGTAACCTAAATGTAGGAATAATAAACTTATTGTCTAAAAAATTAAATGATCATTATAAAAGCTAATAATGTATGCCAATTGGAAATTTATACCAAAAAAATTATGTTCATACAATAATTATTATATTATTAAATAATTACTCACTAAATGTATCAAAATGTAATTAAAAATATACATTTTTAGTAAAAACAATTTACATTATTTTGAAAATTTTTTTTTACTATAATTGAATATTAAAATTTACTAATTTAAAAATAAATTTTATCAACATGGATTGAATTATTTTTATCATCACGTTGAAATTATTTAGGATTACTTTTTTATAGTGTTTATAAATAATCATATACATAGGTAAGTAGTGAAATATAGTAAAATATAATATGTTACAATATAATATAAGTAATTATTTAATTAATTTCTATATAATATAAGTATCAAAAACTAATCATGTAGTTTTTAAATTATTATAATTAGTGATAATAATTATTACTATTTATAACCATGATATTTTTTATAAGGACTCAGCCTTAAAATATTAAATAATCTTGAGATAAGATAAGAATTCACAGTGAGGATCTTTTCAGTTTAAGAGTTTTAGAGAATTTGGTAATAAGTATTACATTACATCTCAAAAATTACAAATTAGACACTTCTACTCTGTTTCCATTTTTTCATAAAATAAAAAAAAACTCTTGAAAATAAAAGAGTCATGTCTGGTTACATGTTTTAGATTTCATGACTTCTCCTTGATCCCATCCATGACCCTATTAATCTTTAAGCCATGTGAAAAACATTTTGAAACATGGGATGAGCATAAAAAGTTGAGTTAGGGTTATAAAATAAAGAAAGAAAACATCAGTCCATCAAAACATAATATTTTTAACATAGCACATAAAACCATACGATTTATGAATAACACATAGAAATCATAAATCATAAAGGTAATTTGTGGAAGTCATATCATATTTACATTGTAGCTTTCACAACTACATAGGGATTTCCATTTTTAATACCCATAATAGTATATTCCCTAAATTTCTTAGAGGAAACTTTAACGTTTCTTCTATCACAATAACTAATTAATTGGAGATCTATCTCTGGATCACCTGCCCTAGGTTTATGATAGAACCTCCCATATACATAAAACAATGCCCAAGAACCATAACACATAAAACAAGCATAAAGGAAAGATAATATTTCTATATTGAGATCACAATATATCATTTCATGATATTGAAATAGTAAATGATTTATCAAAACCATTTTCAATACCAAAATATGTAAAAATGATATATGATATTTATTTTCTTTTAGAAAAACAATATGGATTTTTAAGGAAGTCAAAGATCAAATAATACCCACAGCGGTAGAAGGGTCGTTATCACCACATACATTAAAAAATATTCACTTTTTTTATTTAGTAAAATTCTTCATTGAAAAAGATTCCATTTGAATGAAATTAATATTCAAATGTTTTTATACACTATATAATAGAAAGTTTTGTATAAATAAATATATGCCTCAATGAAAGGTGATTGAGAAGAAGTACCTTACCTCATGTCTCACTAGAATCGTTCATTATTTGAATATCCTAAATAAAAAACTAAAGTTAATTTCTAATTTCTTCAGAACCTTTTTCAAGTTTATTATTCCTTTTACATCACTTATTACCACGTTATAAACATTACACAATTATTTATGTTAATAACGGTCATTTTGTCTATATTTGTTGCTTATAATTACAAGTTGTCCATGTTGTAAAAATTACATTACATAAAAAAAGATATTCAAGGCATACATATCATATAAATCATATATATCCAGTATATATGTATTTATAATAGTTTATATCATTTGTATATAAGAGAATGAAATGCACAATTCCTGGAGACGGTAAGTCATACGTACGCCTGAATGCAACTTTCATATCTTTTTTTCATTTTTAATGGAATGAAATCCAAATGGCGCATATTTATCTTAAAATTATAGTATAATATAATATTTTATATATGTTACATAAGTTCATTAACACCATAATTTACGTGTTCCATGTTTGTTATGAATGAGTCATATCACATTGAGGGTGTGGTAGTCTGCACTTCCTCAAATAAAATTATAATATATATACAACATTAAATGCATAAAGGTATGTTATAAAAGAGTATTAGAGAATCATAGAGATAAAATAATTATCATATAGAATTAAATTTCTATCATAATAGACTCCATGAGAGGCGGTAGGAGATAATTGAATGATTATCATTTCGTGAGGTAGTAGTTCGCCATTCAAAAAAACAGTATGTTTGTATCCATTATATAGAGGTGTGTGTAAGTGTAGTTCCAATAATTATCATAAAAACAACCTATAATATTTAGAATACTGTTTTTGTTATAAAATAAAGTAATAAAAACATTTTAGGGGGTTAGAGAAGTAAAATAATAGAATAGAACTGAAGAGAAGATGTTACCTTTGAATCAGGTAACTCCCTTTGGTTTGAAACAAAAGGATTTATTGAAGTGTCGTATGCCTAAGTTAAGGCTTCTATGTGGAAGATAGGGATATTGTGAGCTTATATGGGCTGAGGTTTGATGAGACAAGTGGCTTCAGAGCTGGAAGTAATGGGTTACAGGTGATGGATTTTTATAATGGGGGAGGGGATCTTCTGGAATGATTGAAAATATTATTATATTATTAACTAAATTTTGGTTTCAAAAGGTCCCAAATATATTAAATTCAAATATAAGATTAATATTATTCTGAATCCTATCAACCAATAGTTTTTAGGCAAGTTATTGTTTCAAATTTAACCATATCATTTAGTTTTAACCCTTAGTTAACTAATTTGACTCTTACCATGTCTTCTTGTGTATTCACTCTATAAGGTTAATAATGTTACAATAAAATTACCATAGAACAACAAGTTGTTCCATAATGATATTTGAAACTTTATCTATGTCATTTGGCTAAATCTTAGATTTTTAAGATTATTATATCATTTAATAAATTAACATTTTTTTCAAAACTTATTTATGTGAATTTAAATACCATTCATATCACGACTTTTTAAAAACCCCAAAACAACTTGATTATATTGAAAAAACTTAATTATTTCGAATATTATAACACTTAATAATCTCTAAAATTCTTGTATGGAATAAAATGTTTTAAAATAAATTTATTTTAACATTTATAATCTCATTTTTTTAAAACATTCATTAATTAGGTAATTATTAATTCATCATTATGTCATAAATAAATTTATTTATTTGATGTCCAAAAATTATAAATAAATGAAAACGATGTAGGATATCTTTTTAGAATTATAATGAATATTAATTGTCAAATATATCAATTATATAACCCCACATTAATTTTTTTTTGAAAAATAATAATTTTTTATGATATTATTATTTTTTCTTTAAATAAAACACTATCAATGAAATTATCTTACCCTAGTGGCTTACAAATGCCAAACGTTCCACCCAAAAACATTATTGGTTGTCCATGACTCATCCATTAATTTTAATACAAGTTTTAAGGTAATTTAATTTATTATAAGATTATTTTTACCTTGAATTAACCAATTTACATTTAACCGCGGTAAATAAAAAATCAAAAGTTACTATTCACGAAAAATTATTTTCATCTCATTAAACCACATTTTACTTAATTATAACAACCATTTATGTTATATTTTTAAAATTCAATTCACAGAAGAGATAAACTTTCATTTAAATGAAACAGTCGGTTTTTTAACTGCTAAGCAGTATTTTTCAAAATTCATCTAAAATTAAGGTTTTTAGAAAAACACCAAAAATTCACCCTAAGTTAAATTTGATATTATAAATTGAAAAATAATGTCTAGTTTAACAAAATATAAAAATATAATTTAAATTCATTAATTTGAAATTATTTCTCATTGTCAAATCCAGAAAGCATGTTTTTAAGAAATAATAACTTCCAAAAGATTGACATGGGTTTATGTCCAATTTAAAAGTGAAATTAGTCCAATGACCTACATTAGATTAAATTGTAAAAATAAAATCCAATTAAAAATTAAAACCAATTAAAATAAAAATCTATCTAAATAAATAAATTTGATGAAAAGGAAGTTTTAAATTAAAATGTAGTATATTTCACTATTCATTAAAAAATGAATTTTATCATAGAAATACAAAACATTTTATCCAATGTATATTTTTATTTGGCGATTATCATTAAAAATGTTATTTTTCAAAATTAAACAAATAAGACTGACAAAAACTAGATTTAAAAAGGGTTCTCCATCAAAAGGCAGTAAATTGACATATTGAGGAATATTAGAGTATTTATGCTTACAATTAGATTCATTCCCATTTTAAGCCTCTAAAATTTATAGGATAAATGTATAAACATTTAAGAAACATGTCTAATCAAAATATGGTTAGTTATATTGTTTCCTGCCAATACAACAGTTAGGATTTAACTACCAATTAAAATAATAAAATTATATTATTATTATTCAGTATATTTCAATGTTGAGTGCAACATAAGATTTCAAAGAAACCCATTGTGGAGTATCAGGTACGCCATCGAACCAAGAATCCATTATAATTTAAAATGAAAATTTTATTCACAAATAATAATAAATAGGGAAATTTATATTCTTTATTTAAATAGGGTGTTACATCCTTCCCCCTTTTAAGAATTGTATACCAAAAATTATATTCACTTATCAAATAAGTAGGGATATTTATCCCTCATAACATTTTTAGATTCCCACATGCCTCTCCATTATTGTAATTTTTCCACAAAACATTTACATGATGAATTACCTCTTTCTACAACACATTCTATCTACGGTCAAGAATATAGACTAGTTATTCCTCATAAGAAAGATTGACTTATATCTAAAATACATCTAGACTCAAAACATGAGATAGATCTGGCATATACCTTCTCAACATTAAAATGTGAATAACCATGTATACCTAGGATAAACATGGATGTAAATCCATTCTGTATACAACTAATCAAACATTTTCTAGGAGTTCATAGGGTACAATGAACCTCGGACTCAACTTTCCCTTCATGATAAAATGATTCACACTTTTCCTTGGAGAATCATTGAGAAAGACATGATCACCTAACTCAAAAGAAAGATCCTTCCTCTGATTATCCACATAACTTTTCTTTCTGCTATGAGTTGTTCACATGTTCTTCTGAATCAATTGAATGTTTTATGGCATCTCTTATACAAATTATGGTCCTATCAGTTTCATTTCACCTACTTCATCCCAAAAAGCTAGAGTTCGACACCTCTTTCTATATAATGCCTCAAATTGTTCCATCTATATAATAGAATGAAAACTGCTATTATAATAAAATTAAACCAAAGAAAGATATTGGTCCTAACTTACCTGGTAATTCATTGAACAAGCATGTAGAATATCTTCCAATGTTTGAATTTTTTATTCTGACATCCCATCTGATTGAGGATGAAAATATGTACAAAAATTTAATTCAGTAACCAATGACTTCTGAAGGCCATTCCAAAAGATATAATTAAACCTGGGATCACGATCATATACAATGAAGAGGGGTAATCCATGAAACATAAAAATAACTTTAACAAACAACTAAAAAAGTTGATTTAGAGACAAATTATCTCGAATATGAATAAAATTAGTAGATTTAGGAAATCAATCAATAATAACCCAGATTGCATTATTACCATGAGATGACTTTGGTAATCCCACAATAAAGTCCATGGATATATTTTCCCATTTCCACTATAGCATCAGTAAAGGTTGAAGAATCCCTTTCGGTAACTGTTGCTCTACATTAACCCATTTACAAGTCAATCATTTCACAGTAAAGTCAGCAATATCTCTTTTCTTTCCATCCCACCAGTAATACTCCCAAATATCTATGTACATATTAGTACTTCAAGGATGAATTGAAAATAAAGAACTATGAACTTCACATAATAAATCTTTCTTCAACATTGAATCATAAGGTACACAAAATCCCTTTACAAAACACAAAACACAGTCTCTATCAATGTTAAATTTAGGTAACATACCCTTCTAAACCAACTCTACCTTTTTCTACAACTCACTATCTTCATTATGCGCTTTCTTAATTCTATGTAATAGGGATGATTTCACTGACACTTGAAATAAAACAGAGTAATTTTCTACACCAACAACATCTATGAAAAAGTTCATCATATCATTAATCAAGGGATCTTGTTCTATATGTAACATGGTGAATATAGCATTACTCTTTTGAATCAAAGCATCGACCACTTTATTTTCCCTTTCTGGATAGTAATGAATTGTGAAATCATAATCCTTGATTATTTCTAGCCATCACATATGTCCCATGTTCAATTATTTCGGAGTGAATATATACTTTAAACTTTTGTGGCCAGTATATATTTCACTTTATACTATATAGAGATAATGACTCCAAATTTTTAAAGAAAAAACAATAGTAGCTAATTCTAAATCATGTGTTTGGTAACATAACTAAAGTGTTTTCAACTGACGTGAATCATAACAATTATCTAATCATTCTGCATTAGGAAACAACCAAGTCCTTTTAATGAAGCATCACTGTAGATAACAAACTCACCATTTCTAGAAGAAAGTTCCAAAATAGTAGCATTCACCAATATTATTTTCAGTTCACGAAAACAATAATTAAATTCTTTTTTCCAAAAAACATAACACCTTTTCGAGATAACATTGTCATTTTACTAGATAACTGTGAATTATTTTTAAAAACCCTCCGATAATAACCTACCAATCAAAGAAAACAATGGATCGTAGTAATATTTGTGAGTCTTGGAAATTCTTCAACAACTTTTGATTTATCAAGATCAACTATTATTCCATTTTTTTAAACCATTTGACAATAGAAAGAAATTTATTGTTACCAATACTCAAAAATTCTGAATTTCCCACACCATTTTTTTCTTTTAATGTTTGTAAGAAACCCCTTAAATGAATTTCATGTTCCTATTTACTTTTGAAATTAACAAAAATATCATCAATAAACACAACCACAAACGTATCCAATAACTCACAAGAATTTTTATTAATAAGATCAATGAATACAACAGGTGCATTTGTTAACCCAAAAGGCACAACTACAAATTAATAATGGCCATATCTTGTACGAATCTCAGTCTTTGAAAGGTATTCCTCATTTACATTAAACTGATTGTAACACAACCTCATGTAAATATTTGAAAAATTCTGAGCTTCATGGAGGTGATCAAACCAATCATTAATATGAAGCAAAGGATTCATGTTCTTACTAGTGATATTATTCAATGCTCTATAATCAATGCAAAGTCTCAGTGAATCATCATTCTTTTAAACAAACAAGACAGGAACAACCCATGGTGATGTTCTAGGTTGAATTAAACCTTTATCTAACAACTCCTGCAATTGATTATTTAACTCTAAAAGTTCAATTTCAGTCATTCGATAAGGGGGTTTTGAAATTGGATTAAAATCAGAAACTAAGTCAATAGTAAATTCAACTTCTTAATCAGGTATTATTCAAGGAAAATCAATAGGAAAAACACCATGATGATCATTTACCACTGGCACATCATTAATCTGAAAAGTTAATTTGTTTTAAAAAATATGTGTAATGTAACATTCATTTCCATCGTTTACTAGTTTCTCATTATCCGGATATTTTTTCAAAAGTAAGGGTTCATTCTTGTACACAAACTGAAATTTTTTCTAAAAACAAACCACTTTTGCTCTACAGTCAATCATAGAAAGATAAATTATAATCCAATCCATAACCTAAATAACATCAAACTCTACTAAAGGAAATACAATAAGGTTTGCAGGTAGATTCTTTCTGTACAAAATTATAGGAAGGTTCTTATAATTTATTTTTGTCTCAACATTTCATCCTGGTGTTTCTACCATAATATTAGGATTAATATGTTGTGATGGAAATCCCAATTTAGTATAAAACTTCTTAGACATGAAATAATATGTAGATATTCAATCAAAAAACACATTAAAATAATCTAAATAAATAGTGAGTGAACCTGATACTACTTCCTTCAATGTCCCAACATCTGCTCAAATAGTTGCAAAGGATTTCACCACCCCTTTCTACTTGTAGTCCCGCTGCTTTCCCTTAGTTCAGTTCTTTGTTGGACACTCATTTTCATAATGACCCATTTCATTGCACTTAATAAATTTTACTGATTTTAAATAAGATTTTGTCTTACCATTACCTAGATCTTTTTCAGTGCAACTATTTTCCTTATGTATTATTTTACCAAATTGGTACCATTTTCGAGAATTTAAAAGCCATTTATAGCGTGCTTTTTACCACGATTTTCACAAACTCTGAGCTTCAGTTTCTGACCATCAAACTTTTTTGAATAGTTCTTCCCTTTCATCTGCCACCTCGGCCCCTTATTTTGATTTTTTCAAAAGAACACATGATCTTTGGAAAACTCCATTTCCACCTTATCCACACATCGAAAAAGTTTTTCATAACATTTGAAATCATGATAAACTAAATTCCTTTGATAATTTAGCATTAATAATGAGTAAAAAAGATTGATTTTACTATCAAGATATCATATGATATTTGGATCATACCTTTAATTTTGAGATAATTTTGCATCATAAGAAGCCAATGAGTCATCCTCCGGCCTGAATTCTAGGAATTGTGTTTCCATCCTATGACGAACCTCCTTAGGAAAATATTTCTCGAGAAACATACCATTAAATTCATCCCAGTCAAGACCAAAAATCTCCTCACTATCATTGATATTTTTCACCATCGACCACCACTGATCAACTTCCCCTTCAAAACGGCAAACAACGAGACTAACCATTTGATGTTATGAACATCCAATGACATCAAAAATATTTTATAGTACTTTAATCCAGCCTTCAACTATACATGGTAATATGATCCTCTGAATGATGGGGAATGCTACCTCATGAAATGATCCGCTACTAACATGTTCCTCTATGGTTGATTTGGCTGATCTCATGAATGGATACCACCACCATTTAGAGCCTGATTTAAATATGTCATCACTGAAACAAGTTGCTCAGTTTTGATTCCGATCATATCAGGTTTTTGAATTAGAAGGTTGTCTTCATCTTAATTTTATCCTATCATATCTACCATATTACCTCTAAATAAAACCATTATAAACACGGAAATATCTTAATAGAAGCAGCATGGTAATCTGTAAATGCTATACCATTTCAATATTATCATAAATTAATTTGTGGATTTTAATTTAATGAAAACCATACACATAAAGTTGTCTAAACCACCCTCTGATACCAACTATAAGGAGTTGGCCTCAAAGAATTACTTAATATTGAGGAAAGTCATGAATTCACATTAAGGATCTTTTCAGGTATTGAGTTTTATAGAATTAGGCCATAACTATTAAATTAAATCTAAAAAATTTCAAAGTAGAAACTTCTAATTAGTTTTTATTTTTTCATAAAATAGAAAAAACTCTTGATAAAATAAATTCATGTATAGTTTCATGTTTGTGACAGCATAACTTTCCCTTGATCACATCCTTAACCCTATTCATCTTTAAGCCCTGAAAAAAACATTTCAAAACATGGGATGAGGATAAGAAGCTCAAAAAGGGTTATAAAAAAAAGAAAGAGAAAATTAGTACATCAAAACATACACTTTCTAACATCCCTCATGATCACATAAGATTTGTGAATAACACATACAAAATCAAAAATCATAATGGTAACTTGTGGAATTCATATCATACTTATATTTTAGCTTTCACAGCTATATAGGAAGTTACATTTGGAATACCCATAACAGAATATTCCTTAAATCTCATAGGATAATCATTTATTTTTCCCCCATTGTGTTACCCAATGCATTGGAGAGCTATCTCAGGCTCACCCACCATAGGATTATAATAGAACCACCTGTATATGTAAAAACAAATGCCTAAAAACCAAATAACATAAAATAAGCATTAAGGAAGGATAAAATTTACACATTGAAATCACAATATAACATTTCAATATATTGAAAGAGTTAATTATTTCTCAAAACCATTTTCAATTAAATAATACATCAAAAGTGTATACGATATTTATTTCCCTTTTTATAAAAACTACATCTTGTTAAGGATACCAATGATCAAATAATACTCACGGCAATGAAAAGCTCATTATGATTGTATATGTTAAAAAGAATCATTCTTTTTTGTCATTTAGTAAAATTATTCATTGAAAAAGTTCAACTTTGAATGAAATTAAAAGTCCATTTTTTTATACACCGTATAAAAGAAAGACGTGTAAAAAATAAAATTTTTCCTCAATGAAATGTTATTGAGATGGAGTCCCTTAACTCTTGTCTTACATGACTCATTAATTTTTTTAATATCCTAAATAAAAAACTAATGTAAACTTTGACCTACTTCAGAACATTTTTCATGTTTATTTTTCCTTATAATTCACTTATTACCACGTTATAAACATTACATAATCATTTAATTTAATAACTCTCAATTTTTCGATATTTGGTACATAAAAATATAGGTAGTCCATGTCGTCAAAATTCAATTATATACAGAATGATATTAATTATTTACATATCATATAAATCATATATATTATGTATATATGTATTTATTATCATCCATATCATTTGGATATATGAAAATGAAATGCACCATTCTTGTAGATGGTAAGTCATACGTAAGCATGAACACTACTTTCATTTATTTTTTTGACTTTTAAAAGAATTGACACCAATTTATATATAGGTATATTATATTTAAATTATAATACCATTTATTATATATGTTACATAATTTAATTAACACTATTCCTTATGCGTTCTATGTATGGTATGAATGATTCATATAACTTTGAGGGGGCGACAGTCCGTACTTCCTCAAATAAAATTATCGTATATATACAACATGAAATGCATAAAGGTATATTTTAAAAGATAATTACATAAGAATAGAGATAAAATAAATATCATAAATATAATATATAATTACAGCTCCATCATAATGGCCACCATGAGAGGCGGTAGGCGATAATTGAACAATCATTGTTTCATGAGGCAGTTGTTCGCCATCCACAAAAATATTATGTTCGTATCCATTAGATGGAGGTGTGTGTAAGTTTAGTATGAATACATCTCATAAAAACAACTTAGTATATTGAGGATAATTTTTTGTTATAAAATAATGGAATTAAAATAGTTTAGGGGGTTGGAGAAGTAAAAGAAAAGGAATGAACTTAAGAGATGATGTTACCTTTAAATCGGGTAACTCCCATTGGTTTGAAGAAAAATGATTTCTTGAAGTTCCTTATGCCTAATGTAAGTCTTATAGGTGGAATCGATGGATGTTGGGAGCTTATTTGGCAAGAGTTTTGATGAGACAAGGGGCATGATAGGTGTGAGTATTAGGTTAAATTGGGTGGATTTTTATTAGGGGGAGGGGATCTTTAAGAATGTTTGAAAATATTATTTAATTATATACTAAAATTCCATTTAAAAAGGTCAAAAACTTTTTAAATTCTATGATAAGATGCCTATTAATCGAAATCCTCTCAAACAATATTTTTTATAGAAGTTTTGGTTTCAAATTTATCCATATCATTTAGCTTTAATCCTTAGTTGACTAATTTGACTCTTACAATGTCTTCTTGTGTAGTCACTCTATATCGTTAGTATAGTTACTATAAAATGCCAATAGAACCAAAAGTTTTTCATTAATGACATTTTCAACCATATAAAATTCATTTGGATGAATTTTAGATTTTTAGGATTATTATATCATTTAATAATATAATATTTGTTTTAAAAACACATTTACGTCAGTTTAAATACTATTAATATCATGACATTTTGAAAACAAATAGTATTACTTTGAAAAACCCTCATTAATCAAAAGATAAAAATTCATAATCATATCTAAAATTCATTTATGGAATAAAAATATTAAAAATAAATTTACTTTAACATTTTTAATCTCATTTACTTAAAACATTCATTAATGAGGTAATCATTACATCATCATTGTGTCCTAAATAAATTTCTTATGTCTAAAAGTTATAAATAAAATACCATTATTTTAGAAATATTTTATATATTTCTAATGAATATTAAATGTAGAATATATCAATTATATAACCCTGTATTATATTTGTTTTATAAAAACATTACATGATTATGGTATTTTTATTTTTATGTTAAATAAAAAAATATCAATGTAATTATCTTACTCAAGTGGCTTTCAAATGGAAAATGTTTCACCCAATGTTTTTATTGGTCGTCTATGACTCATAAAATATGGTTAGGAAAACTATTAAGGTTATTTTATATTTCTTAAATATTATTTTTACCTTGAATTAACATATTTACCTTTCATCGTGGTAAATAAAAAACCAGAAGATACTATTCACCAAAAATTATTTTCATCCCATTGAACCAAATTTTACTTACTGATAGAAACCATATATTTTGGATTTTTGAAATTAAATTCATAAAAGTGGTAAAATTTCATTTAAATGAAAAAAGTAGGTATTTAACTACTAAGTAGTATTTTTCATTATTCATCAAAAATAGAAGATTTTCAAAAATATACCAAAAATTCACCCTAAGATAAATTTGATATTCCAAATTCAAAAATTATGTCTATTTTACGAAATTAAAAACATAGAAGTTGCATTAATCAATTTAAAATTAATTCTCATTGTCAAAACCAGAGAGGGTTTTTCAATAAAATAATAAATACCAAAATATTAACACGTGTTTATATCGAATTTAAGAGTGAAATTTCATCAAATGGACCAAATTAGATTATATGGTAGAAATATAATAAAATTACACTTTAAAACCAAAAAAAGAACAATCTATATATATAAATAAATTAAAGGAAAAGGCAGTTTTTATTTAAAATGTTGTATATTTCAATATTATTTAAAAAATGAATTTTATTAGAAAAATACCAAAATTTCATCTCAAGTAAATTTTGATGTCCCGATTCTATAGAAGAATATTATTTTTCCAAATAAAACATATAAAAGTGACAAAAACTATATTTAAAAAATTTTATCCATCAAAAAGTGGTAAATCTAAATTTTATATTATATTAGAGTATTTCTGCTTAAAATTTCACTCATTCATATTTTAAGCATCTAAATTTTATTGGATAAATGTAAAAACATTTATGAAACATGTTTACTCATGATATGGTTATTTATGTTCATCACCACTAATAAAACATCAAGAAGTAAACTACCAATTAAAATAATAATATTATATTATTATTTTTCAATATAACTCAACTTTGTGTGCAATGTAAGATTTCAAATAAGCTCATTTTTGTGTGTCAAGTACACCATCAATCATAGAATCCCCTTTAAAGTAAAATTAATATTTAATTCACAAATATTAATAAAAATAAAAAAATTTATATTCTTTATTTACTAAAGATTTAACATGTTCTATTCATTCAACATTTTATCTAATAAACACCCTCCCCTTCACATATAAACAATTCCCTCCTCAAACCATTACTCTTCACATAAAAAACACCTTCCATTTCCAATGATAAAAAAAGATATTAAAAAAATCATAGATTACATTTGGAAGCATTAGTCTTAATGAAATAAAAATTATAGAACCCTTAATATGTCGTCTTAAATATCTAACTCAATAAAGAAAATGAGTATTTGGATCGAATTATTTTCTTCAATCATTTATTTCTTATTTCCCAGGATTATAAACATTATTTAATATTTTACCAATAGGAAATATAAAACATAATTTAACTTTAATATTGATTATACCTGTATAATATTTTATAACATCAGTCTCATTTTTATTTATAATATTTGTATTATAATTTCATTTTTTGTCCTCTAATATTAATGTCTATCAAATGAACCATAATCTTTTACATGGATTTTTTAAAAAAATTATTTAACATATAAAAAATAATTTTTACTCGATTAATATTCTATAAATAGAAATTAATAATTATGCTTATGATAATTTAAAAAATAATCGTGTTAACTTTAACAACCTAAAATGAGAACATAGAAACACTTTCAAAATTAAAAATTCATTTATTCCATATATTGAAATATAAATCATTAATTACAATATAATGATAAAAAATCAATAAATATTTTCATATTAATATTAAGGAATCATTTTTAAAATAAAAGTAGACCTAAAAAACATATTAATCAATATTTTTAGTAGTTTACCAAACTATCATAGGTGGTCGATATGAGAAAATTCAATTTAAAAAAATACCATATGATAATAAATTAATCTTAATATGAAATAAATATTAATAATACTCTGTATTATTCATCTTATATATGTTATTAAACTATCCATGTGTTTATATTAGTGTATAAGTTAGTTAGGATTCGTCATAGGGGAACTCCTTTAGTTTTATTTTTTATTTTTACATAATATATCTTACCCTCTCTATTACTCTTTTTAAATTTTTTATATTTTATTTAAATTTTAGGAATACATATTTTATTGATGTATAAAAAAATCATTTTCAAATCATTTTCAAGTGATACACATGTTTTTTATGTTATTTTTTGGATCATTTTATTAAACGAAACAAAATAAAAGTAACCTTTTTAAATTCTAAATTTAATTTAATTTATCACACATTTAAATGTTAATTTAATTTATGATTTCTGGAATATATCATTATTGTATCGATAAATCTTATTGATAATTAATTTTGTTGTATAAAATCAGTCAACTTTATATGTTTTAATCTTTACTTTCCCATTTCGTAAAACATTTTAACATGGGTTCATTTATAAAACTACATTATGAGCTAATAATAGTATTTATTCCATAATATAATGGTTTATATTCAAGAAAAATCATTATATATTCAATTATGGACATTCAAAAAACCATAAAGATCTTGTTTTCATAGAAAAATTTATAATATATCAATTAGTATGCTATTTGACTTGATTATGTAACTGATTTAATTCTCATGTGTTTTTATGGTTATTATTATATGTGTGTTTTTTAGGTTTTTCCTATATATAGGAAATATTATGATTTTATGAGTTGTACTAAAATTATATATCACCCAAATTTATTGGGTCATGTTTCTTGTTAAATAGAATATATGTATGGTGCACGAGCTATGGTCCTAGTATATTATCCCATGATGTCTTTTCACTGATACTTGACATATGTTTATGATTCCTTGATTTTATTTTTTATATTAATTCCCAAGATTAACTTGTTAAATGTGATCCTATGATATCATAACTCTATTTTCAAATGGTTGTGTTATATTTTATTATATTCAACCATTGTGATCTTAAGATATGTTCATTAATTGTTGCGTTATCTCACCCTTATTTTTTTCGTAATTTTTTCCTTACCATATTTTTAGAGGAATAATTATTTTATTTTTGTTATTAGGGTATAATGAGTTGTGATATAAGTATAAATTATTTTAGGATAACATGATACATATTGAAAAAAAATATATTTTTTAGTCTTTTTTTAACTTGACGTTTTATATAGCTAATCTCCCAATGAAACTAGACTAATATTTTAATTTATTTATTTAATGTATATTCAATATAATCATTATGTAATATTACAAAAATGTGTTATTTGTTTTTATAATTTGTTGAAAAGTTAGGTATAAATAAATGTGGGCTTTAAAATAGGTAAACTAATGGAAAATAAACCATAAATTGGCTACATTAAAAAATAGAATTGTGAATGTTAGGATGTACATGTGATTTAAAATATAATATATTTTTGATCATTAATGTTGTTTTCAATGATTATTAATCTGTGTAATATCATCCAAAAAATATAATTCTTTATGAAAATTTAATTAAATAGGATTAATTATCTCAACAACCAATTTGGTAGGAAATATTATAATTTTCCAAAAGAGATATTAAAATGATATAAGGGGATTGTAGATCCCCACTACTGTACTTTATTTACTAACTTATGTTATGAACAATAAGTTAAAACATGTAAATAACTCCCTTTTATCTAAGATAACTAGTTATTTTTTTATTGTTTAGTGGAAGGAATCTCCTCCTTTAGTGGATCTTCTAATACCTTATTAATATAACAACATATGAATTCTATTGAAGAGATATTATCCATCCATTAATTCACTGATAAATTGAAAATAATATTGGATATTAATTTCCTAGAGGATTATTGTTTTATGATGGACATTAATCAATAATGTTAGGCCAAATGAAAACATCAAGTCCACATAATAAAATAAAACATATTCCTCAAACTATTATTATTAAAATTGATAGATAGATCATGGGTAGTTTTGTTGTACTAGAACCAATAGTTTGTATAATGGATTACATCTAGATTAAATGATTTGAATATTATTGAAGCATATTTTTATATATATTTTATTTTTAGTCATGCGTTTAAAGAGATAATGTAATCAGGTATCTATCACAACGATATGTAATGATATTTACCCATCATAATTATAACTTCATAACATCACAAAGACAATCTTAAATATATTTATTCATTTATATAAAAAATTATTAATGTACAAGTAGTATGTATGAAATCAAGTGATAGTACTCATAAGAAAAAAAACACATTGTATCACATTTGTTTCACTAGGTAATATGCAACACAATAGATTGTGTGATCATAAATCCTAGTAGTAATTAAAAATGTTTTATATCATTATATATTATTATCTGTGAGAATTTTTATCGTTACATAGACTTTATATTTTTTTAAATTAATATTATAACTCTCATGATTAAATTTATTTTCAAAACATTGATGATATAATTCATATTGAATTTGGGTATGTTGGGTGAGTCATGAGTGACATGTAAATAATGAATTTTTCAAAGAATGATTTTCCCCTCCAATATTTATAAAAGATTATATATCTTCCCCTTTACTGAAATGGTATGGTCAAATTAAATTCGATGGCCATGGTGTAACTAATAGGATATTTCATATACTTAAATAAGATATATCATGCATATAGGTTAATGAAATAGGTGTGAAGCATTCTTGATCAGGTATTGTGATAAATGGATTATTTTATATCGTGATAATTCTTATGTGGTTGTTGAATCTGCAACATTATGTTTTCTCTCTTAGGCACGTTGACTTATTTCTAAATAGTAATCTTGGAATTTATGAAATCCTACCACAAGAAAATGATAAATTACTCTATAGGGTCACACTCTTATTATTCTTGTTGATCATTGTCAAATTTATATGAATTGTATAAATTGAATAATTATTATTCTCATGACAACTATAAAATTGTACTAATGTTTTATCGATTTACAGTATTTATTTATGAATAATTATTTAATTAAATATATATTTTGAAATTAAATAAATTATGTGGATTGTAGGTGGACCACAATTTTGTCGACTGGTTAATACTAATTTGAAATCTGGTAAAATAATATATAACATTGTGCTTGTTAGCACATTCAATTAAAATAACAATAATACTGTTGCTTTTATTTGGAAGGCGTGTTGTTAAGGATTATCATATTATTTAAGGTCCACACAATAATAAATAATATCTTATCCAAAAACCAAACACTATAAATATATTAGAATGTCTTTTGTGGAATATTAATCCAGATTCGAAAATCTATGTACACAATAGACGACTCTCATCATTCATCCTCCTAGATTTGTCTCATGAATAACAAGTAAATGATTTATTCATTCATTCTAATAGTAAATGAAATGATCATGAAAAATAACATAAGATGGTATAACAACTACACTGTCACCATACATTCCTTCTAAACTTCTCAAATATCAAAGGAACATGTTTGAAGCCCTCTATATAGACTCAATAAGTGGATCCTACAAGTGTAAAAATGGTAATAAAAATAGGTTTTTTCGGATGACCAACTACACCTTTGAATGAATCTACTAATAAGAGGACACTATATTTCATATCTAAATCTAAATTAATTATATATTTAATGTCCAAATAACCTCATTGGGTTTCAGTAATTCTTAGTTCAATATTCAATTTTAATGTTTTTTTATCATTGCATATACATCATGAAATATTTATGAATCTTCTATCAAATCCAAAAAACCCATTATGGTTATTCCCTCCACATCATTCTACTATGCCTCGAAAATTCAATTGGTATTGGAGGGAACATATTTTATATTTATTATTATTTATTAATTTTCAGATTTTTTAGGTTAAATATTTATTGTGTCATTAATTTATAAATTATTAATTTTTTAATATGATTTTTGATAAAATTCTTTCAAAATTTTAATTCCATTATTCAAGATTCATATTTTGCTAAATTTTTATGAAGATGTGAATAATAACAAGAGATTCCACCCTAGATTTCCAAATATTCTATTCTGTAAGATTATGTTACATGGAATGCTTCAGTAGTACATTCCATATACCTATATTTATTGCATCAAGATGTGTTCTAGGATACACAACATACCAATAACTAATTAACATTGTGAATTTATTGCACAATGTGTGTTGAATAAAAATTTCTCACACATAACATATCTTATTTATTGATGTGTAATTGGAATACATTTTGTGTAGTCTACATGGTTTTTGGAAAATATAATTGTTAAGCCTGTGGTAAAATACAATTTTTGAAACCATGTGAGATTGAAAGTTTAAAATATTATTGAAATACACAATTTGTATTCAGGATACATAATACGTTTAGATCTTACATGATGTGTTATAAATTAATTCCCACATCTGATATTCATAAAATTTCATTTTTTGGATCTTATATGCACATTACTAGAAGAACAAATAACATGTATTTGTAGTACATGGATTGTGGTCATGCATATGATGAATAAACCGTGTACTTCGGTGTGTTAGAAAGACACCAAAAAAGCATGATATATAGAATGTCCATGGTTAGTACACACAATTTTGTCTTACTGAGGTACATGATGAAGTCTTATACATTTATCATAGGATGATAAAATAAAGGAATACGACATGTATCTCAAATGTACAAGTTGTGTAGTTTACCAACAAAGGAAACAATTAAATTACATTTCAATAAATATTTTCATCAATAAAAACATTAAAATGTTTGAGACTGATTTTTTTGAATTTTTAGTATAGGTTCTAAATTATAAAAAATAACAAATTAATTTGTTGCATTTTTCAGCAATTAATGATGGTTTTTTTTAATTTCCATGTATGCATTTATCATGGATATCTCTATGTGAAATTTGATTATTATTAAAATAAAAGATAATTAAATAGTTAATTAATTCAAGAATATTTTCTTAATAGTAATGAAATAATTTAAGTGAATGTTATCTAGTGTACTTATGCATAAACATTACATGTGTATGACCGATAATGATCTTTAATAGAACATATCTAGGGGTTTGAATAATTTAATTTAATTTAATTCAAGTGTATTAAATTATTTATTTTTAAATTAAATATAATGGTTTGTGTTTCATCCTCATGCCCTTTACTATCTAGGACACGTGTTCCCAAGGATATTTATGTAATAACCCTAAAAAATCCTTTAGTTGAACTCAACTATGTGTGTGTAACATAAATATATAATAAATTGAGTATTACAAGGAATATTGAAGTAGTTCATGATTTATTTGAGATGGTATTGTCTTAAGTGACACATAAGTGGACATGTGAAATACTACAGCTAGTCCTAAAACCCACACAACAAGATTTCCATTAGGTAATTGGTTTATTTATTATTCTCTTAATAAATTAAATGTTAGATAATTTCATGAATGTGTAATTTAGTTATTTACTTATTTATGTCTTATAAATTATATATATTATGTGTGAAAGACTTTGATGTCAAAAATAAATGGGCGATTTTTGAATGATGGAATATATATATTAATGTATTATGCATAAATATATTATCAAATAATGGATCCTCAATTAAGTAAAATATCTATAATCTCATAAAAATATGTAAATGATAAAAGAAGAATTAATTATTCCAAATGAATCATAATCTCTCAAATTTATATTAAGTCATTAATCATTCTGTCATTTGAATTAAGATGAGCCCATAGTTGACCTATTGGTTCTACATATTCCATGGGAAATTTTAATTACCAAGAGGTCTTACCAAATATAGTTACCCTAAAGAAAAGAATTTCTATTGGGTTTAGTTACCTAATTATATTCAAAAAAAATTGGGAAATGCTTAGAGGAAACCCCAGTTAGTATTTATAGATTGGGGATCCCACACAAAATACAAAGTATATTTCAGCTTGTAGTTGACAATACCACATTATAAGTACATTATTATAATTTTGATAGCTGATATCTGTATTATAAGAATGGAAATATTGATACATTACACTATAATTTCTACCTTTATAGGATATTATTTATTCAATGGTGAAGGATATTGAAACTTAATAAAACAATAGGATACATAATGAATTAGAATTTATAATGTCTCAAATAAATTACAATCATGTGAAGTGGTAATAATATAATGTTATAAAATTTTCAAAAGTGGAATATTCATCATTGATATTATCCTTGTGATCAGTATGAGAGAAAGATCATATACGTATTTTTATTAACATACTAGAATGGTTTAGATTACTTTTATGGTGTTGTTCTATAATTGAAAAACATACATTTTTGAACCCTCATAATTTTATTTTCCTATAAAATAGTTGAGTGATACAGAGTTTATTATATATGATAAAAAAATCAATAACCTAGTTTACATTTAATGTTTAATGTTATCATAAATGTCATGTGAACTCATGATGTCTAAGAAATAATTTTTTGGTAGTATTATCTATCATCACCTAGGTGTATATCAATAGAGAGATAGATAATAACAATTTAAGACATAAAAGGTTATATATTAGAGTAATTTATGAGATGGTGAACCAACTAAGCCTTTTTTAGTAAAACGCATTGGCTATGTTGAGAGACAAGGGGTTCTAGGGTTTCAACTCTATAATGAGTTCTGAACAAATCTCATTCCTACATAAATCACTTATATATTTTCCATACTTCTTGTGAATATCAGTATGAAAAACATTAAGAATTATATTTTAGATATAATGATACTTCATCCACATGTTGATAAGAACAGAATATAAAAAAAACCTCTTGTCCAATTGATAAATAAAAGCAATGCTAATGTGATGACATCAGAGTCCAAATATTCTCCATAAGGACCTTATTAGAAGAGAGAGAGATCAATATTATTGTAAGGAAAAAAATTTATATCTATTTCACATGTGTCAATAAGGGACCCTAATATTAAAAAATAACATTAATAAAGGGGCACATGGATGACACATGTGAATATTTCATTGATTATATTTATCTATTTCTATAAAATATGCATTATATATATATTGGTTCTTAAATATAAATTCAAAATTTAGAACCTTGTAGATTCTAAAATATTTACTTAAGGGAGTTAGATCTATGAGCATCCAACAAGGGAAAAATTTATATAGTGGATACAAGGACTACCATATAACATTGTTGAGATGAATGGTATTGGTTTTGTATGATTGATAGTTTATACCATCTATTTTAAGAAGCATTATTTCATTATCCATACTTGATAAAGATGGATTTATAATCAAATTTGGTAATACATTTTTCGTCTTCTATAATTATCAAATTTCTATGCTAAGGATGATATAAAAAATGGATTTTATGTGTTGTTATATACATAAAATGTAACAAAATATGATAATAAAGTCAATTCATAGGGATCATGTCACACCTCGACTGATGCTTAATTTTAATTTAATTAATTTGGGTCTTACTTTTGGAGCTGGGGTTTGACCCGATTGTATTAGGGAATAAATTGAGATCTGATACGGGCACACGACCGCGCATGCAACCATGTGCGGTGTCTCACCTCAATCAATAAAGATATTATCATTTTTTTTGGTTTTATCATTTTAGTTTTATCATTTGTATTATTAATATTTATGTTAATTTTTTAATTTAGTTATTAAAAATGAATTGTGGTTTGAAAACAAATATATATATATATATATATATATATATATATTTGTCTGTTGTTTTATTAATAATAATAATATTAATATTAAGATTATTATTATTATTTTTGTAAATTATTTACATAGTATTTTAATATTAAAATTGTTGTTGCAATTATAAAATCATTAATTTAATAATTAGATAACGGTTATTTTTTGGATTAGGTTAATTTAAGTTTATTTTCATTTCATTTTTATTTATTTTTTTATTTTATTCATTTATTTTATCTTTATTTTTCTCTCTTTTTTTCCCTTCTCTTTCTTTTACCACTCCTTTGTTTTTATCTCCTTCTTTTTTTTCTCCTTTCTCCCTCTTGTGCTTCACCCCTCCCCATGCGGAACCCCCCTCTACCCTCCTAAACCTACTCGCACCGCTAAGCCTCTCCCCCTGCCTTCCTCCAGTGTGGCTTCCTCCGGCATGACGTCCTCCAGAGTGGCGCAACGTCCTTTGGTGCGGACCGCCCCTCCCCTTCGCTCCTCCTCACCAGACCAAATACATATGGACGGGCGCACCACTGCCCCGTCGACCTCCACCCACGCGGACGGCCTTCTTTGCGCCGCCTCCTTCCCGGCTGAGCCACCTGGTTACCCTCCTCTCTTTGAAACCCAGCATGCACCACCCTGGGCCACACCCCCTTCTGCTTCTGGTGCTCCTTTCCGGTGATGAAATAGAACAACACCCTTCCCTTAAACCCTAGCCTGCTCCTTGCAACCCTCCAATGTTCCTCCACTTCGGCGGTGCCTCTCCGGCCTCCTTAACCGTGCGTGCGGCCACCCCTCAGCCACCTCTCTTCCTTTTTCCCTTTCCCACAGCTATATTGCCCCCTGTTCCGGCTAATATTTATAATATGGTGCACCACCAACAGTCTTCCCATTTCCTGGTTATACATTCGCACCATTTCTATAGGTGTGTTATGCCTCGGTTGTTCGTTATTTAAATTTTATCAAGTCACAGTTAGGGTTTTGGTTTCTAGTTTGGTTCATTTATTCCTTCACTGATCTAATTTCTTGTTTTTAAGGATTAATTGCATTGTTTATGGTGTGGTTGTCATGCGGTGGAGTTTGCGTACCGTGTTTTCTATGTTTCGATACCGAAGGTATGTGCTTCCACATATATGTGTTTGACAAATTTATTTTCTTATTTAGTTAATTCAGTATACTCATTGATTATTTTTCATGGTGTGAATATAGTTTTACTTAAGGATTAATATGATTTCGATGTGTTTTGTAGTGTGTTTATTTAATATGAATGTTTTGATTTTGTGAAAACTTGTGCTGAGCTTTTTGTAGTGTTTTCTAAACTTTGTTGTGGGTTTATTGTGTCGCGCAAGTGCTTCAAAGTCTTTTTTATCATGTTTTTGGTGTTGCGTCATGGTGCACTTGGTATTAGAGAGAATTTTTGAGTGCATTGTTGGTATAAACCTTTGATGTGATATTTCAAATGCTTTATAAATTGTTTAGTTGTTTAATTCCTTTATTAAAATATATATATAGTGAGTGGTCCCTTCCTCGGGGGTTCGAGTCGTCGCCATTAAGGACCTGTGTATATGCATATGCATGAAAATGTATATGCATGGTGGTGAAGCGGTCTCGGGTTACCCTTTTCAAAAGCTACGTGTTTTGAGGTAGGATACCTAAGACTTTACCTTTAATTAGAGTTCCAATTTTTCTTGATGTTTATTTAGAATTATTTCCTTGGGTTTATATGAAATTCTTATGCATTATCAAAATATATATAGTTATGGTTATTAAGAAGTGGTCTCCTGTGTATTTGAACATGAAATGGGTATTTCCAAAAGGTGTGTGGTCTTGTGTTTGAATTTTTTATGAAAGTGCAACGACAAGTTTGACTTTCGAAGGGATTGCAATGTGATCTTCAAAATGGGTTTTGGTGTGAACACAGGATTAAAAGATTATTTGTTTTCCTAAAAATGATTACTTCATTGTAAATGTGGTTTTATGTTTGTTTTAAAATTACATTGCCTTCATGTGTTCCAAAATGATGAATACTCCTTGTAAAGGGATGAGGCATGTTCGGCACTTTGAGTTTGGTTTGTGAAAATGAAATACCCCACTTGAGACATTCCCCTAGTTTTAGAAATGAGATGTAAGTGTTTATGTGTGGTTTGCGATATGTGCCTAGTAAATAGGCTTGTGCATTTTTTTTGTGTATAATAGAAAAAGGCGGATGGGCCCAAGGGGGGGATCGGTGGTGAGTGGGTGGGTGTGTTTTTGAAAAAATAGAATGATGTGTCCATGTATGTTAGTTTCATCAAAACTCCCCACTGCTTGAAACAGAGCACAATGGGAAACCTGGGTATCTAGGTGGGTGAACTAGGACTTGTGGGATAGTGTTCCAGAGGTGACATGACCCAGTTTCAATGCAGGTTTGATGATTGCAACACTAACTAAACATATGAATGACTGAGGGTCGTGGCCTTCTAAGCCTCATTTTCTGAGGGTCGGGGCCTTCTAAGCCATGTTTTCTAAGGGTCGTGGTCTTCTAATCAACCATTCACTGAGACATGAAGATCCTAGTTCCCCAACTAACACTAGATTCTTAGGGACTTCCCATGGTGATTATGATATGATTTTAAATTCAATTGTTTCATGCTTTTCCCCTCTTTTGTGAAAACCACAATTGAATATAAATTGGTCTACTTAAATTTTGAAATGTTAATGCATGATCAAAATCTATTTTGAAAAGGGAAGAGAAATGTATTTCTTGGAAATGAAATCTTGTTACTTGAATTTGAAGAGTGAACGACATTATTTTATTATGCCTTATTTTCAAACTAGCATGATTTGGATTTCTTATTAAAAGCAGTGGCATTGGGCTTTGTTGTATTTTGGATTTCCTACTGAGCATCTCGGTGCTCACGCCTACTTTATATTTTTTGTTCCAGGTTCTTGTTTTGGATCTCTCTTGAAGTAATCTTGTTTCTGTGTTTGGTGGTGATCCATGACAGGTATGTTTAACTTTCCATTCTTGTTATATTTTCAATTGGAAGTATTTAATTACCTTTATTAGTTTATGTCAATTGTTTATATGTCTTTTATGGGCCAAATTGTTCCCAACTTCCTCATTGTGGTGCCCGACACAGGTTGCCAGCCCGTGGGGATCGTGAACGCCCTTCAGGACATGTCGTGGACCAGGTCGGGCACCGGGTCGGATGATGACCCATCCTGGTTCGTGACAAAATGGTATCAGAGGGTGGTTTTTGTTCCTATTACTTGGGATGTTAGGTAGATCAGAGATAGGACTGTCGGTACTCAAGAGATAGGTGTGAGAAGAGCGTCGCGAAGTCTTACTCGTTCCGATTCTCGATTAACCAGGGGTATTTTGGGATTTAAGTTTTTGGATTTGCTCTATGTGGATAGGGAATGAATATAGGAGTAAACCAGTATTATGCATGGCTTCACATGGAGTAGCGACCCATGTGATGCCCAAGAGTACAGTTCGACGCTCTTAGTGGTTGGCGCTCGCCTTGGGCATGGTCTGCCAAACCATATAGCCGGGTCAGGCATGACCACTATTTCTCCATCCAGGTGATTTAGTGTTCATGATGTCTTGCTTCAGTTTTGGGATTGGGTCAAAATTATTTTCCTTTAAAAAGGGAAGCATACTTTGGTGCTGCTCTTATTTTATTTTGGTGTGCGGTTGGCATGATTTTTGGAGTGCGTTCTCTGGGGCCTTGCCTTTGGAATTAAGTGTTTGATTTGATGAAATTAAATTCCTAAAATAATGTCTTGGGTTATCTGAAATTAAAGTGGGTTGTTTTATAAATGAAATGCATTCTGGAAATTTTCCTTGAATTTTTGAAATGGTTTTGGATAATGGAAAATGATTTTTGAGTCCGGAGTGAAAGCGATGAATCCAAAAGAGTGGTTGGGTTTTATTGTATTGTGTTTGGTTTCTCAAGTGGGTGTTTTTCATTAAGGATGAATTGATGTTTTAAATTGAAATTGTTTGATTTGTGTCTGATATATGGATGTTTTATTTGTGATGTGTTTGGTTTTTTGGAAGGATTTTTTGTGTTTCTGGTTTGGGATATGCCCCCTAGAAATGTCCCATGGGTTTCTAGTAACTCTCTCAATTATTTGCTCAACCCAGACTCCCAGTGGAATGGAAAAGTTGGGTTCTGCTCGGTGTTGTCAATTGTTCGTAGACGTCGAGGTCAGTTTGATGTTTTTGAGTTCTATGGGAAGGATTGAAGTGTCTCTCTGGTTTTGGAGGAACTCTAGATGTTGTGTATGAGTAAGTATTCTCGAGTATGTTTGGAGGAGCGAGACAAAACCGGTAAATGGTGATAGTTTTGTTTTCGTTGCGAATGGCGTTGTCGTGAGCGACCCTCAAGACTAGCCTCATTCTGCGGTTGTACTTAAGTGAAGGTGATGAAAATTGGAGGATCTCATAGGTGCTCGACCAGTCAACAAAGGGTGAAGAAGGTATGTTGACCTTTCTGTGGAACTAGTTTCTTGTCCCCCATAGGTTGTCTGGAACGATCATTTTAATGTTTGTAATAGTTGTTGGACTTTTTTATACTATGGTAAGTGAATGTTCCTCATCCAATGAGGAGTGTGAACCAAAGGGATCTATTCTTGGAGTGCTCCTTTCGTCAGTTTGTGTTGCGTGTTTGACATACTGCTCAATTTTCTATCTCTGGCGTGGTCAGTCGGGCACTCTAAGTTGTTCGCTGAAATTCATAGTTGGTATGTTGACAGAGTGGCTGCGTCGGACACTAGGAGAAGTAGGTAAGTTGGTTTTCCAGCAAAGAAAGTTCCAGCCAGAGGTGGTCAACTTATGACTGCGAGGCTGTAGATGCTTTAGACATCAGGGCCCCATCCATAGGTCTCGAGGTTAAGCTTGCGCGCAGTCAAAACTCGTCGAATGTGGGATGAGCTTGATCTGACTTAAGTTCACAGAGATGGGATGGGGAAAAGATTAAACTTCCTTGTTACGGTACCCTCTCTAAAGGTTTCATTCTTGTTGGGAGGGGCATAGAGCCCTTTTCTACTTGTCGTGGTCTTATTTTATGGGAGTTCCTCTTGGGCCTTAAAGAGGTTCAGAAATCCATATTCTTGTAAAGCCAGTAGGCATGCTTCGTGAACCTTCTTGTGTCGGAGATGCTCATGTCTTGTGTAATTGACTTGTGCCTGTCTGGCTAACCTCCTGGTTAGGGGTTTCTTCTATCAAAGCTCTCTCATGGGTAAAATTTTTGTCCATTGAAGGAATCTTCCATGTAGGCCGCCCTGTATTGGTGGGTTTATGATGCAGGGTTCAGTATGTATTTCTCAAATTATACTTGGAATGCCCGCGTGGGTTTAGTGGTGTTGGGAAATTTTAAAATGGTGGGGAGACCCAGTGTGGGTCTCGCCGATGTCCACTCTTATGTTGGTTAAACATAAGGAGCTTGGATGGTCAAGCAAGTGTTTGATATCTGTACGGGTTGGTGAGTTGTTTTGGTTTGAAGAACCAATGATTGACGAGAATCCTAACATAGTCGAGAGACCACCATAAGACAAACTTGTGGAAGACCTCTGTTTTCAAAGTGTGCCTGGTGGGGAAACCCCTTACTTTTGCTCCGCCCAACCTCGACCATGATAATTGGTTATCTTGGATAGTGGGTCACTTAACGAGTGTTCTTGGAGATCTCGAGCGGCCCCGGTGATCCCTAAGTCAGGGGTCGGGGTGTTCCATGTTGTAGTTCTATTTCGAGGTGAATTCCTTGTTGTTGGTCATTTTTCTTGGTGATTCTGGTTTTGAGGTCATCGATGTTTCAGGACATGGGTGTTTTGGATGCCTGATCATTAGGTGATTGACTCTTTTAGGTATCATCGTGGTCTTGCTTGGAATCTTTGCTTGGCTAAGTCTTTTGGGACTTTCTGGGGCAGAAAGTGTCATGGTGGGGAGAATTATCACACCCCGACTGATGCTTAATTTTAATTTAATTAATTTGGGTCTTACTTTTGGAGATGGGGTTTGAATTGGTTGTATTTTAAAAGAAATTGAAATCTGATACGGGTTTGCGACCGCGCACATGACCGTGTGCGGTGTCTCACCTCAATCAATAAATATATTATCATTTTTGTTGGTTTTATCATTTTAGTTTTATCATTAGTATAATTAATATTTATGTTAATAATTTAACTTGGTTATTAATAATGAATTGTGGTTAAAATGCAAAAATATGTATGTATATATATATATATTGTGTTGTTTTATTGATAATAATAATAATATTATTAAGATTATCATTATTGTTTTCATAAATTCTTTACATAGTATTTTAATATTAAAATTCTTGTTGCAATTATAAAATCATTAATCTACTAATTAGATTACAATTATTTTTTGGATTAGGTTAATTTATGTTTTTTTATTACATTTTTATTTTTATTTTTTATTTTTTTTCATTTCTTTTATCTTTATTTTTCTCTATCTTTTTTCCTTCTCTTTCATTTCCCTCTCCTTTGTTTTTATCTCCCTCTTTTTTTTCTCCCTTCTCCCTCTTGCGCTTCACCCCTCCCCATGCAGAACCCACCACAACCCTCCAACCCTACCCACGCCAGTAAGCCGATCCCCTTGCCTTCCTCCAGTGCAGCTTCCTCCAGCACGACGTCCTCCGGTGCGGCGCGACGTCCTTCGACGTGGACCGCCCCTCCCCTTCGCTCCTCTTCAACAGACCAGCAACCATCAGACCGGGACACCACAGCCCCGTTTACCTCCACCCACATGCACGGCCTTCCTTGTGTCACCTCCCTCTTGGAAGAGCCCCCTAGTTACCCTCCTCGCTTCGAAACCAAGCACGCACCACCCCGGGCTGCACCCCCTTCTGCTGCTGGTGCTCCTTTCTGACGATGAAACAGAACAACACCCTTCCCTAAAACCATAGGCCGCTCCCTCCTACCCGCCGATGTTCCTGCTGTTTGGCGGTGCCTCTCCGGCCTCCTTACCCGCCTGTGCGGCCTCCCCTCAGCCACCTCTCTACCTTTTTCCCCTTCGCACAGCTACACTGCCCCCTATTCCGGCTAATTTTTCCAGTGTGGTGCACCACCGACGGTCTTCCCATTGCCCGGTTATACATTCTCACTATTTCTATAGGTGTGTTATGCATCGTTTGTTCGTTCATTCAATTTGATTAAGTCGCGGTTATGGTTTTGGTTTCACGTTTGGATCATTTATTGTGTCATTGTTCTAACTGCTTGTTTTTAAGGATTAATTGCATTGTTTGTGTTGTGGTTGTCATGCGGTGGAGTTTGCGTACCGCGTTTGCGATGTTTCGATACCGAAGGAATGTGTTTCCGCATATATGTGTTTGACAAATTAATTTTCTTATTTAATTAATTTAGTATACCCATTGATTATTGTTCTTGGTGCAAATATAGTTTCACTTAAGGATTAATATGATTTCGATGTGTTTCGCAGTGTGTTAATTTAGTATGAATGTTTTCATTTTGTGAAAACCCATTCTGATCTTTTCGTAGTGTTTTATATACATTGTTGTGGGTTTATTATGTTGCACAAGTGCTTCAATGTCTGTTTTATCATGTTTTTAGTGTTTCTTCATGGTTCACTTGGTATTAGAAAGGATGTTTGAGTGCGTTGTTGGTATAAACCATGGATGTGATATTTTAAATTCTTTATAAATTGTTTAGTTGTTTAATTCCTTTATTAAATTATATGTATAGTGAGTGGTCCCTTCCTCGGGGGTTCGATTCATTGCTGGTAAGGACCTGTGTATATGCATATGCATGAAAATGTATATGCATGGCGGTGAAGTGGTCTCGGGTTACCCTTGTCAAAAGCTATGTGTTTTGAGGTAGGTTCTCTTTGCATTTACCTTTAATTAGAGTTCCAATTTTTCTTGATGTTTATTTAGAATTATGTCCTTGGGATTACATGAAATTCATATGCACTATACATATATATGGTTATGGTTATTAAGAAGTGGTATCCTATGTATTTGAACATCAAATGGGTATTTCCAAAAGGCGTGTGGTCTTCTGTATGAATTTGTTATGAAAGTGCAATGACTTGTTCGACTTTCGAAGGGATTACAAAGTAATTTTCAAAATGGGTTTTGGTGTGAACACCGGATTAAAAGATTATTTGTTTTCCTAAAAATGATTGCTTCATTGTAAATGTGGTTTTATGTTTGTTTTAAAAATACATTGCCTTCATGTGTTCCAAAATGATTAATACTCCTTGTAAAGGGATGATGCATGTTTGGCAATTTGTGTTTGGTTTGCGAAAATGAAAAACCCCACTTGAGGCATTCCCCTAGTTTGAGAAATGCGATGTAAGTGTTTATGTGTGGTTTGTGATATGTGCATAGTAAATAAGCTTGTGCATTTTTTGTGTGTCGAATAGAAAAACGGGGATGAGCCCAGGGGGGGTCGGTGGTGAGAGGGTGGGTGTGTTTGTGAATAAAGAGAAAGATATGTTCATGTATGTTAGTTTCATCAAACCTCACTACCGCTTGAAACAGATCACAATGGGAAACCTGGGTATCTAGGTGGGTGAACTAGGTCTTGTGGGCTAGTGTTCCGGATGTGACTTGGCCTAGTTTCACTGCAGGTTTGACGATTGCAACACTAACTAAACATATGAATGACTGAGGGTCGTGGCCTTCTAAGCCACGTTTCTGTGGGTCGTGGCCTTCTAAGCCATGTTTTCTGAGGTTCATGGTCTTCTAAGCCATGTTTCACCGAGACACGAAGATCCTAGGTCCCCAACTAACACTAGCTGCTTAGGGACATCCCATGGTGCTTATGATATAATTTTAAATTCAATTGTTTCATGTTTTTTCCATCTTCTGTGAAAACTATAATTGAATCTAAATTGGTCTCCTTAAATTTTGAAATGTTAATGCACGTTCAAAACCTATTTCAAAAAGGGAAGAGAAATGTTTTTCTTGGAAATGAAATCTTGTTACTTGAATTTGAAGAGTGAACCACATTATTTTATTATGCCTTATTTTCAGACTAGCATGATTTGGATTTCTTATTAAAGGCAGTGACATAGGGCGTTGTTGTATTTTTCCTTTCCTACAGAGCATCTCGGTTCTCATGCCTACTTTATATTTTCTGTTCTAGGTACTTTTTTGGATCTCTCTTGCAGTAACCTTGTTTTTGTGTTTGGTGGTGATCCATGACAGGTATGTTTAACATTCCATTCTTCTTCTATTTTCAATTGAAATTATGTAGTTAACTTGTTAAGTTTATGTCGATTGTTTATATGTCTTTTCTTAGCCAAATCGTTCCCAAACGCCTCATTGTGGTGCCTGGAACTAGTTGCCATCCCATGGGGATCGAGAATGCCCTTCGGACCATGTCGTGGAGTAGGTCGGGCACCGGGTCGGATGCCGACTCGGCCTAGTTCGTGACAGATCATACCACAACCAACTGTGACATTACCTACTAGTTCAAATAAATGAATATCTCTTGATTAAATTACACCAAGAAGGATATTTAGATTTTTTTTAACTAAAACTAATTGGTTTATGTCAGGTGTGATTATAAGTTACAAATAATCAATATAAAATTTAATTGAAAAGTTGGAAGAGGAAATGTATTATTAAATTAGTCCATGTTGATATGTGTGAAACAATTCTTGTTAATGTTAAGGGTGGGTACACATACGTCATAATATTTTTCTATATGATTTAATTACATATGGATACATCTATATAATGATGTATAAATCAGATTCACATGATAGATTAATTAAATATAGGAATAATTTTAAGAAATAGATTGGTAAAAAGATTAAGAAATTATTATTAGACTATATTAGATATTATATTAGTGATGACTTCATTGATTTTTTTTGGAGTTTTGGATTTATATTAACCCACACCAACTTACACACCACAATGGAATAAACCATGTTAAATTATAAATCTTACCACATTACATATGGTGAGATCGATGATGAATCATTCGTGTATTCCTATATTTGTTTGGGGATAAACATTATAAAGAACAAAACAAATCCAAAGTAAGGTGTGACTAATGTGGTTAAATATATTCCATAAAAATCATGTTGTTAAAAGAAAGCCATATTATTTTACATACATGTCTGGGGATGTTAAATATGTTTAAGGACTATCTAAGTAAAAAACATATAACTCGAGGTATAAATTGTACATTTATTGGACATCCCATGGAAAAAATGTTATAATCCCCATAAAAACCATAATATATCAATGTTTTGGTTAACATAAGTCCCATATTTAGTTAGAATAATTATATATATATTTATATAAGAGACAATGAGAGCTAGATAGACTTTGATGATGTCTAGGATAAAGATACTCAAGAGAGGGAATTTGGATAAATTCCCCAATGTCTCAAGGTAAATGAAGTTCGACAGATTAATGAACTATGTAGTACTATAAGAGAGGATATAAAACATTAAGGGAATGGTTTTCTAGTCACTAAAAATGGTGAACATATATTTGTTTATAACAATTATACTCATACCTACAAGTATGTACTAAGTAGGACATATGATTCTAAATGGAAAGAAGCCATGAATATCAAAATTGATTCCATATTCAAAAACCAAGAATGGATTTTGATAGATCCTCTAGTGGATATAAATATAATTTTTGATAAATGAGTATTCAATAAGAAAATGTAAATTGTTGAAAAATTTAGTAATTTTATGGGACTCATGGTTGAAAATCAGTATAAACAGTTTCATCGAATATACTACAAAAAAACCTTTTCACTATTTTCAATACCAAATTCTATCAAAATTAGAAATTCCATTACATTATTCCATGAATATTATATTTTTAAAATGGATATCAAAATATAATCCTATAATTTGATCCTTATGGAAGATGTCTATATGACATAACCTTAATGGTTTCTAACTCGAACTAAAATGAACAAGGTATTTAGGATGAAAGGGTCCAATTATTGATTAAAGAAAGCATCATGGTCCTGGAACATTTGATTATAAATCTATAATGAAATTTTGTTTCATAAATAATGTATGTGATCCTTTTGTCTATATATTTTTTTCACTAGTTTAATATTTTTCGTAATAGTATATATCAATGATCAAGAACTTATTAGAAATAAAATTTCTGCCTTTTAGTCTATTAGCGCCTTGTTAAATAAATGAATGTACATTATGGAAAAATGAAAACAAACATCTATATTTAGGATAATGATAAATACTAGTATATCTAAGAGGTTTCTATGTCTATGTTTAGGTAAATGTATTTAAAAGATACAAATTTTGTTCAGTATGGAATAATCCAAGAAGGGATTGTTTCTAATGCCACATGAAATTAATATTTTTATGAAAATGTGGAACCTAAAACCTGAATAAAGGAAATTTAAGATAGATATTAAATATCCATCTCTGATCTTTTCAGTCATTTATGTTATGATCTATACTACGATACAAAACTATAACATATTCAGTATGGTAGGAAGATATCATGATGACCCAAGAGATAACCATTGGATAGAAGTCAAAACAATCCATATGTACATGTGATGTATAATTGTTATTTTTCATAGTAATGAAGGATATTAGTAAATATAAATTAGAGGTTATGAAGATGATAATTTTCAAACGATCATGATGATTTGAAATCATATACATGAAACATATTCACATTAAATATAGGGTCAGTATGTTTGAAGATATCAAATAACGTTATATTTTTATATTCTACGTCATAGATGATCATTTAGTTTATTTAAAATTTTTTTCCAAGTATATAACCTTTCTCGTAGAATACAGTATTCATCCACATTTTACTATGATATAATAATAGGACTAGATCATGCAAAGGATCCATGGTCATATTAGTGGGTGAATAACATAATTCATAAGTACAATCTCTAGAGGGGTTCTAATAAAATAGGTGAAGTCAAAGTGAGTGAAATTTCAATGAAAGACAACATGGTTCAACCATGTATTAAACCATTTACTAATAAGATTTATGATCATCATTTTATTTATAGTTGAATGGATGTAACAAGTTGTTGGTTCTAGGCCACGTGGGATTCTATAGGAGTTGGTGTCAGAGAAAAAACTATACTTACATTCGGTTACATATATAATCAATGATTTTAATATTAATAAAAGAAAATATTATATACTATTCATTTTTATACATGACATTAATATAATAATGTTCTAGGTTATTTTTTACCTTGATAAGCTCATATAATTTCCGTTCCATGTTGAGAACCTTGAAATTTGATGATGATTTTCTTAAATATATTTTTATGGACAAATGAAATACTATAAAGGTACTCCTAGTTTTTTTATATTATGAGAGAGTACTCATCATTGGATGACACTTAATTTCATGATGTTTTCATATAATAATCTAAAAGAATAGATATTATAAAAAAAATTATCATTTAGGAACATTAAATGGGTTTTTTCATCGTATATTTCTATCTATAAGAGTGTATAATGTTCAATAGACTATAAATTTTTATTAATTACTTTTGTGATCCTCACACATAGAATCAATTTTTAAACCATAATGATTTATTTTAAAGTAAATATAGATATATTGGGTGCATCACAGGGGATGTGTTGTTAATGGATATGTCAGGGAATGATTTGTCCCTTCCATATTTGTGGAAGATGATCTCCCAATCCTTATATTGAAATAAAAAATATCATTAAATTCCATACCCACGACGTAAATGGTGATAGTTTTGTTTTCGTTGCGAATGGCGTTGTCGTGAGCGACCCTCAAGACTAGCCCCATTCTGCGGTTGTACTTAAGTGAAGGTGATGAAAAGTGGAGGATCTCATAGGTGCTCGACCAGTCAACAAAGGGTGAAGAAGGTATGTTGACCTTTCTGTGGAACTAGTTTCTTGTCCCCCATAGGTTGTGTGGAACGATCATTTTAATGTTTGTAATAGTTGTTGGACTTTTTTATACTATGGTAAGTGAATGTTCCTCATCCAATGAGGAGTGTGAACCAAAGGGATCTATTCTTGGAGTGCTCCTTTCGTCAGTTTGTGTTGCGCGTTTGACATACTGCTCAATTTTCTATCTCTGGAATGGTCAGTCGGGCACTCTAAGTTGTTCGCTGAAATTCATAGTTGGTATGTTGACAGAGTGGCTGCGTCGGACAATAGGAGAAGTAGGTAAGTTGGTTTTCCAGCAAAGAAAGTTCCAGCCAGAGGTGGTCAACTTATGACTGCGAGGCTGTAGATGCTTTAGACATCAGGGCCCCATCCATAGGTCTCGGGGTTAAGCTTGCGCGCAGTCAAAACTCGTCGGATGTGGGATGAGCTTGATCTGACTTAAGTTCACAGAGATGGGATGGGGAAAAGATTAAACTTCCTTGTTACGGTACCCTCTCTAAAGGTTTCATTCTTGTTGGGAGGGGCATAGAGCCCTTTTCTACTTGTCGTGGTCTTATTTTATGGGAGTTCCTCTTGGGCCTTAAAGAGGTTCAGAAATCCATATTCTTGTAAAGCCAGTAGGCATGCTTCGTGAACCTTCTTGTGTCGGAGATGCTCATGTCTTGTATAATTGACTTGTGCCTGTCTGGCTCACCTCCTGGTTAGGGGATTCTTCTATCAAAGCTCTCTCATGGGTAAAATTTTTGTCCATTGAAGGAATCTTCCATGTAGGCCGCCCTGTGTTGGTGGGTTTATGATGCAGGGTTCAGTATGTATTTCTCAAATTAAACTTGGAATGCCCGCGTGGGTTTAGTGGTGTTGGGAAATTTTAAAATGGTGGGGAGACCCAGTGTGGGACTCGCCGATGTCCACTCTTATGTTAGTTAAACATAAGGAGCTTGGATGGTCAAGCAAGTGTTTGATATCTGTACGGGTTGGTGAGTTGTTTTGGTTTGAAGAACCAATGAATGACGAGAATCCTATCATGGTCGAGAGACCACCATAAGACAAACTTGTGGAAGACCTCTGTTTTCAAAGTGTGCCTGGTGGAGAAACCCCTTACTTTTGCTCCGCCCAACCTCGACCATGATAATTGGTTATCTTGGATAGTGGGTCACTTAACGAGTGTTCTTGGAGATCTCGAGCGGCCCCGGTGATCCCTAAGTCAGGGGTCGGGGTGTTCCATGTTGTAGTTCTATTTCGAGGTGAATTCCTTGTTGTTGGTCATTTTTCTTGGTGATTCTGGTTTTGAGGTCTTCGATGTTTCAGGACATGGGTGTTTTGGATGCCTGATCATTAGGTGATTGACTCTATTAGGTATCATCGTGGTCTTGCTTGTAATCTTTGCTTGGCTAAGTCTTTTGGGACTTTCTGGGGCAGAAAGTGTCATGGTGGGGAGAATTATCACACCCCGACTGATGCTTAATTTTAATTTAATTAATTTGGGTCTTACTTTTGGAGATGGGGTTTGAATTGGTTGTATTTTAAAAGAAATTGAAATTTGATACGGGTTTGCGACCGCGCACATGACTGTGTGCGGTGTCTCACCTCAATCAATAAATATATTATCATTTTTGTTGGTTTTATCATTTTAGTTTTATCATTAGTATAATTAATATTTAAGTTAATAATTTAACTTGGTTATTAATAATGAATTGTGGTTAAAATGCAAAAATATGTATGTATATATATATATATTGTGTTGTTTTATTGATAATAATAATAATATTATTAAGATTATCATTATTGTTTTCATAAATTCTTTACATAGTATTTTATTATTAAAATTCTTGTTGCAATTATAAAATCATTAATCTACTAATTAGATTACAATTATTTTTTGGATTAGGTTAATTTATGTTTTTTTATTACATTTTTATTTTTATTTTTTATATTTTTTCATTTCTTTTATCTTTATTTTTCTCTCTATTTTTTCCTTCTCTTTCATTTCCCTCTCCTTTGTTTTTATCTCCCTCTTTTTTTTCTCCCTTCTCCCTCTTGCGCTTCACCCCTCCCCATGCAGAACCCACCACAACCCTCCAACCCTACCCACGCCAGTAAGCCGATCCCCTTGCCTTCCTCCAGTGCAGCTTCCTCCAGCACGACGTCCTCCGGTGCGGCGCGACGTCCTTCGGCGTGGACCGCCCCTCCCCTTCGCTCCTCTTCAACAGACCAGCAACCATCAGACCGGGACACCACAGCCCCGTTTACCTCCACCCACATGCACGGCCTTCCTTGTGTCACCTCCCTCTTGGAAGAGCCCCCTAGTTACCCTCCTCGCTTCGAAACCTAGCACGCACCACCCCGGGCTGCACCCCCTTCTGCTGCCGGTGCTCCTTTCTGGCGATGAAACAGAACAACACCCTTCCCTAAAACCATAGGCCGCTCCCTCCTACCCGCTGATGTTCCTTCTGTTTGGAGGTGCCTCTCCGGCCTCCTTACCCGCCTGTGCGGCCTCCCCTCAGCCACCTCTCTACCTTTTTCCCCTTCGCACAGCAACACTGCCCCCTATTCCGGCTAATTTTTCCAGTGTGGTGCACCACCGACGGTCTTCCCATTGCCCGGTTATACATTCTCACTATTTCTATAGGTGTGTTATGCATCGTTTGTTCGTTCATTCAATTTGATTAAGTCGCGGTTATGGTTTTGGTTTCACGTTTGGATCATTTATTGTGTCATTGTTCTAACTGCTTGTTTTTAAGGATTAATTGCATTGTTTGTGTTGTGGTTGTCATGCGGCGGAGTTTGCGTACCGCGTTTGCGATGTTTCGATACCGAAGGAATGTGTTTCCGCATATATGTGTTTGACAAATTAATTTTCTTATTTAATTAATTTAGTATACTCATTGATTATTGTTCTTGGTGCAAATATAGTTTCACTTAAGGATTAATATGATTTCGATGTGTTTCGCAGTGTGTTAATTTAGTATGAATGTTTTCATTTTGTGAAAACCCATTCTGATCTTTTCGTAGTGTTTTATATACATTGTTGTGGGTTTATTATGTTGCACAAGTGCTTCAATGTCTGTTTTATCATGTTTTTAGTGTTGCTTCATGGTTCACTTGGTATTAGAAGGGATGTTTGAGTGCGTTGTTGGTATAAACCATGGATGTGATATTTCAAATTCTTTATAAATTGTATAGTTGTTTAATTCCTTTATTAAATTATATGTATAGTGAGTGGTCCCTTCCTCGGGGGTTCGATTCATTGCCGGTAAGGACCTGTGTATATGCATATGCATGAAAATGTATATGCATGGCGGTGAAGTGGTCTCGGGTTACCCTTGTCAAAAGCTATGTGTTTTGAGGTAGGTTCCCTATGCATTTACCTTTAATTAGAGTTCCAATTTTTCTTGAGGTTTATTTAGAATTATGTCCTTGGGATTATATGAAATTCATATGCACTATACATATATATGGTTATGGTTATTAAGAAGTGGTATCCTATGTATTTGAACATCAAATGGGTATTTCCAAAAGGCGTGTGGTCTTCTGTTTGAATTTGTTATGATAGTGCAATGACATGTTCGACTTTCTAAGGGATTACAAAGTAATTTTCAAAATGGGTTTTGGTGTGAACACCGGATTAAAAGATTATTTGTTTTCCTAAAAATGATTGCTTCATTGTAAATGTGGTTTTATGTTTGTTTTAAAAATACATTGCCTTCATGTGTTCCAAAATGATTAATACTCCTTGTAAAGGGATGATGCATGTTTGGCAATTTGTGTTTGGTTTGCGAAAATGAAAAACCCCACTTGAGGCATTCCCCTAGTTTGAGAAATGCGATGTAAGTGTTTATGTGTGGTTTGTGATATGTGCCTAGTAAATAAGCTTGTGCATTTTTTGTGTGTCGAATAGAAAAACGGGGATGAGCCCAGGGGGGGTCGGTGGTGAGAGGGTGGGTGTGTTTGTGAATAAAGAGAAAGATATGTTCATGTATGTTAGTTTCATCAAACCTCACTACCGCTTGAAACAGATCACAATGGGAAACCTGGGTATCTAGGTGGGTGACCTAGGACTTGTGGGCTAGTGTTCCGGATGTGACTTGGCCTAGTTTCACTGCAGGTTTGACGATTGCAACACTAACTAAACATATGAATGACTGAGGGTCGTGGCCTTCTAAGCCACGTTTCTGAGGGTCGTGGCCTTCTAAGCCATGTTTTCTGAGTTTCATGGTCTTCTAAGCCATGTTTCACCGAGACACGAAGATCCTAGGTCCCCAACTAACACTAGCTGCTTAGGGACATCCCATGGTGCTTATGATATAATTTTAAATTCAATTGTTTCATGTTTTTTCCATCTTCTGTGAAAACTATAATGGAATCTAAATTGGTCTCCTTAAATTTTGAAATGTTAATGCACGTTCAAAACCTATTTCAAAAAGGGAAGAGAAATGTTTTTCTTGGAAATGAAATCTTGTTACTTGAATTTGAAGAGTGAACAACATTATTTTATTATGCCTTATTTTCAGACTAGCATGATTTGGATTTCTTATTAAAGGCAGTGACATAGGGCGTTGTTGTATTTTTCCTTTCCTACTGAGCATCTCGGTTCTCATGCCTACTTTATATTTTCAGTTCTAGGTTCTTTTTTGGATCTCTCTTGCAGTAACCTTGTTTTTGTGTTTGGTGGTGATCCATGACAGGTATGTTTAACATTCCATTCTTCTTCTATTTTCAATTTAAATTATGTAGTTAACTTGTTAAGTTTATGTCGATTGTTTATATGTCTTTTCTTAGCCAAATCGTTCCCAAACGCCTCATTGTGGTGCCTGGAACTAGTTGCCAGCCCATGGGGATCGAGAATGCCCTTCGGGCCATGTCGTGGAGTAGGTCGGGCACCGGGTCGGATGCCGACTCGGCCTAGTTCGTGACAGATCATACCACAACCAACTGTGACATTACCTACTAGTTCAAATAAATGAATATCTCTTGATTAAATTACACCAAGAAGGATATTTAGATTTTTTTTAACTAAAACTAATTGGTTTATGTCATGTGTGATTATAAGTTACAAATAATCAATATAAAATTTAATTGAAAAGTTGGAAGGGGAACATGTATTATTAAATTAGTCCATGTTGATATGTGTGAAACAATTCTTGTTAATGTTAAGGGTGGGTACACATACGTCATAATATTTTTCTATATGATTTAATTACATATGGATACATCTATATAATGATGTATAAATCAGATTCACATGATATATTAATTAAATATAGGAATAATTTTAAGAAATAGATTGGTAAAAAGATTAAGAAATTATTATTAGACTATATTAGATATTATATTAGTGATGACTTCATTGATTTTTTTGGAGATTTGGATTTATATTAACCCACACCAACTTACACACCACAATGGAATAAACCATGTTAAATTATAAATCTTACCACATTACATATGGTGAGATCGATGATGAATCATTCGTGTATTCCTATATTTGTTTGGGGATAAACATTATAAAGAACAAAACAAATCCAAAGTAAGGTGTGACTAATGTGGTTAAATATATTCCATAAAAATCATGTTGTTAAAAGAAAGCCATTTTATTTTACATACATGTCTGGGGATGTTAAATATGTTTAAGGACTATCTAAGTAAAAAACATATAACTCGAGGTATAAATTGTACATTTATTGGACAACCCATGGAAAAAATGTTATAATCCCCATAAAAACCATAATATATCAATGTTTTGGTTAACATAAGTCCCATATTTAGTTAGAATAATTATATATATATTTATATAAGAGACAATGAGAGCTAGATAGACTTTGATGATGTCTAGGATAAAGATACTCAAGAGAGGGAATTTGGATAAATTCCCCAATGTCTCAATGTAAATGAAGTTCGACAGATTAAAGAACTATGTAGTACTATAAGAGAGGATATAAAACATTAAGGGAATGGTTTTCTAGTCACTAAAAATGGTGAACATATATTTGTTTATAACAATTATACTCATACCTACAAGTATGTACTAAGTAGGACATATGATTCTAAATGGAAAGAAGCCATGAATATCAAAATTGATTCCATATTCAAAAACCAAGAATGGATTTTGTTAGATCCTCTAGTGGATATAAATATAATTTTTGATAAATGAGTATTCAATAAGAAAATGTAAATTGTTGAAAAATTTAGTAATTTTATGGGACTCATGGTTGAAAATCAGTATAAACAGTTTCATCGAATATACTACAAAAAAACCTTTTCACTATTTTCAATACCAAATTCTATCAAAATTAGAAATTCCATTACATTATTCCATGAATATTATATTTTTAAAATGGATATCAAAATATAATCCTATAATTTGATCCTTATGGAAGATGTCTATATGACATAACCTTAATGGTTTCTAACTCGAACTAAAATGAACAAGGTATTTAGGATGAAAGGATCCAATTATTGATTAAAGAAAGCATCATGGTCCTGGAACATTTGATTATAAATCTATAATGAAATTTTGTTTCATAAATAATGTATGTGATCCTTTTGTCTATATATTTTTTTCACTAGTATAATATTATTCGTAATAGTATATATCAATGATCAAGAACTTATTAGAAATAAAATATCTGCCTTTTAGTCTATTAGCGCCTTGTTAAATAAATGAATGTACATTATGGAAAAATGAAAACAAACATCTATATTTAGGATAATGATAAATACTAGTATATCTAAGAGGTTTCTATGTCTATGTTTAGGTAAATGTATTTAAAAGATACAAATTTTGTTCAGTATGGAATAATCCATGAAGGGATTGTTTCTAATGCCACATGAAATTAATATTTTTATGAAAATGTGGAACCTAAAACCTGAATAAAGGAAATTTAAGATAGATATTAAATATCCATCTCTGATCTTTTCAGTCATTTATGTTATGATCTATACTACGATACAAAACTATAACATATTCAGTATGGTAGGAAGATATCATGATGACCCAAGAGATAACCATTGGATAGAAGTCAAAACAATCCATATGTACATGTGATGTATAATGGTTATTTTTCATAGTAATGAAGGATATTAGTAAATATAAATTAGAGGTTATGAAGATGATAATTTTCAAACGATCGTGATGATTTGAAATCATATACATGAAACATATTCACATTAAATATAGGTTCAGTATGTTTGAAGATATCAAATAACGTTATATTTTTATATTCTACGTCATAGATGATCATTTAGTTTATTTAAAATGTTTTTCCAAGTATATAACCTTTCTCGTAGAATACAGTATTCATCCACATTTTACTATGATATAATAATAGGACTAGATCATGCAAAGGATCCATGGTCATATTAGTGGATGAATAACATAATTCATAAGTACAATCTCTAGAGGGGTTCTAATAAAATAGGTGAAGTCAAAGTGAGTGAAATTTCAATGAAAGACAACATGGTTCAACCATGTATTAAACCATTTACTAATAAGATTTATGATCATCATTTTATTTATAGTTGAATGGATGTAACAAGTTGTTGGTTCTAGGCCACGTGGGATTCTATAGGAGTTGGTGTGAGAGAAAAAACTATACTTACATTCGGTTACATATATAATCAATGATTTTAATATTAATAAAAGAAAATATTATATACATGACATTAATATAATAATGTTCTAGGTTATTTTTTACCTTGATAAGTTCATATAATTTCCGTTCCATGTTGAGAACCTTGAAATTTCATGATGATTTTCTTAAATATATTTTTATGGACAAATGAAATACTATAAAGGTACTCCTAGTTTTTTTATATTATGAGAGAGTACTCATCATTGGATGATACTTAATTTCATGATGTTTTCATATAATAATCTAAAAGAATAGATATTATAAAAAAAAATTATCATTTAGGAACATTAAATGGGTTTTTTCATCGTATATTTCTATCTATAAGAGTGTATAATGTTCAATAGACTATAAATTTTTATTAATTACTTTTGTGATCCTCACACATAGAATCAATTTTTAAACCATAATGATTTATTTTAAAGTAAATATAGATATATTGGGTGCATCACAGGGGATGTGTTGTTAATGGATATGTCAGGGAATGATTTGTCCCTTCCATATTTGTGGAAGATGATCTCCCAATCCACGACGTACTGATCAATATGAACATAAAATATTATATAACTATTATGCTAGAACCTAATTTTCCATCAGTGTTTCTTGGAGATCAAAGGATCATGTGAGGATCACCACACCTAAGATTTTACAATTGGATCCCACAAATGCAATTAAGGCAATCAAGAAGTGTATTTTTTCCCAATAAACAAGAAATCTGAACAAATTTTCCAAGAATAGGTAATACTTCATCAGATATAGAACGATATTAATTATAAATTTTACATAAATTACCCCTCTTAGGGTTTTGGGATTTCTTATGTAAATATTATATGTAAACATTTTTTTGTCAAGAAATTTATATCAGGTACAATTTTTGAATAGCCTATCCAATACAGAAAAAAACATTATGTTTACATTCTCACCAAAAACTAATATAATTCTTGAAAATTTTATTTATTGGACTCAATAAAATGGAAGACAAAATCATTATGTGTTATAAGGTAAAAATTATAAAATCACAAATTTCTAACCTCTATTTTTTTGAATGACCCAAAATATATTTTTTACAATTTATTCAGTGTCATAAAGTGGATTTATTTCATATTTATTAGCCATTTAGGAAATTTGTTTCTATTTTTTAATAGTTCAATATGACATTATTGTGTAAATGGATAATGGAGACTCTCAATTGAATTATTGGATTGGAGATAAAAAGAGAATAATTGACCTCAAATTTTTATGTTCAATTATATAATAGACAAAGATTCAACAATCGACATTATAATGGTCTGGAAAAAACCTTGATAACTACCTCAATGGAAGGAATAAATGTTTCTAGAGTGGAATATAAGGTTGTAAAATGCATTTATTATAAATTTAGATGAAAAAAATCAATATTAAGGACTAATGTATTTTTCAGATGAATTCTCAACCCATGGTAAAATATTTTATCTCAATGGAAAATAGAAACTATAAAATTAAATTATTTTTTATAATTATTATTGAGGTTAACTAATGTAAACAAACTAAAAATACATAGGATAAATTATGAGCATGTGATATCACAGATGATCAAGTGGAATGTGGAAATGAACTAGTGATAAGTATAATTTATATTCATACCAAAATAGAGAATGTTGTTTTTTATTAATTTTCCACACTTTCGTTCATATAATTAATTTTTATCCTAAATATCCAATTACCACATCAAGAGAAACAAGTTTATTTATAAATTAAAACACAAACTATTTTAATAATTTCATTCAATGTATATAACTCTTCTCTAGTAAATTGTTTTAGGAATAGAATCTTAGAAAATTTCATTACACATCCTTGTTTGGAATTCAAATATATATTGAACATGAATTTGTTTTCCTTATATAGATATAACATAGTTTTTGGTTGAGTGAAATCATAGTATATATCCAAAAATATCCCCCAATTTAATTCATCTATGAGTATATATAGGAGTATGATTTGAAGGATAATTATCATTTGTGTATCTTGATTAATTTTGATTGTGAATATGTATCACAAATGATAGTTAAAAACCAAATAATTTTCATACAATAAATTTCATTTTTATTGTTATATGTAGACATATTCATCAAACAATTTCCTAGATATCTTTATAATTGAGGTGTGGATTTCACTATTGAAATTATATATAATGATCTAACCGTTATCTAGAGTCTCTATAGAATGAAATCCATGGAACTATAATAGTCGATGAATAAACAACAATTGATCATGGAAAAGGGATTTATATGACCAATTACATATATATAGGCTTCCCCAGTAAATTGTTTTATAGGAAGAATCGATCAATCCACATATCCATTGATTATTATGAGTTCATAAAAATATTTATAGAGAACTGGGTTCCACTACCACTTATTAATGAGTTTTTAAAAAAACTATATATTTTTTTTTCAAATCAAATGTTGATATTCATTCATGATATCATCAAATTTATATGATGTTGATATAAATTTAAATAAAAATTTAAATAATATATAGGAATTATGAGTTGACATTGATTCCTTTCATACTCACTAATTTCACAATATTCTATATGGACTTATTGAATAATGTATTTTGAGATTCCATTGACAAATTTATTATGTTTTTAATTAGAGGATATTATTATATACCACAAAATAAATGAATAAAATGATAATAATTTCGATATTTTTATAATGACATTTTGAAATGTGATGTTTTATAAAAAGTAATTCATTTTGACGTTTGTATAGAGAACAATAAATTATTGGGAAATTTAATTAGAATAATAATTACCAAATGGATCCATCAAAGATAATGTTAATGAAAGAAGAGCCTAAAATAATAAATCTAAGGAAGATTACTAGTTGATATGGAATATATAAGCACTAAAAACAAGTTATAAGATACTTATAATGATTTTTTACCCATTAATGAAAATAAAATAGAATGGTGTAAAGTTTTATTGGATCTATTAATTTCAAGAGACATTTAATGAGTTAAAGAATATGTTAATCTATACACTTGGACTCAAATTTAATATATATAGGGTTAAATATTAGATCCACAATGATACTTATTGGATTAGATTGATTTTTATACTAATTAATGATGATAAGGAAATACCATATTCCACATGTTATCTGTTAGTAAATTTTTAATATTACATAGCTTATGATTTGATGATGTCTGCATTCATATTTACATTAATGATTCAGAGGAATTACTCTTATTATGAAAAGTGTGACATATATTCTAATTATTCAATTATATGGTATATTTCCCCATATAAGTATTTTAACATCCACCTATATTTTTTTATTGAAAATAAAAGATTATTATTTCTCAATTAAAATCTATCATGGAATGGAGATGTAATTGGATGATTTTCTAAATAGAAAATATTTTGTACCTTTATACATAAAATAGATTAAATAGTGTAAAATATTCATATAAATTAAAAGAATATACATATGATTCATAAATAGAGGATAACAAGTTGTAATAATGTAGAAAAAACGCTCATATTATTTACATCCCATCCTGATGTGGCCTAGACTATAAAAACTATGAAATTACGTTACAAGATTAGGATGCTAAAACCGAAAAATTATTAAAGCAACACTAAAAATGACATGGTTAATATGAAATATCAGTATTTAGAAAAATCAGTACTATATAACCATGGACACCCATCTACTGGTCAGTATAGTATAGGATACTTTTGTTGTTGTTTGTCGAATAGTTTCACTTTATTCTTTTTGAGATCATTTAAGATTGGTTTTATAGATGTGTGAAGCTATGATTTTTTCTGATGTTTCTACTCTATAAAATTGTGAAATATCTACCTCTGTGTAGATGTAGGATTCATTTATTATATAACATAAATATATGTGCCTTTTTGTCTTTTTATTATTGTTTTTTCTCCCTTTAAATCTCAGTTCTAAGATAAATAATTATTTCTTTCTTTATCATTTCTTTAACATGTCATCATTGCTTATCAATTTATTATATAACCATATATCAGGGAAAATATTATAGTAGTTTTATGGGATTATGTAGGGTTACATAATATATTATCTAAAATAATAATGGGAAATATTTGGGAGTTACAAATTTATAATGATAGTGTTATAATATTTTCAACGTAATAATGTCTACCATCCAGTCTCGATATAAAAAGGAGATGTTAGATGATGATAATATATCCAAATTATCAGTCATAAAAAGGGAGATTAAAAATATATAGATATCTATGAACAAAATTGTGAGGGAAAATATTAGTTATTTCTATATATACATAAAAGATCTTGGAATATCAAGAAACAAATATAAAATGAAAAAGTCTTAAGGGGAGATGACATCAGAATCCAAACCATCGTAGAAATGGGTGAACATGTATCTGATTGAGAAATGAGGCTCACCATAATGTTTTATAATAGTATTAAATATATCAAGAACACAATTTGGTACATTTTTATGTCACACAATCCAAAGATAATTTAAAAAATCTATATTGGCCATTCACTTGGAAGAAATGCTTAGAGCCTACTCTATGGATGTTAAATGATATTTGTATAAACATAATCCTTTTGTTGAAAAATTATTAAAAGATTACAATAAATCATATATTTACAAGGATATTGATGAAATACACTATGATATTTATTTTAAAACTATAAAATTATTAGTTTTAGTAGGAGAATACAAGTGATTGGGACAAGAAATAATCAAATAGATAATAGATAATGTAACATCAAAAATAAAATATATTAAAAAATATTAAAACTTAATATTTATATAATAAGGAATAAATCCAAGAAATTGAGGCTGGAAGAATCAATTCCTTCCGGTGACTCCATAAAGTATAGGCATACGGTATAAGAAACAAGGTAATTGTATGTTCTCAATACATTATCCCCTATAAAATTATTGATCATGTTTGAACTATACCTTATTAAAATACCATTCTATTAATCCTATATTATTTACATTATGTGTTCCACATATCTATCCCGGTGACATATATAACAGATACTTTATATGTACTAAATCATGTTTTAGATCACTTGGGGCACGATCTCTCTTCTAATGAATTGCTAGTTCAGATCTGGGATCATAGAGGCCAAAATCTATATATGGATACAACTGACATTATTAAAGTGCACTAGATAAAGCATAAGTGTGAAGAGGAAATATAAGTGTTTAATTATGTAATGAAATACCAATAACATAATTTGTTATCATGTTACTATTTGAATTTAATTTCCATAGATCACATTTCATGGGGGAATAAGGTAATAAATCATAATTTTCTCTATATATTTTTCTTTATTAATTTGTTTGTGTAGATATATGATATTATATAAATAATTCAAAATACCCCATTATAAAGATAAAAATTTTTATTTCATCAATATGGAACATGAAATATGAACAATGGATAAATCCTATCATTAAAAACTATACAATTTTACTATAAAATTAAATAAATAGTAAAAGTAGAATTTAGATATCCATTGGGTTGTGGTCTACTAGAAACTTCATGCACACAAATAACACTATAAAAAAGAATCAAAACTATTTAAATATGATCACAATATTATTAATGAAGAAAATATTTCATTGAGATGAATTTTAGGGAATTATAAATTTTAGAAACATAGTGTATTTAGAAAGAATATAAGGATTATATGATCATTGTTAATATAACTTATAGAATTGAAACATAATCATTGAAAGAGTGTCATAATAATTGAGATTGTAAAATAACCAATATTTTAACTAATATAGTAACCTAAGACGAAATAATCATTATAGAAAAATTAGGAAAAAATAATTATCAATATATTTTAAATTAATAACTGATTCAATGTAGTGTGTTGTCAGTATAACTTTCAATTTTTATTAAAAACATGTATAATATTTTTTAATAAAATTATTATTTTTACACTAAAAATTATTACCAATATAATTTAATTTTAAAATTTATATTTGATAAATGGATTTGACTTTTGAAATCACCTTTTCAAATTTTAATAGGGTGTATGTTTTTATAATTTTAAAAAATAGTGTATATCGAGGTGAATAATTTATTATAAATAAAAAGTGTATTTAATTTAAAAATTAATCATATGATTAATTACATCGTAGATGATGATTGTGACCATCATCTGAACATAACAAGCATTAATTTATATACTTAGTCACATGAATTAGTAGTACACAAGGTCTTGATCAAAATAGTAAACTAATTAAAATTTAATTCAAAAACTGCCTCCCCTTCACATATAAATACACCCTTCTTCCACCCATTTGTATACACTTATAAAAAAATAAGATAATGTTATCTAACAAAATCTTTCCAAAAAATTTATCATATCAATGATTTTGAATCCCTATTCAACCCAGAAATCCAATCTAATAAGTCTGAGGATGTAGTGCAATGGAGCTGTCTTAGAGAAGAAAATATTTATTTTGATATATACCCTTTAAATTTCATGATTTAATATATTTTCATATAATTATTATGGAATTTGATAAAATAATAATGCATCAATAAATTTATAATGTAATGGTACTATGATTTCAAATGTGTCTCTATATAATTCATTAAATCCCATTCAATGTTTCTATGAACATTTATCACATCTTGTGATTTTATTACATCCCATACTAATGATGTCATAAACCCACTATTACCTCTATATATTAATGATTAAAATAATAGACATAGTGAAAATAGAAATTTAATGTTATTACAAATATTCTGGAATGATATACCTGTAATTTTGTTAATTATAATAAAAATATACAATAATGGTCATTTTAACAACATGAAATGATCATAAAGACACATTTCATAATTCAAAACTCTACAGTCCATATATTAAACAATGAATCTTTACACCTAATTGAATGAAAAATAATACATATATTTACACTTTTAGATATCATGGATTTATTTAACAAGACCATTAATAAATTTCAACTCATTGAAACATTTTTGGAATAGTTGACGTAACTACCCTAAGGGATCAACCTAACCTATTTGATTAAGTTAAATAAACAAAAAATCCGAAGAGGATTATAAAATTTGAAATAAAAGTTCAATTATTCTATGAATTATAAAATTATCCTATATAATTTAACTATTCAATAGGTTAAAAGAGCATCCATGAGATATGAGACTCATGGTAAAAAAACTCCCTCACATCCTCTATCCATTATGAATAATTTATACCACTCTCTAAATTCCTATTTTTCACCTTCATCTATATTCTATCTATTTATAGAATACATATACTCATGATGGTTAACAATTACATTTTTCATTCTTATTTTGGTTCTATGGGTGTTTTCAATATTTCCTTTCCAACTAGTAGTTTAAAATAAACACTATAAAATGTAACTTTTATGGTTCTTATTCATTATTACATTTCACTATTTTAACAGTTATATTTTTTAGAGATTTATATAAATAATAATAATTTTAGTAAAAAATATTTGTTTTTTATTGGGTTCATTGTATAACTTATTCCCTTATCTATTATAATTGTTCATGATCTATTTATTATACATATTAAAGGGGCGGATTTATATTACTAATTATTCAACACTTCATAAGATTTATCCAACACTTCATCCACTGTTTTTGATTAAATATAAATATTTTTTCAATTTTTCACATTCACATTGCCTTAATCCCTTCATTCATTGGGAAATATTTTTATACATCATTGATTATTTTGTTTAATTTAATATATAATTACTTTCATTCTCATAGGTTTTTGTTAATGATATGATTCTATATGATCATTTCATTACATCAAACATATGCGTGACCTATTTAATTTGATAAGTATACTCACAATTACACTATAAATGATTGTGAATTTGTTACATGTAATGATATACTATATATGTTTCATGAGTAGTGAGCATAATTAATTTTTTAATAATGTTTTAAAGAAACACTTGACCTAAGATTTGGATAAAATTTTTATTGTCTTACCACATTCAAATTATTCTCATTTTTACAAATTACTTTGATCTTATCTCTCATATAATATGTTCTAAGTTTTTTTCTATGCATGTCATAATTTACTACTCTATATTAGGATTATTTACTTTTGTATTATATTAAGATCTAAATTATATTGAATCTTATAGAACTATGACTTATAGATCTCACATTATTTAATGATTTCCCTAAGGTAACCAATTTAGTGATAGTAGAATAATGTTTTTTGTAGTATAATATAGAGATAAAAATAAAATCGATTTAGTAAATATTCAAGATGACGTATTATATTGAAAATATTATGATGAAACTGTATCATTATATTTATCATTCATTTAGGTCTATTTATTACAAAAAGGATACAATATTATTTATATAAGATATATGTTGCAATTGTTCAGAATAAGAACCTACCCCAAAGGACATGTGTCCTTTATTGAGGAAACTAATTTTTAAAAAATTATAAATGATTATTTTTTATATGAATCATTTTTATAAAAAAGAGATAGTCTCGTCAAGAACCTTGTTGCACCCTTTCAACTTTGAAATAGTGACCCCTTTTTTAGAAGTCGCATTTGTTAGAAAATTTTCTTCATTGTATGTATGTGTGATAGTATAATTATTCAATGAAAAAAGATATTTATATTTTCTCTATTGAGTTATCATTTACCAAGATAAATTAATGATACAATTTATGAATTCCTAAACAATGGTATTATAGTTAAAAGAATGCCTAAATTTGAAATATCCTTGCTAATATTATGAATAAAACACATTGATGTTACTAAGAATTTTTACATTAAGGGATGTGATGATAACATAAAGATCGTAAAAGAATCCCACTACTTCACCACTACGATTTCAGAATATTGCAATATAGCCAAAAGGAACCAAATTTCATCCTGTCACACCATCCTTATAACATTTAATCCATCATGAAAATATAGGAATCCAAATGAATTACCTGGTTGAAAAAGGTGAGTGATATTTACCTACGATTCTAAAATTCATGAGTACATAGAAATCATTAATTGAGATATCAAAACACATATTTTGTCCTTATTTTATATTTTTGAAATTAAAGAAAATATTTTCCAATGATGATTGAACATTGAAGGTATATCCATGATGAATATTTTTTTTCCTGATGCTCAAAATTAAAAAAATAGTCTCCAGGATAGACCTAGGAAAGAGGTTGATAACCTATTGGTAAAGTGGCAGATATTTACAACCTAGTATATGATGTTGGATAATTAAATTGACGGGAATATTGAACTCAAAATCAATCTACAATTGAGGTCTATAGAGTAGAGGAAATAGAACATCATAAGAAGTGGTTATTTATGTCATCTTTATGCTGATGGAATAGAGCACATCAAGAAAAAGTAATAATATTGAAATCATAAAAATATCATGCATAAGAATGTTGTTCTGAATGAGGCTCTAAGGAACAGAGAATATGGATGGAAGAATAAATATTATGCCCAATGTCATATCCCATGTTTTGTAATTCCCTTCCATTATCTCATAACAAAAGTATTTTTATGAAACACTTCCATTTTAGGAAGATTCCCAAACAAGAGAATCGCCACAATTCATGATATAATTACTTAAAAATGACTTCCTGAAATCAATAGGAAGAACATGAATGGAATCTTAAAATTTATCACTAATTAACACACATATGTTAAGAGAAGTGTCATTGTAGAAAATATAATTGACACGATGCATTATTAACTAGTTATGAAACCAAAATTTAAAAGAATAATTTCTTCTGCATAACCAGGTACAGTTAATTGAGATGATGGAGATAGATTTCTTGGGAGAATTCCAAATAGAATAATCCATGTAATTTAAATTGCTACCATTGATCATATTTAAAAATATTTATCTTCAAAAAATAATGAGTCTTTGAATTATTTTTAATAATTATCCACATGAATATTTCCAGCAAAGATTCATTTAATTTTCAAATTTTTTAATATCAATCCCACCATAATCAATTGTCTTACAATCGTGATTCTAAAGAACCATAAAAACATATGATTTTTAGGAAAGAAAAATTGATATTAATTTTATGATATTTTATACCATACATTATTTGACATTGGGAATTGTTTGATATGTGATAAAAATAACCGAGGAATGATAGAATATATTTTCTTGACATAGAATCAATAAAGCATAATCATAGGTAGTTTTCTTGAATGTCGATGTATTAATGGTCTTAAAAGATAATTGGAAGCTATATGTTTCCATGAATATGATTCTTCTCATGATTGAATAATATAATTTTTAGTTTACAGAGCACCTTCATTGTACATAGTGGTTTTTAAGCATATTTTTTAAAAAAATTCACAGCTAGCACAATATAATTATTACATAGAATAATGATCATCAGGGTCTTGAAAGAAATAAGGATGGTGCTTGTGAAATCTACTAAAGAGATTAAAATTTTATTTAGAGTTACTCGATAGTATCAAATAATATCATGGTTCAATTTTTGGTTTTAAAAGACTATATAAATTAGTGTTTGTTATAATTATTAATATTTAATAAATCCATATTTTCTAGGGAAAATTTATTTTGATCATGTTTAATACCATTTCTCTGGATGAATTAATAGAATATATATTTATTTATTTTAAAAAACCATGACATAATAATGAGAAAAACATATTTCGAAGGGGATAGATATGATACACAAGATATAAAAAGGAATATTTTTTAGAAGATTAATATTTGAAATCCATGGTTTTCATAGTGAATGAGTGGATAAAAAATCACATTGTGCTTATGATTCCTAGACTTTGTTTCCAATATAGCGACACATGATTCAAATATGATTATGATTCAAAATATGTGAATTTTAATTGATTTTTCTTGATGTTTTACATTACTTATTAGGAAAGATTTTCTGATACATTTATTATTCACTTTTAAACTAGAAAGAAGGATGTATATATTTTTATAATTATCCATATTAACTATAAGGAATATTTTAAAGAAATTTTGCAATATAAAATAATAAAATTGATTGTAGTTGAAAGATAATATAATAAATTCTCATTTTATTAAACTAATGTTGGACAGGATTGAACATATCAGCGATAGAATGCAATGGATACTAATTGATATGGAATAATTTTTTGAAAAATAAGGATGATGTTTCTATCATAATTATTGACATAAAATATTTTATACCTAGTCATTATATAATATCATACTACAAAAATTTGGGGATACTAATGGTATATTAATTTTAATAAATAAAATTATTTTTAATATACTTTTAAACATTAAAGGATGAGTAATTGATAGAATCATTACATTATTATGAAAATAGAACATTACATGATGAATTTGGGGATAATTTCACCTTGATGAAAGGTCTAATTATTGGATTCACTATATGTATGATTAATATAAATTCGATACAAAGAGTAGTAGGATGAGAAGAATACGGTCTTGATATATGTAGCTCATTTAGGGGAAGGAACCTTGTTAGTGGAAGGTTATTTTTCATATTTGACTGACTAAATGGGAATAATGTGGAGTATGGAAATAACAATTTCCATAACATGGGGGTATTTTTCATCCACATTAAGGGATCTTAATTCCAGAATTAATATTTATATAAAAAATATAATATCCTATATATCTTGGGATTTTTCATATCTAGGTGATGAATATTGATGAGAAAATGTGGATGAAATTAATTCACACATTTGATCTTAATGTTAAAATTATTTTAGTTACACTATGTTGATTTTGAAGATGCCTTGAAAATTATAAACTAGTCCAATACAACTTTGATCTAGTGAATTGAGAATTAGTAAGAGTATGTGTTACATGGGTGGTTGTTCCACATCCCATTAAATATTTTAAATACAGTTATACTTGGATATGATTAATCCTATCAAATAATTTTATAATAAATTATATGTTATTATTTTAAAATTTTAGTCCAAAAAAACGTCATTGTGTTTATTATTCAAGTATTTAATCTCGTGATATTGAACTATGAAAAAAATACTTATATACATCTGAAAATTAACATTAATTCATGTATTATTTTTTAATTTATTGAATTGGAAGTTTTTATATAATGAAACATAACATTGTTTAATAATGAAAAATTATCTGATGATTAGTGATTGTTAAAAGAAATGTTTAATATCTTTATATCCCTTATTCACCCCCATCTATAGGGTTAATTGGGTATTGATAATTAACTTAGTGGTCCCATAATATTTTTAAAAAATATTATTTTATATGTACATTCTTGATTAAGTTAATAATTGTTTTTATCATTACTCAATATAAATTTCCCTTATAATTCGTAACATCAATTTCTTATTTTTTCCAGAATCCATTAATCAGATATTGAGATTGGTTCTCTATTTTCATTAAAAATAATATTTAAATTCATATTTAACATGTAATGATATAGAATTTTGAATTTTTAAAGTGAAAATTATATTTTTACCAAGTCTCAATAACATATTCATAAATAATTTCAATACTTATACTTACATGTTTCTCTATAAATGTAAAATCATAAATAATATTTTAATTTCTTATAATTGAGATTCAAATCTATTTTAAAATAAATTTTAAAAAGTTAAATTTTTGAGATTTTAATTCTTACTCAAATTTCTTGATCTCATCATGTCATTTTATGGAACACTCACCATCATTAATTACATGATTTTATTTTTCTCTGGCATTCTCTATAAAATTAAAATTAATATGAGAATGCCTCCAACCATTTTTTACGAAAAAAAAATCCATATTGAAATATATATATATATATTGGTGTTTATAAGTATTAATAATTTTTTAATTTTTTAATTTTTATTTCATGAATAAAACAAAAAAATACTATCTCGAATGTCTTTAAAATACCCATTTTACATTGCATCAAATTTCAATGATATTTAAATATTATTTATAAATCAATTTTATTCTTAAAAACATATTTTATTAGATTTTTTATTATTTTTTTCATGTTTTTATGTATATTTAGTTATTATTCTAATTAACCATTTTATTGTTTTCTTATGAAATTTTATAACATCATGATATTATTTATGAAAGTTAGACATGATGATTTAAATTTTTATTTTAATTTAAATTTATCACATTTAAAAATGTGTTTAGTTAAAACGTATTATTTTGTCTAATTTAACATCATGATTTTATGTTTTTTAATAGACTAGTTTCAACAATTAATAATACCTTCATTGAATTATTTTTTATCATAAGATATATTTTATTAATATTTACACATAAAAACAAACTTTCTTGGAAGATCATCACAAAAAATAGTTTCAATATCCCTTTCATAAATCATGAATACTTTTGATTTAATGTAAATAGGATATTCCTCACGTGTTTTTTTATTTGTTTATAATTAATGTTTTATTTATTTATACACTTGTCCTTAACTATGTCAAGGACAGAATTTATGAATTAATCAACATATTGTAAAGGTTTCATCTTAAAATATTTAAATTTGTACTGTAATATGTCATTTTGTTTCTTCCAATACTATAAATTTTACATAAGGTATACTGATCATATTATCCCAAATGAATTTCTATGTTTCACAAACCATGATATTCGTGTTGAATATAAAATATATAGAACTTCTAAACATTTTCACACCTTTTAAATAAAAATTTAAATACTTATAATCCGTATATAGTAGTGATACAAATAGAACCTTAGTGAATGTCATCTCCAAAATTATAATATCATAAAAATATATATAATGAAAAACATTATCCAAATTTTTATTTTATCATTTATATTTTGTTCAAAAATAATTTAATGATACTATGAGACACTAGACCTTTCATGGTGGGATTTTTAGTTCATAACATCATATATCCCATTTAGTTTATATTTTTTAGGTCCATATTGATAATCCAGGATTCTAAGGGTGGAGAATGGTGTTGGGTGGTGTTAAATATATGTATGAAAATCAAAACAAATTAGTAAAATCATTCTCCCACAACAGATGATGATTTATAGTAAGTATTACACATTATCACAAACCATACAAAATCATTGAATCAATATAAATAATTTATAATGAAAATTATGATTTTATTGGGCCAATTTGTACATTAATACAATGCGAAATAATTCTTTAGTATCACATAAAAAATCAAATTATCGTATAGACTAAATTTATTTATCTGTAAGCACACTCTCCCAAGGCTCTCTGAACATCGCAATCCTTAACATCACTACAATTTCATATCAAATAAAAAAATAAATATAAATTCACCCTAAATATCTTGGTCCTTTAGTGATCTCACATAGCAATCATATTTTGGATTCAATCATTAATGTGATCATAGAAATATTTTTATTACTTATAACTCTTATCATTTAAATTTAGCACAAAATCTATATTTATTAAATATATATTTTCATTTATCTCAATAATGTCCAAAACCAACCCATATAATACTGATTATTATCTATAAATGAGATTAAGAGTGTCTTATAATGCCGACCTTTAATTTTTCATTGGGTGTTTATTTGAAGGAAGTGTCTAAACACAAGATATGGGAAGATTTATCGTCTTTAAATTATATGAACGACTTCTAAAGACATTATCAGACTAAAAAATGATTATAATCATTATCATAAATACATGAAAATGTGTGTATATTTTTCAACAGAACCCATCTAGAACACATAAAACTAATTATATTAGTAAATTATTTATTGTACTTACTCTATTTTATAGAATTATATGCCAATATAAAAAATCTATCAAAATGAATCTCAATAAGAATAATAATTTCTAAAAAATAGTAATCAACAACAATGTGAGCATAAAAGTATATTCTGTAGGTTATTCATCTAACATAAACCATATTAAATAAATTTGAATAATAAATCCTCAATAAATAAAATATATAAATATATTTTAATTAATATAATTTTCATATAAAATAAATTGAATGGAAAAAGAAAATTACATGCTCCTCTTTATCACAATAACTACCATATGAATGTTATTGTTTCCTCTTACAAATAACACATATAAAAATTATATCCTACCAAAATAACTATATTCCACTATTGTTCCAATTAAACAAACCCCAAAAATTTGTTTGGGTGTTTAACCAAAATGATAATAGCGACTCCTATTGTGGGATTAAAACATTTATCATACAATATCAATATGTTTTAATGAAATATCCCATCAATATCTTTAAAATTTCTTCATAATATGGATATTGTAAATTAAAAAATTAATCTTACAATATATCAAATAATCAGAAAAATATTCAAGATACCACAATTTAAAAACAACAACCACCACAATAAATAATTTAAAATATTATCCCCAATTCTAAAATTTCATGGAACAACTTCTATTCTACATCCATATATATTTGAAGGATTAGATATAACAATACACTAACATCTCTATTGTAAAAATCAATAAAACAAAACCGAATGACTAAATAAGTTCATTAATCCTCGTCATTCAACATATTAATAGCTAATAAGTCCATAAACTGTGACCAATATCTATAGAGAATATATTTAACATACATCGACATAATTTAATATAAAATTTGAATAATAAATCAATCATTCCACATTATAAAATATATATTTTTATTTTTATTTTATGTCCCCAATAGTTATGAATATTTCTTCCACATGTATTTTTACCATTACTATTATCAATGAGCTTGAATTCGATGTAATTTTTAATTATGATCATACCTTTGATCATATTTTTATGATTTTATTTATTTTGTTTCCAAATATTACATTTATTTCTAATTATACATATAACTTATATATAAAAAAATATATTAAATATACAGTGTAAAAGTGATTTATTTATTCCCAACGTCAATTGAACCATAAACAAATACACTATCAAATGATGATTTAAAAAGGATATGACATTAAAGTTCACACATGAATGTTTTAAAAAACCTACAACCCAATATCCATAATGAAATATTATATCATATAAATTTAATATATTATTCTAAAAATGTATGTTATTAAAAAATATTGTCAATGGTATAAAAATGGGTTGAAGGGTACCTTAAATTGTAATAGTTCAATTAGATGAATCGAAGAGTCAAAGGAATCCTGTTAGGGTGTCTAAAACATCCTAAACTGAACCTATTAGTCTTCTATAGTTGAGGGAAAATTATGTTATTTTAATTGAATAATAGGTAATTTTAAATTTAAAATAAAAATATTGTGTGGAAACACCACTACAAACAACCCTAAACAATATTGTGTTTTTTGGAAATTATGTGAAATCCTTAAATAAAAATTGCTTGGCTCCCCCACTCTTATAAAACCCTTCTACCATTTTCTTCGAATGTATCCATGGTATGGTTGAAAATATATATAACCCCCATTGATACAAATTTTGACCTTCAATCATCACATTAAAACTAGTCAAAAAACCTGAAAAACTATTGACCAACTATGTAATATTTCACCATGACTACAAAATACGGATTTATTTAATCCACATAGAGAAAATAGATACTAGAAACATACAAAAAAACCAAAACCATAAAAATTTAAATCATTACATTATGGTTTCAAACAATGACAAAATATTTCATAAAAAAATATAGATTCAATTCATGATCACTTTTATATAAAAGTATAAAATTGGCCATGATTTGATCGAAAAACATATGTAACACAAAACAGTGAAAATATAATGGGGGAAAACTATATTATAGAATCTTTTAATACAATGAAATTCACTTATTCATTTTAAAAAAAAATCCAAACACTCTTAATATATATCTAAAATTTAGCAAACAAGAAGTATATATACCTGGAAATTTAATCCTAAATATAATTTCTTATCAAATGATCATTTTCCAAGAGAAACAAAACTAACCCAATTAAAGGAAACCCCATGTTTAAAATCAATAAAAATATGATATGTTACCCAAACATCATTGTTCATCTCAAAATCATAACACAATAATGATATATCAGAATAACTATAATCATAAATCTAATCATTAAACCATTCTTTCCCAATTATGATTTATTGTAATTAAATTTTAGGTAAAATGTGAGCTATGAGACAAAACCAAAGAAAAACAAGAAAAACAAGAAAAACAAGTCAATGAAACTAATATAAACTCCTATCCTAGTGATGTTCATAGGTCAATTTTGGTCATTAAGAGTGTTAGGGTGTGAGTTAGTGAACTCTTTATCTTTTTATGAGTTAAATAATTTTAAACTAAACATAATAACTTGGAAAGTTATCAATCTATGCTAAAATAATTATATCTACCTCACTTTCATTCAAGAAAATAATATAACACAAAATGGAACATGAGAATTCTAAATTATCACCAATATAGTCATAAACCAGTCAATGATTTTTAGGGTAAATAATCATTTATTAATGTATATATTTTCAAGTAGTTATAAGTTGAAAAACTACATAATTATTAACAAGGTTTCCCATTATGTCATGTCCTCATGAGACTGGTTATATTCGCTAATCATAGTTTTTTCTTCACATGACTAGTTACACACCCCAATAGTAATTATTTCATTACAATACTATTCATACACCCAAATAAAAATAATTTTTTTGATCAGTAAATAAAAATATATATTTCACATATCTATATTCTTATGAAATTTTTTTTATGATTATCATCTATGAACTCATCAGACTATGTTCACTCTGTTTCAGCTTATATTCTATATGATTAGGTATCCTTGATAGCAGGGAAATATGGATTTATAAACATTCTAAAATGTTATCTCAATCTAATTTCCCTAATGTATTCATGAAAATTATTTTTTATAAGGTCTTTTTCTACTTAAATAACTTCCAAACATAAGGCAATTCCTCTTCATCAAATATAACTATGTATTTAGTGTGCCAAAATTCTCTTATAATTATCTCCCAGTTTTCCTTCTTCACTCTTGTGTATTATATAATAAAATAATTCTCTTTTATACATTATTATTAAAATTTTATATATGAAAAATCAATAAATCAATGCAATAAGAGATACTCTTATTTCAAACAGGATAATATTTTCCAACTTGAATCCACTATAATATCTCAAACTAACAGAATCCTAAAATACAGATATATTTGATGGATAAAATAAATAAAATTTACATCACATAATCTACCAATTTATAGTTGACTCAACAATTATATATTCTAAATTATTTATAATACAAACTGAAACATGTCTTGTCTTCTCATAGAAAATCATAGATCATGTCTCCAATAGATCACCAAGGTTTTCTCAATTTAAAAATAGAGAACATTCTCATATATGTCAATCGATTATTCTAGTGTTTATTTATTTTTATTCTCTGTGAAATAACTTAAAATTTAACATCTTTAATAATTTTAAATTTAGATATTAGGAATTCATGCAACATTAATGTTATTTTCATTCAAATTGTTCAATTTATTATGAATTTAATGTCAATAAAATTTTAAATTATATTCCCATTAATTTCTAATACATTGATGTCACATGTACTCTCTAAATATTTTTGAAGATGAAATAATACGTCGAACCACCAATGAACGAAGCTAGTACTCAATAACATACATTGGGGGTTTCACAATCATAATCTAAAGCCATATGCTCAAGAAAACATGTACACAGAAATATTGATGTTTTGAACAGAGTCATGAACTTATCCATTATGTATTATGAAATTCATAAAGACATTAGAAATATAAAAGGTAATATATATAATTCTTATGATTATGAATATCCATATGATCCTGTTGTTTTTATATAGTATGATTAAATTCTAAAAATTATATTCTTCGTCATGTGACATCATGGTTGTTCAATTCATCTTCAGTCTTCTCAAAAACATCCAAACACCATAGAATAAATTGAATTAATTTTATAAGATATTAAAATAAATTTAGTCTCATTTATATTTATTTATAGGACATTGAACCTATTTGAATTCAATTTATACATGTTCTCCAGAGTTGGTTTAGTAACATGATCCTTTAACCTCAGATTCCCAATATATAACATGATGATTATAGTTCTTTATTTAGATTCTTCAATTGTCATAACCACATAGACATCATTATATATTGTTTCTGGTATATTTATTCATTTAATCTATGAAACTATATTCTTGAAGGCAGTAATACATCTCACATTCTCTTCACCATGTGTAATGGAATAAACTCACTCAAATTCAACATAATATCATAACCTTTTGGATGTAAAAGAAAAATAATCAAACTATTCAAACTATGAAGGAATAGAAATGATAAAAATTATCCCAAAATTCACATAAGGAAATGAGGTAGGGTGGATCATAAAGTTTTGATGATCCAACCATGAAATCCCCTTGGAAATGATTGAGCCCTGTACTTTTTCGAACACTGTGACACATCAACTGAGGATTCCACATGATACCCGATATAGAGGTCACTATATATATTAAAATAAAATCCATAATTAATCCATCACCACCATCTATGGATAGAAATGGATTTATATCCATATAATATATCAAATAATCCTTAAATACTATAATCAATAAATATATACACAATTTTATACCTAAAGACTAGATGATGTTGACACCCAAAAAATAACAAATACTCTAGAAAGTAGGGAAACTATCTCTAGAAAATTAACCATATCTATTATATATACTAAACTCCATTAGACTGAATAATCATACTACCACCATTTAACATCACTAGTAAAAATCTTCCACATATAATAGACCAATCCATAACATTTTAGGCTATTAAAAAATATAAAATCAATGAATAACCAGACCATTGAATAAGAAAATCAGATAATAGTGCTATGCTATAGAGAAAAGGATAGATTCACCATCATGATAGAGAAGAACCAAATGTCACATGAGAATATAGAAACACACCAATATATTCAATAACTTGATAAAGTTGTTAATGTGTGGATTTTTGGTTACCTATACTAGTCATGAAGTTCAACAAATATACATTTCTTAGAAAGGGAGAAATGACAATGAATGATCAAAATTAAAGTTATTTAAATGTAATAAGACAAATAGAACAATTCCAAAAAAGAGACTATTGGTAAGAACCGATTGAATATTAATATTTTACTAAGTGGTTATAAAAGGTATCCAAGAATGAAATGGGGCACATGGGTTAATAGGGATCCATAAGAACAAAAATTATTTTTAGAGAAATAAATAGTAAACATAATAAATACAATCTAATATTTATTTCAATAAGCATAAAAATCGAGATAATGAGTTCACAAATTTGACTATTATCCCTTAAAAATTCATCCATGCCACTGAACCTCTATAACAAACAATCCAATGGAATGAAACATGCATTTAACACCTTCCCCAATTGACTATATATTTTTTATTTCTTTAATAGACACTAAAACCTATTAATTTACTAACTCAACCTAATAAATCACATGAGATTCGATGTAAATATATTCTCAATGTTATGAGACATGTATGATATTTTGAAATATATCTAATGGGGGTCAATGTTTCATCCTATAATCCACTATGATATTTTTTCCATCATAAAAAACCATATAAAAATATTTAAACTTATTTAGAACTTATGATTACAAGGATAAAGAGAAACATTTTGAAACATATAACCACTATTATTAATCATCTAATCTATACTAATATAATATTTATCATTTTCTTGTAATCTTATCTTTCATTCATTCAATAATGAACTATTTAATCATTTTCCTCTATGATTTTTACTATTTACAAACTGATAACATACACTCATCCATCCTCAGAAAAGCATAATGTTTATATAAAATATCACCTATTTGACATATAAAATGATTCCATTCTAATAAGTTAATGACATCTATTATTGTATGAAAACTAAATTATTTGTAAATTTTTTTACTAATATCCTGTATAATCATGGAAACCTACATTACGTATTTCAAATAATTTGTCGATAGTTCCCTCAATTGAATCATATATCTATAGAATGAATATATTTTTCAAGCACAAGTAAGATAAAAAACATGCTGAAATTCTTTACAAACCAATGATGTGAAAAAATAGTAATCATCAACTGTATTTCTAGAAACACCATGAATCATTAATTCCTTTATACCTAACTTCCTTTATAATAAATCTCATACACCCAACACTTTAGTTACTCAAAATAAGAATATATCACCAAGAAACCTAAAACAACCCAAATAACATTATATACTCCCAATTCTTGGTAAAAACATGTCAAAAAAGCTATATAGATGTCAACAAATTTCTAATGGGGAACATCTAAAGTATGTAATATTCATCGAATATCCTAAATTTCATTCTTAATCCACTAGTAAACAAGATATTGATATATTAAATATTCTATCAAAATATTCATATCAAGAAAATAAAACAACCACTTTATGAATAGATATAATTTTGGAATACTGTGATTCTAAACTAGAAAATAGTAATTAAAATATTCAAATACAAACAATTACATGGTTTAAAGAGCTAATAACGTACCAAAAAACAATAGGTAGTGTTTTTCATTCCATAAGAACCCTCATAATCATTACTATAAATGATGTGATAACATAAACTGTCATATGAGGTAATCCTAATTGGCATTCCTCCCCTTTTTGAAATAAGTGGGAATCCACCATCATGTAGTTCAAATATCCCACATTTGTTACATATTCCATATAAAATTGTAACACATCATGATTATATAAAATTTTAAATTCATTATATATATTCAAAATAATTATGACCAAACCCACTACAGTGATCTTGGCTAGGGATATGTCGAGTGTAGTTTCCCCAATCCCGCATCTAATAGGATTGGGACTATAGGTCGTCACCTTTTTGGAAAATAGGACACATGGGGAGGCATTAAGCAAACATACTAGTGCATAATGACACATCTATAATCATATACAATGATTAAATATAAAAATTCTGATACCAATACATTGAAACATCTATATTCCTACAAATATTGTATGAAAATGAAATAATGAATGTGATAAATGGGAAAAATATAATCCCAACCGAAAACATCAAAGGAGTTCGACCATATTATATTTAATGGAAAACTGTTAAATGAAACCTCAGTATAAATTAATTTTTCTCTACTACAATCTAGGATCCAATTACTCTTGGCACGGATTGGTAACCGTCAAATGGATCATCATCTACATAAGAAAATCCACACATGGAAATCAAATTTATGTTTGAGTATATCATTACCCAGTAGGACACCACAAAATCAATAAGCATAATGAATCCACAGTATTCAACTCAAAAAAATATATTCTATTAAGATGAGAGACATAAACATATATAAATAAATAAAAAAGAAAACTAGACTCATGTTACCTCAACCAATATAGCTAGCCTTGGGATATTTCTTGAGTATTATATGTAATGATCATTCCTAGAGAATCCACTCCAAAATCCATTCTATAACTTCTGACGATCATACAAGAATTCATGATTTTTGGCCCCACTTAATAATTTACTAATGTATATCTAAAAATATCTTCATCCATTTAGGGGATTACACCAAGGACCACTCTGGTAAATAAAAACCCTACTTGATCAATGTACAAGTTTGGGGGTTGAGGCCATGTGAATAGTTTCACATCGATATTATGAACCCCAGTTAGGGCTGATAAAGGATCCCACCCTAGTCCTAGAGGGAGATTCATGAAACTCTTTAGAATATTGAACCTATAGAAAGGATAACAATAATTTTATAAGGATTTAATGTTTCACTATAAACTCACGGGAATGGACCATGTTATCACACTCAACTGAACCTGGTCTATATAGTACATGCAAAGTAATCAAAGTCATATATGAAGAATTAAATAACATATAATAAGGTTAAAAACTGCCTACCACTAAATATAGACTAACATGTGTCCTCTCATCTTTACCTTGAGCTATGTATGTGTACACCTGGCCATGTCCAAGTACACAGCTCATCTCTTGTACTATGGTACTATCTGAGTATAGTGATTATACCATATAATCATCTCATGACCATGTATCATCCAAGATACACTGCATGCTACTAGCCTGGGTCACATAGTGTGTGGTAGGGACTACATGGTGTTTCATTGTTATCACTTCCTCTAAACCCTTGTTTCATATCTAGTTCCCCACATATTGTGTATATTACTATTAAAATCCTTGTATAGTATCATTTTCCAAATCTTGCATATATTTCAATGCGACCTCTCATGAAACCTCTACTATCAATTCCACCTCTAATTCTTCCATGGAATGTTGATCAATTATCTAAGGGGATTTTCTTTTTTAATGAATGGATTATCGGAGCACATTATCTTAGAAATTATAACTGATCGTTAATCAAACAATATTCATATTAAAAAACCCACAATGGGAACCTCTAGTTCATTTTGATCTTCTTATAATCATCCTCCATCAATGTTTAGATATAAATTTAACCCTTTATAATAAAACACACCCCTAGTATTGATCTATTTTATTAAAGAATGATCATGTGATGATAAAAAACTAGGTATTGGTCCAACTGTGGGAAAATGAAATTGATATGATGAATGAATGAATAATTGAGGGAGAAAATCATAGACGATGAACACGAGGAATTAATCTCATACATTGTTCATTTTTACATGATTTATTATTGTATAATATAATAATGAATAGGTATAATCAATAATGATAAAAAAATCAATTTTAAAATTATTAAACCTTTAATGCGCCAATCATTGTTTGAGGATTTAATCTACATTTGACACAGTATTTATAAAGGGGTTGATTACCAAAAATACCAACATCCTACATGGAGTCTAGAAAATTTTTAATGAAGAAATATTATTTATTAACACAATCGGTGAGACCTATAAACTCCATTGCCAAAGAATATCCTTCCCATCCTGTTCCAATCCTCAAATTTTTTATCCTTCTCAAACCTCTCTCTAATATCTCCTCTCTAGGATTGTAGGGGTACGTGACTAAAAAATATATTTACCCATAATGGGGAATTTATAGAGGAGGTATTTAGTTCATTTCATCAATGAAGTAAAATTAATTGAATAACTTATTTATTTATTATTTGTGACCATGATGAATTTTTCAAAAATTATCGATGATGGAATCATTTATGTCACCCATATGGTAGAACCCAAGATTTTAAATCAATAGTAGCCTATTATTTATATTGATTGAATTATTCAAATATTTGTTAAACTTTTTTAGGACATATGAGAACATGTGTTATTAATATGTTAAATACTATTAAAAGATCATTTGTAGGCTTACCGGGCCTCAGAATCTCTCACCATCTCTGTTCCTAGCTCTGAAATTCTTTCAATATATGTTTGAAAAATTTACATGAAAACATAGAGGCACAATGTAATCCAAACCATAAGTAATTTCATCCAATATTAGAAAGGTAATAATAAAAAATATGCTGGAAGAGAGATTTCATTTTGTTCTCTCTGTCCTAGGTTTTCTCATGATGATTCATGTGCTTCCAATAGACACACAAAAATGAAATCGCTCACCCATATAGGGTCTTCTTCCCTCGATTCTTGATCTCCATTGGGTACTCTAAAAGGTATACCCATACATTATTTCTATCTCACCTTATTTGATAACATGCAACAGGTCTTGCACATACCTCCTCTATTATAAAAAAATGAAAATTTCATGTACATTGTCATACTACGATGGTGGGGCTTAAGATTATTCCACATCACTAAACCATGAAGTATCTATATGGGGCCAATAATATTGGAGATAAACTTCTAATCTGACCAAATATATTTAATCCAAATTAAGGTGAGACTTTTATGATTACATGGTCTCACTCATTGAACTCCAAAGCCCCCCATTGACTATCTAAAAAGAAATTATGATTTTCTTGTACATCCCTCACCCATTCATGGATGATATGGACCTCTTCTGTTATAGATTTTCCCAACTATGGTCTCATGAGTACTAAAACTCTTGAATACATCCAAAAAAGTGATGACCTAAAAGTTCATACATACAACGTCTCTAATAGTTGTATAATAATTATGCAATGGTTGATTGTTTTGTACAAAAGCTCCACCAATGGAATGTAATCATCAAAAATGGCCAATTTTCAACATTAAAACCCAAAGCATGTCCTGTAGATCCTAAATTAACTAGTTAGTATGTCCATCTTTTTTGGATGAAACACCATTCTCAAATGAAAATCAGTCAACAAATGCATCCTATAGTCATCTCCAAAACCTCAATGTGATGTGATCATCACCACATAAATTGATTGTCATGGTAACTCCACATATCCAAACCATCTCATACATATAAAAAAATCACAATCCCTCTACTAAAATATTTTATTAGACTACTATGAAGTGGGAAGACATGGTGATTTGTTCTATAGTCACCCAGATAAAATCATTTCATATAGACATTTGTCGATTAACTATCATGATTTCCACAGATATAATCCCCCACATCCACTCCAAATCCTACATGGGATGATATAAACCTAATGGAACCTAGTTCATTATATTTACATATAGAAAAGTGTGGTATCAATAGACAATATCTGTAACACAATTCTTCATTTCGGGCCACCCAAACGGATGTTGGTGGTCCCCATACATTGATGTCACACCTGGATGTACCGTCAAATGGGATTTGTGAAATTCCATTATAATATCCACCTACAACATCTATGGTACCATAATCCAACATCTAAAATAGATAATGTTCTCCCCACATTTATAAAATCTATTAGGATCACATCTAGTGGATATCATAGTATGTAATGTCTCATAGTCGGTATCTCCATGTTGAGATTCCCTAACATGATTTTTAAAGAATTGGGGTAACAACCATTGATTATTGACATGAAGAACAATCATTTTCTACTAATTAGAATTACATTTAGGAAAAAATCTATGAAGGCTCAGCTAATAAATTAGAACAATTTCTCTAGCTAATATCATTTTCTACCACATTCCCCTTCCTAGGTTTATAGTTCATCTCAATGCCATATTCATGGAGTAAATATATCATTTCTATATCCACAAATGTATGATATTTGTAAGTGGAGTTATAATTTGGACTCTTGTTGTCAGAGTAAGTGAGAAACTACTCACCCCTGAGGTAGTGTCAGCACATCTTCAGGGTAAAACCCACCGCTAGTATCTCTTGATTGTGTGTCGCATAGTTCTACTTGTGGGGTCTCAACTATTGAGACCCATATGTGATCAAAAATTTCACATTCATTAGTACACAACCATTTAATATCATTGGGGAATTAAAAAACACGGATTCCTTGACATCCCCCCTTGAAATAACTATAGGGGTGCTCATCAACCTCTACCTCAAATCATTAAAATCTTACTAACACCTTTCTGCCAAAAAAAAAGTATTAACTGTCAAGGTTAAAGAAGTAAAAGTAAATGATATATTGGATAAATCAGTAATTGATCCCTTATAATGTTATTCCAACCCATTAAAGTTCTGCACCTCCATCCCATTCATCGGAGGTTGTTAAGAAAACACAACCTCGATCTTCTCTAGTTCCACTACTACACCATCATCCACGATGAAAAATCATATAATTACTACCTCATAACTATAATATTGACATTATGAGGGATTATAATAAATGTGGCTTTCTAAGAGTGTGTCTAAAATAATCTTCAAGGGTCTCTTATTCTCCACGTTATGTGTTGATCACACTTGGATTTCAGCATTGATGACCACCACGAAACAATTTTATAAAGAATGAGAGATCATGTTCATTCCCATAAAAACGTTTTGGGTTTATACAAGCCAAAATGCATCACTATGTACATATAGTAACCATAAAGACATCATAATTCCATCTTCGGTATATCATTATCCATTACTCATAGTCGGGGATAGCCTTATCTAAGGCTATTATTTGATATTCATCATACCCCTATTAAACTAATCAAAGTGGTCATCAAACCATAATAGTTGATACATATTCTTCATTGTGACCTTTTATAGGAACCAATAATTCAAACACAACCTCAATATCTTTTTGAAATTCTTGGAAAATAGAACTTGGGAATCACAGGGGAAACACTAGGTCCCATGAATCGCATCTAATGTAAGTCTTTTAACTATACCCTTACTTCTCAAAACATTTTGGGATCCATATGATATGACGGAATAGATATTTGGGCCATAATGGTCTATATGAAATTGGAGAATTCTACCTATCGGTAAGGAGTTTTTCCAAGAACATCAACCATAAAGACGTCCTCTATGTCTGCCACCACTACAGGAAGAGCCACACTCATAGAATCCTCTATTACAAGAGTTACGTCAGCCAATTAACGAGTAATTGGATGCATCCACTTTGTATGATCCCTTCCCCTATACATATGATTTTTTATTATCCGGGATGAAAATAATCAATCCATATCCATGTACAAAACACATCCTCGACTGCAAGCATTCAATCTTAGCATAAAAATTAAATTTCGACTTTATACCTCAGATGACTTTAGCAGGACTCATCACTACTATGAAGAGATTACATACAAGGATATCACATCCATGCATTATATCACACTATTGGAATATGTGTGTGATCTCAAATTCACCTCATGTAAGATCCTATAAGGATATTCTTGATGCAAAGGGAAAACCATAATCTATATGTCACACACACCAGAGAAGTTGTATCACGGACCACTTGGGGTGGTGGTGGGAATACGCCAAACATCCAGCCACCTCATGCTGACCTACCTACCCAAATACCACATCTAATACCTTGTGGAAATCCATACACTTTAATATGTCTCTAACTATAATATCTTTCAATTGAATCTCTATCTACTATAGGATGGTTTGGAAAATAACATTAAATATTTCTTCGACCATCATAGGAGAAGAACTAACTCTCCCCCGGCTCTCTGGAGCCACAATAAGATCCCTGAACTACATTTACCCTATTTTGGGATAGTTCCTTAAAGAATATCTCATACCAAGATCCCTATAAAAATCATCGGCTATATAATTCTGAGGTTTTAACTCCTATGTTTCCACTACCGTCACATACAATCAAATTCTATTCATCAAAGAATCCCTTTACTACTAAGGCACCCTCAAGCACTCCTAAATAGTTTGGAAAATAAACTAATATTACTAAATACATAATATAACTATGTAATCCCAATTTTTAGTTCTATAGCCTAAATAATGGATATCACACAATATCCTGAGTGTAAAAAACTGGGACAATAAACCTCACTAAATAATCTTCTATGGTCAAACTGCCCTTTTGTAAAAGAATAATCCCCAAGATACGCAATGGTCACAGATGTTTCAAATAAAACTTCTCCCTAACGATAACCTCAATATCTAACCAATATATAGATTTTTCATCATGTTAATGAATCACCAAACACCATTTTCAACAAGAAGATCCCTAAAGAATACTTTTTATAAGGATCATCATCTGATATTTAGGTTTACCCATGAGTTGGAAAACTCAGTTGACTTCCTCTAGAAAGTCCTTAGATTCATTGGGGCTTGCATTTCCCCAATAATAAGGTGTTCACTGACTCTAAATATCATATAGTTTACTCGTCATGTACATATATTCAAATAGTACAATCGATTCTAAATGGTTTCCAACGCATGGTGGGATTACTGGAAAACCACTAAAAGGTACCACATTCATTACAAGCCCCAGTACTAAAGCATCATCCCTCAGTGGATCAATATAATGAACAATAAGTGGAATCATATATGGGTTTCTTTAGAGAATAATCCTAAAATAAATAAGATGCACCATGATAAAAATATATATCTTGGAATTTGAATCAAGAAGGAAATAGAAGTCAAAACCTATACTTATATGATGAATGTACCAATGTTTTTTCCTAAAACAAGTTTCTACATTATAATAATCAACAAGTTATTTAGGTTCTAGTGAATGGATATGTTGTCCTTTATAAAACAATTGGACTCTCATCCCTAATTGATGAACTCAAAACACTTTAACACATGTGAGTCATATCCCACACATGGGAGACATTATCCAAACACCTGTACACACACACACACACACACCCATCAAATCTGATACATTGATAAAATTTTAAAAAAATGATACCATTTCATGAATACATCTATAAGCCCATGATCATAGTACAATAATATAGAACTGAATGTTATTAAGAGGTCAAATGAAAGACTCACCAAAACTGAACAGGAGGCCAACATGCATTAAAGTAGGGGAATACTTCAAATGAAACCCTGATATACACCTAGGTCTGTCTAGACCAATCAAACTTATTCTTACCCACAATCCTCTTAGGAATACATCAAAAGTTCTATCATCTTTATAAGACATGACACAAGTAGTAAAATTACAATCATGGGTAATCATAAAAATAATCATTATGATTCCATGAAATCACTTGGAATAATGCATAAATATTAGTCATATCATCATAAGATAAGTCAACAAGATAAGATACATAATCATTAAGATATAATCATAAAATAGAAATGATTTCTTATGGCATTATCTAATACTAGAATCCACATGTTACTACTTGGGGGTTTTTAGTAATTCTCTTTTTGGGAGTATCCACTCCACAATCCATGGAATCACTAGTGAAGATCATTCAAGAGGTCATGATTTCCCCCCCCCCATAATGATCTCATTGGATATATAATTTTACTATAATCCTAGATTGGGATCACACATATGGCCACTAGGGTAACCAAATACCATATAGGATTAACCTTCAAGAAAGGGGATTGATGCCTCGTGCATTGTGTTCATCACAAAACCACAAAAACCATATAGAGATGATAGAGGATCACTCCCTCAGCTGATAGGGGATAACACAAACTCTATCGAATACCAAACACATAAAAGGGATCAGAATAATTTTTCAATGATATAATGATGAACTATACACTTGTGGGAAATGAATAAGGTATTTAACTCAACTAAACATATTATTTACAAATGAGATGATGTGCTATAATAATTTTTTGATAATGTACATGAATTGTACTAATAGTAAAAGTAATGTACAACTAGATATTGAACTTACCCTTTCCAGAACATGTTTCCTGTACCCATGCCTTTGTACTACAGTTCATGCCCACATATATAAATATATGTCAAAATAGATAGTTGTGCTAGCGTACTCTATTTAAGTATGAGTACATGACTATGCTCATGTACTCATCTTGGGATTATATTTCCTCTGATATAGACAACATTTTCCCATCCATTTCCATGTGTTGTCGGGGATAGAACATATTGTGTGTGATACTTATCTATTCCATTAAACCCCAGTACCACCACTAGGTCCCTACACATCTTGTATCTCCATATTTCACACAGAGTAAAACATGATTTTCCATATGCCATGAATAATTCTATGAACCTTATTGTTCCACGAATGGAAAATGGTTACACCAAAAATATATATATTTTGTGTCTTAGGCCTTTGAAGGTAGGTTCCTATCATTTATGGTGACCAATTTTGGAATCTGATTCACCCAGAAAAAATTACCCTTTGTTTCCCACACTATCACCGCATGCTGAAACCTATAACAGGTACCTCCACATATTACTAATCTTCCTATGATTTTACCTTTTAATTTTCCATACCTTTATCAAACCCATGATTGAGGAAAATATTAGTATTGACCCAATGTGGTGCAGTACCATTTCATAATGATCAAAAACCCATTATTCATCAAATGGGGGTCCAAGTAAAATACTATGATGAATGTGCAATGAAAAATGGGTGAATACCATAATGTATAAACATGAGGAATAAAACTAAAAAATTATTCATTTTATCCTCAATACATTGTAGTATAATACATCAAAGAATAGGAATAAGATAAAATGAAAAAATAAACCATTAAATAATATATAGATGATGAACAGATGAATTATTATTTTTTGAATTGATCCACATTTAACATGAGATAAATAAATAGGATTAATAATCAATGTGAAAACATCATACTTAGATATTTTAATGATAACTTATGAATAATGACTATGTGTTTTTGTTTTCATTCATATCTATAAACTCTGTTTACATAGAGAATTGGCATAGCATAGATCCAATCCTCTGATCTAATGTCACCAACCAACTTATCACCAATGGATCATCTTTAGGTCTCTAGGATTATGAAGCTAACCATGATATTTTAACTTAATGGGGTACTTATATTTTATGAATATCTCCCACTTCATAATTGAATTAAAATGTGAAAAATTATTTACTTATTTGTTTATTATTAGAACCCATAATAAATTTGTTACAAACACCTAACGCCGATAGTGGTTATGTCATGCCTAGTGTGAAATCCATATTTTGAACTAATCGGTGGCCACGATTTTTTACATAAGACGTCATTCATGAGTTATTCTAGTTTTTTAAAGAAACAATGTCTATACGATATTAATATATTTAATAATTTTAAAATATAAATTTTGGGCTCCCGAGAACACAGAATATTGAATCTTCTCCACACCAGACTGTGAAATTATTAAGGGATATATTTAAATTCATTACATTGAAAAAATGAGACTTCATATGAAAACATTACTATATGATGTTATTATCAAACAATAAGCCACCCCATTTCTATTTATAGGTGTATGTGAAATATATAATTCATTGTTTTGAGAAAATTTGATCCACCTCCAATGAAGAAGCTTCAAATTGAACTATAATAATTTATAATACATGAATTTATAAAAAAATGATATTACATATCACATTTTTTATATGTAATTTATCTATAGATTCTAAAATAACATTTTTCTATTAATAAAATATTATGAGATGCATTTTTTACATCACGATATAATAGTTATATTCTCTCATAGGATAAAACCCCTATAGTACATCAACACACATCATAATCCATGATTCTAAGAATTAGTGTATACCTTAATTAAAACTCTCCCCATTTTTAATTATAGTATTAGGTTTTATGATAAATTGACCTTTAAGAACTGTAACTTTTATTAACATTTAAATATCTTAATGGATGCTTAAGCCATTATAGTTAAATAAGACAAGGGTGATGAAATCTAAAATAAATTAAATATAAACCCTAGAAATATCTTGGTAAGATATGAAACATCATCCCCTTAAAGATATTATTTTGTAAATTCTATGAAACGATGTACTCAATCATAAAACTGTCCCTATCTATTCAGTTATATGAAACAACATTATCAGTGAAATTTATTTACCCTGTATGCAAATTTAACATCAAAATCATTCCATATAATTGATGTTAATAATGAAGGAATTAAACCATGAAAAATGATATTCCTTATGCTCCTTAGTGATAAAAAAGTCAATATATTATTAGGAAATTTTAATGAAATATAATCAAAATAGGGCTTAAGCACCCATTTCATCAACCCTATGTACATATAAAACACATTTGTAAATCCAAATGGAATCCAAAAAAATCAATATATCCATAGAGTGACACAAATATATTATTCTTATTATACTCATATTGTTTCTCTCATCTATTGGTAGATTTATATAAATAACCGATGTTAAAAAATAAGAAAAAATTATTGAAAATAATTAACTTTCATGATTTTTAAGGATTTAATTGTTTTGTTTTTATGCGAATTTGGTCAAAACAATTATATAAAAATATCATATATTTTATTGAAGAAACCTATACTCATAATCTATTTTTTCCAATATATAAAACAAAAAAAAATTCTTTTTCATGAAAAATAATAATAACTTTCCACATGACTTGTTCTTTTCTCTCACTCATACATAAAACCTATAATTGTTTTTTACAATGTTGGATGGTAAAAAAATAATAGTAATTTGCATAGAAGTTTCATATCCATTATCTTAGTGAAGAAAATTAAAACTAATAAAATTGATACCTTTTCACAATATTCATTGATCAAATAAAATAAAGCATATCAACATGAATCACATGCGCATGTTTTCTCATAGAAAACATTTAAAACACATAGGAAGAATATAGAAACCCTATTATCCAACTTAGAGTATTATATTCATAACCAATGTTATAATTACGATATATATAACTTGAGATTATATTGATATATAGGGGAAATATCTCCGATTAACACCCTCCTTCTAGACATTGAAGACATGGACCATAAACCAATGCTTCCAAGAGCTATATTGGGCTCACCCAACATATTGGTTGTGTCGAGATTGACCATGATAGAATATGTAATAGTCTCAAATATTTCCATATATCATTATAAAATATTATACCATGAATAAGACATTTTATCTTATCAAATTTTCATCATTGAACTTATGGATACTTTTTTGAACCCAAATGCAAAACACCTTTCAGATATTTAAATACCCCATCAACGTTTTGAAAAATAATTCAAAAATAAAATACTTAGAACAGTTGAAAATAGTTGTTTTCATTGAAGAAAACATGTAATCTAGTAAATTTATCCAAAAATAAAATAATGATTACTATGTAGGTAAAATTCATTGATATCGTATAAAATAATATAGAACACTTCTTTTTTTATTTTTTAAATAATGTAAAACAATTCCATATAAAATAAATTAAAAGATTCATTTATAAATACTCTAAAAGAGATCCAAAATTGAAATAAAATATATTTTATGATTCATTTATTTCTATATAAATATTTTTAAGAATGTGTAAATTGATGATAAATATTTATAAAATTGATCATTAAAAAATTTAAAATGTAGTTTGTAAATTAATGAATCCATTACCCTGAGTCTAACTCATAATGTATATTCATTTTCATCTAGAAAAATAAATTCATATCAATTATTAAAAATATTAAGAAAATTTTTCATGTTTATTATTAATATTATTTTATTTAATAACATGTTATATACAATAACTAACCTATTAATTTACTATCAAATGTTTTGATGATATTTTTCTAATATATCCAAAATAAAATCAGTATTTTGAATATGGTGAATGAGGTGATAATTATATAATCTACAAAATATTAATAAGGATATAATTATCTTTTTTATATTTCAATAATACATTAATAACCAACCAAGATTTATGATTATAATAAATAAACTAGGCTACAATCATGGGGATGGATGGTTGTACATATGCATCAGTAATGTTTCCATTTGTAAATGATCACGAAGGAAATAAGGTTATTATTATTTTATCAGTATATAATGATAATTATATAAAAAATATGTTTAAATATATTTAAATAGAATTAAATATAACATTAATGTAATGTAGTTATGAATAATGAGTGATATTTCTTTGTGAAGGATGTAATCCACACGTATGTACCAACAATGTTATCATTTTTAAATGGAAGGAGAGGTAAGAAATTAAATGATACATTATATTTATATAATGAAAATTCTTAAAATAATATAACATATATATATTAAATACATAATTATAACCAACCATGATAAGAGTTAATGTAAAATGAATTTAATCAGTTAGCGAGGTTGTATTCCGATATACATATTAATTGACATTAATTTCCCAATTTCATGTGTGAGGAGACGGATATATACTTTTATATTATAAATTTAATTTTTAAATATATTTAATATAAATTTTTTATTATTCTATCATATTGGATTATGATTTTCATGAGGTATAATAAGTAATAAAACTAAAACATTTGGTTAAAAGCTACACCGCTTCTTTGGCCAATAACCTATTCTTTACTCTTTAATCACTCGGAGGATGGTATTATACCCTATCCAAGAGCTATAGAACTTAGGAATGGATTATATGAATTTTTAGAAATATATTTTCTAATATAATGTTTTCTTTAAGTGTCAAGAAAAGAATAAAATTGGTGTCCTTTTATATGTCATGGGAGGGGCACTCAGGGAATTACTAAAAGAATTAAATTAATATAAAATAATTTTTATGTAAAAGGATCCAAAATGATATGATTATATGATATAATGAGTAAGATATAAAATAATATCATAAAATAATACTTACACACATTTCAGTTATGTGTTTACTCATATCTCCTAGTTTTAACCCCTTATTTATCCTTTTGACAATTACTATGATATCATTGTTTTTTACCCTTTAGGGGTCAAAAAATTATTATAAAAGTACAATTAACCCAAAAATGGTCCATGGTTGATATTTTAATTCATATCCCCTTCAATTTCTAAAATGATATTATTTTTATTAATATTTAATCATTTAATAAAATACTAATTATAATAAAATGTCACTTATCTCATTTTTTTAAATAGATGAATTATTATAATAAAATGTAATTTTTACTCACGTACAAGGGTTGTAAATTTACAATTACCTGATTATAAATAAGAAATGATATTTATTAAACTATATCTACTAATTTATAGTAGATTGTATATAATTTTGAAAATTATATGTTTTGTTTAACTTCATAGTCAACCAATTTTAACCTTAATCACAAAAATGAGTTCTAAAAATTAATGGCTAATAATTTTAAATATTAGCTAAATATTGGCCCATAAATATCTAAGGTAGAACGTTGAAGGCACTATTTTTTACTAATTTAACTCTTACAATAATCTTATGTTTTTCAAAAAAAATAATAAAATATTATTTTACATAAAATATCATTAGTGACATTTTTGACAAATATTAATTTCAAATAAATTAATTGTCATAAATATAGTAATATAAATCAAATATAAGCCTTTAACACATCCATTATAGGATATTTTTATCAATGATTTCATTAGGACACTATATCTCACAAAAATATTTTTCTTATAGTGGTTTTAAAATCATTTAGTAAATTTTTCCACTCCTTGCACAAACATTATCTTTGTGATGCATAGCATTTAATGTATTTATTTCCCCACTAAAAAATAAAAAAAATTACCATGATAAAAAAAATTTCTCTTAAAAATAACAATTTATAACTGTAAATAATAATTCTCTACTCATTTTTATAACTTTTATAGATATTAAAATCAAGAGAGTTGTGTTTTTAACCATATATTTATTTAAATAATTTATAGTTATCTTTCAATGAATATTTGAACAAAAATACCTTAAATTCAAAACATGCATGATGATGGTATAAAATAACACATCCAATAGATTAAAATAATGTGTTTGGGATATTTTCAGTCTTTATTTTAATATTTTATCTTTAATTATCAGATATACCTTTACCTTGGTGACAATATTTACTAAGACTACTATTCATTATGGAAACACTAAAAGTGCTATTTAAAAAATTTGAACCTTCTGATTAAAAATATGTAAACCATTTTTCTAATTTTAATTTCTATAATTTTAGATATCAATTTTAATATACCTGTGTAAAATATAGGGAAAAACCATTTTTTGAGACATAGTTTTCTCATCCATAAAATGATCTTATACATAAATAAGGAATAATTGGGATTCAAATACTATTATATATAATTAATGAAGGATTATTATTCTATAAGATAAAATTTAAATCATTATGTGAATATTTAATGAGAATAAATGTATTTTTTAGAACAATTGGTATTTTCACTATTCACTAAAAAATCATACATTTCATTAAAATCAAAAATTTTACGATAAGATAATATTTATATATATATTTAAAAAATTAAATTATTTTTTAGAATTAATATACAAAATTATCAACAAATTAGTTATAATATATTGTCAAATATATAATGAAAATCATTTCTCGAGGAAAATTTAATTTTGATTAATAGAATGACTACTAAACTTTTTGTGAGTTATTACTATGAATTTATAATTATACTTTAATAGAATAAGAAATATGTCATATATATATAACATCCAATCCAAACCATATCAACAAATTTAACTACTATATAATAACTATAATATAAAATTAATATTATTTCAGTTTATATATATGTAAGGAGTTGTTTTTTATATACCATCAAATATATTATTAATTTCAAATATAATGATATTACAATATCCTGATTTTAATAAGTAGTGTCCGCATAAAATGAAATTGAGTTTTTTAATAAAGGGGTTGATATTTTATAATACAATTATTGAAATCCCACATCGTAAAAATGGTTAATAAAACATCCTCCTAAAAGATATGATGAGAAACATGAAGACCATCAAGAATAACACTAAACTAGCATTCAAAATAGAAGAACCTTAGTGGAATGAAAATAAATAGATATGGGAGAGAATTTACTATGTGAATAATGATATCGAGTGATAGAGAACATTGATCAAATAAAATTTAATGATCCCACGATTGTTAATCACTACTGGAATTAGATGTATTTACGATGGGCTATTTGCGATGGGATCTTGTTGCAAATAGGTTTTAGCGATGGGGCCCCATCGTAAATAGCCAGTTGCAGAAAATGGCGTCGCAAACATTATTTTTTACAATGGGCCCATCACAGAAAAATAGTATTTGCGAAGGGAAAAGTCTCAGTCGCAAATAAGCCTCCGATTATATACATTATATATAAATAAATCGTTTGTGATGGGCCCGTCAAAAATACTATTTGTGATGGGGAACTTCCCTATCACAAATAAGACTCAGATTATATGCATTATATATATATAAACCTTTTGCGATGAGATGATGGGCCCATCGAAAATACTATTAATAAAAAATTATATTTGAATTATTTGGGACTGGAGCCCGTCGCAAAAGTTCTCGTCACAAATACTAAACATAATAAAAAATATATTTAATAAAATTATGATTAATGAAAAAAAATATATTAATATTATTAAAATAAAAAAATAAAAAATATTATTATTAGTAAAATGAATGAAAATTAAAAAATATAATACAAAAAAATATATTTAATAAAGTTTTGATTAATACAAAATTAATATTAATTTTATTAAAATAATGAAAAATAAAATACAATTACAATTCTCAATAATTAAAAAAAATGAAAATCATAATATGTTATTATTATTAGTAAAATAAAAAAATATTTAAAAATATATAATACTAATAATAAATAATAAAATATTATTAAAACAATTAAATTATGCAATATTTTCACCATTATAAAAGATAGAAACTGAAAATAGTTCATGTTAAAATAAATCTTCAATTCAAATGTTTTTAACATAAAAAACCAATCACTGGGGGTCGTCTTCTGGAAAAGGTGGAGGAGCTGCAGGAGATAGTGAAGAAAACTCCATCCCTAAATTATGAGTCAGATGGCGCATGTACTCCATCTTCTAGTGATCTTGTTGCTACTGTTGTTGCTACCATCTACACATCTCATCCTCCCTGTTGTTGCTATTGCTGATGATGCATCTCTTTGTGTTGCTTAGGCAAACTCTCTATAAGCTCAGACTGAGTTCGCAACTGCTCCTAATACTATGAGGTAGAAGATGATTCCTCTCTATGAGCTCCTCTCAAGATGAACGTCAACATCGTAGTAGTACCATAATAAGTACTGGGAGACAATGAGAGCTGATACCAACTACTTGACCCTTCTCAAAGCCACACTGAGTGACTTGCATCCATGCCGCATCATTGAAATGGTGGGCACTGGTCTGTTCAGTCATCTTGTCTTGACTCTCAACCTGTGTCTGAGAGGTTGCAGCCTCATTTGACTCCTTCAATTCCAATTTAAATTAAAATGATGAAAATATAATATGAATCTAGCTGTCAAACTAAAAAAAATTCTAACCCCAATCTGACACTGGCGATCACCTCTAATCTCTCTAGTGGCTGGATCACTGTACATCCTCCGATAAATGTAGAACTCCGTAATATCGGGATTCTCGACTGCCTATAGAAATATAAAATAAACTATTTATATTTAAAGTTATATTAAATATTTAAAAAATATACTTAGCAGATGCTCTCTATGTGCACTAAATGTACGGCTACCATCTCGATGTGTCACCTCCTGTCTCCCCCGATTCTGTCATCCCACTGAATATCTCCTCTGAAATCCACCACCTAAATAGTTTAAATATATTCCATCCCAAACGTGAGATGAAATGTACTATGGTCGGTGGGATCTATAAGAATCATCAAATTCTGTCACTCCTGCTTTCTTAATGGTTGTTCTTCTCAAATTGTGCAAAAACTGACGGAAATGGTTACACATAGACACCTGTCATTCCGCATAGATAGAGTCACGCATGCTATCATTGATGGGATACCATAAAATTAACAAATAATTTATAATATCAAGTTATTAATAAATTATAATTCAAAATAAATATTCTTTATTTACGTACCAGCCAATGATCCAACATGTCACGATGCACATCAATGAGAAGCTGTTCCCATGTGATCCATGGCTGAGAAAAATAATTTTTCAAGATATTGCTCCCCTGTCTAATAGCTACATGCAAAAAACTGTGAAAAAATGAATAATAATAAAACAATTAGTATATATAAAAATAAATTAATGAAGGCTACCTAAAATATACAGGTTACCATACATGCATGTCCGTGGATCGAAGCCAAGACGTGCACGTCGCTCAGGGAAAGGGTCGGGAATCATCATCCATGCAAGATCATGTCCTCTCCGCGTACCCCCTGAACCATCAGTAGTCTGAGGGTCAGATGGTCCACAATCCCCCACATCCAAAGGTAGATCAGCCTCATGCAACTCACGAAATAGATCAGGATCCATCTAAGAGAAATAATTATTGTTTTAAAGAGAGAGTTGAAAATAACTATTATAAATAGATATATATTAGTTGCGATTATAACCCGCATGTAAATGTGTCAATGTCTATATTCATCCATATCTCCATAGCTGTCATTGTCAATGTATTCAACTTCCTCCTCAGCATCATCAATATCTATATGAGTTTCAGTTTCATCATCACTTGTCATTTCAATTTCATTTGTAACATCATTAACATTTCAACATCATCGATCCTTAATTGTGGAGTGACATCATCGATATTCACATCTCTTTATGAAAAAGATGGATTTTGAGCAGTCTCTTGAAAAATTTAAATTTCTTCCACTTCAGAAAAACCACATTCAGTTTGAGTAAACTGATATTCTGAAGATATCATTTTTATTATGCTCCACCAATCACTAATGTCTCTTGAAGTTGCAAAATACTTTTCATAATAAATTTTATGTTCCTGTTGATCCAGTAAAAATGGTTAATTTACCACAAGATGAATACTATATTTAATATCGACGATTCAATGAGTCGAATGAACATGGAAGCCTCTCTCAGTATCCAACCACCGATATTTAAACATCGTTATGTAATTCTGTCTAGATAACACAGATCAATAATTTAATCCAGAATTCCATAAAAGTCAACTTCAATATCTCTGTGATTGGATCCTTTCAAGAAAACTCCACTGTTCATTGTTTTTTTATTCCCTATATGCACGTGTAGGAAATCGAAATCTATACACCAGATATGAATTATAATATTTATGCATTTTGGATTGTGGGTTACTCAATATACACAGTCGCTTATCAATTTTATTAGCATGTTTAGACACCTGCAATTATTTAAAACAATTATCAAGATGATAACTAATAAACGAAATTGATATTAAAACATCAATAATTTATGTTACCAGTTTTTGAAACTATTGAGAAAATATTTTTTGTCTGCATTCATTAAGACCATCTGCTATAATTTGTGGAAGTTGTTTCTTGATATGATCATTATATAACCTAAAAATAAAATATTTTTACATTTTGTAACACAAATTATAGAATAATTGATAGAATCAATCACAGTACAATTGATTTCATTTCTTCACAGTTGAGTAGAACATATGTGTGAGCTCTGTGAAGTTCATCATTTGAAATGTATCATTCATGAACTCCACTGAAACCAAGATTTGGATGATTAAAAACTGATAATTGATTGTTTATTATTTCATTAAAATTCCCCTTGTTTTGTTACATGTAATTGTTTTTGAGGGATATTGAGATACAAAACAATGAGAGAAGAAAAAAGAAATCTCCTCTTGCAAATAAGATTCAACAATTGATCCTTCAAAAGATGCTTCGTTGTGTACTTTTTTCTTCAATTTCTGCATGCATTATTTGAATGGGTACACCCATCGTAATTGTACTGGACCTCCACATTTAGATTCATGTGGACAATGTAATATCAGATGTTCCATTGAGTCAAAGAAATCTTGCGGAAAGATTTTTTCCAGTTTACATATAATTACAGCAACATCTTCCTCAAGTTTTCTATGTGCATCGTAGTCTATTGTCGCTCCACAAATGTCTCGAAAAAAATATGATATTTCTGTTATCGAATCCCAAATCATAGAATTCAACAATCATCTGAATCCAATCGGCATATGTCTTTCCATTATAACATTGCAATCATGAATTTTTAATCTAGTAATATAACCATTCTTAACACATCTTCCCAAATTAGAATCATATCCATATGGAAGTCTCAAATATGCAATCCACTGAAAAAAATAGTATGTGACTCTCTTTGGATAGTGTATAAGATTCTTTTGGCATCGTTAACCTATGTCTTATGACATTTTAAAATAGTTCATGTTCCGGTCGCCTGAAAATTTGGGCAAGATCTAATTGTTCCTTTACAATATCTTTGGTCTTACCTGGTGTTTCCAAAACATTATGAAATAAATTATCAAAATAGTTCTTCTCGATATGCATGACATCCAACATGTGGCGGACCATCAAATTAGACCAATATGGAAGATCCCAAAAGATGATTCATTTTATCCAATTATGTTCTTTACCAAAGCCATCAATTTTCTATTGGATTACAATTGGCCCAAATGTAATGGGAGTTAATGAAAATAAAACTGATTTTAACTCTATAGCTAAGATCATTTTTTGAGTTTCATCCATTTAAATTTTACCTTTTTTTGAAATGAGATTTGTTCCTCCAAAAATGATGATTGGTTGGAAGAAATCTGTTGTGATTGTCAAAATAGCAAGGTTTTCTAACATTGAGGAACATAAAGGCTTTTTTCCCTTTCATACAGCAAGGACCTGATTTCAGACCATGTGTACTCTAGCCAGATAGCATGCCATGAGCAGGAAAGTCACTAATCGTCCACATAAATTTAGCTTTGAATATGAAATTTTGTTTCGCAGTAACATCATATGTACTAACACCATCACTCCAAAATTCATTTAACTCATCAATCAATGGTTTCAAATAAACATCGTTATTCTTTATCGGATGCCCTGGGATTAATAAGGTCAAAAATATATAGGGCTCCTTCATCAATATCCATAGAGGTAAATTGTATAGAGTTATAAATACATTCCAACATGAATACTGACTACCATAAAGTCCAAATGGACAAAAACCATCAGTTGAAAGACCCAATCACACATTTTGGGCTTCTAATGAAAAAACCAGATCCAGAATGTCAAAATGTTTCCATGAATCACCATCAGATGGATGATTCATGCTTTTATTAGTTGAAATCTTGGTTTTGTGCCATGACATCATTGAAGCTGTGTTTTGAGACATAATTAAATGCTGCAACCAGGGTGTGAGGGGGAAATATCTCAACTGTTTTATTCGAATCGATCCATACTTCCCTGGTTGAGCTTCTTTAGACCACGATGGTCCACATGTGGGACAACTATCCAACTAATCATTATCACCCAAATATAAGATTCAATTATTTGGACATGCATGAATCTTCTGATAACTGTGGCCCAAATTACGAACCAACCTCTTGCTCTCATATTAATTTATAGGAAACATATTTTCTTCTGGAAACAGTGTTTTAACCAAAGAAAATATCTGATCGAAATAGGTTTTTGACATTACATTATCTAATTTAATAAAAATAAATTTTTCAACTACTTCTATTTTTTTTTATCTTTAAACCAGGATATAATGCATCCTCAACAGACCTCAACATCTCATAAAATTTGGATAGTGCCAAATCAGGAGTCAAATCAATATCATCTTGAGTTTCCGTTTGTTGAACAGATAGACCTACAACATCATGTACTAAATTTTGAAACCGCGATGGATCTGAAATCAAGTTATTAGTATCTTACCTGGAACTACGTTGAGTGTGTTGATACAAAACAAATCTGGTTAAAAACCAAACTGCATGAGATGTCCCCCAACCTTGTCAAATGTGTCAAACTTTCTCAGACCACATTTTTTACAAAGACATGCTATTTTTTCTTCTGAAACATATTATGGTTTTGATGATGAATATGATAAGAAATCGTCAACACCCTCAATATATATAGGATTTAAAACAGAACCATTTGGATTTATACACTAATTTATCCAAGCGCGGTCAACTAATAATGATTGTTATTGACTTCCTTGTTCAATATTTTTCAAAAAAAAAATATAAAATCTTTACTATTTTTGAATAATTTGAAATTATAAAAACATTATCTGAAAAAACAAATTACAACTACTTATTAATAATTACCATTATGTACGAGAGACACAATTTCCAGTGGATTGGCGGCTACTCTTTTGTCTTACAGCTCATTTACTTGCAACTTTCTCAGAGAGAAATCACAATTATGAATATGCTAATAGGTACACATATTCATTCTCGTATGCATGAGAATGAATATGCATACCTCTGAGCAGATTATTCATTGTGATTTATATATGAGAAATTTGGATGTAAATGAGCAGTTGGACAAAAGATCCACCTTTTAATTGATGAATCATCTTTTTGCAACTGTCACCAACTAAACACATTATGAAAAATGTGGTCCTACGAATGAATATTCAAACTCAGGCATACAAGATTGGATATGCATATGTAGAAGCATACTTTTCATAATTTTTTGAGTTAGTGAAGGTTTAAAGGAGAAAATTCATCGAGCAAAAGGAGTGTCATCAATCCACTAGAAAGTGTGCCAAGTTATTACAAGTTATTATAATTTATTAAAAAAAATTAGATTCTAATTATTTTTAATTGTTCTTAATTATTCCTAATTGTTCCTAATTGTTATTAATTGTTTCTAATTGTTACTAATTGTTCTTAATTGATCCTAATTGTTCTTAATTGTTACTAATTGTTCCTAATTTTTTCTTATAGTTACTCATTGTTACTAATTGTTACTAATTGTTACTAATTGTTACTAATTGTTACTAATTGTTACTAATTGTTACTAATTATTACTAATTGTCCTTAATTGTTTCTAATTGTAACTAATTGTTTCTAATTGTTACTAATTGTTACTAATTGATCCTAATTATTGCTAATTGTTCCTAATTGTTCCAAATTATTTCTAATTATTTCTAATTAATGCTAATTATTACTATTTATTTCTAATTATTGCTATTTATTCCTATTTATTCCTAATTATTCCTATTTATTCCTAATTATTCCTATTTATTCCTAATTATTCCTATTTATTCTTAATTATTCCTATTTATTCCTAATTATTGTTCTTTATTCTTAATTATGGCTATTTATTAATATTTATTCTTATTTATTACTAATTGTTGCGAATTATTACTAATTATTACTAATTATTACTAATTGTTACTAATTATTCTTAATTATTCCTAATTATTTCATAATTATTACTAATTATTCTTTATTATTCATATTTATTTTTATTTATTACTAATTATTCCTATTTATTACTATTTATTCATATTTATTCCTATTTATTACTATTAAATACTATTTATTACTATTTATTACTATTTATTTCTATTTATTACTATTTATTTCTATTTATTGCTATTTATTACTAGCTATTCCTATTTATTCCTATTTATTCCTATTTATTCCTATTTATTACTAATTATTACTAATTATTCTAATATTACTATTTATTACTATATTACTATTTATTCCTAATTAATAAAAATTTTTCATAATTGTTTTTATTTATTCCTAATTATTCCTAATTATTTTTAATTTTTGCTGTTTATTCCAAAATATTCCTATTTATTCTTAATTCTTTCTATTTATTCCTACTTATTCCTTATTATAGATAATAATTACTAATTATTACTAATTATTTCTAATTATTGCTAATTATTACTAATAATTACAAATTATTTCTAATTATTCCTAATTATTACTAATTATCCCTAATTATTCCAAATTATTCCAAATTATTCCAAATTATTCCTATTTATTCGTATTTAATCCTATTTATTCCTAATTATTAATATTTATTCCTATTTATTCCTTATTATTACTATTTATTCCTATTTATTCCTATTTATTACAATTTAATACTATTTTATACTATTTATAAATATTCATTACTATTTATAACTATTTATAACTATTTATTCCTATTTATTCCTATTTATTCATATTTATTGGTAATTATTCCTAATTATTAATATTTATTACTAATTAATACTATGTATTACTATTTATTATTAATTATTAAAAATTATTACTAATTATTACTAATTATTAATAATTATTACTATTTATTACTATTTATTACTCTTTATTCCTAATTTTTACTAATTATTTCTAATTATTACTAATTATTAATAATTATTACTAATTATTACTAATTATTACTATTCATTACTAATTATTACTATTTATTACAATTTATTACTTATTATTACTTATTATTTCTAATTATTACTATTTATTCCTATTTATTACTATTTATTTTTATTTATTACTATTTATTACTATTTATTACTATTTATTACTATTTATTCCTATTTATTCCTATTTATTCCTATTTATTCATATTTAGTAGTAATTATTACAAATTATTACTATTTATTACTAATTATTACTAAGTATTACTAATTATTTTTAATTATTACTAATTATTACTAATTATTACTAATTATTACTAATTATTACTATTTATTACTATTTATTCCAAATGTTTACTAATTATTTATAATTATTACAAATTATTACTAATAATTACTATTTATTACTAATTGTTACTGTTTATTACAATTTATTACTAATTATTACTAATTATTACTATTTATTGCTATTTATTACTATTTATTACTATTAATCACTAATTTTTCCTATTTATTACTAGTTATTCCTATTTATTACTAACTATTACTATTTATTACTAGTCATTACTATTTATTACTAATTATTAATATTTATTACTATTTATTGTTATTTATTATTAATTATTCCTATTTATTACTAATTATTCCTATTTGTTACTAATTATTCCTATTTATTACTAATTATTCCTGTTTATTAATAATTATACATATTTATTACTAATTTTTCTATTTATTTCTTATTATTCTTAATTATACTTAATTATTTATAATTATTCCTATTTATTCTTATTTATTCTTATTTGTCACTATTTATTCCTATTTATTGCTATTTATTCCTATTTATTCCTACTGATTCCTATTTATTGCAAATTATTTCTAATTATTACTAATTATTCATATTTATTCTTATTTGTTCTTATTTATTACTTATTATTACTAATTATTACTAATTATTACTAATTCTTACTATTTATTACTATCTACTACTAATTTTTCCTAGTTATTACTAATTATTCTTTTTTATTACTAATTATTCTTATTTATTACTTATTATTCCTACTTATTACAAATTATTTCTAATTATACATATTTCTTAGTAATTATTCTATTTATTTCAAATTATTCCTATTAATTACTAATTATTCCTATTTATTACTAACTATTCTTATTTATTACTAATTACCCGTAATTATTCCTAATTAAACATAATTATTACTAATTATTAATTATTAATAATTATTAAGAATTAAAATTAATAATTTCAATTTATTATTACAAATAAATACAGATAAAAAATCCATTTAAATCTAATTTAATTACAACTAATCAACAATAATTAAAAATAACTTAAAAATCAAATAAATGCTAAATTAAATAAAATATAAATACCTTTAAACTTGATCTCCTATTGATGTAAGCGACTTCACAACATCTCCTTAAGAAAAACTAACTCAAAGTTATTTTCACTCTACAAAATGTTCAGAGAGAGAGAGAGGAAGTGAGAAATGATAGGAAGAGAAAGAAAAATGGAGGGGGTATATATAGGTTAGATAAGTTGCAATGGGACTAGCTGCGATGGGATTACCATCGCAAAAGGTACATTTTGCGACGGGGCCGGTCAGAAATACCTTTGCCCGCATTAATTGATGTCGGTGGTAAAAAGGGTATTTGCGATAGGGCCAGTCACAAAAAGTGACCTACCGACTCACCTTTTGCGACGGGACAACATCCCGTTGCAAAATTCCATTTACCGCCGCCGGGATTTGCATCGGGTCCCGTCACAAATCCCCTCTGTCCAACACACCATTTGCGACGGGGGGATCCCCTCGTAGCAAATAACCTTCCCGCGCTTTGGTGTGCATCCCACGCCAAACCACGCATTACCTTTTGCGACGATACCCCAAACCCCGTCGCAAATAACTTGTTATTTGCAATGGGATGAACCCCCCGTCGCAAATAAACTCTAGGAGGGACTATTTGCGACGGGATTAATTCTCGTCTCAAATATCCCGTCGCAAAAGCCTGTTTTTCCCGTAGTGAATGACTTCCAAATAATAAATAAATGTGGTGTGAAAAGGCCATCAATTCATCATAACACCTATCTAGACCAAGAATATAAGGAAATAGCATAACTAGAAAAGTAATATATTATCCATTCATAAATTATCACCACAATCTCATCTTTTTATGCAACTAATGAGTATTCAAGAAGAATTTTACATGCATGACTTACTAAATTCAACTTTCAAAAAATAAAATTATCCCAAATTTATAACAATACATTCCTCCTATCATAACAAATTATCCAAAAATAATATGGTTAACAAAAAATAATTCCCAGAATGAATAATCCATCATATAGAGAAATAAAACATTATTCTGCAAAGCATCAAAAATTACACCAATGTTTAATATATATAATTTTATAAAAAATTAACCTTAATTTTTTTGAAATGTATTACTGAATAAGTTTAAAACCCAACAATCAAATAGATATAATCAAATATTGTCACGAGATTAATTTATCATATATATCTAATTAGAATTATTATATTCGTAAGTCATATACATAAAATATTATATTCCATATTCCTATAATATCTATAATATACTAACTGTTCTCATAAAAAAAGAAACTCTATAGAGCCACATTAAAACTATATATTATTAAATAATTCTAATTAAACCATTATCCATTAAATAAATTCCTATAATATCTAAAACAAATTTGTTTCCCGTAATCATATAATGCTCAAGAAAATTATACCGATCTTCTTCTAAAATGAAATTCATCATTTAATGTCCAAATATTCTTTCAATCTTGTTAATATCTATTAGAAAATACATATATTACCTCAATCAACAGAATATTTCACTTTCAAATCGTCTAATTAAAAAATCATTGTCATGGTAACAAGGAAATCATATGGGGTCATGGTTGGAACTTCACCCTTGTCTCACTACAGTTGTGTGATCAAGACCTGTGGCCATGAATGATGCAACAAGTTGTCTCCAATCCAACATGTTTTTCTTTTAATAAAAATATATTAATATAATTCATATTAAAATCCCAAGGACACAATGAACATCCTGAAAAATAATTTTAATAACATCAACATTAAGAAATGTTTTAACTATAAATGTTATATAATTCCTTCCATCTTACATCACAAAAAAATAAATTTAATTTTTTCGAAATAATCTTTTCTGTTAAACATAAAGGTTATAAACACCTCAAACCTAAAAAACCTCTATTGAAATTTAATTAATCACCTTAAAATATTTCCACATTACACATCAAAAGGATTTCTCAATTCCATTCAAATTCTTTTCAAACATAAAATTAAAAAACCTGGATGATATTCATAACACACTTAGTTAAACTGACCTGAAAACATCAAAAACAAATTTCTAAACCCTTACTCTATTACCATATATAGGGACCCAGCCTTAAATAATCCTTAAATTGAATCATATAGAAAAAATTATGATTCATGTATTTCTTGGATTTTTAAGGTTTTGAGTTTTAGGGAATTATGTTATAAATCCTCTATAATAATACCAAATACTATGAATAGGAAACTTCTACTCAATATTCATTTCCATGGAAAATATAAAACATGTTTTATTTTCATGAAAATTATTCATGACTTTCAACTTGACTTCATCATTGGTCTTACTTGTCATTAAAAACTCTAAAAGAAAATAGAAACCCTTTTGGGAAACCAAGAAGATTTTATTCAAAAATTATATTAAAATTGTTTCATATGTAAATAGATCCCTGTTAAATCCCTAGGAAAAACCTCAAATGTTAACTCCTTCCTTTCCATTGATGACAGGAAACATTACCCAATATAATTGAGAGAGATATCTGGATTGCCCATTTTATAATTTGTATTGTGACCAATAATAATAATATATAATTATAAAGTACTATATCATAAATAAATCATTTTATACATGCACATTTTCATCATAATACCAATGAACAACTCTATTCAATGAATATTCTAAACAAATTTTAATATTGAAACACCCCACCTACATATAATCCAATTTTCAAAACCAAATAAACAGGAACAATGAGATCTATGGGTGTTACTTTATGAAAAAATAATTCATTATAATGGAAGCCAATAATATCATAACAATAATTTTGGATGTAAATTCTTTTGATGTTACATAAGATATAATAGAATATTCCTTTTTCATTTTTTTTGACGAAAGTAAAAAAAATCCATATAAAATAAATTAGAAGATTCCTTATAAAACCCATTAAAATAAATTCAAAAGAAGTATAAAATTTACATTATAATTAATTTAGGAACATAAAAATATAATTTGATAGATTATGCCTGTGAAATAAAAATACATATATTTTAAATCATTAAAATATTTTAATCATTTTTTTAATGTAATGCAACACTTATATCGAAGCCCAACTCATCACATATTTTCTTCATCATCGTAAATAAAAAATTAATTTTTATCTTTCTTAATTACATTTTTCATGATTACTATTCATTTTTATTTTATTTATTTACTTTTTTATATAATTACACAATCAATTAACTTCACGTCATATGTTTGGATGATATTAGGCTTATATGTCCACAATCACGTCGGTAGGTTGACTATGTCCAATAAGCCCATTATGAGCAAAGAAAAATGATAATAATAAATAAATTATTACAATTTTATATATCAATTGTACATGAAATCCAATCATTGATGGTAGTTGTGAAAAATGAAAAATGATATAATTACAGACACCTTAGGGAGTACATACTCACGAGTAACATTTCAATTTAATCAATGATAATTATGGGAAGAGGATAGTCTTATTTTATCGTTCCATATTTATGATTGAATAATAAATATAATTTTTTTATCTAAATACACTGATATATATACCATCCATGAAATGTGGCTATTAAAGAATAATCTCAACGCTTTGTGTATGTCACGACCCCCTCCCCACAAAGTGTACCCTTCCTAGGCTGGCAATGTGAAAAAGGAGATAATGACCCCTGAGTCCCGCCTCCAGTAGGCTCTGGGTTGGCGACTAGCACCGAGGGTATAGTAAACACACAAATGGTAGGCATTACCCTCTTAGAGAACACATGCGGAAGAGAGAGATAAGATAGACACCAACCAACTCCAACTCAGAACTGAAATATAAAAGAAACCCATGTACATATATGAAATTTCATGCAAAAGTACTACAACTGAAATGGGAAAACTGCAAGTACCCAAAGGAAAGAAAAAATGGCAGTGATCACAAGCCCGAAAAGCTCCTGCAACCACAAGCTAATAGTAACCAGCCTGATCTCTAACCTACTCTAAGGGACCTGAAAAACAGTTTATATATACGTAGGGTGAGTATAACAGTATACTCACTAGGATCCTCCCGGAAGCCTCTCTTGCAAAGGTAAAGAAAGCATGCTAAAGCACAGTGAACAATAGTGAAACTAACTCGTCACCTAAACAGGTATACTATATTCTCATCCTCACCATGGCTACTCTCACCAAGTAACGTATACAAGAATATATCATATAATAAAGAATATCAAGGGTACCCCTCTACTACTTCCCCGCTGGTTTTCTGCTTTTCCCCAACGACATACGTCCTTTGCATCTCTCTCCAAAGGCTTGCCCGTATAAACTTGGGCTAATCTCTACAATCTTCACCACGTGCATCACAAAGGCTAGCCCGAAGACACTGAGCTAAGCACCACAGCATACTCACAACCAAAAGTAACCAAGTAGTTTCCGAGAGCCACAATAACTCACATAACGTGTATCATATGTCAGGTAATATACCTCAATCCATTACAGCCCATACACCGAGTAAGGATCCTCAAGCCGTCACATCCCATACACGTTACACTTATATTTGTCCATAAGACACTATATCTAGAATATATGTGTGTGAAATAACCACAAGACATTACAGCCCTCTACAAATATATGGGGAAACTAACCATTGTCCCAATGACACTAATATCTACCCAGAGAAGAGAGCATGGCTAAAGGGGGTAGTAATCCATTCAACCTCCCATCAGAATGTGGGGGAAAACAACCCCCCCCCCCCAGGGCTCAGAATCCCCAGGGTGTCAGTTTCCCTTACTGACGGGGTGGAGTAGCGTATAGAAACACAAAAAGTATAGAAGATATATACCTCACAACCACACTATGGGCATAACCTAGTCGTAGTCTTAGCTGCAGCTAACGTCTCTCGGACTCTGGGCTGCTATTTCTAGGACTATGTATCCTATAAGCACACAACCAATTAAAGAACACCATTAGGTTACTGCATTCACATTTTCATCAGTTCCACTTTACGTTAATTAATTCTTTTCACATTAATTAACCATGAACACAACCACATTAAACTTTATTGGCATCACATTCAAAAACAACTGTCCCTTCAAAAATTCTCAACCTCGTCATTAAGTTTCAACAAACTCCAACCCCATGGGTTAACATCATTTATTCCAACATTCATTATAGAATTACCTTCCCATATTCCCAGGCATTATAGAATAGCAAACTATGCTACTAAACACACGGGGGCTCAACACGGTGAGTAGATATACTACCCGTCGAGTCTTTGACACATATAGCAAGAGCGTAGACCTATTCTCCCTCGAGAGGCTAAACAAGGAAAGCATTAGGCATACCCCGTGTGTCTTCGCCCCTCTTCAGAAGATGGGTAAGTAAGATCAGCTGCCATGAGCAGTGGGGAAAGTAAAGCAGTTAAACAACCAATCAAACCACCAAGCATACAACAAAAACATCCATCCCATTCCATCATCACGTGTTTCCTCCGTGACACCCACATGCATAAACCAATGCTTCTCGCCACTCTAGGCATCATCTGCTGCAACAACCACAAGGCCTCCTTACCTCCACATATCACAACACCCCTCCAGGCTCACATCACAACACAAACAGTAGAAAATAAAACATCACATCAATTGGGATCTTAGACCTATTTCACAACAAGAGGGTAGCTCAAAACCCTTCAAAGAATTCAAACCATCAAGTTCTTTCATCCATAATGAATTAACAAATTCAATTTGTTGGTTCCTACATCATGAACCAAATCAGTAAGCTATCACAAAGAATAAACATGCTTACTATGCCAATTTAATCAACATCAAAATACAACAAGAACTAGATTCTTTTTCATGCCTCTTTATATTTATCCAATTAATTATTAACTAATTCCGGATTTATGTTATTTATCAATTTTATAAAGAACAACATGCTAACAAGTAAGGCATAGATTTCACACTATCTAGCAAAAAACATGAGGTAACAATGTATGATCGATGTAATTTCTTAATGTGGTTCAAATATATTTTTATGTCAATTAAAAAGTAATCCAGTGGGATTATACATGCTAACAATACAATTGTACATAAAATAGAGAGAAGCATGAATCCCCTACCTCAACGATCAAAGAATGACCAGGAAACTGGGTCGATTCTCTAGGAATCCTCATTAGATTTCTTCTCTTAACACAACCAAGACCAAATCTCATCATAAACGACATCCACAAACATAGTTATACCCATAACAGGCATAGATCTAAGATCCTAAGAGATGAGGAGGAGTAGATCTAGGTGTATCTAAGAAACCAACCAAAAAGAATCATATACCTCGAGAACCTGGCTTCGATTCATGAAGAGAAGCCTTCGGATCGCCTCCAAAATGCTTGGGAGAGGTTCTTCTACAACCAAGGAAAGGTAATCCTGAGTGAAGGCCTTTGAGGGGCTTAAATGATGTGATTAAAGGCAAAACAAGTTAGATCTATAATTTTAGGATCTAACTTTAAGTGCCTTCACGGTTAGTCAGCACAGTTTAACAAACTGTGCACTAACCGTGCATTAGCTTCTGCCTCACCAAACACTCCTCGCGTGATTAGTCCACAAAGTTAGACAAACCGTTCGCTAACCGTGTGTTAGACACTGCCTCCAAGACCACCCTTGTACGGTTTGACCGCACGGTTTGACAAACCGTGCGCCTCCCGTTTGAAGGCCATAACCCTTTAGATTTCCTTACAAGTCCACCCAAACGCACTCCAAGTCATATTGACCTCCCTGAACACCTCCAGCACCAAAATTTTTACAAAGGAATAGACCGCAGAGGTTCAGCCAATTTTAATGGAGGTGATAATCTAGACATATGAAAGATTGGCATTATCAAGTTTCAATGGCTAGAAAGGTAGGAAAATGGATGTTATTTTATATTTAAAGAATTGTAATTATATTATGAATATAATATATATAAATTAAATCCATATTTATGAACATTTCTGATAGGTAGGGTCATAATGATAAATCATTGGTTTTTGAGACGGTAGTCCACCAAACACAAGAACAATGGTCTCCATTTCCATTTGATGAAAGATTAGATGTATATATGTTATTAAAACAACATAAAAACACATATTTATAAATATAATACTGATTTTTATTTTTAATAATTGATGAAAAAATTTTAAAGAGGAAGAAGAATAAATAAAACCAAAACATTCAGATAAATGTTATACCTCCCATTCAGACAACCACTTTTGATTTACACATTTCCCCTTGCGAGATTATAATTATGAAAAAATAATACCTATTGAACATGTATAAAAATTTTAGGATGTGATAATTTCAGGTATTTATTGAATCAAATGGTCCTTGAACTATGTATATAATTGTATTGGAGGTTCCCTTTTATAAGTGATGGGAGAACAGTTGGGAATTTTTAAATTATTATTATACTATAAATTAAATACAATCGAAAAATTCATCCGAAATTATATTATTAGAATATAGTATGATTTTGTGTCAAAATAATGTCATGTAATAATGTTTTGACATGTTTGATTAATTTTTTCAACCTTATCTCTTGGTTTTAACCCCCCTGAACATTTTTTACAACTACTGTGATTTTATTGTTTTTTAATCCATAGTTGTCAAAAAATTTACTAGTAAAGGATAGTTGAACCATTAAAGGGACATGGGTGATATTTTTAAATACATCCATGTTTATTATATGAATTCTAGATGGAATTTTAATGCTTTCTCAGGATTTTTGATGAATAACAATTACACCAAACACATATCCACATCCCTTTCAGGTAGTTTCCAATGGGGTTTATTCATGGAAATGAAAACACCCAATGTTTCTGTGTCCATAAGGGGCCTACTTTCCAAGGTAGGAACTCAATGTAGATTTATTCAAATGATTATTAAGAACACAAATTCATCTTGAGGATGTGAGGTCAGGCACATTACACCGTTTGGGAGGAATTGTTTCTTACTTCATGACTCCCTTATAGTTTTAAGATATGTTCTTGAATCCTTTATTAATTCCCAAGTATGATGTGTGTCAACATAGAATTTAAAAAAAATATTATCATGTATAGAAATTTAAATCATCTGTATGTATCCATGTATTTCGGTGGATATATTTTTATGTATATGTGGTTCTCTATCTATGGTATCCTCTTATATACAGATTAAAGATGGTTTTGTCATTATAATGATGATATTGGTATTCATCCACACAATGGGGTGCTCTAAAGTGTATCTTCATCCAACGAGATTGGGATTATTTTGATAAGGACCAAACCATATAGTTTATAATATTTTAGAGAGGGAGTCAGGATAGAATGTTCCAAGTCAATGGTTTGTGTGGGACTTAGGATGAAGCATCTCAAGGAACCTAGAAGGAACACAGATTACTAGGTTGAAAAACAATCTACATGGATAGTGTCCTAGAGATAATTCTGGTGTATTTAGGGTGTTGGGTCTGAACCTCATGGATGCTTCCTACATAACCCATTTGGATGGGAATCAAATCCCAAGTAATTAAGTTGTGGGGACCTGCAACGATTAAGGGTCCTTATAAATGTTTATCTCATATGGGAGTATTTCACTTTTAGAGGATTGGATAATGGATCAATCATAAGGATGAGGCCCTTGTGATTTTTGGATTGGTTGGGCATACACCATAGTATGATGGAATAGGGTTTTGTTTTTATTAGTGTATATACCAAATAGGAGGCATAAAAGGCTGGATTTAGGTTCTATACCAAATAAAAGGATTAAATAATTTGTGATATTATAGATTATACCATGTAGGATGCCCATGGTTTTGGTTGTGACATTAAAATAAAATGATGACCATGATGTTTATAATCATATAGATTTCATGATCACCACCAACCCCTAATCCCACATGTATCATACTGAGTGTGATAATCAAGAAGAATTGAAATATATGAGAAAATATATGATCCTCCTTTTCCAAGAGGTTAATTACATGGACATGGGGACCCACCCTTATGGTGGCCCTCTGAATGATGTCGAGAGAAAGATATGAGAAAATATTATTTTCTAAAATATGCATCATACTACGTGGATGTTAAGTTGGTACCTAACATCTAACTCCATATGAGTCATTCATAGTTATAGAAACAATATGATATCATTGATATGGAAAAACATTAGATCCCTCTTCCACTGGTGGAAGAGGATCGTGGTATAGGAGATAAAGATAGTTATTTGATGTTTCCATTCCCTTTCCCTTTTTGTATCCAATAGAGACAAATTTCCCTACCCCTGTAGGTATTACCCAAGAGGAAAAGATGAGAAAGTGTTAAACCACATAGAAGAAAGTCTATGGACTTACTTTATGACCGATTCTATAAAATTGGTTTTGAGAGGGAGATGTCATTACTTATTTAATGTAAATACAATCATGATTCTCTCTCTCCCCTCCTAGAACTAGGGCCACCTAGTATTAGATATGATGAGGGAAGGTCAAGTCACAAAAACTCATGTCCAAAACAAGGATATCCCCAACACCATAACCAATTATATGGTCCCCATAACCATGGTAATGAATATCAATATGAACCCATAAGACCCTACCTTCTAGGGAGGATAATAATGGGACACCACTAGACGATGGAATGCATATCCAAATTGGAGAAACATGGGTGTACCTCTTTCCATTGATTTTTAAGTCTAGAGGGTTGGTGGAGGTTTAAATTTGGTCCCCCTAAGATGAGATATCCAAATAAAGAGGATCTCTACCATTGGTGTCATGGAAGAGGGCTCAGAGGGGGCTTGAATGGGTCCAGGAATATATGGAAAAGGTTCAACACATAGGACACAGGAGGAACTGAAGGTGCTCCAAACATGGTGTTGGCCTACGAAAGATAGATATTCTTTGGGGAATGGGTCACCAATGAGACAAAAAACGGTTGATGATTTTCTACTGGCACCACAAGTTTCATAGTTTTACCCTGAATGAGGCTTTCACCTAGTCCCTAGATAGGGAAGGCTCATCATGTAGGTTTTTGTTCACAGGTTGGAAAAGGGACCTCTAATTGGTGCCTCATTAGTAGAGACCCTATAAAAACATTGATCCAATACCCCCCCCCCATGTGTTTACATCATTTATCACATTTAAGATGGCTACATGAGGGTTTTGGAGGATTTGGGTGAAGGGGTTACGTGACCATATATTCATTGATTCTTCTGATTCTCCAGTTGTGCAAATGAGGATCCCTAGAAAAATATTTATAGGAAAATTGGGGACCCTGGTATAAGTAGATTCCCCTTGTAGGTGAAAAATGAAGGTACCTGACAAAGGTGTCCCACGCATGGCTGACCAATCATTTAGTATTTCTTTGGGGGTACTACATGAGACTTTTGATGGACAGGGGTGTGGGTGTTGGAAATCTTTCGAAAGTACCATTTATTTTTATTAGGTATATTCACATCTATATCATTATTAAGGTCATATTTATAATAATTTCATCCCCATTATAATACCTAATTTCAGAACAACCCCCCCTTCTTGATTGGGTCTGATCAAAAGAAGAGGGTCTTGTCCAGAGGTAGAATGGGGAAAAGATTTTGAAGGTGGAACATTTATTCCCTTTAGGGTACCCCTGTATTGAGACGATATAAGACTATTTCCCAAGTATGATGCACAATTCTAGGAATCATACCCATGAAATAAACACATGGCATAGGTCTGATGCCCATGCAGGTGGTGACTATACATATCGTTGATCCCTTTTCCTATTTCTCTCATCCTACATTGTACTTTTTCCTCTCATTGCACTGGTCATTTGTCCAACTGTCCCACATTTTTTGTTTTTATATGTCTTTCAAATGACCTCTACACAAACGTAAATGGTACATCCACATGAGAGAATATTTTTTGTAGTTTCATCTAATCGAGGATAAATTTCAAGACATATAGTCGACAGGACTCACTAATATGTCTCAAGTTTCTATACTTCATATATAGATCGGAAACATGGAAGGAAGGAGGACTAGGTCTTATTTTCTATATGCAGATTTAGTACTAAGCTAATGTGGGAAACCTCGGGGTTCCAGACTTGTGAAAAAATAAAAAAAGAGCTATAAGACATCCATATCTATGAGCCTGTTTGTGTAGGGGAAACATACCTTTACAAGAACTCAGATATCATTGTTGATCTATTGAGATAATTAATTCCTTAGGAAAATTACTTTATTTTGAATCATGTTGATGTTTTAATCATCTTATATTATGTCTACAAAATTTCTAGAGCCCCCATTCTTGGGGATATGTATGATGAGTTAGTCCAACAAAGGACAACATAGAATTATGCAGAACGGATATCACCCTTGGCCCATGATTTTTTTAATGTGGAAAAACAAATTTCTTAACAAAGGTCTTCATTCCTTAAGTAAAATCCATCGCATAATGTGGATGAATTTTTTTCTCGTGTTAGAAGGAAAATACCCCACTAGAAGGTTCCCTATAGGGTGGAACACTTCAATGAATTAGGGTGCTCTTGGCACATTATGTCCTGTACTAGAGATGTTCTAGTTTACCGATTAGGGTTACAAGATGAATCATGATGTTCATGTGAAGAATTTCTTATTTGGATTCCTTGAAACTTATCCAATGGAGGTGTGAGGATAGGGATTTTTGTTATTAAAAAAAATATCATAAAAGAGGAATATAGGTTCAGATTCCCCTATATTGGTGAAAATTTTCTAGTGGTTGTTGTGAACATGCAATAGGAAGGATCTGTTTAGACTTTCATATCCATTTCATGTTATTTGGGGTTGGATTGTTTCACACTTCATTTAATATTCTTTTCAAAGCCCCGTCAAAGTCCATGAAAATCTAATTCACGCATTTGTTCATACTATTTCTGGAATCTTTCCCCTAAGGATAACGTACAATGAAGTGCAAAGGACGATGAACGTGTTAGGAGAATTAAACTTCTTCACATATGGATGTCCATAGAAAAGTACATTAATTTATTATCGAAAGGAAAATATTAATTAATTAAGTTTTTATAAAATATCATTCATAGATAATGTATTGGAGGCTCACATTGATAGTGAAATCATCTTTGAGGCCTCTACTCCATACTGATTTGCTCAATAGATCATATTTTTTAGCATCATTCACCATACTGATGTAATTTTCATTTATACCAACCCTTTTCATCTCTTTCATCTACTATTATTAAAATTCTGGTGATTTATTTAGTATCTTGTAGAAGGATAAAAAGTCTAAGTAAAAATGGGAACAACAGAAAAGGTGTTTGAGTCAGCAATGAATGAGACCATGAGAAACACCATTGGGGAAGTGGATGAGGCCTATTGGTCCCCAAAGCTATCCTTGAGTTAGGGGTCCTTGGTGGAGGTTTTTATGGATTGAATTAGTTGACTGTCACCTCAAGTACCTATTGATAAGAGTACATTTCTATTTCATTATCCATCTGGAGAGAGTAAATTTTAGAGGGAAATATAATTGGGCCTACACATGTTCAGTAGTATGTAATTCTATTTTCATTCGATATCATGATTTTTTTTGAAATACTCTTCCAGCCATTCTTTCCATTTATATAATTTTCAACACTATTCTCCATTAAGGGATTTGGCACCAATCCTACTATGATCGAGGGGGAAATCCTATAGGAGGCATAGACCAATTCTAATGAATCCATGATCCAAACAGATAAGGCATTAAAAGATGAAACCATTTATTACACCAATCATAATGAAAGGGTGAGGGCTCTGGTAATATCAAATTCACACCCTATGGTGTCATTGTAATTTTGTAATTTTCTCCGCTCATGACATTTCCAATCTATTTCATACACTGAATGACCTTGAAGTAATCAATATAGGTCACATTGCCTCTTTGGAAGAGGATGACAAGGATATTGGATGTTCAAATGAATTTAATGATGGGGACCCTGACTATACAGGGCATGATGATGTTATGTCTGTTGGGATGAAAAAAGATGGGATCAATGGAGGATCCAACTATGGTCTTGAGCACCATGTTACAACCATCTATATAGGTGTTGATGCTATGAGATGTGAGGGATTATATAGTGATATAAGGGAATAATTAACTAGCCTTGTGGATTATTTAAACATCTTTATTATTCCCACCTCTCTAGTAAAGTTTGAATCATTTGGTAGGTTATTGGATGGATGTGAGTACTCTCTCGCTGGAATTATATTTAGTATAATTGGATTATTTTTCAATGATGTCTAACATCAGAGTTTGATCAATATAGATTTTTCTATAGAGAAAATTTTGAATGGACTTCATGAACATAGTGTCCAAGTCCTCCTTCCATCATCAAATGAGTAAGGGACGACTACGAAATATGATTTTAAAGATTCTCGAGATCCTTTGATCCCACTTGTAGAAAACACTTAAGAGTGTTTTCCTCATAAATTAGTTCTCGCCCTCAGAATTGAGTTCAGGAGTACTGTAGTGGAATCAATTTGAATATTTTCCCCAAAAAAGGTCTGTGTTATCATCTATTGGGGTCATCTCATTTCCTTTCCTATCTTTTGACTTCCCTGTGCTGATTATAAGTGTCACATTCTACTCATTTACAAGGACATTATCAACTATGCCTAAGAATGGGGTGTTCATGCTAGTTCCACCATAATCTGTAGGTGAACCTAAGGATTTTATAGTGGGGCTAGAATAGGGAATCTGATTGAGTGTAGTAATCCCGTAATATGTCTCTCCCTCTAAAAGTGTCTTTGAGTTTGAGCTTGAGATAAAAAAGGCTTTTCGACCTATCCTCCACATTTTCTTGTTGAATATTTGGAACACAATCATGATGATTACTCTTGAAGATATGTAGTAATTACATCACTAACTTCTATTCAATATTTACATGTTAGGATATGGAATATTTGTTTTTTTACTACATCTATGATGTGGTGAAGTAGATCAATCACCAAAGAGAATAAAAGAAATGGTTATACAAGATGAGGTGTAGTTGGCGGGAAAGTTTGAGGAACTCATTGTGGTTGTCATCCAAGCTGAGCATAGCCACACCATGAAGGTGGAGGAGTATCATGATCACCATGATGAAAAATCACAACATGGCTGTGTTTTCAAGAATAATTAAATTCTATAGGGGAAGAGGTAGTCCAACAACATCAATACTTGGAAAGTGATTTGGTATAAAGAAGGGATGTTGTTACTGTAGAGACTGAGACGCTCCATGTTGGCTAAGAAGATGCTGCTACACAATCAGTTAAGATCTGATAATATATAGTGAATTCTAATGATAAAACTCATCTCATCAAAGACTATGTTGATGGAAAACTGTAAAATTTGGTGTAGAGGCACTATTTTGTAGAAGATCCCCTATATTTTAGAACATAAGTTAAAAGGATTGTTGTTTATAGTCTATTGATCTTGTATTTGTATATAATCATAATACAAAATTGGAAATGATAATTTAATTTAATGTTATCTCATTATATTTAAAATGAAAATGATGAGATATATCTTTAGTTTTTACCTAAGCCTTGTGGCAAAGTGAGTTTAATTCAATTTTTGGTAACGATATATGAACAACATTAAGAAATTTGTGTATTTTTCATGACATAACAATAATTTTTTCCTAAATCCAATGTGAATATTACATATTGGGTGAATCATGGATATTTCTGAATCCTCCCATTGCGAGGTTTCTACTTAAGGAGTCTTGAGCTTATTATTTATTTTAATTGCTAGATTTTTACATGTAGGTATATCAGTATAAGACTCAACAATTGTAATAAATTCCATTTCTGATTTGTCAATGTGGAAGGTACTATGACCCTTTTGTGGGTGTTTAAAATTTGATCAAGACAGACTAGGAATAGAGGAGGTATCTCCTGAGGATGATTGAAAAACCCATTTTGTGGGTGAATTTATACGAATCCAACTAGGGCGTGTTAAATCATTGTCTAGAGAAAGAGTTCATAAGAATTATAAAATTCTATTAATGATATAAGAAGTATGTTTATGAATATTCATAATTCTCAAGACCACTATGGGTGGTTTTTCCATGGGAAGATGTTTGAGAATGAAGAAAAACTCTATATTGGAATTGGTAATAAATGGGAAACCACTCATACCCAAACATGGATTGTGTGAAGGCGGGTACATTTTTTTAGATGGATTATGTTAGGGGGAAATTCCCTTTCTGAAAAGGGTTGTATCATTATTAAACTTAATGCCATAAACCTAGGATATTTACCGTGTAGTTTAACAACATACTGTGAGGACGTTGTTTTACATTATAACATCACATAAAAATAATGTTATTTTGTTCAGGTTAATGTAATACAATTATAACATTATTCTATGATGTTTAAAATCATACAAAAATTGATATTATGTTATTACGTTTAAAATTTTAAACAATGAAATTATGATATGTTGTTCAATGTCACATAGAATGGACATTATTTTATGTATATTAAAGTCATACAATAACGACATTATGCTATATAGTTTAAATTCATATAGAAAGGGAATTTTATTATGAGCATTAAATGCATTTAAAAATGACTCTATGGAATGTATTTTAATGTCATACAGAAAGGTCATTTTGGGTTATGATTTATTGTCTTTATCATTCACTGAACTTTTCATAACCCTCCCCTTCTATAGTAATATGTTCAAGAATGCACTATCACGTTCAAGTATGAGGGGTTGAATGTTAAACAATATAATTTGGGGATCTCTAGATCTGATGAATGGAATGGATAAAATGGATTATTGTTATAGAGGAGGTCACTCTTAAGGGAAAAGTTATCGCTACATGAAAACCCCATTTTATGTTCTATTTTATGAAATTCCAAATGGGTCATGTTACTATATAGTCAAATAGTTGAATCCTTTGGATGGAAGGCCCTAAAATTTCATGGATAAATTATAAAAAACTAACTGGGGTGTGTTATAGTATAGTTAGTAAATGGAGTTCATAGGGATTCCAAAATTACACTACATATGGCTAAAGGAATTTTATGGAGATTCATATTTTGCAATGAATGAGTCTGATTTCATAGATGGAGAGTAAATTAACATGGGAGGATCATTTGATGTCAATATTACCCAAGAACTTTGGGAAAATGATTCTCATATAGATCTAAACTAAATTATATAAATATGACTTTCATATATTTAGGTCATACAACTATTACAAAAGTATTATTGAAATGAGAGGTGATATGTGACCTACCAAACCAAGTTCCTTCTGGTATACTTCTGACCATTGGGAGGATATTATAAACCATGGTCATGGGAGTTTTGATGCCATTATCAATGAAATGGGGAAAATATGTGAGGGAAGGACAAAATCGGAATTTGGATCATAGGTTCAAAAATAATGTCGTCAAAGCATATGAGGAATGAATAGACATATCCTGAGGGTAATTTTACCAATGTTCGACAAACCCATTTTGTTGACTACCTTGTGAAAATACAACTGCAATGTGCTACTACATTCATCCCATCACTGAAATACCTGTTTTTTTGGATACATTATATATATCTAACCAGGGGATGTTACATAATTTTAAGGAAAAGAAGCTCTTAGGTTTCAGACAATCTATCACTAGAATATGTAGAATGATTATGATGATATTAAAGTGCACAACATAAGGATTATGACATATGTAAAAGATATTTTGAGAATAATCTATATTCTTGGATGGATATTTTTCCATGAATTGTATATTTCGTTGCATATATATGACTCATATCTAGAAGGGTCACATCTTTCATTCCTGGTTGGACCCCCTAATGAAGGGATCCAAATTAAAATCTCCTACAAATATCATTATTAATATGAAATAGAGGGGGGAATTTTTCATTAACCCATGGATGGGACTAGTAATTGAGGCTTATGTGTCACTTTGTATCTCATTGGAATGAGAATCATTCCACACGTAGTTATTAGGGTATCATATGGTTTAAATTCATACATCGAGGACAATAGCAATGTTGTTTAATGTAAGGTGGTGAGGTTTTAGGTGACTCAACATGGAAAACGATGAAATGTTACTACTATACTAGGTTATATGACCTGAGTATCACTATGTATATTTTTTATGCAATAATCATGCCTCGCACTCCAAAAAAGGACCCCATGCTGTATGAATTCATATGTGTAGAAAAGGTTTTTTATTGAATTGGGGCTCACACATGGTGTGAGACACCATATTGAATCCTCCAATATAGATTTTATTTGTTCAGAGGATAATGGGGGGTTTTCTATATGGTGTTTTATCAAGGTCAATGATTGAATACTCATCACTCACTATGCATCTCTTATGAATGAAAATCAAGATACCCATAGTTTGTGAGGAAACTGTCCAATTTGTTTTCATGCAACAAAGACTTCTCGTGTGCCTTTAGGGTTCTTGTAACTAGGACCATGATATCTCTGATTCAAACTAATATCCCTTACACATGCATAGAACTTATTTAATAAAGAACCTAAGCCCGTGTGATCTATGATCAGTGTGAGCAACAAGGGGTGGTCAAATATTCTTCCAAGACACAAGGGGAAAAAGGTGAATGATAGGGAAATTTAGATTTTGTGTTGGCTAGAGGAAGAGGTATTATCCATTCATTAATACATTTATCATTATGGTGAGAATAAATCCATGCATAGTTCTCAAAAGATTCTTTATACTAGTGTACCCATGAAAAGGGTGATGGATATTTTCCTATCTCTTTTGGTTGGGCCCATGATTAGAGATCCAACTATAACTACGTATCTTGTTGGAGAAAGAATCAAGCTGCACATAGTTCTTGAAGCCTTTCCTATGTAGTTTTGACTCATACATAATGGGTGGGGAATAAATGTTTCTTGTTTCATATTGAACCAATATTAGAAATATATGTGTCACTAAGTACCTCATTGAAATGATAATCAAGATACACGTATTACTCAAACATATCATGTAGTTCATCATTGCGTAATGGTTATGATAACTATAAATCATAACATATTTATGTTGTAGACATGGGTTTCCTACTATGGAAGGTAATATTTCTCCTAGACCAAAAAATATGAAATGGGCATCACTAAGTATATTTTTTGAGAAAGAGTCAATACACACAATGATTTTGATGAAACGTTTCCCACATAAATCATGTTTTTACTTGGAGAAAAGGGGATTTTATATTTTATATAATGATGTTTGGTCTTCATACATGATGTGTAGGAATAACTACGTATCTCATTGGAATGATAATCAACCATACATAGTTCTAGGAAAGTTTCTTATATATGTAAGATTCATGCACATGGAATGTGTGATTCTTTTTTCATGGATGGACCCATTATTGTTGATCAAGGCATCACTTTGTTTTTCATTAGAATGATAATCAATCAACATTTAGTTTTTGGAAGATTCCATGGGTACTCCTGAAACAAACATAAGGAGTGGGGTGTCATGGTTGGCCCAATTATTAGATATCTAGGAATCACTACATATCTCGTTGGGGTGATAATCATTCCATCTGTAGTTCATGGGAAATTGTGTGATAGGGGTACCCCTAAAATGTGTGTGATTCAATCAAACAAAGATATAAATGTTACACATTTCTCTTCAATTCTATGAGTATGGGAATAATATGTATTAACTTCATATAGCTCATAAAATATGTTACGTAGTTTAGAGTCTTACCACTTTGACATTATGTGGTTCTATTAATTTTATCATATAGTAGCTGGGATGAGTGTCAATCCCATTAAGGTGATGTGACAAAGAAAAAATATGTAGTTTAACATCTTGATGCTATGGTTTCATGTAATATTTCTTCAAGATCATTACATTGGTTGGGATCATAATGATCTATCCATCCACTGAGATAAAAAAAATATACTCTGTTTGAGTGGACCTCATGTATGGAGTATGACCCCTCCAACATTGTTTCATGATTTAGAGGCTTTATTATTTGTATCATAGGTGTCCTAAGGAACAATACTAGTTCCCCTTATAGGAATGAGTGGAGGATGACCTTATTTCTAAAGGATCTTGCTATCCAATTTTGATAGTACTCCATGTGATTCAAGGTGTGCAATCATTTTTCATCTAGACACTTCAATTCATCCATCCATTCTTGGGATTTCTCATATATAGATAGCAGGTCAATGATGTAAAGATTGAGGAATGGAAATTAAACCTCAATTGGTAGGAATGCTTCTATATTTATACAATTGAGTATGAGGTCACCTGTGTGGCAATAGAGTTTATTGTTCAGTAAGTCCACAAGGAAAGAAATTATTTTTTGGACAGTACTTTTTACCTTTATCTTCCAAATTCAAGATAATATTTGAAAATGAAATTTAGAAGGCCTTTATCAATCCATTAGAATATGTTTGATAGTGAGATTAATGGTGGTATTTGATATTATTCATCTAATAATCATCCCCCCACAATAGAATAGAAATTGGTTTCATTGTTCATCCGTATTGTATGAGGGAAACCAAATCCATTAATGATATTGGATTTCATGAAGATAACAATTCTTTTGGTCCCAACCTATTTAAGGGGGTTTTAATCACACCATTTGGAGATGAAATCGATAAAGGTTAATATATATTTTAAATTATTGAACATATCTAGGGGGTATGCCCACACAACATAGATTCCCCATATGGGAAATCGCCAATAGTATTTTTTCTAAATATAACAACTCTATTATTTGAGAGATGAAGTTGGAATGAACTTATATGGAATGATTTTTCATGGTGAATTATTTGAAATAAGGTCACATCTAAGGATAAAAATATCCAATCTTTTATATTTGGTGGGAATGGTTGATCTATATATGGTGATAACCACATAAACTTATGTGTACTTCATTTGTGATGCTAGTGGTCTCTTGTCCATTAAGACATTTGAGAAGGAATTTTTTAAAGCCTCATTTATAGAGTACAATCATATGATTTGGGGCATCTTAAAGAGTGAAATATGTTTTTTTCTAGTGGATTTTCCCTTTCACAGCAATATCTAATGGAAGTATTATGCTCTGAAGATAGTCCACGATTACCATCATCCAACCAGTGGTAGGACTATATAGCTCAAGGACATTACCGACTTCGTTAATATATCCTATTATAACTTCAACAAAATGTGAGACTATTCAGTGGTGGAAAATGATAAGGACCATTTCATCTCAGTTTTGATCCCCTAGTATTGTAGCTGCACTCACCAGTGCACCTACACAGTCATTCTAGGATTGTGGGATTTTAGTCAATGTTGGATCAAAGGGGAATTATTTCATTAACCCAAAAAAATGTCAAAATAGGGGATATTCTATTCTTTTCTAATATAATAATTCAAAATTTATATCTTTGATTACCAAATATGAATCATCTTTCACTTCCAGATGGTATATTGGTATTTGGAGTGCCATTTATAACTCTGCAATGAGGTCCTGATACTATGCCGAATTGTTAGCACAACAGTATGATAACAGGGAGTAAAAAAATACTTATTTTTACTAAATCGAGAATTATGAACCCCATCCTGAACTTATTCAGATTAGGGTATTCCATTATCCTCTTTATAGGGATCCCGAACACAATGACAAAACACATTCCCCTTGTTTGGGCCAACTTAATAGGGAATATATCCTTATTTTTAATTTTTTTTATTTGACAATTTTGATTCTATATATGGGTATTCAAGATGTAAATTTGACAAGGCATGACCTTTTATTACTTTCTAATGCACAATTTTTATATAAAACTAAAGTCGAATTACCTCCTAGTGTGCCAAATTTCATATAAACATTAGAAATATGAGGATATATTTGATTAGGTTATTACGAGATACAAAATGGACCTCATGGTGTTGTGGGTAGTGCCTTAATTTTTTGAACAAAAAAGATAAATTATAGGCGGCTTTTCTCGATATATGAATAATTAGTATCAACAATGAGAATGGTTTGACTTGGAAAATAAATGATGTTCTCATTCCAAGGATCATTCATTAGTTATAAAAACATTCCCAATGATGTCTTTAGGTCATTCGAATATTTAGTGAGTAGATTTCCCTCAAAATGAGGCATTAATTCTTTTTGGATGAAGATATATTTCATGAGGTTGTCAATTGGTTTTTAATAATCATTGGTCCACTAAAATATGACCTCCAACTTCATAATTTTAATAAAGGAAAAACACTTTCTGGGAATTTTTTCTATAAAGTGATGGATATATGACATGTTTCTTTGAAGTCCTATCAACTATTTTAGGATCAAAGGAGGTTACAAGACAATAAAAGATTTTGATTTATTAGTGTCAACATTGATGTCGCGATGGTGTACAAAAAAGTTAAGAAATATTCCCAAGGTTACCTTGAAATAACATTTTAAGGGGATAAAAATAATGTTATGTTGTTGTAGATTGATGAAGATGGTCTCCAAATCATCTAGGTGTTCAGAATGTTTTTGGGAAATAACCACTAGATCATCATTGTGGAATTTTATGAACTTCGCCAAGAATGGTTTGAAGATGTGATACATAGCATTTTGGAATGTGGAACCAGAGTTCTTCAAGAAAGGTAATTACCCAATAGCCTGATAATCCATAAGGGGCCCTAAATACAGTGGATTATTCATCTAAGAAGGAAACCCAAATTTGGTTGTACCCTTAATAGACATACATGGATTATATGTCTTGAAAACTAGTAGTTGAATCAATAAAGAGTTCCATGATTGGAAATGAGAATTCATCTTTCAAATAGTGATGGTAGAGATCTCTGATGCGAATGAGAACAATTATTTCCCCATTCTTGTCATCATAAGGGAAATTTTGGATGGCCATTTCAGATACTATATCTTTCAAATAAATTCATCCTTGATTATGTTTTCCACCTCATCCTCAAACATGGACGTGTGAGTTGGGTGTGTCTATTTGGTTTCCTATTTATATCATCAATGGTCTTATGTAAAACCCATGTGATGGGTGGAAACCTTGGGATTGAGTCCTGGAATATCTATATAATTCCAATAAATTAGATCCTGGTGTTTCTTCAAGAAGGAAGTGTATACCTCATGTTATTTGGAATTCATGGATGCACTAATAAATGTGGATTATGGATCCTCATATATCCCTTATTTATTTCACTGCGTTCTTTAACATTGGTGGGGACACCGTCCTCAAATTATCGTGGGTATCTTAGAGGTTTTACTCCTCATAATCTCCCGCTTTCATTACCCATTAAACCTCTTCTTGGGTAGTAGTTGATCATTTAATTTTATAAGATTTATTGTAGGAGTTTACATTTGGCCATCCCAAAGAAAAAATAACCATTTGTGGATCAATTTTTGGAGTGAGGCCTTTTTGGAGCTCCAAATGCGAAATAAGAGACTGAGAATGATCATACCTATTTTATCCCAATATGATTACAACTTCTTCTATCATAGTTGATGTAAAAGGAATTTGTTGTTGCTCAGGGGACAAAATGAAGATATTTTCATCCATGCTTTCATTATTGATCCAAAAGTTAAAACATTATCTATTACATCCTAGATCAATTTTCCCAAATAAAATAATATAACTTGTTGAATATATGATTAAATTCGTTCCCAACCCTTCATTTTGATTGATTTGAAGCATGTACTGTACACTAATCTTTTAGAAGGAATTCACCAAGATCACCTCTAGTACATTTGGAGCATTTATTAGAGCAACATCATTAGTAATGGATCAATTACCCAGCCTTTTATAGAATCATGCATCAATGTATTGTGACTCACAATACAATAATATGGATTTTCATCATGAAATGTACTGATTTTACCATTGATACAATATTTGAGGTATTAGTTGTATGATGTGGGAATAATTTCATGTTGATGTAGGCAATGTCTTCCTTGAAAAACATTGAAGTTCATATCCATCTTAACAACCATTAATTCTGAGTTAGACATGAGATCGGCGATCTTATTCTTATGTTTGATTTCTCTAAGAAGATTTTTCTCACTCTTTTTATAAACCTATAAAATTATTGTGGAAGGGGGTGGTGATATTTTTTGAAACCTTCTTTGAAAAGTCTTTGGATAGAAATGATGTTTAATCCTAAGATATTTTCATTGAAATACCATCAGATATCAATTTAATTTAACCTTCTAGATATATAAAATTGTCTAAAGTGTCCATGTATGATAAAATACTTATCCTAGTATATGAAAAACTTAACTATGTGTCATTATGTGGAATCATTCTCATCACAATATACTTTAGTATCAGAAAACTAAACATAAAATTCTTGAGGGATTTAAATGGCCATTGTGAGTGCTACTTGGAGGTGTTTTGATAAACTCAAATTATCTAGAATTGACAACTTTTCCAGCACCAGGACTACATGATTAAAAACATCATAATTCTATTCCAAATGACTATGATTACATTCATGGATATGTTCTTTTTATAGTTCATTAGGATCCTAATTACATAGTTTGGATGTATCATCCCTAGGAACATCAACTATAAGTTATTCTTCTCTCGATTGATTTGGTTGACTAGGTCTGTATTCACATTGATGTTGATTAGGTGATGAAAAATTTTGTACCTTATCTTATTGGATAATCATGTCAGGGAAAACTCTATCATATGTGGGGGAATATCCTTTCTCCTACTGATATTACTGGATAGATCACTGTTAATGCTCCTTTTCATCACATTTTCTAAAAGAATGGAAAGGGAAATGACTTAGCACAAATTGATTCAGCCTTTGAAGAAAACATCAAAAATCTAAAATGGCATGAACAAGGCTTCAAATGCACATGTGCCGTGCAAGTTACCTTACTGTCACGCAAGTATACTTGCACACCACCTAATGGTCGCACAAGTGACTTGTGAGACCTAAGTGATAACCGCCCGGGGTCTTCTCCAGCCTATAAATAGACACCGTGGGCCCCCCATTAAAGGGGGAATTTTCCAGAATTCAAATATAGAGCGTTGAATTCCCAAGTCTCTTCTTCAGGTCTTCCAAACATTTATAAGGTAATTATTTTCCAAGAATGGAAGGTCTAAACAAGAAGAGTAAGGTCTAAGTGTTAGAATTCACTGACACTTGCGTGCCTAAGGTGTTTTACCCTTAAGGGAAAGGAACATACTTGCACGCCACCCTACTTCTTCACCAAAACTTGTGTGCCTCTCTTCTGGAAGTACCTCAGGATAATTCTAAAGGCTTTGGTCAAGGATCGCCCAACCGTTACCCCACTGGTTAACAATCGCGCAAGTACCCATGTGTCGCGTAGGTATACCTGCGCGACCAGGACCTGCGCGCCCACGTAGTACCGACGCGCCTACCAGGACTTGCTCTCCCATGCCTTTTTGGGTGCCTTTCTTGCACATTTAACCTCTCTTATGACATTCCACCTCTCCTATTCAAGATTAAGTCTTCAAGACAGTCTTCAAATCCATTTATGGCATGATTTCTTGATTTTAATTCCTTATCTGAAAATAATTTCGTGGAACATTTCTCAAAACCTAGTGATTTACACATCTTTATGCCACTAAATATTGAGATTTCATTCATTCAACCTCATCATTTAAGATGAGAGAACCCCTTAACCTGGGCCTCCTTTTCAGGAATAAGCCCCAGTTATAATTCTCAAATAAGGTCATCCTCCTTTGGAGTAAGCCCGAAGTCATCATTAACCTGGGACTTCTTTTCAAGAATAAGCCCTAGTCATAATTATCAAATCTGGGCATCCTCCTTAGGAGTAAGCCCCAAGTCCTCTTTAACCTGGGATTATTTTTTAGGAATAAGCCCTAGCCTCAAAGTTCACAAGTATGGGCATCCTCCTTAGGAGTAAGCCCCAAATCCTCATTAACCTAGGCCTCATTTTAAGGAGTAAGTCCCAGTCATAATTCCCATTAATTTTGGGCATCCTCCTTAGGAGTACGCCCCAGTCTCAAATATGGGCATTCTTTTCAGGAGTAAGCCCCAATCTTAAAATTCCCAAATTTGGGCCTCCTTTTTAGGAGTAAGCCCCAATCATATTTCTCTTAACCTGGGATTTATTTTTAGGAGTAATACCCAGTCTCAAATATGGGAATTCTCATTAGGAATAAGCCCCAAGTCCCTTAAATTCTCAAAATCCCATAACCTGGGTCTCCTTCTCAAGAGTAAGCCCCAGCCTTAATTTCTCTTAACCAGTCCTAATTTACTTTTTGATCTGGGTCTCCTTCTCAAGAGTAAAACCCAATCATAAGTCCCCTCCTAATTTGGGCCTCCTTTTCAAGAGTAATCCCCAAATTAGAGTATCCAAATCTCCATAAAGTATATATATCTTTAAGGACCTTGTTCCTGAATTTCTTCCCTAAAGTAAATCCTAATCTTCATCTATTTCGGCAGCCACACATACATAAGCCCCACATCATTTCTTATGATTACATCTTTCGTGGTACAATTGTCTAGTTTCACCAATACCTTTTGTTTCTCACATAGAGCATGACTCAAGTGGGTTTAGAGTGTAAAACTAATCATGACTTCTTTCTTTGTGCCATCAATCATGCATAAATAGTATACCCCCTTACTCGAGCTATGTGGATTCTGATTCCTTTACCAAAACAAAGGATACGTAGGTATCCCATCTACGGGTACTATAACACCCCGAGCTTCCACGATACGCTTTTCATTCAATAATGCAATAGCTTGTATTGTACGTAACATCGAGGTCTAAAACACTGCGACTAATCGAAGTAGCCGTTATGAATAGTAATAACCACTTTTTAAAATTATATAAATTTTATATTTCAAAATGGACTTCATTTTTGGATTCGGAATATCAAAATTAGCCTATGTTGATTTTTTGGTATTTTTCTGAGAACTTCTAATTTTTTATGAATAGTGAAAAATACTTAAAAACAACTTTTTTAATCAAAATAAATTATAGTGATAAATTATACCATTTAATGGTTTTAAAGTATAATTAGAATATATTATTACCATTTTATCCAATGGTGGTCATTAGAATTAATTTAAAATTTAAATTGGACATAAACAATTGCCAATCTTTTGATATAAATTGTTTCTTAAAAACACGCTATTTGTTGTGACAGCGGGAATTAATTATAAAAATAATTAATGCAACTTATATGTTTGGAATTTTGTAAAATATACATAATTTTTTAATTCTGAATATTAATTATAGCTTAGGGTGAAATTTTGGCATTGTTCTGAAAAACTTCAATTTTTGATGAATAGTGAAACCACTAAGTGGTAGTTAAATAACTGATTTTTCATTTAAATGAAATATTACCACTTCTGTGATTTGATTTTCAAAAATCTGACATACATGGTTGTCATTAAGAAGTAAAATTTGGTTCAATGAGATTAAAATAATTTTTGGTGAATAGTAACTTTTAAGTTCTTAATCGCGATTAGAGGTAATTAGTGTAGTTTAAGGTAAAAATAATGTTTTAATAATATGAGATGAGCTTGACACATGTCCTGCCGTAATTGGATGTTCCATGGCCGACCAAGACAATCCATGGGTCATCTTGGGGACCCCATTGAGCCACTTTAGTTGGAAAATGACATAAATACCTTTTATTTAATGTTAAAGTGAAAAAATGACACAAACATGAAATGGTTTACTAAAACAATTTTTACATGGGGTTATACAAGTCATATTTTTGACTATAGATATTAATTGGAAAGATAAAAAGATTTCCTACATCATAGTAGTTTTTTTATAATTTTTATACATTAAATAAATTAAATTATTTATGACATCATGATGATACAGCGATGACCTTATTATTGAACGATTTTAATAAAATGAAAATATAATGTAACATCCAAGGCTTACACTTGTCCAAAGACTATTGGATGGGTAGATTGCGAACCCTTATCACCTTATCCTTGAATTATATAAGTTTGGGACCTTTAGAATCCGAAAAGAATTGTATAATAATGTAAACATTCCTTACTTTCCAAGAGTGCCCCTCCTCTCCTCTTATAAAAGGCCCCCACCTCTACCACCTCATTCACACTTTCAAGCCATTTGGCTCAGCCATATTCTGCCCAAATACTCTCCCAACTTCTCCCTCTTACACCTAGAAGCCTCAATTTGTCCATAACCCTTTCCAATGAAGCCTTTGGCTCAAATTTAAAAGAGTTACCCGATTTTAAGGTAATGTCTTCTCTAATGTAGTTTTGTTTAATTTTTCTTCTCCAACCCCCTAAAAAAATTTATTCATTTCTTTTGTAACAACACCAGTATCCTCAATATAATAGGATGATTTTATATGAATTATTCTAGCTACACTTACACACACCTACATCTAATTGTTAAAGAACATACTGTTTCTGTGGATGGAGAATTTTTGCCTCACGAAAAGATGATTGTTCAACACTCATATAACACCTCTAATGGTGGACATTATGATGAAACTATTTGTATATATGATACATTTTTTTCCTTATGATTTTGTATTTTTCATTTATGGCATACCTTTATGGTTTCCATTATGGGTAAACCCGATATTTTCATTTTAGGAAGTGCGGACTACCGCCCCCTCAATGTGATTTGAATCGTTAATACCATATGTGGGATGTATAAAGGATGAAGTAAATGGCATTATATGATATATTATATTGGAATTATATTATACATTTATATCATTATGATTTCATTCCATTAAATACGAAATAGAAATGAAAGTTGCGTTCATGCGTACGTACGGCTTACCGTCTCCATGAACGGTGCATTTCATTTCTTACCTCTAAATGTTACGTAATATTATGAATGAATGTGTATACTGGATATATATTATATATATGATATCTACATCATGAATATAATTATGGATATAATGGATGTTTCGCCACATGAACAACTTGTAATTATAAGAAGTTTATTGTTGACTCAAGTACCAAAGATCAACAAAACGACCATTATTAACATAAATAATTACCTAATCTTCATAACATTGTAATAAGTGATATAAAAAGGATAATGAAATTGAAAATGGTTCTTAATAAGGTAGATATTAACTCTAGTTTATTATTCATGAGGTTAAAGAACGGTTGAGTGAAGTCAGACACGATGTAAGGGAACTTCTTAACCCAATTTCTATTCTTTGGGTTAATCTCCTACTTTAAAATTATGTCATGATATTATTATGTCCAATATTGTATTTTTACTTTCTTTATGTGTACATATAGTGAATACACATAATATATCTATTTTATTTTAAAAATGATCTTTGTATGGACTTCGTCTCAATCTCTTTTCATTGAGGCATATTTGGTTTTATACACAAATTTCTTTTATACGGTGTATAAACCCCTTTGACTTTTACGTTTATTCAAAAGGAATCTTTTTTATACGAAGCGTTTACTAAATGACAAAAGGGAATGTTTTTTTCATATGTATGTGGCGACAACGACTTCTCCACCACCGTGAATATTATTTGAGTTTCGGCTTCCTCTATAAGACATCACGTTTTTTAATGAAAAATAAATACCATGTTTTACGTTTCTTTTATTTTGGTATTGAAAATGGTTTTGAAAGTGTTTTTATTATATCAATGTGTCTTATTGATATCTTGTGATTGAAATGTGGAAATGTTATGTTTCCTTTATGAATGTTTTATGTGATGCGATTATGTTATGGTTTATGATATGTTTAAACCTATTCATATGAGGAATGCATTGGACTTAATAAGTGACTGGTGGAGCCCGCTATAGCTCCTCGATGCATCGGCAGGTCTCATGAGACAAACTACTGTCTTGGCACGAGGCCTTGACAAAATCTTATTTGTGGTCTTGGTAAGAGGCCTTGGCTACGTGGTTATGATAGTCTGACATTATGCATTCCATCATTACGAAAGTGGTTATTGATATTGCATGTGATTATTCGACCAGTAGAATATCCTTGTGAAGAATTGAATGGCATTATCTCATTTTACATTTGCCATATTATGTTGAAGTTCATGTTTAAAAGGCTTTTGTTTTAGTTATACATTTCCATAAATGTTTATGTTTATTGATGAAAGTTTCCTCTATATTGTTATCCTTACTGAGCATCTGAGCTCAGCCCTTTCAATGTTTTAATATTTTCCAGGATGTGAAGATGTATTTTAGGAATGACCTACAGGGATAGTCAGAAGAGGATATGAGTGTGGACTATGAAGACTTTGTTATTAGTGTTTCACTTTATGATGTATTGTAAGACTTATGAATGTATCTAGTGATTCCAAGTCTACTAAACTAATCGGTCTTTCGAGACTTGATCTTTTGGTATCATGCCAATGTTACGATGTAATGCACCAACTGTGGGTAGGTGGGGTTGGGGTATTACAGTTGGTATCAGAGGCAGTTTAGTACTAACCTTGGAAGCGAGATTTAGATAAACTCTGATTAGAGCACATAGACCAGAGATAGACTTTGAGTATTAGTATAGAAGAGCTTCCTAGAATTTTGGTATTATAGAGATGTTTTGAGTTTTCTGAGCAATACATCCCTGTCTGTATATGAGCAGGAAGAGGCGGCTCTGGCACAGATGTACCTAGGGGTAAAACCCGAAAACACCGCTTTGAGCTGGACTCAAACGGGAACTGGTGCACGACAATGGGCCTTGTTGCACTCTTGGTTCCGACACTCTAGGGGGATTTGCTTAGGATAATTCTCATTTTCTTTACAAACCATTATGTAGGGTTTAGGAGTATATACATCCTCAAAGAAAACATTCTTATGATTATGGATTATATCCATAAACCGTTCAATTTACATTAAGTATTATAAAAGTTTAAAATTATTCATTGTAATTCATAGACTAACCTAGTTTATGCCATTGTATAGAAATGACGCCCAGTAGAAGGAATGTGAACTCCAGCAATACGTATGATCCAAAGAGTAAGAAGGATCGTATCTTTCATGGTATTATGCCAACATTTCGAAGGTAAATAGTCTCCCATGTGTTCTCAACATATGAAGAAATAGTATCATGTGTTAATAAGATAAGTAAAGAATTCTCTGAGTCCTATGGCTTTGAAGTGAAGCAAGAGACGAAAGGGATGGAAGAGATAATGATGGATAAAGGGATGAGGGGAAAGAAGAATTTTCCAATATGTGGTAATTGTGGGAAGAAACATCATGGAACTTGCCTAAAGGGAATGGGAGTTTGTTATAAGTGTAGAGAAAAAGGACACAAAGTGCGTGACTGCAAGGGTAAGAAAATTGTTTCAAATGTACAATGCTTCTTCTGCAAGGATTGGGGACACTACGCAAACCAATGTCCAAATCATCAGAGTATGCCACAAATGATGTTATTGGATAATAATAAAGTTATGATACTACCACAGATGAGGAGTAATGATTAGAGTTCTTATGTTTTTATTAATGAATTTTGTAATTTGAGTTTTGTATCAATGATGTACTGGTTATAATAATTATTGAGTATATAAGGATTGTACTGCAGTACTATTTCATCAAGGACTTGAGATTGTGTGGAACCAAGAAAATTGACTCCACAGTAGGTTAAATTTTGGAAAATATATGGTTGAGAGAATGATAAACCATAATATGGTTCTGATACCGAGATAGTGATTTTAGAATAAGACGTGATTGATTTAGATAAATTATATTGGATATTCTTAACTTCCTTGAAACTGATTGATGATTTGTATACATTTTTTGATAGAAGAAGTATATCTAGTATTCTATAAAGAATAAGGGATCATGGTAATTCAGTATGTTTAAAAATAATACATGATGAAGGTGTTCACATGTTGTTATGTGGAAAAAAAGGATCTTCATTATGTTTACCTTCCTTATAAAATTTGGACTGTGAGTTGGACAGAAGTATTTTGGATAACTATAAAGGATGGAATGGATTAAGTTGATCTTTGGATAGTATTGTTTAAGGTTAAAGCATTTTTGAAGATTATTTTTTGAATATTATAATACTATAGTTTTAGGAAAAGGACAACCTGCAGGGTGGGGCATAACCCGTCGCTTCAGAAAAAGCTGCAGGAATCGAACGCACAATCATATTGTGACAGGCCTTTATGACCTACCACTAGCCTAAAGGAAGTCCCTGGTTATTAAAAAATAGTTTTCGTAATCTAAATTGTATGTGTTAATATTTTTAACCTTGTACGGTAAGGATAAATATAGTATTTTTTTAGTTCTATTATCTTTTTGAGTGAAAGATGAGTTTGTGGTAGAAATTAGTTGAAGGTTGAAACTCTACTTTTCAAGCATAAATATATATATAACTATCACTTATTCTATGAATAAATTAATTCTTAAACTATAATAAAGTGATATTAAAACAAAAAAATGTGTTATCCTAATACCTTCTATCTTGTTGAACTGTTAATATTTTTAATCAACATAGATTGAAGGCTTTGAGGCCCTCAATTTTACACTTGTTTGTGATTGATGACCTCAATCACTCCCTACAAATATTTGTGTTTTTCCTCCAATTATATGTCTCTAATTTCCACCAATGTTCTCCATATCGAGATCAAAATTTGGTGGTGACTTTCTTATTTCCATTTCCCTCTTATTAAGGCCAAATTTTATTAATCTTATTTCCGAAGTGGGTTTTCAACAAAGGCATTTTCTCTTTTCAACCTTTTATTTTCAAATAAAAAAATTCCAAATTGTGAGGACGCAATTTATTGAAGGAGAGGAGAATGTAACACCTCGAGCTTCCACGATACGCTACTCATTCAATAATGCAATAGCTTGCATTGTACGCAACTTCGAGTTCTAAAACACTGCGACTAATCAAAGTAGCCGTTATGAATAGTAATAACCACTTTTTAAAATTATAGAAATTTTATATTTCAAAATGGACTTCATTTTTGGATTCAGAATATCGAAATTAGCCTATGTTTAACTTTTGGTATTTTTCTGAGAACTTCTAATTTTTTATGAATAGTGAAAAATACTTAAAAACAACTTTTTTAATAAAAATAATTTATAGTGATAAATTATACTATTTAGTGGTTTTAAAGTATAATTAGAATATATTTTTACCATTTTATCCAATGGTGGTCATTAGAATTAATTTCACATTGAAATTGGACATAAACAATTGCCAATCTTTTGATATAAATTGTTTCTTAAAAACACACTATTTGTTGTGACAGCGGGAATTAATTATAAAAATAATTAATGAAAATTATATGTTTGGAATTTTTTAAAATAGACATAATTTTTGAATTCTGAATATCAATTATAGCTTAGGGTGAAATTTTGGCATTGTTCTGAAAAACATCAATTTTTTATGAATAGTGAAACCACTAAGTGATAGTTAAATAACTGATTTTTCATTTAAATGAAATATTACCTCTTCTGTGATTTGATTTTCAAAAATCCGACATACATGGTTTTCATTAATAAGTAAAATGTGGTTCAATGAGATTAAAATAATTTTTGGTGAATAGTAGCTTTTAAGTTCTTAATCGCGATTAGAGGTAATTAGTGTAGTTTAAGGTAAAAATAATGTTTTAATAATATGAGATGAGCTTCACACATGCCCTACCCTCATTGGATGTGTCATGGCCGACCAAGAAAATCCATGGGTCAACTTGGGGACCCCATGGATCCACTTTAGTTGGAAAATGACATAAATACCTTTTATTTAATGTTAAAGTGAAAAAATGACACAAACATGAAATGTTTTACTAAAACAATTTTTACATGGGGTTATACAAGTTGTAGTTTTGACTATAAATATTAACTGGAAAGATAAAAAGATTTCCTACATCATAGTATTTTTTTTATAATTTTTAGACATTATATAAATTAAATTATTTGTGACATCATGATGATTCAGCGATGACCTCATTATTTAACGATTTTAATAAAATGAAAATATAATGTAAAATCCAAGGCATAAACTTGTCCAAATACTATTAGATGGGTATATTTCTAACCCTTATCACATTAGCCTAGAATTATAAAAGTGAGGGACCTTTATAATCCGAAAATCATTGTATAATAATGTAAATGTTCCTTACTTTCCAAGAGTGCCTCTCCTCTCCTCTTATAAAAGGCCCCCACCTCTACCACCTCATTCACACTTTCAAGCCATTTGGCTCGGCCAACCTCTGCCCAAATACTCTCCCAAATTCCCCCTCTTACTCCTAGAAGCCTCAATTTGGGAAGAACTCTTCCCAAGGAAGCCTTTGGCTCAAATTTAAAAGAGTTACCCGATTTTAAGGTAATGTCTTCTCTAATGTTGTTTTGTTTAATTTTTCTTCTCCAACCCCCAATTTTTATTCATTTCTTTTGTAACAACACCAGTATCCTCAATATAATAGGATTTTTTTATAATAAGGATTCGAGCTACACTTACACACACCTACATCTAATGGTTAAAGAACATACTGTTTCTGTGGATGGTGAAGTTTTGCCTCACGAAACGATGATTGTTCAACACTCATATAACACCTATAATGGTGTCCATTATGATGACACTATTTTTATATATGATATATATTATTTTTTTTCTTTTCCTTATGATTTTTTATTTTTCATTTTTGGAATACCTTTATGGTTTCCATTATGGGTAAACGTGATATTTTCATTTTAGGAAGTGCGGACTACTGCCCCCTCAAAGTGATTTGAATCGTTAATACCATATGTGGGATGTATAAAGGATGGAGTAAATGGTATTATATGCTATATTATACTGTAATTATATTATACATTTATATCATTATGATTTCATTCCATTAAATACGAAATAGAAATGAAAGTAGCGTTCATGCGTACGTACGGCTTACCGTCTCCATGAACGGTGCATTTCATTTCTTACCTCTAAATGTTACGTAATATTATGAATGAATGTATATACTGGATATATATGATATATATTATATCTACATCATGAATATAATTCTGGATATAATGGATATTTTACCACATGAACAACTTGTAATTATAAGAAGTTTATTGTTGACTCAAGTACCAAATATCGACAAAACGACCGTTATTAACTTAAATAATTACATAATGTTCATAACATTGTAATAAGTGATATAAAAAAGATAATGAAATTTAAAATGGTTCTTAATAAGGTAGATATTAACTCTAGTTTATTATTTAGGAGGTTAAAGAACGGTTGAGTCAAGTCAGACACGAGGTATGGGAACTTCTTAACCCAATTTCTATTCTTTGGGTTAATCTCCTACTTTAATATTATGTCATGATATTATTATGTCCTATATTGTATTTTTACTTTCTTTATGTGTACATATAGTGAATACACATAATAGATCTATTTTATTTTAAAAATGATCTTTGTATGGACTTCGTCTCAATCTCCTTTCATTGAGGCATATTTGGTTTTATACACAAATTTCTTTTATACGGTGTATAAACCCCTTTGACTTTTACGTTTATTCAAAAGGAATCTTTTTTATACGAAGCGTTTACTAAACGACAAAAGGGAATGTTTTTGTCGTACGTATGCGGCGATAATGACTTCTCCGCCACCGTGACCATTATTTGAGTTTCGGCTTCCTCTACAAGCCATCACGTTTTTTTAATGAAAGATAAATACCATGTTTTACGTTTCTTTTATTTTGGTATTGAAAATGGTTTTGAAAGTGTTTTTATTATATCAATGTGTCTTATTGATATCTTGTGATTGAAATGTGGAAATGTTATGTTTCCTTTATGCATGTTTTATGTGTTACGATTATGTTATGGTTTATGATATGTTTAAACCTATTCATATGAAGAATGAATTGGACTTAATAAGTGACGGGTGGAGCCTGTATAGCTCCTCGATGCATCGGTAGGTCTCATGAGACAAACTAGTTTCTTGGCATGAGGCCTTGACAAAATCTTATTTGTGTTCTTGGCACGAGGCCTTGGCTACGTGGTTATGATAGTCTGTCATTATGCATTCCATCATTATGAAAGTGGTTATTGATATTGCATGTGATTATTCGACAAGTAGAATATCCATGTGAAGAAGTGAATGGAATTATCTCATTTTACTTTTGCCATATTATGTTGAAGTTCATGTTTAAAAGGCTTTTGTTTTAGTTATACATTGCCTTAAATGTTTATGTTTATTGATTAAAGTTTCTGCTATATTGTTATCCTTACTGAGCATCTATGCTCACCCCTTTCAATGTTTTAATATTTTCCAGGATGTGAAGAAGTATTTTAGGAATGACCTGCAGGGATAGTCAGAAGAGGATATGAGTGTGGACTATGAGGACTTTGTTATTAGTTTTTCACTTTATGATGTAATGTAAGACTTATGAATATATCTAGTGTTTCCAAGGCTACTAAACTAATCGGCCTTTCGAGACTTGATCTTTTGTGATCATTCCAATGTTACGAAGTAATGCACCGACTCTGGGTAGCTGGGGTTGGGGCGTTACAGGTACGATCCCAACTTTGAAATAATCCATCTCCTTCTGAATGAAAATAAACTTCAAGTGCCACACTGAGTGGATTTAAAACTAGTATGGTCATCCTAATGACCAAGAGACTTTTATGTATCAAAGGATACCATTGACTAAGAATCTCTAACAAATACAGATGATTCTATATTGATGAAGAACCTCGAATACATATAAAAGTTTCTCTAAATTTCCTACATATCAATCATTGATTGTCAGATCTAATGGAAAAATCAATTTTTTTATTTGGTAATGTAATAAGGATTCATGTACATAACTTAAATCTATAAAGAGAGTCCCGGAGTAGACAATAATTCCCCTCAAAAAGGTGTTATGAGTCAAGCCTCCCATCCTCTCGACCAAAGAAAATTCCTAAGCCTAATCAGTCCACAACTAATGAGCCCCTACCTTTCGAAAGTAGGTTCAAATGGATATGATATCATTGGATGTTTCCGGTTCTTCGAAACAACCCGTTAGAAACTGCTTGGAATGTTTGAATCTTAAATTAATGAGCTCATCCCCAATTCCAGAGGGAAACAAAAAATTGGTGAACCCAACGTCAATCCTTGACCAAGTTAAAATGATTTTTTACTTATTTGTGAGGCCCCTATTTCAAACTTAATGAGAGGGCCAACAAAAACAATCATTGACATATGTGCTCGTCCAAAAGATGTAGTGGCTGAATTTATCTTGATTGCGTCTGTTATATCAAACATGAACTCTTTTCCAAGATTTTATGCATTCTAAGAAATGGCTGCTTTGAAGTTCACACCTGTGTATACCGCTGCTACGAATGCCACTTCTCTTACTCCTGTTGGATCGTCATCTGCTCTGAGGATGACATCACCTACTCAGTGTCCTCAACGCTGGGTATCAAACGAGCTGGTTAAGGAGTACCGTCAAAATGGTACTATTCCAACTCTGGAGGCTGCCCGAAAATCCCTCTATGTGAAAAATTCAACCTGGTCGTCCGGACAACGATGACTAGTGATTAAGAAGCAGACGGTTCTAACCACCATCTCCAACCGTTTTGGGATGTTATCCCCAGAACACAATAACCATTCGCTCCCTTATTCTAGGGAGGTGAAGGACCAGGTCCCTCAATGCCTTAATTCAAGGAGGCTGGAGTCCTTCACAAGGGCTCCCAACAACAATCTCCGCTAGACTCGTGTGACAGTGCGCCCTCAACAGGATGAGGGTACCGACTCCACGCATTCGGCTCAGGTTCCTTGAACCCGAGCAGGCAAGACGAATCACCAGAGGTGACAGCCAGTTAATAGTGAGTAGGTTATCATCTCTATCATCTCTGGAGAAGTCCACCAACCTAACTTGGTGGCAAGCAAAGAGCGAGCACACTCACCTACCCATTTTAATTCTGATGTCCAGCAGACTCGTCTGGCAGCATCACGCCAATCCCGCTAGGAGATTCTAGCAGAGTACTATATGCAGGAACATACACATTTTTATACATCACCAGCTAGTCCGCATGCTCGTCTAACTACATATGATGGATCTCATCAACCACGTTTGGAAAAGTGAAATCAGTAGGAACATACACCTGCTAGTACTGATCAAGCCTACCAACAGTCTCGCTTGGTAGCATTCGGGGAAGTCAGTAGGAAATCTCTTGCGACAAACAGGAGGCAGACTCAACTATCTACCCCTACACTTGAGTACTGTCAGGATTCACTGATAGGAAAAGGACTACAAGAGCAGGCACATACACCTACTCCAGGAACAAAATGGACATATATACCCATTCCGGCAGCTGAAGTCACCAATCATATTCTATCAATGGTGATAGAGCAAAAGCAAATCCATGCTCATATTCTGGATGCTTGCCAGGATATTATAACAGATCAACAACATCTCAGGGAATGACACACAAATCTGTCCCTAGCAGTGGAGTGACACATCAACAATTTACTCCGGAGTAGATACACACATCTGTTCCGGTCCAAGAGGGTTGTGGGGCATACTCCCCCATATCATACGGACAACCAAGTCAGACACATACACTTTATTTTTGTAGAGATCGTCAGCCTAACCTGGTCGTCTCTCCTGATTAAGCACTTACACCTACTCAGAGCAGCCAATTTTGTCAAAAAGTGGTTTCTAAGGCGAGTAAGAAGGCATCTATGGAGAAGAACCTCCCAGCACAGTCAGGAGATCAATAACCAATATGTAACAAGGACTTTCTCGATGATAGAGTTCATGAAGGCATCAAACAGTTATTTGTTGGAATTAAATATTCTACTCCCTTATTTACCAATAATGGGAACATTAATTCCAAATGTCTTCAACAGACACATCCTCGTGAAGGCTTGCATCATGACAATTCGGTCGATCTAGAAGTTTCATCTTCAGATGAGAGCTACAATAACCCTCTGTGTGGCTAGAAGACCAAGGAGCAAGAGATCTCATCTTTTGTTGTAACCCACCATGGGGGTCCTCCCCATGATGATGAATTTCGCCGCAAAAGTCCTCTCCGCTGTAGTGATGCACGTTGCCCAGAAAATGCTCTAGTGGAAAATGTAGTGCCGAGAAATCCCTCATATCTTGAGGCACATGAAAATGAGAAACCAGTCATGTCTGATGCTTCATCTCTAGTAGGTGAAATACTTTCTCAATCGGAAGATAGCCCAGGGTGTAGTTCATTCTCCGAACCACCACTAAGTCATGCATCTTCTAGTTTGATCAGTGATATCTCTACCAATTTTGTTGAATCTAATGAAGCAACAAGGAAAAACCCGCTCTGGTCAAATCAGGTAGAAGAATCTTTATTTAATGATAAATAAAAAATGTTGAACATGAGAAAACAACTAGCGAAAGGTGAAGTGCCAGTCATGTTTTGGCCTCTGGCTGACTCTCAGTATGACATTCCAGAGATGTTGACGGAAGATGGAATTCATGATATTCATCTCTACATATGGAAAACTCTTTGTCAGTTGAAAAATAAAGTATTATCTTATGATGAATATGAAAATCATGTTAAGATAATAGAAGTGTCACAATGCCAAATTGACTTGGCATCTATATCAGTCTCTCGATATCCGAAGGATGAAAAGAAGCATAGACCCCTTCAGCATTCATGCCTTGGCACACTAAGAAGATTGCACTAGTTAATTTCCAATGCCCCATCTAGTATTCATGTCAGAGGATGGCGTGTTCATGGAGCACTGGATTTAACGGTGCTCTCCAGTTAGCAAAGACTGCCGAAAATGGTCTCATGCAATGTTATTGTCCATAGCCGGCCACAAATACCTGGCATTGTTTGTAATCAAATGCTTTCCCAAGAACAGGCCTCAACTAGTTCCTCTAAAAATCATGAATACATGGAACAAATTGTTGAATTACTCCTACATCAAGAAAACAAGAATATTGAATAGGCCTCTCATATGGAGAAAGTACATCATCACGTGACAGAAGTGTCAGAAATCATCCAACGGTATTTTGAACAAGGTGATAAAAGTGGATGTCAATTGATGCATCCAGCTAATTTCTAGACCAAGGTCCAAAAATTCATGAGAGATTTTAAGAATGTCTTATACATAGCATGTCAAGAGCCACTCCATCTCGGCATACTAGGGACTCTTTTAAACCAACCTTTGGAATCGAAAAATTGTATTCGAGGAGTTGAGAAAAGGCAGTTGGAACACCCCCAGTCCACCAGACTGGGGACTTTTTCAAATAATTAATCCCCTCCTTAGTGAAATTTGGTCTTCTCTCGATTGGGGAAGAAGCCACAGGAGGAATGAAGGGCCAAATTATTAGGATATACCCTCCAAATTACAGTTTTTCAAGAAGTTCCTAAGGGATCGAATCAACAAAAGGCAATGTCTCATCAAAGACATGGAAGAAGACAATATCACAGGAATGACGATAGGAGGGATACAATGCATTATGCATCAATCAATGTCATCAATTTCATTGTTGCTAATCCACTAGATGAGGCACACTCATGGGATTCAGATGAATAGGTTCCTACTCAAGAAGATCTACGCACAGACACAAATGAAGAAGGTGTGCGTACACGAAATCAAAGGATTACTCAGATCCTAGGTAATCCTTCAAGTAACCCACTTCCCCCTCTCCGAAAGGGATCAAACAAGGGGAAGGGTTAGAATAATGTTACATATCCTTCCTCCGTAGAAGTCCAATCGCTCTCACTAGAGTAATGGTTTGCACAATAGGAGGAAGAGATGATGGAATTGAGGAGGATGAATGCAGAACTACTTCAGGAAAGTCTTCTTCCTAAACATGCTGGAGTGAGTCATCAAAGGGAATTTGTTGCAGATACAGATATGGATCAAGAATATCCTCCTCTATCAGCAAACCCTCACAGGTCTAATCCTACGGGTCAAGTGCCACAATAGTTGGCAGTGCTACCGTCTGTTGTAGCACCAGCTTCCATACCTGTTCAAACTCAAGTCATTGCACCTTCCCAAGTCCATGTTCAACCGGAGGTTTCTCAAAAGTTAATAACTACCATTGAGTCATTAATAGCTCGGTTAGAGACTATGGAAGGGAAGTGTGTGCTGGTTCAACCAGAAAAGAGAGCTTACCCTAAATGGGTAGATTCAGTCTCTCCCCCATCATGTTTTTAGAACATTGTATTCCCTATTTTCAATGGATCAGGCAATCCTGAACCTCATTTGATGCATCACATGTCTTGTTGCGATCCAATGATGGGAACTCCGGAGAAGCAAGAAGTAGTGAAACTTAGATTCTTCGTGCAAACCTTGTAAGGACCAGCCTTTGTCTGGTACATAAGCATGCAATCCCGGTCAACTATAGGATGGGAAGTTCTCTGTCAACGATTTCTTCTTCAATTCAGCTCAACTTTTCCAAAGACAACAGTTTTCGATCTTACAAACTGTAAGAAAAGGGAGAATGAAAGAGTCTCTGATTTCATTGCTCGCTGGAAGGGATTAACATATTCTATGAGCTTAGCACTCCTTCAAGAGGAACTTTTTCCAATCTGTTTGGAAAATCTGCATGATGAATTAAACACACCACTAATCCCTGTGAAATACGTAGGAGGGTTTTGAGACCTTACTTTAATCTCTCAACAGATTAAAGATTCTCTTATACAAACTAAGGCTAAATCTCGTGTAATTCCACCAGCTCCAGGAAAGAGAATGGGTAAAGCAGAAACTGCTACAGTTATGCTTAAACAAGAACCTGTACCTACTTATACCTCAAAACCTTCTCGAAGGGCTCCACCTCATGACCATCAACAATAAAGGTTGTTTCGTCATAATGATCAAAGATCTCAAAGATGGAAACAGTTTGATGAGTTGAAGAGAAAAGTTTACTCTTTCCGAAATGAACAAGTTCTGGGCTACTTCATTTCAGCCCTGGAGAATAATCACATTCAATTGCCAAGGCCCAAGAGGCCAAACAAAGAAGGAGATGAAGGTCGTCCCAATTATTGACCCTTTCATAAAATGTTGGTGCATACCATCTAGAAGTGTTTTGTTTTCAAAAACATCCTATAAAAATGGTCGACTCGGGACAAGTCAAACTGAAAGGTTCTTCAGATCAGGTAGCATGTGTTACTACTATAGTTCCAGAGTAGGAAGGTGAGTGAAAAGAAGTCAAAAGAAAAAATTCACAGAAATATGATGATTGGATGGTCATAAAGACTATCAACCGAACTCATGATATTTTTCAAACACAATTGAAGAAACCAATTGTGCCTTTTTCCGTGAATGTCGCAGCAAAACCCTCTTCATCAGAGGGAAAATCCTCAAAGAAATGTCACAATTCCAAGAAGGAGGAACAACCAGAAGAAGATGGGTATGTGTCAAAGCATAAGCTATCTTTGACTCTGTCAGATTTCATGCCATCTACTTCGAAGCAACGGGCAACGCCCCACCAAACGGCAAAGCCTAAATTGGCTAGTCAGGCGGAGTCTTCATCAGATGAAGAGCTGATCATTGGTTATATTAATATGATTCACTTAACAGATCCTTATGCTATTCGGGGTTTTGATTTTGATGATCCAAAATTCCCTATATCAAATAGTGGAATCAGAGGGAGTTCCATGGTTCTGGGATACAGGGGAAGACGTGGATATCCCAGAATCCACTATTCCAATTCTACCCCTGCTAGAACTGTGTACGCAACAGAAACTCGTGGCAGAGCTCTTCAGCGAGCTCAGCAAGAACAAGCATGTTCTTCCACCAATAGCAAATTCAGTCCTGGCACAGTTATTCTGGAAGACCGGTTGAAGGTTCCAACTTCTTCCTCTCAGCGAGTAAATGGATCTAATTAGTCTTATCTTCCAAAACCCGGAATATTGCCAACTCTTATCCTGATACAATATGCATCAACTTCCAAAGAATCTACTTTCAAGGCACCTGCTAAACAACGTGTTCATGTTGGTAAATGCAGACCTCTGGAACAAAAGTATGATGTATTGAAACACCAATCCCAATTACCGGCCATGTTATCAATTATGGATGCTTTAATTTATCAAAGGATCTTTGGGAAGAACTCATTGATGCATTGTCAAGTCCTCATGAGTTTGAAACTAAAATTGCTGCAGCTAAAGACTATTACATCGAGAATAATCCTGTAGAATGCCTTGCGGTAATATCTTTTACTGATGAAGATGAATATCATGTCGTGCATGGACATATTATACCTCTTTACTTATCTGGAATGTTCATTGACATAGACTTCTGAAGAGCTTTCGTTGATAATGGTTCAAGAGTCAACCTCATGCCCATTCTTACACTTCGTCGATTGGGCCTCACGGAATCTGATTTATCTCCTTCTACCATGATGTTACAAGGATATAATAAAAATGAACAGGAACAACTGGTCAAAGTTACACTCAGAACTCAGTTTGGAGATCTTGTATCCAATTCAGATTTCATGGTTATTGATCAAGACTTAGCCTTCAACATCATGCTTGGAAGACCCTGGTTAGATCAACATGTGGCTATCCCTTCATTATACCATCAATGTCTCAAATATTGTTTTGATGATCAATTTGGGACATTGTATGGTGATAAGGCCCCATTCAAGACATGTGAGTCTCAATACATTGAGGCGGAATTATATCACATGAAGGGAAAGGATAAATCCACAACCAGGGAGATTACCAATGTTAATGCTCCATATGGTTTGAAAAAGATTCTAGTAAATCTATTTGAACATGTGAGTACATATTATGTGTTTCCTTTCAGTCAAATTGATAGGGTAGATCCAAATAAAAATACCCTTATGGAAAGATCCATAATGTCAATTTTGGCAATCGAGCCAGACAACATGGGAGAAACTGGTAACCCACCGGGCAATGATGAAAGCTTAAATGGAGATGTCTTCATTTCATCTGCTAAAATCCAGAAAGTCTATACTTCAATAACTAGGCCAGAAGAAGTGATAGCAACATCGGGGGTGAACAGTGATGTTGATTCTCAATCTATCATCTCCTCTTTATTACCCAAGGAAGACCCTTCATCATCAATTGGGTTAGAAATGGAAGCCTCTTCTTCACGATGGTCAAATTTTATCATCTCTCTTAATCATGGATATCTATCTTCATCATCTAATATGAAATTAGAAATGGAAGAAATAACACATGTTGAAGAAGAAGAGGAAGATCTTAGAGATGCTCCTCTAGAATTTGAAGAGGGTATCTCTACCACCGTGGATGAACTCAGAGAAATAAATCTGGGTACAAAAGAAGATCCACGCCCCACGTTAATCAGTGTGTCCATGACTCTTGAAGAGCAAGAGATGTATATTTCTTTTCTAAATAAAAATCGAGATTTATTTTCATGGAACTATACAGAAATTCCCAGGATTTATCCTGATGTTTCTACTCATAATTTGGGTTTACCAGAAGAACATCGAGGATTTAAGCAAGCTGCAAGAAGTACACACCCAACGTATGATTTCAAAATTGAAGATGATGTGGATAATCATATCAAAGATAACTTCATCATAGAAGTTTAATACCCCAATTGGTTGGATAATATTGTCCTTGTGATGATGAAGAACAGAAAAATTAGTGTTTCCATCGATTTCAGATATCTTAATCGGCATTGTCCTAAGGATGATTTTCCAGTTCTGATTACAGAACTCTTGATTGATGAAACAGCTGTCTATGAAGCACTTTCCTTCATGGATAGATATTCTGGATATAATCAAATCTGAATGGCTCCAGAAGATGAGGAATCCACAGCCTTCAGAGCCCCTCAGGGTGTGTTTTGCTATCGGGTAATGCCCTTTGGCTTAAAAAATGCAGGCACAACATATCATCGTGTCGTGCATCGTATCTTCAAACCCTTTTTAGGGATGTTTTTTGAATGTTATGTGGATGATTTAGTGGTCAAGTCAAAACAATGTCCTAATCACTTGGCTGATTTAGAAGTCATATTCCACAAGCTTCGACACCATAATTTAAACATGAACCCCATAAAATGTGCTTTTGGGGTAACCTTAGGAAAATTTCTTGGATTTGTTGTATGCCATTGGGTTATTGAAGTCAATCCTGAGAATACCAAGTTGATCCTTAGTATGTCACCTCCTCGAAATTTGGACGAATTAAGAGGAATACAAGGATACTTAGCCTATATTCGGTGTTTTATCCCCAATTTGGCAGGCAAAAGATTACCCTTCACCAAATTGATGTAGAAGCGAGTCACTTACCAGTGGACTGAATAATGTCAATAATAATTTGATATTCTGAAGAAATACCTCTTGATTCCACTGATTCTTATGCCACCTATAGAAGGAAAGCCACTTATCCATTACGTGACAGCCTTAGAGTGATCATTGGGTGCCTTTCTTGCTCAGAAGAATGATACTGGGAATGCAAACAGCCTCTATTACCTCAGTCGGACTATGCTTGAAGCAGAAACCCAGTATTCAAGTATTGAGAAGTGTTTCCTAGCATTAATCTATGGAGATCAGAAGTTGAGACACTACCTGCAACATCACGAGGTCCAATTGGTATCTCGCAATAACCCACTCAAATTCATCCTTAGTCGTCCAATGCTTACAGGATGTCTGGCAAGGTGGGAAGTTAATTTGCAGTAATTCGACATTCAGTATGTGTCTCAGAAGGCAATAAAGGTCCAAGCTCTAGCTGATTTTCTGGCTAAACACCCTTCATTGGAACACACATCTTCAGATATTGAATTCCCTGGTGAGGAAGTCTTCTCTAATCAGGATATTCTTCAGACATGGGGAAAGTACTTTGATGGTGCTTCCATAAGTCAAACAGAGAGGAAAATGGAAAATCCTAAGTTCAACAAAGTTGGCTTAAGAATTGTGCTCATTTCTCCAGAAAAGGCAGAGTTACCTTATTCCTTCTTATTGTGGGAAGGCGGTACCAATATTGAAGCAAAATACCAAGCTCTCATAGGAGGCTTGGAATTGGCGCTTCAAGCACAAGTGAATCACTTAAAGGTGAAAGGTGATTCAGACCTAGTAATCAAACAATTAAATTGAGATTATGACATCAGAAAAGAAGAATTAATCTCTTTGTGTGATTACGTCAAAGAGTTAATAGCGGAATTCCCTTCAGAACTGACATTTTCTTACGTCCCAAGATCACAAAATGCTCAATCTGATGCACTGGCTAATATATCAACAGCTCTAGCAGATCCTAATCAGGACGAGACAACCATCAGTATTGCCCTCTATCGTGAAATTTCACCTCATTTTCGAATCAGAACAGAGGAAATTAATCAAATTAGTCCCATTCCTAAACCGTAAGGTCATACTATAGGATGGATGTCACATATCAGAGAATACCATCAAAATGGAACACTTCCACCTAATAGAGCCAAGAAAGAACTAATTCAGAGACGTGAGGTCAATTTTACTCTTTATGATAGCCCAGAACACCTAGAGAAAATTCTATACAAACTTGATTTTGATGGAGTTCTCTTCAGAAGCATTGATGGTGAAGAGACAATGGTTGTCATGAAAGAAGTGCATGCAGGAGTCTGTGGTGCCCACCAGTCTAGACATAGACTGTCTGATCAGATTCAAAGGCTTGGATACTTTTGGCCTTCAATTATACAATATTGTGTTTATTTCACAAAGAAGTGTCATTCATGCCAAGTACATTCCAATTTCATTCATCAACCTCCATAGTTTCTTCATACAGCTAAATACTCATGGCCATTTTCCACATGGGGAATAGATGTGGTGGGACCTTACCCTTCAGCTACAGCCAAGCAGTTTAATTATATTCTTACTACTACTGACTTCATTTCCAAATCGGCAGAGGCAATACCTCTCAATGAATTCAGTTCTAAATGCATTGTTAGATTCATCAAGTCTAACATCATTACCAGATTTGGTGTCCCTCATACCATATTGACAGACAATGGCACCAACTTCTGTTCATCCGAGGTGAAGAAGTTGTACCAAGAATACAACATCAAATCCAACCATTCAACTCAGTATCATGCAGCGGCCAATGGCCAGATAGAATCCTTCAACAAGACTCTGTCAAATATACTGCAAAAGATGGTGGATAAGGATAAGAAATCATGGCCTGATAAGCTCTTTCATGCTTTATGGGCTTATTGGACTACCACCCGCACTAAAACACGGTCAACTTCATATTCACTGGTATATGGAATAGAAGCCATCTTTACCATTGATGTTCAACTACCCTCTCTTGGAGTATCCATTTTTTATCAGTCATCTACAGATGAACAATCTCAAAAACGATTAAATGAATTGGAATGGTTAGATGAGAAAAGATTGTGCACATTTCACCACTTGGAATTCTATAAAAATCGAATAGAATGAGCTTTCAATAAAAAATTTCATCTCCGTTCATTCACTCAGAGAGAATTTGTACTAGTTCTCAGAACTCTAATGATACAAGGAATGAAACCTCTAAAGATTGAGCCAAAATGGGAATGACCTAACTCAATATATAGGGTCTACTCCAATGGAGCTTATTCATTAATATCGATGGATGGAGAACTCATCAGTACTCCAACCAATGCCAAATTTTTGAAAAGTATTTTGTATAAAAACAAAATATATCATCAACGGTCTGACATGACCTTAAACTACACCATGGTCTGGTATGACCTTAAACTGCACCATTTTCCTGCATGACATTAAAACTGCTCATCATGTCCAACAAGACGTTAAACTACATAACCATCCACGATCCATGCATATGACCTTAAACTATTTTCACTTTCATCCAACATGACGTTAAACTGTGTCCCTCTTCATCATCCTTTCTATATGATGTTAAACTATATAGAAGTCCCTTATGTTTAGCAAGATGTTAAACTGCATAACCAACGGTCCATGCATACAACCTTAAACTATTCACACTTATGTCCAACATGACGCTAAACTGTATCATCCCTTTTTCGTCCAACGTGACATTAAACTGTGAAAAAGTCCCTAATACATCCAACATGACATTAAATGGTGTACTCTTTTGTCCTCCTTGCTTGACATTAAACTGCACAGTTCCCCTTTTGTCTAACATGAAATTAAACTGTACTGTCCCCATCGTCCTAACTATATAACGCTAAACTATAATGAATGTCCTTTAATACATCCTACATGACATTAAACTGTGCTTTGTCCCTGCTACATGACATTAAATTGTGCATCACCAATAGTCCTAACTGCAAGACTTTAAACTACATAGTCCCTTTTTTATGTCCTACATGACATTAAACTATGCATCGTTAAGGTTGTTGCTACCTCTTGTTTCTCACACCGAGTATGACTCACGTGAGCCTAGAGCAAACATCAACCATAACACTCTCTCTATGCTACTAACCATGTGTAAGTCCCAACACTATTTTTTAGGTCGTTGTCCCCAAGGACACCTTGATAACTAATTAATTATTTAATTTAACTACGTGGACTTTGATCCTTGCATTCCAGGATGGGTACATAGGCATCCTCCCAAGGTTCATGCCCAAAATCAATCTCTTCACATTGGTTCACATCCATCTCATACGATGTTGATTTGTGAAACTGCCCCCAGAATCAATATCTTTACATTGGTTCATTGTTTCCCTTGCTATACGACGTTAAACTGTATAATACTTCTGTCCCATACGACAATAAACCATAATATTCTTTGATACCCTCACCTGAGAAGTAATCATTATTTACATTGATTTCCAATCATTTTTCATTTCAAAAGACTACGTACAATACATGGAAATACCTGAACCTTTTATCTTGGGTTAAACCATCATTTCACTAAAGTCCCCTTTCACCCTTCACATGTACGAACCAAATTTGTATAGAGAGTATTTCTAGAACTATGTGGGCTTGATTCCCATCCTTATGGGATACGTAGGAACGTTCGAGTGTCCCTCAAATCCATCCCCAAGTCTTTTGTGCCTAACCACAAATTCCTCTTTCATTCCCCTGGCTGAAAAGTCCCCATGAAAACACACACTGTGTATTTCTTATAATGGTCCAAGCTCTATGAACCTAAACTAAGATCTCTAATCCTTTGGTACCACATGATGTTAAACTGTAGTTCAAGAACTATTTATGGCCTAATTCCCATCCTTATGGGATACATAGTGAAGTCCAACATTTCAATTCAAGACCCAGCCACAACATGATCATGGTTAGCATTGATCTATGTATCTCTACATACATTGGACAATACCCATATTTATGTGTTATAATCCAAACCTTAAATATTTTCAGATATTCATAACACTTTTCCTGACTTCTAATCACCAAAGGATTGAAATTCTGAGAGTTCTTTTGCCTAACCATGCAACACATGCCCTTAGGTGGCCTTGCATAAACAGTCTACATAACGGACATGTTAGCCAAAATATGCTATTATTTAACTATGCATCAAATTCCCTTAGGTGGCTCGGCATAATTCAACCCCCTAACGGGTTTGTTAAATAGTGGTAACTTCATTCTTGGGAGGAAAACCTCTTTTTTCCTTATTTGTCTTAATGATAAAATGTAGGGATCTGCAAAAATAGCCATCCTTAACATATTTGTCCCATATCCTTTTTCATGATCTGAAAGTATTCAAGTCTATGGTTTATATTCTCCTTCTCTACATTTGGGTCAGACCTTTGTAGGAGTGATATCCATCCAGTTCTTTGATAATCTTGTTTGGAAATATCTTCTACATATTTAAGTACCTCATTCCATACAACAAACTCTATACATTGGAAATTTTGAATCGCCATAAACTTTCACTGGTTTTTAGCAATAGGAAAGTAAATTTCCGAGAGTTACATTTCCTAACTATGCAACATGTGACCTTAGGTGGCCTTACATAAGTAGTCTACATAACTGACCTGTCAGCCAAAAGATGCTATTTATTTGACTATGCAGCCAATTCCCTTAGGTGGCCCTGCATAATTCAACCCCCTAACGAGTTTGCTAAATAATGGTAACTTCATTCTTCGGAACTATGTATTCTAATGCCTTTTATCTCCTTTTCATATCATTCCTTAGTTTCAAATATTCTTAAGTCATAGTTTACATATTTTCCCTCATACTTGAGTATGGTAATATGTTTTCAGATAAATTGTCAAGAAATTGAGTCAATTTTAATCAATTAGGTCAAAGTTATTTTGCTCTTAAACATTAGCCTCTTTATGTCCGACGTACATGACTTTAAACTACCCACAATATACAAGGTAACTCTAAATAAAAGTCAAGTTCCAGCTTACTAAAAATACATTTTGTATGATTTAGGTAATATTGACCAATTAGGAGATTCAAAGTTTGTAGGGTTATTTATATTAATCCTAGTAAAAATCAAACTATGATTACTAGACCCATTGGCTTAGGTAAAATTTACAGCAGGTAGTAGGAAAATACATGCACAAGTGATTGAAGATAAAAGCATTATCTCAATTGATTCACAAGAGTTAGAATGAAAACCACATATTGGAATATCTTCTCTTTTTTTCAGGAAATTACAAAAGGCTATCGACATAAGTCTTCACTTGATGAGCCGCATCCCGAGCTTCATCAGCATCCAATTGAAGATCATGCACCTGACCAACATCACTCTTTTCAGCCTGATGGAGTGCTTTCTTGGAATCCGTAATGGTATTCATACCATTCGTTTGAACTCTCTCCAGTGAATTATTGAGTTGGTCAAGTTCCCCAATAACAGCATCTAACTATTGCTGAAGGTGCATCTTCTGGACGACTTTTTCTTTGATCTTATGCTTCAGCTCCTTTATCTTGGTAGCATAGTCAGCCTCAGCTCGAGATACCACAGCCTCAAATTCGCCAATGTTGACAGATAGTTTCACCCTGGTTAGATCTTCGCGACACATTTTCTTCTGCTCCCTTATGAAGATGACTTGTTTCACCGCAGTATGTATCTCTTGGTATCCAAAACTTCCATGTCCTAGCATGACGAACTGGGATGACAATCAAGGGATCATCGATGATAGATCTTCTAAAGGCACCTTAGATATGATTTTCCATATGTTGTTCCATGCCTTGTGTTTGGAAAAGCTGAGCACCTTAAGCACCTCTGGTTCTGATTCAACATCATCAACATAGGGGGGCATGCAATCTGGGATTAATGCACTTAAAGAGGTGACATGTTCTGCTTCTTCACCCCTGAACCTGGTTGCTTCACCTTCTACTGCTATTTGGGCGGATGTTGAGACCTCACCTCTAGTTCTAACCATTGATGTTGATAGCCTTGTATGATCAATTAAAAGTATGGTTAGTTTCATAAAACAATGGAAGTCGATTGTCTATCTTGAAAACTCAGTCCAATCATTACCTAACAGTAGATCGTCAGCTTGAGAAAACTCCTCCCCATATTTCTCAGTTTCAAAAGGATCTTCAAGATGGGTCTCAGGAGGGTTTATTGGATTTAGATCCACTTGATCTAATGTTTCTGCAATGGTAGGGTTGACATCAATGTCTACACCCTCTTCAGGCATAGGCAGTTCAGAAGCTTATATGGATGGAACTGCATATTATTTTCAGTCATGATTATAAGTGTAAATTATAAGAAAATTTATTGGGAAAAGGATAACACTAACGCCCAAGGACTTCTAAATCACATGATAACTTAGCATGGTCATAAAATTCATCGAAAGACATGCCATGATTCATCATTTCATCCAATGATATTTCAGAATCCTGATTAGTCTCACCAGTGGGAGCATTTGATGTATCCTCTTGGCGACCCTTATTCTTCGGCCCCTGACCCTATATAGATTCTTTAGTAAGGATGGAAGATTCAGTTATCGTGGCTACCAATGATTTTGGTACAGGTTCTTCTCTACATGTATCTGTATCAGGAGCAGTACTAGGAATAGATGTTGGCTCTTTTTCAGATGTAGCCAAGTCAGCATGAATTTACATTTGTTCCACAGCACCCTCTGTGTTCCTCAAAGGTGGATTAGTCCTTTCCCTCAGGGGGAAATTAAATAATCCCCTGAAATCCCTAGAAATATGAGCAACCTTTTAATGGGTATAGACTCATGATTACCCGAAGGACTTACCGGTTCTAATGAAGTGTTTAGCTGTGGACTTCCTCCTTCATTACCTTTGATTATTTGGTTTTTTGGGAGTATCGACAGTCTCCATTATTGGCATCTGGATTGGATAATGAAAATTTATTGCCAGCTCCTAATTCATGGCCTGATGGCCTGGAGATATCTCACCCGGTTCGTGAGGAGAATCAGCAGCAGCCCCGATGGCAGTACCACCAGGGCTATACTGTGGCGAAGGAACCTCAGTTACTTTCTTTTCAAGCTGCAAGATTAATAAAATAACATCCTTAAGTAACAAATCTTCAACTAGAATCAAGTTTCAAATAAAAAAAGAAAAGAAAACTTACCTATTCAAGAGCCACATAATCATGCCACTCCTCATCTCCAGAACCACCATCCCCCTCAGTAGTGCCACGATCAATCATTTCCTTCACCTGCCTGGTGAAATGAACAGACTCATCAATGGAATATATGATCATTTCCAGCTCTTTGATGTAAGCCTGAACTTTATTGGGGTTATCCTCATATTGGATATCTGTAGAAGCTAGAAGATTCCCTATTCCAGAAAGTTGTAGGCCCCCACACAAATCCAGTCAGGCAGTCTCAGTACCATAGTATAAATCCTGTCATATTTGGATAGCCTCTAGTCTTAGATATGAAGGTTGTGAGGAACGTCCTATAATCTTTGATTTCAGTTTCTTCTCATCTCCTGCAAATAAATATAGAGGATAATAAAATAAGACTTATTACTTTATAAATTAGTAGTGATTAAAGTACCCCGATGAAGTAACTCGTCAGGTGTTGATGGAGTGGGTCTTTTTATTCTGACCAGAGGATTATATCGGGCACGAGGCCGCTTTTCCACTTGTTGTTCCTCATCATCCCCATCATGGGAATCTGGTGAATCAGTTCTAGAGGAGGAATCTGGTGAATCATCTTTAGGTGGGGAAGCATCACCTTCATGATGAAGGGTTTCTTTCTCTACAGTCCTCTTCATTTTCCCCACTTGATAAACTAGGTTATTCAACACCCCTTTAGGGTATGATGCTATCCAGTGCTCGACATACCATTTAGTCAGGTTATGTGCCTCTTTTTCCACTGGTAGATCAAATACCACCCCGGTCTTCTCCCTTGACGTCGGCAGCCATAGTTACCGAGTAACCATCAGATGTTTCTCTAACCTGACATGTTCTGGGGGAGATAAAGAAATTTGTTCCAGACACTTGAATTGATGTTAAAATCTATCTGGAGCATAGGCCTTGCATATAATTTCTCCTTCAACCCTGGAAACTAGCTCACCATCTCTTCAAGATAGCATATATGCCCTCAAATCCAAGTGGGTTGTTCCATCATCAACAAACCGCCCAGTTGGAAGATTTCCATAGGGAAAGAAGTTTTATTCCTTAAACATTCTCAGCCTCACTTTCATGTCATAGGCATTAGGATCTAATGGATCAACTCCCATGAATGCTTTCACTGATGGCCTGAAAGAACTTCCAGGAATTTGTAATCCATTCTGTACATTGTAAGTCTTGATGTGAGTGGCGATCCATCCCCATAAAACTTGGAATGGTCCCACAATTATTACAAGAGATTTACCCATGAAGACATGAAGTAAACTTCTATGAATCATTTCTAAAATGGGGGTAGCCAACCCAACCATTTTTCCCTCAGCCAACTTTTCCACAATGACAAAGGTCCCTGGCCTGATGCCTCCCTTCGAATCCCTGACTCGTAAGAGATAATCATTGAGCCATAAAGCCAAGAAGCCTGCCAGACGAGTCTTCTTAGGGATCCTTTGATTCAACTCATATCCCCATTTCTCAAACTCTGCTGCTTCTAGAGTTGGCCATAATGTGCCAAGAGCACCCCTTTTCTCTGGTTTTGGGTAGGTGATAGGACGGTTGGGCCTCTTATCCTTGGATTTCTTTTTCTTGGATCCTTTATCCTTCAGATACTTCTCCATTGGCTCCTTATCTTTCTTCTCAAAAAGAAATATATTCATCCACTCCTCTAGATGAATATACTTTCTAGAATGATTAAATGAGGTCTCTGAACTCTTGAGAATGTAGAATATTTTAAATAATTCCCATGAAAAAGCAGGAGTCTTCTCTGAATCATTCCAAGTCACCTTTGGAGGAATTAATTAATCATACATGTCACCCAAAATTGGAGCCCCTGAGATCTTGTGTACATCCCATAGACTGATGCCTACTTCTCCATGAGTCAGATGGAAAGAATTAGTTTCTGGGATCTAGTGGCTGAGTATCTCTGACACGAAGTTATCATGTCTGTAAACATATGTTTTCCCTACCCAAACATCTTTTTATATCACCACTACTTTCATATCCTCAACAAACTCTGCATAGGTTTGTCGCACCCAGTATGCCCACATCCAAGTTGGCTTCACACCTCCCCCAGGACGGAAGTCCCACCTTTCCTTCAAGCCATTGCATTGATCCATCTGAGCATTTCGGAAGATTTAAGGATGACATTGTTGATGCAGCTCGGGCTTATGAGGTTTCAGATCTGGCGTACAAGGGCTATGATGCATCATGTGGGCCTTATCCACTGTTCTAGCACTAATAAATACTACTCCACATGAGATATTTGCTGAAGAAAAGTTAGTATAATTCTGAAACCACAAAAATCGGAGATAGTTATTTTCTTCTGGAATAGTAACTTTTCACAGATGATCATAGCCATACAAAGGTAAATAAATTATTTGGGAGAAGTCGCGATGATATTTCTTTAGATACTTATCCAAAGCTGGGAGATTGTTGTCACATATATCATAGTAATCATGGCCAAAAATGTTCATCATGTCATCAATCCACTTGCAAGCCCGTCCATCAGCCATTCCGATTCTCTTGGGAGGCATTAAATCTGCACAAGAGTTGAATAAATTAACTCTTAAATGTATTTATTTTTCATAAACTTTGTGAAGAAATTTGAAAAAATGACTAAAGAATTAAGGCATGCAAGTCTAATTTTGACGCCCAAGTATGGATGTGCCATGCATGTTTTTGGTGTGCATGTATCACCGCACAAGTCCAAATACCTATACAGTAGCGCGACAGCAAAGAAACATCAGAAAACAGAGCAACTTGTGCAGCAAAGGTGACCTGCGCGGCGAGAGCTCGAAAGTTTGAAATCCGGATGCTTTGTACGGAAATGGGGCTGCATATTTATAGGCCAGGTCGCACCCTTGCTTGCTGATTCCTGCACACTCAACACTTGCATGCTACCCTCTGTGCCCTCAATACTTGCGCACCACCTTTCCTTTGGTTTTCTTCTTTTCCTCAGAGTCACATCCTCATTTATTCCAGATCCAACTCTAAGGGGGGACTTTTGGTGATTCTCCTTTTCTCCACATTGTCTAATGGAATGGATAGGGAAATGACTTAGCACAAATTGATTCAGCTTTTAAAGAAAACATCAAAAATCGACAAAGGCATGAACAAGGCTTCAAATGCACATGCACCGTGCAAGTTCCCTTTCTGTCGTGCAAGTATACTTGTGCGCCACATAATGGTCGCGCATGTGACTTGCACGACCTAAGTGATAACTGACCGGGGTCTTCTATAGCCTATAAATAGACCCTGTGGGCCCCCCATTGAAGGGGGAATTTTCTTGAATTCAAATATAGAGCTGTAAATTCCCAAGTCTCTTCTTCAGGTCTTCCAAAAATTTCTAAGGTAATTATTTAACTAGAATGGAAGGTCTAAACAAGAGCAGTAAGGTCTAAGTGTTAGAATTCACTAAAACTTATGCGCCTAAGGTGTTTTACCCTTTACGGAAATTAACATACTTTCACGCCGCCCTACTTCTTCACCAAAACATGTGCGCCTATCTTCTAGAAGTACCTCAGGATAATTCTAAAGGCTTTGGTCAAGGATCACCCAATTGTTACCCTACTAGTTAACAATCGCGCAAGTACCCATGTGTCACGCAGGTATACCTGTGCGACCAGGACATTCATGCCCCTGCAGTACCTGCGTGCCTGCACGGACCTGCATGCCCCTGCCTTTTTGGGTTCCTTTCTTTCCCATTTAACCCCTCTTATGCCATTCCACCTCTCCAATTCAAGATTCAGTCTTCAAGACACTCTTAAAATCCATTTATGGCATGATTTCTTGATTTGACATCGTTATCTGAAAGTAACTCCATGGAACATTTCTCAAAACCTAGGGATTTAAACATATTTATGTCACTGAAGATTGAGATTTCATTCATTCAACCTCCTCCTTTAAGATGAGAGTATCCCTTAATGTGGGCCTTCTTTTCAGGAATAATCCCCAGTCATAATTCTCAAATTTGGGCATCCTCATTAAGAGTAAACCCCAATTCCTCATTAACCCAGGCCTCCTTTTTAGGAATAATCCCTTGTCATAATTCTCAAATCTGGGCATTCTCCTTTGGAGTAATCCCCAAGTCCTCTTTAACCTGTGATTCCTTTTCAGGAGTAAGCCCCAGTCTCAAAGTTCACATGTATGGGAATCCTCCTTAGGAGTAAGCCCCAAATCATCATTATCATGGGACTCATTTTCTGGAGTAAGTCCTAATCATAATTCCCATTAATTGTGGGCATCTTCCTTAGGAGTAATCCCCAGTCTCAAATATGGGCATTCTTTTCAGGAGTAAGCCCTAATCATAAAATCCCCAAATATGGGCCCCTTTTTTAGGAGTAATCACCAATCATATTTCTCTTAACCTAGGATTCCTTTTTAGGCGTAATCCCTAGTCTCAAATATGGGCATCCTCCTTAGGAATAAGACCCAAGTCCCTTAAATTCTCAAAATCCCATAACCTGGGCCTCCTTTTCATGAGTATGCCCCAGTTTTAATTTTTCTTAACCAGTTCTAATTTACTTTTTGATCCGGGTCTCATTCTCAGGAGTAAAACCCAATCATAAGTCCCATCCTAATTTGGGACTCTGTTTTAGGAGTAATCCCCAAATCAGAGTATCCAAATATCCATAAAGTATATATACCTTTATGGACCGTGTTCTTGGATTTCTTCCCTGAAGTAAATCCTAATCTTCATCTATTTGGGAAGTCACACATACATAAGCCCCCCATCATTTCTTATGATTTCATCTTTCATGATACAATTGTCTGGTTTCACCAATACCTATTGTTTCTCACACCGATCATGACTCATGTGATCTTAGAGTGTAAAAGTAATCATGACATCTTTCTTTGAGACATCAATCATTCATAAACATCATACCACCTTACTCGAACTACGTGGGTTCTGATTCCTTTTCCAAAACAAAGGATACGTAGGTAGCCCATCTGTGGGTATGATCCCAACTTTGAAATAATCCATGTCCTTATAAATTACAATAAACATGAATTGCCCCACTGAGTGGCTTTAAAACCAGTATGGTCATCATAATGACCAAGAGAATTTTATGTATCAAAGTATACCATTGACTACGAATCTCTAACAAATACATATGATTCTCTATAGATGAAGAACCTAGAATACATATAAAAGATTCTCTAAATTTCCTACAAATTAATCATTGATTGTCAGATCTAAAGGAAAACTCCTTTTTTATACTTGGAAATGCAATAAGGATTCACAAACATTACTTAAATCTATAAATTGAGTCCCGGAGTAGACAATAATTCCACTAAAAAAGGTGTGGGGAGTTCAACCTCCCATCCTTTCGACCAATGCCAATTCCTAAGCCTCATCAGTCCACAACTAATGAGCGCCTACCTTTGGAAAGTATGTTCAAATGGATATGGAATCATTGGATGTTTCCGATTCTACGAACAAACCCGTTAGAAACCACTTGGAATGTTTGAATCTTAAATCTATGAGGTCATCCCCAATTCCAGAGGGAAACAATCACCCAAGAGTTTTTTCCATGTAGATGGATAGAGCAAGGATTTGGCAAGAGTATTGACTCTAGGAATGACCATGTCTTCCCCTATATCCTTGACTCAGACAACCTCTTCCCCTAGTACCCTAGTAAATAATAAGAAACTAGGGTTAATAAGAATTCATATCATCCAATAAGGGATCCATTAAGTGAATAATGTAAATAGAACTTAAGACCAAATCCTCATCTAATTATGATTCTTCGTGGAAGCTTGATACCTGTACAATTTTGCAGGGCGATGTCTATGCTTCTGGGGCTGTAAGCCTAATTCCTGGTAAAGATAAAGACACCATAAGACTTGTCACTGTATTTGATCATTTCTCTTCCATACATTTCATTTTTTTTTGTAAGAATGGGTTTCATAGGATTCAACTTCTAATGGAGTTGGTTATGTTTTATCATATGAAGTTGAGGTAATAGTAAAATATTTATACTATGTATATAGGATAGCATGATTTTTTATTATTGTCTTTATAACCACCCATTTAGTGAACTTCTATGTACCCTTGTAGTCAGCTTCCTCCCACATATTCTCATCATTCGAATTGGATGAATATACTCATACTACTTGAGAGGGTGTCCTTCACAAATTCACTTTTTGGGATTCTACCATATTTTTCATAATTTCTATGAAAAAAATACACCTGGATGTTGTGCCTTAGAACTTAGTATAATTTTTTAAATTTTGTTAGATATTTTCCACCATACATGATACGATTATTGGGATTTTTTAACGTGATCAATCTATTTTAAATGTCAATATGGATTAGACTGGGACATAGTCACTTAGAAAAGAATATATATTGGTTTTAATCTCTATAAAATATATTTGCATCTCCTCCCTTAGATAATCATGATGTGGCAGATGATTTTTCACTCTCAATGGGATTATCCACATGATATGGTTCAATCTTTGGAGTGGGATATGTTGAAGGGGCATTCTTAAGTGTAATAGTAGTGGCCTCTTCTATCCCCTTTATTTTTACACGAGATGATGGAATTTCATTAGACATTTCCCTAGTATGTGAAATAGATTCTCCCACTCTATGAGTAAATATTAAAGAGGTCCCAAAAACATCCTATTAATTTAATAGGGATACGTTATGGGAGAAACTCTTTGTGATTATTTTTTATACATATGGGTAACAATCTTTCTTGAGGAAGCAGTAGTTCATAGGAATATGGCAATCCCTTCTAATGAGAAATGAATTTTGAGACCCTGTCCTTGTACCACAATTTTTATTATGAGAGGTTTAGGACTAATATATTCTTTAATTTAAAGATTAGTTGGATGAATAAATTTTGAAAAAGATCATCCCACATTGTAATTGGAAAAGCTATCAAGCTAGTGTATCGTAGAAAGGTCAGTCCCTACAACAATTGTACAAAGTACTTGTGTTTCACTGCCTCCGATTTTTTAGTAGTCCCAATCATGGGATCACAGTGTGGGACAATCTGTTTCAAATTCTTCTCCATGTCTCCTAATCCATTGAAAATTAGGAATGATGGATTCTCAAAGTTTGTATGTGAATGAGTCATATCAACCCAATCAGGGAAATGCTTCTTATCTAGTTTCATTGTCACATGAATTACCTATATTTATTCAAATCACGTTGTTATAAACTCAATCATAGTTATGATACCTTAAAGAATTTATAGTTCAGAAGGATCTTGAATTTGTGGAGTATCCAATTGGACCATTTGTGGAGGTACTTCTAGCATCTTCCATGGGTATCCTACAAGGATACGCTGGTATGGATGAACCTAGAATAATTATGTTTTTCCACCAAATTGAGGGAACTACCAATATAGTACCACATAATCAATTTATATTGGTGTTTTTTATACAAAATTGTGTGGATATTCTGGATCCATTTTAGTTACTGTAGAAAACCCTCTTTGTGGTGGTACTCCAACTCGGAGTTTGAGTGGATGTTCTACTTGCAGAACATATCATGTAGGAAGGATTCCTCTGAGTAGTACTAAATTGAGTCATATAAATTCTTTCAGCAACTAAATTTGGTGATAAAATATTTCCTCAAGTTAAATGGGATCAACCTCTCTTGGAGGTATGATAGGGAATATATTAACCTTTTCCTTTTCCTTTTGGATTTCTTCTAGGGATGTAATGGTAGGGTGACTAGGGGCATTCCCATATTTAGGGAATTCCATATATTATGGGTATCAAAACCTCCTTTAATCATTTCAGTTTGTGCTATATTTTGAATTAAAAATTCATCATCTGACTCCTGCTCCAAATTGGCCTCATGTTCTATTGTATCTACAAGGGCAACATTGATGAGATTCAACAATGCATAATTTCTTGTGGGCCTTCCATCACCTTTTGTTTGGGACTAAATTTTCATATTCCCTCCATGAGGTATTTTATTCTTCATGCTGGTTCTCAAGGAGTTATTTAGAAGAATGTAAACTAAAGGGAAAATCTAGAATGTTTGGTCAAGTGAGTCCCTATAGAGGGTACAAAATTATGAGATAATAAAAGCTATCGGGATTCGTTATGTGGAATTCCACTTATTTGGGAGAAAACTATAAGTTCTTGAGGAGGATGTTTTGAGGATTAAAACACCCCATTCATGAGGTATGGGTATTTTAACATTTCACTTTCTGAACTCTTTAGGCGAGGTTTTCAAACCTCAGTTGTTTTTTTGAAACAACAACAACTATTTAGGCTAGGATTTCTCTTTAACTATCACAGTTTCTATTGACATGACTTCCCCTATAATTTCATAAAGTTTTGTTGAAACATGGGTTTGGTGAATCACTTGGTATGATCCTAAATCATCCTATTAGGATGATCCTTGTTCTCTTTACAATTTTTTCTCTATCTACTGACTAAATTCCCCTATAAAAGAGGCTTGATCAATATTTTTAGATGCATGACACAATGTCTCTGAATAGTTTTCTCTCTTCTTCCACAACATCGATGATAGTTTTTCAGAGTTTATGCTTGTTGAGAATATAATTAGTTGGGGAAATTGTACATTTATTTTGACATGGTATGATGCAATGACCTTTCATGATAACAATTTTGGCTGGATTTGTTGGCTGGGGAGTGTGGTGAAATACAATTCCTCATGTTCACATAATACTATTATATGAACAACATATGGGGTATCTAAGATCATATCTCATAATTGTTTTAATATATCAGTGCATGCACATTGAATTTAACATTGTTTTTTCCTAAAAATTTGATTTTCTACTTCAAGGAGGGCCTCCAAGTAACATTTTTATTTTATCCCTTCCTTTACCTTAACATGAAACTGGTACTCGCCACAAGGTAATGACTTCTTTCTCAAGTGTCAAAAATGTTTCCTTATATTGAGATACATTTTATACACACAATATTCTAAAAAGACACCTAGAATACTATATTTATTGGGGGATTAATGACAAAACCAGATAGGTAATTCATCTTTATACATCTATTTCATTATGTTTATCATGTCTTCGTCGTATTTCTCTAAAGGTTCTTGAACCTAGTTTGGAAAAAGTGGACATTTACCACTACGTTATAATAAACAATAATATCAATAGGGACTTCCTCTATCATATAGGAAGGTTGGCGATCCAAGGGGGCTCCCAAGAATGACAATCACCTTGGGAGGAATTCTAGATAAGAAATTATTTCACATGTCTATTACAAGGAATCAAGAATCAATGGCCTTGTTTTCCAAAGTGCCTCATGGGAGGAGAGAATTCTCATCACTACATCAGTAGGGGGATTTTGATGAAGTGAAATACTATTTCATAAAGAACATTCTCAGTGAATTCCATTTTTGGGAGGACTAACATGGTGTATTACAAAAATGGTAAGCCTATATTTCTGTTTTATCATCTATTAATGATGATGCGTTACATTAATCGCATCAGTAGATAGGTTGTCAACACGAATCAGGTTATGTTCATGAAGAATCTTATCATGGGGAAGTGTCCAAGGAGGACCTTTATAATTTTTGATACTTCCTCTATAATTTCTTAATAAGAGAGGTGGGTCTTAATATACCATATCTAATTATCTAAGAACATCTTGAACTACATCATTAAGTAGAAAAAAATCATAGACCAGGTCTTAATGTTCTAGTTTCCTTTATTTAGTATTTTTTTAGATGACTTCATGTGAATGGAAGTGTCCAATTACTGGGGAAGTGGTATTTGTGGGTAGGGATTTGTTCTCAAATTAGACTAGAAATTGGGATAGGCCGATTATCATTGATTGATATGTTTATTTGTTCCTGATCAATTTGTTTTTATATCACAGTGGATTTTTCCCATGACCCTCTTGGATGGGAGAAAAGGTGTGTGTCCACTCCGGTGTGACCTGTAAGTGTGCCACCACATTTGTGTTGATACAACTACTTTTTTACCCATCTATCACTACTGTAATCATTGTTTTGATGTCATAGTAGGATTTGTTGGATATGGGACGGGATTTTTGTTTTCCCTTTCACCATTATCATGATTTTCTTGGAGACATCATTGACTAGAATGAGGATATATTCTCATTCCGTATCTGTTGTTGGGGTATGCACCTACTTCTGTACCCCATTTCTCTTTAGAGGATATTGAAGGTACTCATGTGTGGGGTAATAGAGTTTTGTCTGTACTCTATTCATAATTGTGACATTTGGACTAACTTCTTTGGGGGCAGACAGATTAAACTGCTAGAAGGCTTGATGAATAGAGGTAAGTGTGGGTTCCTACATGTTGTTTTCCACAAAAAATGGATGGAAGAATTCATTGAACACTAAAAACCGATGATACTATAATAATTGATAGATGTGGGTATGAATTTTTTTTGCTTACTGATTTTCTCATGATTCATCTATAGGTCTTTCTAGGTATAGGTATGTGTTCGTTAATGCTCGCTATGTGACACCATATTTAGTTGGTAGTTTTCTCTAATTGATTATAGATGAATTTCCTAATAATCATGATTATTACTTCTAGGTGTATGTTTGTCCTCTCAGTGTGCCACTAGATTTTAATTTCAGGCTTCAATGGATGCCACTAGGTGATTTTGTTATATATTTGAATTAGGGTGGGTCAGTGTATGTACATTCTCATAGTTTCTACTAAATTTGATAGGTGGGATTCTCTAGATTTGGAAGTGGTGTAGCCCTGCTCCCTATTTGCTAGTTTCTTCCCATGATGAGACATCTTGTACACCCATGTACATATGACTAGGGTTTGAGTTTTGAGGATGTCACATACATCATGTCGAAGATTAACTTCCATACAACTTTAGCAGAGGATAACGCTAGAAGGAGGCCTTTTTAAGGACTCCAATGGATCCTATAAGAGCTTTTTCATGGCCTATATATCCACCTGACTGAGATACAGGAGGCACTAGTTATTGTATTCTGAGGATAATCTCCAAAGATGGTTGAATATAGTGATAGGATTCATCTTCTTCTAGACCACTGATTATCACTGATCAGATGAATGATTTTGATTTATGAGCTATAAATCCTATTGGAAAGACTCCAAGGTATGGATTGCATCATTTTGGCATTACTCCTAGACTAGTGCATTTGATACCCAGTGTTATGGACAATTGGTTGGTGATGAAAATACCTTCTTGGATAAAGAACCAATATCAAAAGTAGTCAAATAATATGTTTATGAAATCTATAAGGACAAAATTGGATTGAAGGAAGTTCTATGATAAATATATTTAATATAGATGACAAAAAAACAAAAAAACCCATAAAAGAAGCATCAAATTTAAATGAACATATACATGACTGATAGTTTTGTTTTCCCCCCATTTTTTCATGAGGGAAATGGGCAGGATATATTGGTGTCACCATTATCTTTATTAATATTTCACATGTGGATCACAATTGTTGTTTCATTATTCAATTACTTGTTGAATTGGAATGGTGTTTCATGGTTTCGGTGGAACAAATTTTACTCTAAACACATATCCACTTCTCTTCTGGGTAGTTTCCAGTGGGAAACACTCATGGAACCAAAAACACCCAAAATATATATATACGTAAAGCACCCACCTTCCATATTTTTTATCACAATGGTGAGTTCATCCAATGATACATAAAAATCACATTGGTTGAGAGGATGGAAGGTCAGGCTCATCACACCTTTTTAGGGGTAACTGATTCATACTCATGGATTACCTTAAAAATTTAAGATATATTCTGGAATAATTTATTAATTCCCATGTATGACATGGGTAAACCTTTAATTAACAATCAATTATTATAATTTATAGAATTTTAAATCATCTATATATATTTAGGTTCTTCATAATAGGATATATTTTATGTATATAAGGTTCTCCATCGATGTAATACTCTTATATACTTATTATGTATATTTTTTCATTATTATGAAAACATTGGTTTTCAACTACACAGTGGGGAACTCTAGAGTGTATCATCATTTAGGGAGATGAGAGTTTTTTTGGTGGTGGTATTGGACCCAAAAAATGGGATTCCTATGCATCCTTGTGAAAGGAATCAGAACCCACATACTTCAGTTCCAGTTAAAGGGGAAGGTTCCTAGTTAAGGTCATATGATATGGACCTAAATGTGAATTTAATCATCATGCAACAAATACATTTAGGTGGAAGGTTATTATTTAATGTTTTGTGTGGGAGCTATGCTGAAGTGGCCCAGGGAACCTCTATGGATATTAATCCCATGGTAGAATTGTAGTATTCTAGTAATTTGGACAATAGATAATTATGGGTGATTTAGTGTGTTCGAGTTTAACATTAGGTAGGCCTCCTACCTATCCCATTTGTATGGGAATAAAATCCCACATAGTTTGGTTGTGAGGACCAAATACTATGGTGGTCACTCTGAATGTTTTTCCTGTAGTGGATTGTGGACTTTTGAGGGGATCAGATTCGAGCTCAATCATAAAGAGGATTCCCTAGTGATTTTGGATTTTTATAATCACACATGAGGAGGAGTCTATAGGTTTTCATTATGATTGGGGATTATAAAAAATATGAGGCCCAAAATGCAAGATTTCATTGTTTATACCATATATTATGATTCCCCTTTGTTAGAAGTTGGGGATTATACTGGGTAGTAGTCCCATGGGTTTCATTGGGACTTACACATAGAATTATTCACAAGATGTTTTGGTTCATGCATATTTCATGATCACTACAGTGAGTCGAATGTATTATCCTAGTGATGGTGTCTACTACCATTACATTCCCATGATTACAAGGAATCAAATTATGATGGACTGAATAGATTTGAGGTCTTAGTAAAATTGAGACATACATGAGTGATGTATTAAAAATGAATACACTATTTACAACATAATTGCTTTCTTATAATGATTACATTATTACATCTATAATATAATTACATATCATTATTAGTATTCATCATTGATTAATGGGGAAAGAAAAAAATAATGGTGGGATAAAATGCTCATTAATGGTCAAGTATAATAGAAGAAATAATGAATATATGAGAATTGTCAATATAGTGAGGTAATAAATGAAGGAACATGTCATGCAAACAATAAAATGAGATGGAAGTGTTTAAAAAATATGGAAAGTCAAATAACTATAAATAAATTCAATTCAAATAAATTGATAAAGATAAATCAATATAGAAATTTAAGTAACAAGAAAACACATTCCATTTAATCAATAAACCGAGATTGAGATGAATCTATAGAATTTTTTTGAATGAAATTATCGTGGATACTAAATACTGAATAAAAATGAAGGTAATTATTAATTATTAGAATTCATATATTGTAAACAAAAAAACATATACCATAATTTTTATAATTCATATATTGGAAACAAAAAAACATATACCATCATTATCTATCCTCCATACAGTTTAAAATTACAGTTAGAAATCTGCTTAATTTAGAGAACTAATTTGTCTCGTGGGAACCTATCAATGCATCAAGGCTATATAATTTCTATTCCATTCCATGATTTCCAATACAAATCATTGCACATATCTAATTATTGAAATAAATAATATTACTTTGAAATATCCATATTGAATAAATAATAATTATTTAACAATATTTTCCCAGATAATTGAATAAAAATCAAAAGTAAAATGATATACAGTGTAGGAAAAAAAATTATCCATGATAAATGATATGGAAAATTAGTGTAAATTAAATTTATAATTTTAATTTGAAATTTATTATTTCAAGGGGATTAAATAAGGAATCAGAGAATTAAATTTTAATACTATTTCTGATGCTTTCAACGGGGCGCATGCATCCATCTATGAGGACGAAAGGAGTGGTTTTGTTGCCCCGCATTCCCACATTCCAAAGATAGGCGACATCTGTTCCTTGTTCAGGTACATCTACTCCTTGATTGAGATGAGATGATGTGATGTCAGTTCGTCCTTCCATGGATTCCACCTCAGAACTCGTCACCTACTCCGATTCTCCCTTATAGACTTCAGACATTGTTCGTGAAACTCTTCTTGGCGCCATATATTTAAGGACACAAGTTAATTACATAGATTCTATCAGGACATTCCAAAATGTCCAGTTAGGGCAGCAACCTTTAGTCAGGGGAGTAGTCATGTTGGACATCACTTGTGTGTTTGGACGCTAGAACACTAGCGCATCTGTGTTTCCACCCCTTATTATAGGTATTTCCAAGGGCACAGAATCCTGAGGCATCTCACGTCGAATACGAAGAATTTTATGACATAGGCATGTCTCTGAGGTATTCCTCAGCTTCCCATGTTTAACACTGGGTATACCACAAGTTTAACATCTATCTAAGATGGATCAGACTGATCACAAGACTAACTAGAGTGGATTCGTTGAGTGTAACCCCTTGACGACACTCTGATATTTTTGGGTTGGCATGACCTCACCAGGATGTGGCATCCCAGGTAAGAATTGAAATTTATGATGGGGTACTGAGTGAAATGGGTTGCGAATGGGATGTGATCTCCATGAGGATGACTGTAATGTTGGGCTTGAGTCTCAGGGAGACCTCCTATTCATCCTTGTGGCAGGGAATCAAATTGCACATAGTTTAAGAGGGAGATAGGATCTCTAAGGAGGTGACCCATGAGAATGGGAACATGGATGGGACATGGAGGAAGTGGAACCTCGGGTTTGGTCCATGACCATCCCGAGACACATAGACTCGAGGGAATGGTCAGGCGACGAGCTTGAATTGGGGTGTACACATAGGAAAACAACCCGAAGATGTGTATGGGGGCTTACACATGGTTAGCAGCCTGGGATAGTCTGGCACCTCTAGGATGGACCAATGGTGTGGGTCCCAGCTAATGGGATTACAACAGCTTGTTGCTGAATAAGAGACACAATAGCTTACTGATGATTGGGATACAATGACTTACCGCTGATTGAGGGAAACAATGGCTTTCCGCCGCATGGGGCACAACGACATACCACTGAATGGGGTCTATTGTTTAACGACATACAGGCTGGGGTGAAGCGATGTGAATAACAACCTGGGGTCTAGATAGATGGTGTAGGAAAACTGACGTGAAGGTGGGTCGGAATGACCAGGTGTTGGGCTTGAAACTCGGGGAGGCATCCTATATACCTTGCCTTGGAAAGGATCAATATCACCGTAGTTCAGGTTGGGGGAATTTGGGGCTTACGCTACGAGGCAGCCTAATGTGTTGGTGAACCGACATGAATAGGGTCAAAACGACCGGGGTGGTGTGCTTGAACCTCATGGAGGATTCCTACATTCCCTGCCTTGGCAAGGATCAATGTCCATGTAGTTCTAAATGGGTGATTGGTGCACTGATGTGAAGAGGGTTAGAGTGACCAATGGGTGGCGGGATTGGACCTCAGGGAGGCTTCCTATATACCTTTCCTTGGCAAGGATCAAATACCATGTAGTTTAGGTGGTATGTGGGGCTTACACTCTTGGCTGTCCAAGGTGTTGTTGAACCGACGAGAAGGGGGTCGAAGTGACCAATGGGTGGTGGGCTTGGACCTCAGGGATGTTTCCTAAATACCTTACCATGGCATGGATCAAAGACCACATAGTTTAGGTTGGGTGTGGGGCTTACACTCTAGTATTCCTAGAGAAGATGTCATGGTCAGTTCTTGCTCTAATCCCACATGAGTCATGCTCAGTGTGAGAAACAAGAGACAACAAAGACCTGACGATCTCATCGTGAAAGGTGTGTCCGTTGGAAATGGAGTAGGGCTTACACGTGATCGAAACCTAAAGAGGAAACAAGTGATTATACATGGTTAGCATCCCGAAGATGTTGGGACTTACTCCAGGATGGAGGCTCGATGGCGACAGAGCCCAGCAGGAGAGGGAGTTAGCACCAAAGAAAGTAGGGGTAGGGATGATGCCTCCTGTAAGAAAGGCATGGGGCTTACACCAAAGTGGTGGCCCTTTCCCCGCATAGGATCGATGGGGGGAAGTCACAGTTTAATTTCATATGTTGAGGATGATGATGCTAGGAAGTTTAATTTCCTACAGCTCGGATTAGCCGGGTTCACTCCACACCCCTATGACATACATTACTGGTATCCTCTGCACCTTGGTGAAGAGAAGTGATAGGCAATTCCATGGCTGGGGGTGTTGAGAGGTGATCCCATTGGGGGTCCACATTAGCATGGCTATGCGAAGAAGAAATAGTCATTAGCATGGCTATAAGAAGAAGCATGAGGTGAGGCAACACAATGTGAAACATCTCCCAAGGGACTTTGAAGTTATTTTGTGAGAACCTATTAGGTTTCGTGGGAGAGGGAGTTGTAGAGAAAAGGGTTTTATGAGTAGAGGCCTTGTAGAGCTCTGGTTCTCCATGCAGTGGTAGGGCTTAATGAAGGTGTTGACTTCATGAAGTGATGTGGACTAGCCTTGGCATAGGTCATAGGTGTATACAAGAGTTGCTTCATGAAGTGGATGATCATTCATGAAGAAACTCCCTATGAAGCATGGGTGCCTCACGAAGCAAGGTCCTATGAAGAAATTTGCTTCACAAGGCCCAGTGACCCTGCCATAGCATTTTAGTCACTTGTGCATGGTGGGTGCTTCACGAAGCACAAATGCTCCATGATAACCTGAGTCCTTATGAAGATATACTTCCTTCATGAAGGCCCATGGGCTTCACAAAAGTCATCCCTCTAGAAAGAGGGGGTCAAAACAAGGCATAGGGGAGGCACTTTGCAGAGAAAAAGTACCTTGAGCAGCTCATGGATCACAGAGCAGAATGTTCTTCACGATTTGAGAGATGAGAAGGTGAAAGGTCGGATGATCCATCCTTTGGGCCTAGGGGTAGGCCGATATTTATAGTCTAGAGGCACCGCGAAGTAGAGCTCGCACGGCGTAAATATGAATTCCACTCTACGGCAGGATCGGGAAAGTCAAAGGGGCTTGTGAAGCATCACACCTCTTTTCTTCACAGTGGGCTCGAAAATATCAAAGTAGATCACCGAGAATCCCGCCTCCTTTCTTCATAGAGGGCTCGCGAACGCCAAAGGGTCTCATAGAGAATCATGCCTCCTAACTTTACGGCAGGCTCGCGAACTTCAAATCGGCTCACGGAGCATCCCGCCTCCTTAATTAGTGGAAGGGATGGGCCATGGCACTCCACGAAAGTTCTTCATGAGGTAGCTTCAGAGACTTTATTATTGTCCTTCTCCCTTATGATTTTTTGGTGACAACAAATTCCCCCCCCCCATCTCTGTCATGGAGCCTAGTAGAAACCAAGGGTCAGATTCTGAGGGCCAATCGCAAATATTCCTCGGCCGTTCACAAATCTAACTCGCGAATGAGGATCGTCTAGTAGGAAAGCGATGGGTCGGTTGGGCACGCAGTGAAGCTCACCGCGATTGAGTCATGCCACGTAGTTGTGAGGGTCATCGCCTAAAAATAGAGGGTATGACTTCTCATTTGTTCTTCCTCTCCTTTGTGATTTTGGATTTTAGTACTCTTCACTCGCAAAGCTCCATGTACTCCATGAATTCTCTCCATGATTTGGGCTTTCAGCTTCATGGCACATAGAAAGTCTGTGACTTCGCGTCTGTGCGCTTGGTGACTCTGCTTTCAGAGACCGAGGCAGGGCACCGCGAACGTACTTCACAAACGCGCTCCACAAATGATCTTTGCGAATGAACCCAAAAATCGCCCCAACCTAAAAAACTGAATGGCTCATCAGGAAGCATCCAGGGGGTCTTTTTGGATGCTTCCTGAATGAATGAGACGGAAAATAGTCTGGGTTTAGGAGAGCTAATTCAGAGCCACTCTAACAATGGATATTTTGTGGAGATACTATCGGAGATCCATAGGAAATAATGATTATGTAAGAGGTTTCCTTTGTATGGCTTCAGGCTGAGGGATGATGTCTTCAACCCAGAAGAAAGTCAGGACAAACCAGCTTACTGGATCAGGAGCATGTCGTGTTAGCACTGATGGTTCAGGGTGGCTGATGGCCCTACCCGAGAGGACTTCACACCCATCATTTCTAACTGCTTATACAACAACCAGAATATTGTTGATGGGAAGGATTTACAGTCGGAGACGTCTCCCCCCATCAATCGAATGATATTGAAGCCAGCTCTAGGGAAAACAAATAAGGGGTGGTCTGAGGAGTGGGACCTTCACCGAGGAGGAAACTTCACAGATGATTGGGCCTAGGACTACTTGGTAGGTACCTCATGTGAGGATTTTAGGGTGGAGCTGAGAAGAGTGGGTATGTATGAGGCAGCTTGGGCCTCACAGTTTCACATCTACCTGCTGAAGCTGGTGATGCCAGAGAGGTTGATCAGGTGGTCATCGAGGACGAACGCATTCCATTTTCAATATGGGGAAGTCAACATCAGCTTGTGGGACATCCACCAGATCTATGGGGTCTTGATACTGTGTACTATGTGTGATGAATTCCACCCCATCGTGAGTGTTTGGAAGGACATGGAGAAAATTTTACCACTGGTGATGGCTTTGATAGAGCTTATGTCGAGAGAGGACAAGGAGGTGGTGAGGGACGTCCATTTCAGGTAGAGGTTCAAACAATTTCTAACATCCCAAGAGATAGACCATTTATTGGAGAGGGCTCGGACTAGCCCGTAGGGGGCCCGGAGTAAAGAGCACTCATACTGGTGACTTTTGGAGGACAACAAATGAAAGATGTGGGGATTTAGTTTCATCACCAAACAATAATTGATAGTCAGGCTGGCAGCATTCATCGCTGCTCTCATCTGTGGTTGGATCCTACTAGTGAGGGACACCAACATGGGAGTGTGACCATGCACATTTATTATGGAATCCGTGTTGGCGATAGGGGGGCGGTTCAACCTCGAGATCCTGATGCTTTCCAAACTATATAAGATGTTATGGCATATCAACGAGGGGAAGAGGCCGTAGAGAATATGTGTGCTATTCCACCTCTTATATTGGTGGATAGCAGCACACATCCGGGGGTTTTATGAAGACCCTAACCCCATTTACCCTCCAAGATCAAATTGCCACCCATCCATCCTGAAAGCTGTCAGGAGCTTTCCAGCCATGCGGATTGCACCATCGTTTCTGAACCGAATGTGGAAGGTGGAGGAGTTCAATTTCCACCAGTTTCTTTTGCCGATGGGGCTATTCACTGATGATGTCTAGGAAACAGAGGAGCATCATGCCTATATCATTTCCTTTTGAGCTGGATTTTTGGTTGTAAGTGTGGATCCTGAGCCTCTCTATGAGAAGTACACCTCGCACTGATTTGCTTAGAAATTCTGGTGTAAACAGCGACTGACCACGCAGGTCTATCTAGTGGTGCGCTATGAGGAACACCCATGTGTTATGAGGAAGATGTGGCTCATTTTTTCATAGGAAGATGAAAAGATGCGGAAGCGGCTGCCTTTGTCGACCATTGTTGTCATGTTAGTGAAAACATATGCCCAAATTTGGGAGGCGACCTACACGGAGGAAATGATGAAGAAAACAGCCATTCGGAATGATGATTGGGTGCCTCCCAAACCTCGGGGTCGCGGTTGGAAGGTGGCATAGGCATCCCGTGGTGGCGGGGCTACCGTAGAGGCGAGGCCCACACCTGTTGAGGGAGAGGCAACAGTGGCAGCTGAGCCGGAGGTCCCATAAGAGCAGAGCTATATTGAGGGGAGGCCACCTAGAGGGTTCCATAGAATATCCACTCAGGCTCTAGGGAAGGGGCTACGCCACATTGATAAGCCAGAGAATGCTATCTTCCCGGAGGACTAGGGAATCTGGGAAGTAAACCATAAATTCTTAGACCTGTCAGAGATGTGGAAACATGTCACAAACTGAATCGGGTCGCCACCAGCTCAACGGCCGACCCGGCCTGTGGCAAGACCCGAAGGGCGTTCCCAATCCCCACGGGCTGGCACAAGTGCCCGGGTATAAAATTTAACCTTGGGAACGATTTTACCCGAGTGAACCATAGTAAAACATTCAACCAAAATGACCAAGTAAAAGTAGAAGTGACAGTCAACAACCATTTAACCAATACAGGTTTTTAGACAAAGTAGTCAAAACTCACACAAGACTAAAAAAAATTAAGGTGACTACAACCAACCTAGGGTCTACAGCTCGATGTGAGGACACTGCCTCCAAGTCACCACCAAAATTTCACGTAGTCAGTCCAGCTAACAACCTGAACCACTGCCTCCAAAAACCGGGCCCTTACCTGTATCAGAAGTAAACAGATCTACTTACACCCAATGGTGTAAGTAGGGTGTGGGCAATCGCCCAGCAGGATATCACCAAGCAAGATTCCACGCACAAGTATAAAGAGAAAATCCATTTGCAATGCTGTATAAAGTAAAAGGTTCAAAAATAAATAAAAGATTTTCACAAAATGCTTTTAAAGAAAAACGGTTCAAGTCACATACCAGAGTGAAATTCAAATGGTATAAATATCACGGATCAGTGTGCGCACAAGTATCAGTAGCACCAGAGGATGGGAATGCCCAAGGATACTAGTAACAGTGGGACCCTAGGACATCTTGTCTCAGTGAAACGTGGCTTAGATGGCCACGACCCTAAGAAAACGTGGCGTAGAAAGCCACGACCCTCAGAACACATGGCTTAGAAGGCCACGACCCTCAGATATCATATGTTTAGTTAGTGTTGCAATTGTCAAACCTGCCTGTGAAACCGGGTCGAGTCATCTCCGGACTACCAGCTCACTAGTCCTAGTCCACCCACCTAATACCCAGGCTTCCCTCCTTGTGCTCACCCAATTCAAAAAACACCTGCCATATCACCCGCACACTGATATTCTTTCTTTTGAAAATACCACACGCACACCATAGCATTTCAAAACATAGTATGTATTGAAAGTACGCTAAATAAAACCAGTAGCACAGTTTGAAAATAAACAACATCCTTTTTCTTTTCTTCAATCAGGTAAACCAAAACAGTACTTTTAAAACTTGCTGATAACTATTTTAAAAGAGAGAGAAAGAAAGACATTCAAAGTTTTAACTAGGTCCAAGTAATAAACACATGACATTTTTTTTAATAAGGGGAAAAAGTTCATAGTATGTAAACAGGGGATAAAACATTTGATTAACTAGGAGTGCAAGCAAAGGATTATAAACCCATACATGAGTGCGGAACCACCTACCTCAAACGGGTGCGTGAAACGACGCGGCACCGAATTCCCGACGAACAACAGTCACTGTAGGAAGCCGTCAAGGGGCCCTAAAACAGAATATCGTTAATAAACTTAGTAATAATATGATAGTCACAATAATAGTAGTCATAATACTAATAAAATAATATGATCAAAATATAGTAAAATAATAATAATAATATTGAGAATAATAATAAGGATAAAATATTACAAATAATAGCATAGTGATAATAATATAGTTATAATAATAATAATAATAATAATAACAATTACAAAAATAATTGTGATAACTAATATCATGGTAATAATGATGATAACAACCTTATTAATAATAATAATAATATGATGATAATAATAATATTATAATGACAATAAAAATGAAAAGTGTAATAATAATAATAATAATAACAATATCATAATAATAGTAATAATAATAATAACAATAATAATATAATAATCATAATGATAATATTATTATTTACATAATTATAATAATAACATATTAAGATTTATAGTAATGATATAATAATTAACATATTAATAATAATAACAAAAGAAAACCAAAAATCTTATTAGATGAGTTAAAATAGTAAAATAAAATAAATAAAAAAAGTAAAACACACCTGCGCGGAGGAGGTGCCGAACAGGGGCGCCATAACGGGGAAAAGAGAAAGAAAAAGAAAGGGAAGAAGAAGGAGAGAAGAGGAAGAGGAGAAGAAGAAGAAGAGAAGAAGAAAAGAGAAGGAAGAAGAAGAGAAATAAGAATGGCAGGGGGGAAGTGTTTGCTGCAGCAGGGGGCGGCCCGAGGCGGAGCAGGAAAAGCGGCCGAGTGGGGAGGTGGCGCGCCGGCTGGTCGGAGGAGGAAGGAGAAGAAAATAAGAAGAAGAAGAAGAGAGAGAAGAGGAGGAGGAGTAGAGGAAGAAGAAGATGAGGGAGGCAGCGGCTGCTGGTGTTGCCGAGCAGGGAGGCGCAACAGAGCGGAAGTCCGGCGGAGAGGACCGGCTGAGCGGGAGAAGCAGCAGGGGTGGAGAGGGTGTGCGGTTGGAGTAGGAGAGCAGGGGGGTGCGGCTGGGCGGCTTGGCGAGGTGCCGGCGACGAGCCGGTGCAGAACAGAGTAAGGCACGGGGGGTCAGGCTGGCCGGGAGCGGAGTCGGCACAGTGAACCGCGGCGCTGGAGGTCGCGTAGGGCCAGGAGTCGCGCAGGGCGCGGCGACGGGAGAAAGGAGGAAGGGAGATAGGGTTTTGCGGAGGAAGGAGAATAAGTAGGGGAGGAAGGGGAGGAGGAAAAGGGAGGAAAAGAAAAAAAAAATCCTAAAACGGTGTAACAAATTCGGTTACGGGAGAGAGAGAAGAAAAAAAGAAAATAGACTAATAAATAAAATAAACAAAAGTAATAATAACAAATTACAAAATTTATAATAAAATTAAAAGTAATAGCAATAATTATAATAATCAATAAAAATTTTAAAAACAATAATAACAATTACATTATAAAAGTTATAAAATAAATAAATAATAATAATAATAATGATAATATAGTATTAGTAATAATGATAATACAATATATATATATATTATCAATAATAATAACATTATCAAAACAATTAAAAAGTTAATAATAATGTTATTATATTAATCATAATAAAATAATGATACTAATATTATAATAGTAATGATAATGACTTAATAATATATCATCAATAATACTATCATAATAATAACAATGATAATAATATAACATTGACAATAATAAAATAAACATGTTATAATAATAACCAAAACCATGAAAGTTCCATCCAGTATTCATCGTCCGAGCATCGGCACTACGTGTCGAGCGACGTGAAGTAAACGCGTGTTTATCAGCGCCTCTGCAATTATTCCCTAACGACTCAGCCCACGCTTAACAAAGCAATAAAATCAAACTGACAAAATAAACTCCTGAAATAAAAATTTTAAATCATACCTCTAGCGACATCCGGGCGTGACAATTCTCCCCACCATGAAAAACTTTCCGCCCTCGGAAAGTCAGCTCAAAGCTTGATCAGAGAATAAAAATGGGTACTCTTGCTCCACCCATGACTTCCGCTCCCAAGTCTCATGCTCATCACTACCGTGCTGCCAAAGAACACGGACTAGAGGAATGGACTTTCCACGCAACACTTTCTCCTGTGAATCCACTATCCGCACTGGTCGCTCAAACACTGATAAATCAGGCTCTATCTCCAGTTCCTCCCAATTCAGCACATGCGACGGATCTGGATTGTACTTCTTTAGTTGGGAGACATGGAATACGTCGTGGATCGACGTCAATTGTGAGGGCAAAGCCAACCTGTATTCCACCTTACCAATCCGCTCAAGAATGTCAAAAGGTCCGACATACCTCGGTGTCAGCTTCCCCTGTTTCCCCAAACGACGGTGACCCAAGTGAGGGGCCACTTTCAGGAACACTCTGTCTCCCACCGAGAACTCAAGATCCCATCGCCTCTGATCTGCATAAGACTTGTGGCGACTCTGAGCTGTCAAAGCCGCTGCCTAATCAGCTTGACCTTCTCAGACGTCTCCTGAACAAGACTCGGTCCCAAGAGCGAGGCTTCTCCTACCTCAGCCCAACACAAAGGAGACCGACAAGGCCGGCCATAGAGCGCCTCAAAGGGTGCCATTCTGATGGAAGACTGATAACTGTTATTGTAAGCAAACTCGACCAGCCCCAAATGGCTATCCCATGAGCCTCCAAAATCTAACACACAGGCCCGGAGCATGTCTTCCAGAATCTGATTCGCCCGCTCCGTCTGGCCATCGGTCTGTGGATGGTATGTCGTGCTCATCTTAATCTGCGACCCCAAATCCTTCTAGAGACCTCCCCAAAACCGGGATGTAAAACGGGGGTCCCTATCAGAGACGACTGCCAACGGCACACCATGAAGCCTGACTATCTTCTGAACATATAAACGGCCCAGCTCTTCCACTTTTGCTATATCTCTGATCGGAATAAAATGAGCTGACCTGGTTAAGCGATCAATCACTACCCAGATAGCGTTCCTTCCTCGGGGTGTATGAGGCAAGCCAATAATGAAATCCATGGCGACCTCATCCCACTTCCAGGTCGGAATGGGTAAGGGCTGGAGTAGGCCAGACGGTCTCTGGTGCTCTGCTTTCACTTGCTGGAAAGTATAACACCGGGATACGAAGTCGGCTATGTCCCGTCTCATACCTGGCCACCAGAACTGCCGGCGAACATCGTAGTACATCTTGGTGGTACCAGGATGGACGGACCACTGAGACTGGTGGCTATCCTGCATCACCACCTTTCGCAGAGACAACAGCAGTACAGCACGACCCTTGAAGCATAGGACCCTCTCGGAAGACAAAGACCAATCAGGAGTCTCCCCACCATGAAGAAACTGCATAGATCGCTGAAAAAACTCATCACCAGGCTGCTCGTGCTGAATCAACTCTAGAAGGGCAGGAGTCAACTGGATGCTAGCCAAGAAGGTACCTCCACTGTGCTCCCTACTCTCCAAATGCCACTGGGCGAAGAGCCCCATAAAAGTCCACTCATCGCTGGACTTCTTCAACGCCTGCACTGGTACTTTTCTTCTCAATGCGTTAGCTACCACATTACCCTTGCCAGGGGTATAGACAATATCAAAATCAAAACCCTGCAGGTACTCGACCCAGCGGCGCTGCCTCAAATTGAGGTCCCTCTGAGAGAAAATATAGGCCAGGCTCTTGTGGTCAGAATATACCACAAACTTCTCCCCAAAAAGGTAGTGGTGCCATGTCTTCAAAGCATGCATCACTGCCGCCAACTCTAAGTCGTGAGTCGGATAGTTCTTCTCATGCGGCCGGAGTTGGCGAGAACCATAAGCCACAACATGGTCATCCTGCATGAGCACACATCCAAGGCCCGTACCTGACGCATCACAGTACACCACATAGGCCTTTCCTGACTCCGGTAAGGTCAACACAGGTGCGGTGGTCAACCGCCGCTTCAGCTCCTCAAAAGATGTCTGGCACTGTGGGCTCCACTCAAACTTCACCCCTTTCCGGGTGAGTGCGGTCATGGGGGAGGCAAGCCGCGAGAAGTCCCGGACAAAGCGCCTGTAATAACCAGCCTAGCCCAGGAAACTCCTGATCTCAAACACATTTCTCGGCTGCTCCCAAGACATAACTGCCCTGATCTTCTCGGGATCCACTGAAACCCCTTGTTCTGAAATGACATGCCCCAAGAATTTCACTTCCCTGATCCAGAACGTACACTTTGAAAGTTTAGCATAAAGGCGGTGATCCCGCAGAGTGCCCAAAACAATACGCAGGTGATGCTCATGCTCCTCCTCAGATCCAGAATAGACCAGGATGTCATCCACGAATACCACGACAAATGAGTCGAGATATTGGTGGAACACCCTATTCATGAGTTCCATGAAAACTACAGGAGCATTCGTCAGTCCGAAAGGCATGACTAAATACTCGAAGTGACCGTACCTGCTTCGGAAAGCCGTCTTCGGGATATATGTTTCTCTCACCCTGAGCTGGTGGTATCCCGAACACAAATCAATCTTGGAGAACCACTTTGCCCCCTTCAGCTGGTCAAACAAATCGTCAATCCGAGGCAAAGGGTATTTATTCTTGATGGTTACCTTGTTCAACTTCCGGTAATCAATGCACAACCGAAGGGTTCCATCGGCTTTCTTCGCGAATAAAACCGGTCCGGCCCAAGGAGAGACGCTCGGGCGAATGAATACTTTGGATTCCAAATCGTCCAGCTGTATCTTTAATTCCCTCAATTCGGTGGGGGCCATGCAATATGAGGGAAGAGATATAGGCTGTGTTCCCGGCGCCAACTCAATCGAGAACTCCACGTCTCGCTCTGGGGGTAAGCCAGAAAAATCATCTGGAAAAACCTCTGGGAACTCATCCACTACACGAGGTAACCCGCCCTGTGAAATACCACAATCGCCCTCCAGCGTGAGCGACGATAACTGATATGCAAGATTTCCAAGCTCAGGGAGTGGAGGTCCCGTACGTCCCGACCGGGGATCCCATTCTCCGTGAAATAGCTGAAGAGTCCCATCTGGTGCTGTAAAGCTGACTCGGCGTCGATAGCAATCAATGTGCGCCTGGAAGCGCACCATCCAGTCCATACCGAGGATCACATCAAATAGGTCCATGTCAAGGACCAAGAAATCCCATTCCATCTCGACACCTGACACTGAAAGTGCGCACGATCGGCACTTGAGGCCTTGCTCCCTCTTTTTCCCCAACGGCGTTACCAACTCCATAGCACACAATAAAAGCTCGGATGGTAGGTTCAGCAGATTCACAAAACGAGCAGATATAAAAGAAACTGAAGCACCAGTATCAAATAAAACTGCAACTATAGAAGATGAAACCAGAATAGTACCTCGAACCATCGAAGGCCCTGCATCATATTCCGCTGGTGCCTGATCCACGGCATGCAGTTGCCTGGTCCCTGCCTGAGAGCGACCGCTCGCCTGAGGCTCTGCCCTGATATGGCTCTGCCCTGAAGACGATCCGGTCCTACCACCACGCCCACCAAACCGAGATCCTGTCGTCCTGGTCGGCTCTGACTGAACTGATACCCCTCTAGAAGCCACTGATCCAGCCCCACTCTGATAAGGGCGTGCAGTCCTGCAGAAGCGCTATAGATGTCCCACCACTCCACATCCATGGCATGGTCTGGGAGGGTATGGAAAAACAGGTCGGATGTGTCCTGCCCTTCCGCACTGATGGCACACAACAGACCCTGCACCAGAAGCCCCAGATGAAAACTGCCTGGGAGGATGACCTGAGCTGCCATCACCCTTCTTCCATTGCTCATCACGCTTCCTTTTCTTCTCAGATGAACTGCCACTGCCAAGCCCTGACACTGATCCAGAAAACCCCGAATTTCCCTTCTGGTCAATCTCGGCCATACAAGCACGATCGACCACCTCAGCATAAGTCTTCAGCTTGAACAAGAAAACCTGAGAGCGGATTTCTGGTCGAAGGCCCTTCTCAAATTTCTGAGCTTTCATGAATTCATTCGAAACTATCTCAGGTGCGTACCGTACCAGTTCAGCAAAGTGATTTGCATACTCCATCACTGTCAGATTCCCTTACGAAAGATCCATGAACTCCCGTGATCTAGCATACACTAGGAATTCTGGACAATATTTCTCGTTGAAGACCACCTTGAAATCTTTCCATCTCATGTGCTCATGTTTCCCAGTCTGGATCACTGAATCCCACCAATTACGACTGGAGCCCTCCAGCTGGAACGAGGTGCACTTCTCCCTGACTTCCTCAGGCGTGTCAAGAAATTCAAACACGCGCTCTATCTTTTCAAGCCATTCCTCAGCCTCTCAAGGGTCTGAACTTCCCTGGAACAACGGAGGTCTGTTCTTCAGGAACTCCTGGGCTCTATCCTTTCTGAAGCCAAAATCATCTCCTTTAACTGGATAAGGGGCGGGAGTGGGAGTCCCCGACTGACCGAGAGCCTATATAGCTTGGACCATTGCCTCCACCAATCTCTGATCAAGCGGCGCAGGAGAACTCTCTCCAGCCTCCTCCCGTGGGTGCATAGGAGCTCTTCGGGGAGGCATATTACTGAAAGGACAACAATAAAAAGGAAACCATCAATAAAAAGGGAATAAAATTTTCCAACAAGATAATTATTCATCAATAAACCAATCATGCAAAAACAAATCCATATAAAAACTTTACTTTCCTTATCTGGTGTCCACGAACAGTCTGCAACCTGCACGTCCCACCCAGAAAGAAAGTGAAACAAGCACCCTGACATCCCATGGTGACTCAGTATCTGTCACGAGGCGTGCTGGCCAGGCCCCCTACTCGCAACATGAATTCTGAGCCCCGACAGACCCAACTCATGTATAACCCAACTCATCCCATAAACCACCAACAAAACCTGCCTCTGATACCATTTTGTCACAAACCGAATCGGGTCGCCACCAGCTCGACGGCCGACCCGGCCTGTGGCAAGACCCGAAGGGCGTTCCCGATCCCCACGGGCTGGCACAAGTGCCCGGGTATAAAATTTAAACTTGGGAACGATTTTACCTGAGTGAACCATAGTAAAACATTCAACCAAAATGACCAAGTAAAAGTAGAAGTTACTGTCAACAACCATTTAACCAATACAGGTTTTTAGACAAAGTAGTCAAAACTCACACAAGACTAAAAAAACTAAGGTGACTACAACCAACCTAGGGGCTGCAGCTTGATGTGAGGACACTGCCTCCAAGTCACCACCAAAATGTCACGTAGTCAGTCCAGCTAACAACCTGAACCACTGCCTCCAAAAGCCGGGCCCTTACCTGTATCAGAAGTAAACAGATCTACTTACACCCAAAGGTGTAAGTAGGGTGTGAGCAATCGCCCAGCAGGATATCACCAAGAAAGATTCCACGCACAAGTATAAAGAGAAAATCCAATTGCAATGCTGTATAAAGTAAAAGGTGCAAAAATAAATAAAAGATTTTCACAAAATGCTTTTAAAGAAAAACGGTTCAAGTCACATACCAGAGTGAAATTAAAATGGTATAAATATCACGGATCAGTGTGCGCACAAGTATCAGTAGCACCAGAGGATGGGAATGCCCTAAGGATACTAGTAACAGTGGGACCCTAGGACATCGTGTCTCAGTGAAACGTGGCTTAGATGGCCACGACCCTCAGAAAACGTGGCTTAGAAGGCCACGACCCTTATAACACATGTCTTAGAAGGCCACGACCCTCAGATATCATATGTTTAGTTAGTGTTGCAATCGTCAAACCTGCCAGTGAAACCGGGTCGAGTCATCTCCGGACTACCAGCTCACTAGTCCTAGTCCACCCACCTAATACCCAGGCTTCCCTCCTTGTGCTCACCCAATTCAGAAAACACCTGCCATATCACCCGCACACTGATATTCTTTCTTTTGAAAATACCACACGCACACCATAGCATTTCAAAACATAGTATGTATTGCAAGTACGCTAAATAAAACCAGTAGCACAGTTTGAAAATAAACAACATCCTTTTTCTTTTCATCAATCAGGTAAACCAAAACAGTACTTTTAAAACTTGCTGATAACTATTTTAAAAGAGAGAGAAAGAATGACATTCAAAGTTTTAACTAGGTCCAAGTAATAAACACATGACATTTTTTTTAATAAGGGGAAAAAGTTCATAGTATGTAAACAGGGGATAAAACATTTGATTAACTAGGAGTGCAAGCAAAGGATTATAAACCCATACTTGAGTGCGGAACCACCTACCTCAAACGGGTGCGTGAAACGACGCGGCACCGAATTCCCGACGAACAACGGTCACTGTAGGAAGCCGTCAAGGGGCCCTAAAACAGAATATCGTTAATAAACTTCGTAATAATATGATAGTCACAATAATAGTAGTGATAATACTAATAAAATAATATGATCAAAATATAGTAAAATAATAATAATAATATTGAGAATAATAATAAGGATAACATATTACAAATAATAGCATAGTGATAATAATATAGTTATAATAATAATAATAATAATAATAATAACAATTACAAAAATAATTGTGATAACTAATATCATGGTAATAATGATGATAACAACCTTATTAATAATAATAATAATATGATGATAATAATAATATTATAATGACAATAAAAATGAAAAGTGTAATAATAATAATAATAACAATATCATAATAATAGTAGTAATAATAATAACAATAATAATATAATAATCATAATGATAATATTATTATTTACATAATTATAATAATAACATATTAAGATTTATAGTAATGATATAATAATTAACATATTAATAATAATAACAAAAGAAAACCAAAAATCTTATTAGATGAGTTAAAATAGTAAAATAAAATAAATAAATAAAAAAGTAAAACACACCTGCGCGGAGGAGGCGCCGAACAGGGGCACCGGAACGGGGAAAAGAGAAAGAAAAAGAAAGGGAAGAAGAAGGAGAGAAGTGGAAGAGGAGAAGAAGAAGAAGAGAAGAAGAAAAGAGAAGGAAGAAGAAGAGAAATAAGAATGGCAGGGGGAAGTGTTTGCTGCAGCAGGGGGCGGCCCGAGGCGGAGCAGGAAAAGCGGCCGAGTGGGGAGGTGGCGCGCCGGCTGGTCGGAGGAGGAAGGAGAAGAAAATAAGAAGAAGAAGAAGAAGAAGAGAGAAGAGGAGGAGGAGGAGAGGAAGAAGAAGATGAGGGAGGCAGCGGCTGCTGGTGTTGCCGAGCAGGGAGGCGCAACAGAGCGGAAGTCCGGCGGAGAGGACCGGCTGAGCGGGAGAAGCAGCAGGGGTGGAGAGGGTGTGCGGTTGGAGCAGGAGAGCAGGGGGGTGCGGCTGGGCGGCTTGGCGAGGCGTCGGCGACGAGCTGGTGCAGAACAGAGTAAGGCACGGGGGGTCGGGCTGGCCGGGAGCGGAGTCGGCACAGTGAACCGTGGCGCTGGAGGTCGCGTAGGGCCGGGAGTCGCGCAGGGCGCGGCGACGGGAGAAAGGAGGAAGGGAGATAGGGTTTTGCGGAGGAAGGAGAATAAGTAGGGGAGGAAGGGGAGGAGGAAAAGGGAGGAATAGAAAAAAAAAATCCTAAAACGGTGTAAAAATTCGGTTACGGGAGAGAGAGAAGAAAAAAAGAAAATAGAATAATAAATAAAATAAACAAAAGTAATAATAACAAATTACAAAATTTATAATAAAATTAATAGTAATAACAATAATTATAATAATCAATAAAAATTTTAAAAACAATAATAAAAATTACATTATAAAAGTTATAAAATAAATAAATAATAATAATAATAATGATAATATAGTATTAGTAATAATGATAATACAATATATATATATATATTATCAATAATAATAACATTATCAAAACAATTATAAAGTTAATAATAATGTTATTATATTAATCATAATAAAATAATGATACTAATATTATAATAGTAATGATAATGACTTAATAATATATCATCAATAATACTATCATAATAATAACAATGATAATAATATAACATTGACAATAATAAAATAACCATGTTATAATAATAACCAAAACCATGAAAGTTCCATCCAGTATTCATCGTCCGAGCATCGGCACTACGTGTCGAGCGACGTGAAGTAAACGCGCGTTTATCAGCGCCTCTGCAATTATTCCCTAACGACTCAGCCCACGCTTAACAAAGTAATAAAATCAAACTGACAAAATAAACTCATGAAATAAAAATTTAAAATCATACCTCTAGCGACATCCGAGCGTGACAAAACATCTGAACAATTTCGGGATGGATTTTCCAGGGATAGGCCCTATCAGGGCTAGCTTTGTGGTATCCCAGGAATAGTCGGATCAATACCTGACAGAGTTGGAAGACTTGTGCACTCCCAGGGTACCCCGCATCAGATGATGGATCGAGTCAAGGTGTTGCTCGATTGCACAACTCTCATGCAGTTTTCAGCTATTAACAAAAGATAATGGTTCCCTCTATCGGATGAATTAGATAAATTCTCCTGGGGTGATGAGGTCGGGAGAGGGAGCCTATTGGAGGAGGGTGAAGTCGAGGATCAAGACTCAGATCTTGAAGAGTTCACCGATGCCCTTGATGTATATATTCCAAACCTCTTCTTCAGGGACCATATTCAGTTCATTCTGGACTCTTTTCTAACATATAAATTATACAGGAGAGCCTTGTGCACAGAGCTCATTCTTTCCCTTCAAGAGATACAGATGCAAGACCTTCGAGGTCCACACCTACTACTAGGGAGATCAGCATGTTTGGAAAGGACAAAATACCCTAAGTGGCTCCCTAATCATCAGATATTCCAACAATATATTGAGGTCCACACTTCGGGGCCTCGACAACATCAACTCAAGAACGAGACTGAATTATATCCTTGTAAGTCTCCTCTACCAAATTAATGACTTTCATCCAACGACCATGTCAACTAACATGCACGCTCCCTTTTTGGTATGCATTGTCCTCCAAATTTCATGGGTTTCCTTGGATAGGTCATTCAGAAACCCGGTAAATTCCTTTCCCTAGGGAATGCTGTTGACTGTGGAGGTGGAGGTCCGGATTGATCGAATAGTGGCGCTCTCGATCACCAGTGGGACTGTCAGGGAGGCTGAGCCTCAGATCCTTGAGGTGAGTTCCGATGATGGGGATCGGTCGGATAGCCCAAGTCCCTCCATGCCTGATCAAACATAGGATGCTAACCTAGCTGATGAGTTCTTGGGGGTATTCCCTGCATAAGAGCTGACCGTTCCACGATTCACTGTTTTATTCAACCCTTACACCGCTGTTTTTAAACTGGTTCTGTAATGAATATTCCAAATATAATAATAAATTACAATTACTATTTAATTTAATGAATTAATGTTTATTAATATTTAATAGGGTAATTTTACATGTTTAAGTGTTTACATTATAGGAGGAGGTGATTCGGAGAGCCCACGATGGCAATCAAACAAAACGATCCAAACTGCGCAAGGGCCCAAACATTCATGTGGAAATTAATACATACTGTGGATACTCTGTAAATTAAATTGGGATACAAATAGGTTCATGTATGAAAATATATTTGGGATGCATTTCTCTATAAGACCATGAAGCCCAATTCTCCCATTTAAAGGCCCATAATAGGTCAACATGGTGAAGTAATTCTGGGCGGGCCAGATTGGAACCCCTTCTGTATTTGAGCCATAACGCAGGCCTTGGAGATCCAATTGGTCTGAATACACCTCTCATGTATAGATAACTTGATTTCCCACCTATCCACCTAATTTCATGACATTTTCATGCGTTGTTTTCAGTAAACCAGCCGACTAAAGATGGAGTAAAAAGTCTTCCCTAAATTGTGACCTAGTCTCTTAGGCAGTTGACTTCGTTTGTGGAAAGTGTTATGTGTATGTCCATAAAACCACCTATCACCCCCATTCCCTCATGTTTTCGTGACCAGGGGTGATGTTGAGTCGAATTGGAGAGATTCTATCACTTATTTTAGTTACCTTCTCCATCATGCACTTCTATGTTTCTTAGTGATCAACTTGGGGGGTGTCCATTGTTGTAATCCCGAGCTCTACATTTGTAATCTTTGTAAGGTGATTTAATTTCCTGGTTTGTTGTATATTGTTCTTAAATTTTAACTTATGAATTTTTTTTATTCTGGTATGATTAAATATAAATCAAAGAAACAAGAATCCTCATCCTTCCATGCATAACTCGGATCTTGTGATGATTTGAGTGCGTTTGCCTCTTTTCTCACCTCTTCTCTTTCATGAGTTTGTTTTTCAATTGACTTGTTCGATGATATCCAGAAGTTATAACCCAGGAATATGCATTTTTTTGTATTGAGATCAATTTTTATAAAGACCCAAATCTAGACATCTCATCATTTTGTTGATGTGATGCCTTGATTGAGTTTGGTTCTTACATCGACATAGTTTTATTGATTATGAGCGGTCATCGATAATCAATAACATTGATCGATCAAATTATAGGTGGTAACCTAGTAAGAACTCACATATGACTTGTTTTTATGGGTATAAAATCAAGGAATCAATGATCCTTCTCACTCCCTTGAGAGCAATGATGGATTGAGCATCAAGGGACACGTACCCGGGTTGATCACGATTTCTCCAACGAGTTTCTCTCACTTAGTAGTATAGTTTCAATTGATATTTTAAAATCATAGAACCCTCAACCACTTAATTTAATTTCAATTTTGTTAAATTAATTAGAACCTTCTTTTGAAATTAGTGATCTAAGGCTCCGTCGAGAGATGACCTAGGGTTCCTGATATACTGCAGAAATTCTAGTAAAAACTTAACCTCTAATTTGATGCGCTCGACAACGCGATCAAATTTTGGCGCCGTTGCCGGGGAGCAAAGATCATTTTTTCTTTATTTCCTTTTCTTTATTTATTTTACTTCTCAATTAGTACTCTTTTAAATACCCCTCCCCCATTTTATTGTTTTTGTTTTGGGTTTTGTCTCTTTTTTATTGTTTCTAGTGTGTTATTTCTCTTTCTCTCTCTCTCTCTTCTTCTCCATCTCCCACACTATAATTCTGTATTATAATATTTTATTCTCTTTTTACCTATCTTAATTTATTTCATCCATATTCAAAAAAAACAAAATTCACATCTTATTTTCTTGACCCGGCCTGGTAAAGAAACACTACTTGAATTTGACCATGAAATTGAAAAGTCACTTCACACACAAATCAAAAAATCTAGAGAAGGTCAATCAGGTAACATTTAGGAACCACTGTTGGAATCTCCAGTGGTCCTAAACCAATCCAAAATTGAACCCAATCAAACCCAAGAAATCATGGCTGCAAATAACCGAACATTAAAAGAACTAACCACCCCGGATGTGGAGTACCAACCTGTGTACATCCCATATCCTGAGGAAGCGGCCAATTTTGAGCTAAAATCAGGCCTCATCCACCTCCTTCCAAAATTCCATGGTCTTCCCAATGAGGACCCTCACCAACATGTAAAGGCTTTTCACATAGTGTGCTCCACCATGAAACCCCAAAATGTGTCTGAAGACCTCATTAAGTTTAGGGCCTTCCCTTTCTCCCTTGATGATGTAGCCAATGATTGGATATACTATCTGCCTACCATAATTGGGGGCTGAAATGAATTTAAACATCTCTTTCTAGAGAAGTTTTTCCCTACCTCCCGAACTGCATCAATTCGAAAATAAATTTGTGGCATTAGGAAGTTATAAGGAGAGACCCCTCATGAATACTAGGAGAGATTCAAAAGACTTTGTTCAAGTTTCCCCCACCACCAGATTAGTGAACAACTTTTAATTCAATACTTCTATGAGGGACTTATCCCCATGGATCATGTAATGATTGATGTGGCAGCTGGTGGTGCCCTAGTTGACAAAACTCCTTCTGCCGATCTGACTTAATAGCCAACATGGCTCAAAAAGCACAAAAATTTGGTACATGAGCTACTGCACCAACTCGAGGAGTTCATGTGGTAAGTCATTCATCCTTAGAACAAAAGGTAGATACTAAACTTTATGAGATGCATACCCTTCTATGGCAATTAGCTCAAACACAAGGTAACTCACACTCTACTTCTATTCCATTATATTGTGGTATTTGTTCTGATAACACTCATTTTTCTGACCAATAGCCACAACATCATGATTTATCTGAGTCTTATGCAGCTGTGTTCCCCAGGCGTCCATTCCAACAAGCACCTCCCTTCGAGTAAGAAAAATTCAGGCCAAATCCAAATCCAGGGTGGCATGCACAACCCCAATACCGACAAGGAGGAAACTCAAGATACCCCAAGCAGAATTGGTATCAACAAGGCCAAGTTATGCAACCTTCTTATCCTTCAACTTCTCAAAACAATCATCCTCCTCCTCCCAAATCTGAACCAAGCCTTGAGGACATGGTGAAACAGATGGCAACCCAGAACCTCCAGTTCCAACAAACCACACAATCAGCAATTCAAGACCTGCGAACTCAAGTGGGACAATTGGCAAACACCATCGGTGAGCTTATGATACAAGGTTCTGGACAACTATCATCCCAACCCATTGCCAATCTGAGGGACAAAGGTAATGTATGTTCAGTAACAATTCGTAGTGGTAAAGAAGTTTCTATCTCTACTGATTCTTCACAGCAGGTATGTCCCCCTCATGAAAACTCTCTTTCCCAACCCTCAAAAATTTTATGTAAGAAAAACAAGACAAAAATGGTAATCGAATTGTCATTGATGATTCAAATGAAAAATCCATTCCACTTCCTTTCCCTTAAAAAATCTCTAAATCTTAGAAGAATTTTTATAATGAGATTGATAAAGAAATAATGGATACATTTAAAAAGTTTCAAGTTAACATTCATTTATTGGATGCAGTTAAACAAATCCCTCGATATGCCAAATTTCTTAAAGAGCTTTGCACCCATAGTAGGAGGCTGAAGGGGAATGAGAGAGTCATCCTAGGAAGGAATGACTTGAACTTGATTCAACCAGCAATTCCAACAAAATGCAAGGATCCTGGCACATTCACGATACCTTGTACTATAGGGGAGACCTTATTTTATGATTCTATGCTATATTTAGGTGCCTCTTCTAATGTAATGCCTCACTTTGTGTATACTTCTTTGTCGGTTGGAGAGATTCAACCAAAAGGCATTGTCATGAAACAAGCCAACCGAATCACAACACACCCATCAGGAGTGGTCAAGGATGTCCTCGTAAAAGTTAAAAATCTCATCCTCCCTACAGACTTTTACATTCTTGAGATAGAAGATACCCTAACCCAAGGACATTCCCCTCGCATACTTGGGAGGCCATTCCTAAAAAAACTAACGACGATCATCAACGTTCACAATGGTATGTTCTCCATGGAGTTTGGTGGATAAAAGGTAATCTTTAACATCGTTGAGGCTATGAAACACCCCATTGAAGAGCACTCCACTCTTCCTATCTATTTGATGGAGGTGATCTATAACGACAAACACACACAAAATTCTACCTTGACCCATCCTATGATTTCTTTTCCTCTTATTAACCCATGGATGATTTGAGTTTTGGTTCTTCATTTTAATGTTGTGTGGGTTTAGAAAAATGTAAATTTTGTGCTTTAATTGATGAGTGTGTTTATTCTGAGGTATCCATGACTATCGATGATTCTGAAAATCTCATTTCAATAGATTCTCTTTCCTTTGAGAATAAACATGAGTAGATAGATAGTTTCATGGACCTCAATCCCCATAAATCCACTCCCTCAATACAAAACCCCTGGTGTTGGAATTAAAACCACATCCATCAAATTTAAAGTATGCTTATCTTGAGGGTATTTACCAAATGCCCATCATTATTTCCAATAACCTCTCTCCACAACAGGAATCAAAAATGGTCAAACTTTTAAGAGAGTTAAAAAAGGCAATATGATGGACATTGGCTGATATTCCTGGGATTAGCCCATCTATTTGTATGCACCATATACTTTTGGATGATGAGGCTAAGCCCATAAGGCAGGGTCAACGCCGGTTTAATCCCACTCTCCTTGAAGTGGTAAAATTGGAAGTCAGTAAATTACTTGCTGCGGGGATCATTTATCCTATATCTGATAGTAAATGGGTTATCCCAGTGAAAATTGTGCCTAAAAAACATGAATAATAGTTTTTTCAAATGAAAGAAATGAATTGGTTCCAAGACATGTGCAAAATAGTTAGCGAGTCTGTATTGACTACCGTCGACTGAATCAATCCATGCAGAAGGTCCACTTTTCATTACTTTTCATTGGCCAAATTTTAGAACGATTGGCAGGTAAGTCCCATTATTGTTTCCTTGATGGCTATTCTGGTTATTTCCAATTCCATATAGCCCCTGAGGATCAAGAAAAGACCACATTTACCTGTCCATTCGACACATTTTCATAAAGAAGAATGCCTTTTGGCCTATGTAATGCTCCTATACTTTTCAGTGATGTATGTTGAGTGTTTTTTCTGAGTACCTTGAGAGTTTTATGGAAGTTCTTATGGATGATTTCACAGTTTATGGTTCTTCTTTTGATGATTTTTTGGAAAACCTAGGTTCTATCCCCCGCCTCTATATTGAAAAAGATCTTGTTTTAAATGGTTGAGCGGGGGATAGTTCATGGGAATATCATTTCAAATAATCAAATTCATGTTGATAAATCAAAAATTGAATTAATATCATTCCATCCATATCCAAAATGTGTTCAAGAGGTGCGGTCTTTCTTGGGTCGTGCTGGGTTTTACCGCCGATTCATTAAAGACTTTAGTAAGATTGCACTTCCCTTATCTCGGTTGTTACAAAAGGATTTTGAATTTGTTTTTGATAGAAATTGTGAGGATGCTTTCAATTCACTAAAAATGAGTCTCACATAACCTCACATAATCCAACCACCAAGGTGGGATCTCCCCTTTGAGCTTACGTGTGATGCCTCTAACTTTGCAGTTGGGGCAGTTTTATCAAAAAGGGTTGAGAAGGCTCCTCATGTCATTGGATAAGCCTCGCATACCCTTGACCCTTCCCAGGTAAACTACAAAACCACAGAAAAAGAACTCCTTTCTATTTTTTTTCCATGGAAAAATTATGTTCATATCTTCATGGGTCAAAAGTGATTTTGTTCTCTGATCATGCTACCCTTCATTTCCTTCTAAAGAAACCTGAAGCCAAACCCTGCCTCATTCGATGGATGCTCCTCCCCCAAAAGATTGACCTTGAGGTTAGAGATAATAGAGGGGTGGAGAATGTGGTAGCTGACCACATTAGTAGGATTTCCCCACCATTGGACCATCATGTTGACTCACCCATACCCATTGGATAATTCTTCTCTCATGAGAACCTTTGTGATGTTGGGGACCTTACCCCCTGGTATCCAGAAATTGTGAATTTTCTAGCAACATCTAGGGTCCCCACTGATTTTATCATTTCAAAATCCCAGAGACTAAATCATGATTCTCGTTGGTACATTTTGGATAACCCATAATTATGGATAATTTGTAGTGACCATGTAGTTTGTCAGTGTGTCCCTAACCATGAGTTCACCTCTGTTTTGACCTTTTGCCACACCTTGGAATGTGGGGGCCACTTTATCTCTCAACATACTGCTCAAAGGGTCCTTGACTCAGGATTATATTGGCCAACATTGTATAGAGATTCCAATATATTTTTTAAATCATGTACTCAATTTCAATTCACATGGAATATCTCTAAGAGGAATGAAATGCCCCAATAACCCATGTTATTCTGTGAAATCTTCGATGCATGGGGCATTGAATTCATGGGGCCTTTTCCAAATTCATTTGGCTTTGTGTACATCTTACTATATATTTACTATGTTTCTAAATGGGTGGAAGTAAATTCTACTAGGACCGATGACTCTCGAGTTGTTGATTTTGTGAGGTCTCAGATTTTCAAAAGGTTTGGTCTTCCAAGATTCATCATTAGTGATCAAGGTTCACATTTTTGCAATCGTAACATGAAAAACTTGCTTCATAAGTATGGGTTTGTTCATAAATTCTCCACTGCATATCATCCCCAAACTAATGGACAATCATAAATTTCAAATTGGGAAGTTAAGTGAATCTTGGAGAAAACAGTACAACCCAATAGAAAAGATTGGAGTCTGGGCTTGGATGATGCACTTTGGGCATACCGTGCTGCTTTTAAAAACCCGATCAGAATGTCACCATATAGGATTGTGTTTGGAAAGGATTGTCACCTCCCTGTTGAGGTAGAACACCATGCATATTGGGATGTTAAGCAATGTAATATAAATCTCTCAGATGGAGGTGAGCATAGGAAGTTGAAGATTCAGGAGTTGGAAGAAAATCAGCATGATGCATTTGAGAACTCTCGAATCTACAAAGAAAGGAAAAAGGTAATACATGATGGGATGATTCATCAGAGGAAGTTTCATATTGGTGAGAAGGTCCTCATGTACAATTCCAGGCTTAATCTCCACCAAGGTAAGCTTCGTTCTCAGTGGATCGGTCCCTATACTGTTACTAATGTTTACTCTTTTGGTGCAATATAGGTTTTGCATGAGCAGAGTGGATGAAGTATTACCTTCAATGGGAAGTAACTTAAACACTTCTATGAGGATTTTCCGAAGAATCCGGTGGAGGAAATCCACCTTCTCAACGCATCATACCAATAAAACACACCAGTTTTTATCCTTCCTTCTCACATTCTCAATTATTTCATTGAGGACACTGCACACTCTAGGTGTGGGGGGGGGGTGGATACATTCCTGGGTTAGATATGAATTTCCATTGTTTTCTCATTTTGTTATCCCTTTTTGGCCTTCTTTATGGTATTTTCATTTTTCCCCATCAATAATTTCAAAGTTCCATGATTTGGCGACCATAAAGGGGGGAAATTAAAAATACCATAACGAAGGCTAAAAATAATTTTTGTATGAATTTTACATCAGGGGGTGATTTTTAGTGAATTGGTTTTCTGTCAATGATATAAATGGTTGTATCTATGTGAAACCTTTGAGATGATTGGTGCCCATTTTGTCGGTAGTTTTTTTGGAAAACTATGTCACTAATATCTCCACAAATTTTTCACCAAACCACAAATTGTGATTATTCCTTACTTAATATAAGGTAAATATATGTTGGGTTAATATTTTTCAGCTTTAAATGATATTTCCAGACGTTCGTTCCTTATCTGATCTGTTTCATTACTATACCAGATTGACATATCTGTGTGTACCTAATTTTCGACTGTTGTATGCCCTCAATAAAAATTCCTTGTGTCTTGGGAAGGTCAAAAACCACTCCTCCTCAACCTTTGATCTTATTATAACTATTGCAATTAGTTTCGTGAGGAGATCAAACAAGGGTTGAGAAGTGAGTTTGAGATACGTTCCAAATAAAGCTTCAAAAAAATAAATAAATTAAGGAAGTGATGAAATGTGAAACATATGGGGATATGTAGGTCGGGATCTTATGTTTTGACTTTTGGGAATGCTTATGTTAGTGTGTCTTGAAATATGATTGCAATGGATGTATGGTAGGTTTGGTGGACGATATCATTTTAGCTGAATAATGTTGTAATAACATATATTTATTGGATATCAAGTGGAATTAATAGCATGGAATGGTTTTCACACATACATGGAGAGTTTGTGTCATGGTTTACTTCTGAATTCCTTGCTCAATTGGGTATCATGATTCTTTTTGAATTTCACTATGATATGATTTATGAGACATCTTTTTCTATTTTAACTAAGAATAACTCCTTGGTGTGATTCATGAATTGATCACTTTACTTTAAATAAAATTTCCTCAAATATATATGCATTATTGGGATATGTGACTTTGCCCAGGAGTGCAAATTTTTAGGTGTGGGGGTGTAATCGTACCACGATTCACTATTTTATTTCACCCTTACACCGCGGTTTTTAAACTGGTTTTGTAATGAATATTCCAAATATAATAATAAATTACACTTACAATTTGATTCAATTAATTAATTTTTATTAATATTTAATATGGTAATTTTACTTGTTTAAGTGTTTACATTATAGGAGGAGGTGATTCGGAGAGCCCACGATGGTAATCAAGCAAAACAGGCCAAACTGCGCAAGGGGCCAAGCATTCATGTGCACATTAATATGTACTGTGGATACTAAGTACATTAAATTGGGCTAAATATCGGTTTATGAATGTAAATTTGTTTGGGCTACATTTCTCTAGAAGACCATGAAGCCCAATTCGCCAATTTACTGGCCCATAATAGGTTCACATGGTGAAGCAATTCTGGGCGGGCCAGATTGGACCCCCTTTTGTATTTAGGCCATAACTCGTGCCTCATAGATCCGATTGGGCTGATTCTACCTATCATGGATAGATAGCTTGACGGTACACCTCTCTGCCGATGTTCACGACATTGTCACACATTTTGGTCAGTCAACTATCCGGCTAATGATGGAGTAAAAAGTCTGCCCTGAATAGTGACTTAGTCTCTTAGGCACTTGACTTCTTTTGTGGAAATTATGATGTGTATGTCCATAAAAACACCTATCACCCCCATTCTCTCATGTTTTAATGAACAGGGGTGAAGGTGAGTCTTATTGGAGAGCTTATTTAATTTATTTATTTCCCTTCTCCCACATGCACTTCTAAGTTTCTTAGTGATCAACTTGAGGGGTGTGCATTGTTTTAATTTTGAGCTCTACATATGTAATCTTCGTAAAGTGATTTAATTTCCAGGTTAGTTGTCTATTGTACTTAATTTTTACCTTATGATTTTGTTTTTATTCTGGTATGATTAAATATAATTCGAAGGAACAATAATCCTCATGCTTCCATGCATAACCCGGATCTTGTGATGATTTGAGTTCGTTTGCCTCTTTTCTCACCTCTTGTCTTTCATGAGTTTGCATTTGAATTGATTTGTTTGATGATATCAAAAAGTTATAACCCGTGAATATGCATGTTTTTCTATTGAGATCAATTTTTATAAATACCCAAATCTATACATCTCATCACGTTGTTGATGTGATGCCTGGATTGAGTTCGGTTCTTACATCGACATAGTTTTATTGATTATGAGAGGTCACTGATAATCAATAACATTGATCGATCAAATTATAGGTGGTAACCTAGTAAGAACTCACATACTACTGGCTTCAGTGGGTATAAAATCAAGTAATCAATGATCCTTCCCATTCTCTTGAGAGCGATGACGGATTGAGCATCAAGGGAAACTTACCCAGGTTGATCACGATTTCTCTAACTAGTTTCTCTCACTTAGGAGAACAGTTTCAGTTTCTATTTTAAAATCATAGAACCCCCAACCAATTGTTTTAATTTTTTAATTTGTTAACATAATCAAAATATTCTTTTGAAATTAGTGATCTAAGGCTCCATCGAGCGACGAACTAGGGTTCCGGCTATACTGAAAAATTCTAGTAAAAACATAACCTCTAATTTTATGCGCTCAACAACGCAATCAGAATCCTACCAACCTTGCCGACTGGGATGAAATGACCTCTGATGAAGAGGACAGTAGAATAGTCTGTTTCTGGTCATGGAATCGGATCAAGCACTTCATTGATGACACCCCCAAGCACTATGGATGGATGAGATGGACAAACTTTGCTCATGACAGTGCGAAATGTGTGCTGGGGGGAGTGGATTCCCAACATCCTCACATGCTCATATGTGATCTTATGAAAGAGATGATTTATGAGCATGAACATGGCCTCAGTGTGGGTTGGTAGTGTAGGACATTGGTGAACATCAAGAGGCTCCACGAGGCTGAAGACGAGGTCCAGAGGCTATAGAGTCGGGCATATGAGCACTCGGCCTCCCTCAACGTGTTATCTGAGCTAATATTGCGATTGAAGGCCCAACTGGAAGAGTTTGAAGTGGGAATGAAGGAAGCCTCCGACTAAATGATCTCAATATGGACCAGCGTGGAGCAGTCCTGGATTACAGCTGATAAATTATGCCCCATCACGGCTGAGGAGGAGTGAGAACTGAAAAGGCGGCAAAAAATCCCAGATGCCACCAGCTAGATGATGGCGGAGGTGCTACACTCTTTTGACGAGGTTAATCAGTCCACGGGGGAAATCGACCCTAGGGTACTATAATGATTAAAAACCCTCAAACATACTTTCATAAAAATACTATTTTATGCCTATAGAATGCACCAGTTCCATTATTTATATTGGTTCATTGCACAGTCGTGATAATCATGGAGCGTCCAGCGATCATTACCTAAGCTCACGGGGGTCAGATCGGATGCGAGAAACAAGGGATGACCACCTTATCACTCCATCCAAATTTAGGAGTGAAAGCCAATCATTGGGCATCCGGGGGTTTGAAAAACCAACCCGAATTCCAGGGAAGAGAAGGGAGAGACATGACTGAAGAATGAATCTCTCAGAAAAGTTGAATTACCGTTTTTATAGCGTACTATTCTCCACAAATGGGGTAATTCTAAGGCTGATTGAATAAATCCGAACAAGGGTAATAAACTGTGTAAATTACAATATCCAAGATTTGGAACACTATAGTGATGAAATTCCAATTAAGAATGACTATTGACTACATTCAAAACATAGTATACTTATTGTGTTAGCCTGAAATGGGGATAAAAAATGAGGGTTGACCGCTGACCATGTTCGAAACACGGGGCCTGACTCAAAATTTCATCCATTAGTCTTCCGAAACATTTTCCCAGGACAGTAGGTGAGATGAAGGCCACACATCTGTACTATTATGGGGTTCTTCTAGACATGAAAGAGGATGATGATATGAATAAAGTTCATGCTAAGCGTGGATATTGGAGTGATGGGTTGTTCTACTAGAGTCCAACACTCTTGAAATTACGCAACCGTGGTGGAAACGCATTAGTTGGAAACACCAGCCTGATCAGGGGACAAACATACTTCTGAATAGGACCAATTTGACAAAGAAACTATCACCTCCCAATTTTTATTGTGGGGAATCCCGAACTTGTTCAGGGTAAATCTATAATTTTGTGGTTCCCAAAACGAGATCAGGTCAAGGGACTGAAAAATAAGGTGGAACCGGGATTTACGATTCATGGGGCTGGACCCAGAGACAGGATGTCTGGGGGTTTCTATATATCCCATGAGAGTTGGAATAAATCCAAACATAGTTCTTGGGGCATAGTGTGTCTAGGGACCAACACTGGTAAGGATAATTTTCTCTAGAGATGAATCTGATGCCTCCTATGGTTAACATAGGGCATCCAGAACTTGTTCAGGGTAGAACAACAGTTTAGTGTCATGCATTGAGGACATATGAACTCATGAAGTTTAATTCCATATGATAGGATGTGGAGTGAAAGGGAACACCCCTGGAGGGGAGTATGTGGTGCGATAGCTATCAACCTAATTTGAATGAGGACATGGAGTCCAGATCGCACCATGTATCCCTGGAAGAAACACTTCTGGTCAAGGGAATAAGAGTACGAATTAGGTTGTGCCCAAAGCAAAGTGGTCAGGAGTTCCTATGTACCCTATGATGATGGGAATCAATCCATACATAGTTCTGAGTGTGTAGTTTAATGTCATGTGGGATGAGGAAAGGTATGTGTGATAATGGTTACGCCAGTACACGTCTTACCAGAACTACTAAGCCCATGTGAGTCGTGCATGATGTGGGAAACAAGAAGTACTAATCGGACTTTCCTAGAACATGGAGGCACACGTTAGGGATGATGGGGCATTAGATGACTTATGTTCCCATGATGTTGACCTGCCTATATGACGCACCTAGATGCATTGAAGTGTAAATCTAAGCATGTTGGAATTATACTTGAAAATAAGGGAGTGGAAACATGTGAATCATGATGCTCGAGATCTGTACCACAATGGTGGTGGCTTAACGATAGGGGATAGCTGTTGACCATGTTGGAAACACAGCATCCAGATCATGTTAGCCTGGAATGGGGACAGATATATGAGGGTCGACGGCTGACCTTGTTTGAGACACGAGACCTGTCGCAATTGTCGTCAGGGATCCTTAGGGACGTTGGCCCTAAACAGTAGGTGAGCCGAGGCAGCATGGGACCAGGTCGTGAAGGGGGTCCCTTCAGATTTGGAAGAAGTATAGGACCCAAATTATCTGCTCATGAAGCTTGGAAATAAAATGAGAGGAATGTCCCTGTGAAAATTCCATACTTCGGTCACTTTTCCTAAACACATCTGAATACGACTATAAGATTTATCAAAAAGAGGGAGTCAAGTCCCCTCCCAAGGACAAGGGTCATGGGGCCACAAACATCCAGTTTAAGGTCTTGGGGTGGACCGTTAAGGGGATATTGATATAATGGAATGAGCACAGGGCGGAAAAATTGCCAAACGTGATGCACATTTCCCATAGGGAGATCTTAGTTTTGGGTCATAGAACTTGGACCACGCTAGGAAACGATATGGGAAGCACATGGTGCATCTATCAAAAAACCTAACGTGAATGAGAACCTAAGAGGTACTCCCCACCCCATATATACCTAGATGAGTCTGGGAAAATTGGATGAAAAATAAGGGACATGATTTGTAGATTACTGGGGTTGGACCCTGAGACAAAAATTCTTGGGTGTTCCTACGTATCCCATGAGGATGAGAATCAATCCATATATAGTTCTAGAAAATGTCGTGTATGTTAATGTCTTTCAGCAAGGACATGGAGTGGTCTTAGTTTATCATCATAGATCTTGGATCATGGACGACAAGAAATGTGGGAGACACATGGTGGGTAGATTATAAAAACTGACAACCACGTGTTCCTTGGAAAGGTTTTAGGTCGATGGACTGAAAACGAATGTTATGTTGGGCCCGAGGAAAAGTGTACAGGAGTTCTTATGTATCCCATGAGGATGGGAATCAAGCCAAACATAGTTCTTAAGAAGGCACAGTGGGATACCAGTGCCATGTATAATAAGGTTTTGTGGGTCTGGCCCTTGCACCAAAAGAAGCGGTATTTGATATATATTGGTTGTCCTTTAGGATGAATGAATGTTGTTTTTTTTGTGAAGTGATGGAATTGGGATTGAAGGTCAATGTATCTCTATAGGAATAATGCCATATACAGGTGTTGAAAAATGGTATGGTGTGTAACCGATACCAAACATGATGTTCCCTTGGGTGAGGATATCACAATGCAGTGCTGTTTTTCATCGTGCAGCCAGGATGATAATATCAAAATTTAGGGTCATGTGATGGGACAAACAACACACATTTAATTTCATGCAGGACGGATGCAACAGTTTAATGTCATGTGGGACTCAACATTATAGTTTACTGTCATATGGCTCGGATGTATACAGAATAGACTAGGTTCCAAAGGGGATGCACACAGCGTGATAAAGTGTATCCGACCTGAATGAGGACAAGGTCCACATCGTACCATATGTTATTATGAGGAGGAAACCTCGAGTTGAGGAGCCGAGAAAGATTATAGGATAAGGAGGGAAAGAGAAACTATTTCCCAACTGAGCTGGACCCGAAAACGAGACGTCCTGGAGTTCCTACGTATCCCTTGAGGAAGAGAATCAAGATGAACGTAGTTCTAAAAGCGATCTTAGTTTATGGTCTTAGAGTTTAGACCATAGAGGGGAGGAATCCTTCCAAGTAAGTGTATAACTCAACCTGATCCCTAATCCCACATGAGTGGTGCTCAGTGTGCGAAACAAGGGTAGAATAAGTTTCTTTACAGTACTTCGAATGCATGCCAAAGGGAAATCTGTTTAGAGCCCCGAATGACACCTTTACTGCGACTTTTTCCTCCTAACGCGCCCATGCGCACTTAGGGATAGTGTCAGGAGTGTAATAATTCCATTTGGACATGATGGGGTTTACATTGATGTGAATCATGTAACCAACATTCAAGGCTTAAAGAGGCCGGCGTGACAATGGGGGATGTCTGTTGACCATGTTTGAAACACAAGATCCATATCACATTAGCCTGTAATGAAGACAACAAATGAGTGTCGGCCACTGACCATATTTTCAACGTGGGACTTGTACCAATTTATTTTCCAAACCCCTCGAGAAAATTGATCTGTGATGGTAGGAGAGCCCTTAGACCTAGCATCCATGCCATTTGGGGGTCCCTTCGAGTGTGGAAGATTATGGAATCCCATATGAAGGGGAAGAAGAAGCCTGAAAAATGGGTGAAAACATGTCCATGTTAAATCATACACTCCAAAATCTGAACTAGAGTACTCCTAGACACATTGGTGAATCACCAAAGATGGTCGAAGAGGGTGCTCAATTTGAGAGTAACTAGTTTGAAGAGATGTGTATAGAATAAGGGGATAGAGAACTCTCAGGATGGAGAGGTACATGGCACAGTCATCACAAACCAGCGTGAATGAGGACATAGTCCCATACCAAACCATATATTCCACCTCCCAGGGAAAGGGTAGGCCAAGGGGCCAAGGTGAAAGGGATATTTCTAAGAGATCGGGCTAGACCCGAAGTCTAGATGTCCATGTGGTCCTACGTATCCCATGAGGATGGGAATCAAGCCACATGTAGTTCTTGAAGTGAGTAATGTGCAGTTTATCGTCATGTAGTAGGGACGCAAATGGGTAAGATACCAAACATACAGGAGGTCTACAGCACAGCGAGTAACCCATCGTGAATGGGAACTTAATATCATACCACACCTTACAACCCTAAGTGAGAACCAGGGCTGAGGCCCGAAAAGGAAAAGGGGCCTGAGGCTGGGCCTCGGACAGAAAGGCCCAGCCAGTTTGTAGTTTACCCTCTTGTGGTGGGGACGAATAAAGGGGTATGATACCCCAAACAAGGGAGTTTTACGGCAGGGTGAGTAACCCGACGTGAATGATGACATAATCGCATACCACACCGTACAATCCCATATGAATTAAGACTTGGGTCGGGGCCTGAGATTTGGTCATGCAAAGCGCGGCAGGGCCTGTGCTCACGATATGGATGATAAATGAAGGGAGGGATGTCTCAAGGGGATATGTGTGGCAGTGTGAAATAGCCCGACGTGAATGAGGACATAAGTCTGCTCAACACCACACAACCCTAAATGAGAACGTGGGTCAGGGCCCGAAAAAGTCCAAGGTTCTGGAAAAGGCCAAGGGGCTTGAGGCTGGGCATCCTGGACAATGGTAGCCATATGACCTGTTTTCCAGTTATTACCTCATCACAGCTCCTAATCCCGCATGATCAGTGCTTGGTGTGGGAAAAAAGGAGTCGTATTTGGATTAAACTTTTATAAAAGGGTCAGTTAACTGGCATTGCCTGAAGGGAGTTCGTCGCTTGGAGATACAACATGGAAGAATGAACCACTACACTCAACGTTTGGTACATCTTGGGGTGGCTCTAACGACAAAGGATAGTTGTTGAACATGTTCGTCCCCATAGTGACCTGCACTGGGGAAAAAAAATTAGCATCGAATGCTATCTATATTCGCAATGCGGGACTTGTATCAGGTTTTTGATCAACATCCTTGAGGGAGTTGGCCCGAAGCGGTAGGAGAGCCCTTGGGCGTAGAATCCTTAATGTTTGGGGGCCCATCCTAATGGGAAATATGTTGGTGTCCTAATCAAAAGATTGGGTGAAGCATAGATGTACCCATCTGTGAAGAGGGGAACACCTCCGGGGAGTGGGACATAAGGCTGGATCGAGACGATCATGATGTGAATTGAGGAAAATAATCCACCACACCATATGTCTTGACCCGAGGGAAGATTTTGGTGTTTGGGCTTGGCCAACAGACAAAATGTTTGGGCATTCCAACGTATCCCATGAAGATGGGAATCAAGCCATACATAGTTCTTTAAGGCTATGCAGTTTAGCGTCGTATGATGAGGACATGGGAGGATAAAAGAAAGGGGAGTGGGAATATGGTTTGATCATCATAATCATGATATGGGAGGGTCTATGGAAGCCAATACCATATCTTACAAGGACCCTTCAAGAGAACTACACCCAGGGGTAGGTAAAGAGATGTGTTTGGGGTTGGGATCAAGACGAAATGATAGAGCATTCCTGCATATCCCATGCGGAGGGGAATCAATCCACACATAGTTCAAAGGGTGTAGTTTAACATTTTTCAGGATGACATATAGTTTAACGTCATGCGGTACATTATATAGTTTACAGTCATGTAGGACCAATCATTTTAGGGTCATGCTGGACCAAACAGTTTAGGGTCATGCCGAACCATCTGGCTCAGACAACGTATTTCTTGAGAAACTTGGCATTGGATGGAGGAGTTATACGCTCAAAATCCAAAGTCACCAGGGAGTATGATCCATTGGGGTAAACCCTGTGAATTATATAAGTTCCTTACCATTTGGGCTCTAACATGGGCAGTTTCTTGCTAGGGATCATTGGTGTTCAGAGGTCCAATACCAAGTCGCCTTGCAGGAATAAGAAGAGGCGAACCTTCTTGTTCACAGATCTGGCTCTCTTATTCTGAGACCTTTCCAGATTGTGCAGGGCATGCGGCCTATTCTATTCGAGTGCTTCCAATTCAGCAAGACAAATTTCAGCTACCTTATCTGGTGCCTACTGGTTATAGACCGATGTGCATTACAAAGGCAGATGGATATCGATGGGCAAGACGGACTCAGCTCCGTACCCCAGGGAATATGCGGTCACCTAGGTGGAATTACGAGCCATCGTCCGATAAGCCCAGAGGGTGTTGGGGAACTGGTCTGGCGAACTCTTCTTATTTTGACCAATCATTTTCTGTAAAATGTTCGAGGGGGTTCTTTTGAACGCCTTTATCTATCCATTTTCTAGCACGTGATAACGGGAGGTATTGTTCAAATGGATGTTGTATTTGGTATACAACTTCTTCAACTCAGATGCTCAGAAGATGGTGTTGTTATTAGTAAGGATAGTGTGAGGGACTCCAAACTGGTAGATGATATTGGAGCTCATGATTTCAACGATAGAATGGGCCTTGACCTCCTTGAGCGGAACTACCTCTGCCCATTTAGAAAAGAAATCCGTACCAGTCAAGATGAATATGCACTGGAGAGCTGTCATCGGTGGATGTAGTTCCATGACATCGAGTCCCCACGCCACAAACAGCCAAGATTACTTGGTGGAGTGGAGAGGTTTTGGTGGCTGATGCATGAATTTATCATGAATTTGGAATGCATGACTTCTCATGGCGAACTCAATGAATGAATGGATCATAGAGGGCCAAAAGTACCCCAGTATCTGGATCTAGTGGGAAAGCTTCGACCTAGTCTGGTGGGATCCATAGGAACTATAATGAACCTCTAGTATGACCTGATAAATCTCAACTCCTTAGATGTAATAGAGGAGAACACCATCGAACCCACACTTGTAGAGGGTCTGATCATGACCGGGACCACTCTGGAGGGTAAACTGTAGTGTGCGGCATCAGATTCTCTCGTTCTCAGCCCGATCAGCCGGGAGGTAACCATTTTGGAGATACTAGACAATAGGGGCTCTCCAGCCGGGGGTCACTTAAACCACTACATTTGAGAAACTTGGGGGTCTAGATGTGGAGGTCCCAACGACAAGATGTATTACCCGTAGGCCATTTTTATCATCTGGGGTGACGGGAGTAATTACACTTTGATGTTCTACGTGTATAATTAGATCATCCTTCTCAGGTTCTACAAATGATGCAGCCAGGCCGGCCAGGGAGTCCGCTCGATCGTTCTGAGATCGATGAACCTAAGTAACTTCTGGCCAAGATAGGATTTGGGCCATTGGCTGGAGCGTGCGCTCCAACAATGTAATGATCTCTGGATTTCTAACGATGTAGTCACTATTTATCTTCTTGGTGACTAGTTTGGAATCCCCTTTCACATGCAAATGGGGCACATCAATCTTGAGGGCCAACTCAAGGCTAGTGAAAAGAGCCTGATACTCTACCTCGTTGTTGGTGCAGCCTTCTGACAACAGGAATGAGTACCGCAAAATGGCTTTTACTGGGGTAAAAAAGACAATACACAGACTTACCCTATTGAGTCTAATATCATTGAGCCTCTAGTCGGTGGGGATTCAGGAATCACTGTCAAAGTGCATCTACAAACACGAGATGGAATGATATATTGAGATAATTGCCTCATCAGGAAAATCGAGATCCAAGGACTGGTCGGCAGGAGCCTGATTGGCAGTAAAGAGATCTGCCAATGCCTGACCCTTAATAGATTTCGGAGGGAAAACCTGATATGGAACTGGTGAAGAATCACTACCCACTGTGATAGACAGATGGTCAACATGGGGTGGTTCAGAATGTACTTCAGCGGGTTCACCTGTGACACCAGCAGTACCTTGTGGTGCTGCAAGTAGTGTCACAATTTCTACACTGCGAATACTAGTGCAAGACATATATTTTAGATGGGGGAGTATCTAGTATCTGTATCAATGAGCATAGGACAAAGGTAGTAGTGGATGTTTTATTCCCCCTCATTATTCTTATGGGCGATTAGGGTGCCAAGAGATCATTCATGGGCTATCATGTACATGATCAGTGGTTTTCCTGATATGGGTGGAATTAAGACTGGAGGATGGAGCATATACTACTTGATTCCATCGAACACATTTTGGAACTCGTCATCCCACTTCTAGGTGAAACATTTCATCATGAACCAAGAAAAGGGCTTACACTTTCCGGCCAGATTCACAATGAATCGGAATATGAAGTCTAAGTAGCCTTGGAAACCTCAAAGCTCCTGAATATTGCTTGGGGGAGGCATCTGACTGTTGGCCTTGATCTTATCTGGTTCTAAAATGATGCCCCAATACCTAAAAAAATCCAAATAACTTCATAGAGGTGACCCCAAAGGAACATTTCAATAGGTTCATCTTCAGGTGACAAGAAAAGAGGAAGCTGAACACTTTCTCTAGGTCCTTGAGATGGTCCTGGAGATGGTGAGATTTTACCACCAGATCTTCCACATAGAATTCCACCAATTTCCCAATGATTGAATTTAATATGTGACACATGGCCCACTGATAGGTGGCACCTTCATTCTTTAAGATGAAGGGAATGACTTGGTAACAAAATGTACCTTGCAATGACCTGAAAGTTGTGGAATCATCATCCTGGGGGCCATCCGGATCTGATTATATCCGGAGTACTCTTCCATGAAGGAAAGGGCTTGGAACCCAGTCGTAGCATTGATCAACAATTCTATCATAGGAATTGGAAAATTATCCTTCGGACAGTGATGATTGAGATCGTAGAATTCGATGCAGACTCTGATCTGTTCATTATTCTTTCTAACTGGAACAATGTTGGCTAGACAATTGGGGTACTATACCTCCTTAATGAATTTGGTCCTGATTAGCTTGTCAACCTCGGCCTTGACCACGGCACCGTGAGAAGGGTGCATCTTTCTGGGAGGCTGCTTGAACCCACGATGATTTGCCGGAAGACTGATGCGGTGGAAGGATGCCTGAGGATCTAGTCCGGGAATCTCATCTTAACTACATGAAAACAAGTCACAATGTTGTTTTAGGAAGTCTAAGAACCATTTCTGCTACTCGAGGGACTTGGCGGCACTGATCAATGTGGGTCTCGGATATGCCTCGCTACCAAGGTTCACCGGTACCAGTTCATCGGCCGTGGGGGAGGAGCCCTATTCAAAGGTTGGGGGAGCATCCTCGAAATCCTATTCTTCACATACAATGGAGGGATCCTCAATAGGAGGAGCTTCCTCTGGGTTAGTAGATTCTGACGAGAGGCTGGTACCATCCTCAGCAGCAGTGGTCATCATATCGGGAGATTCCAGTACTGCTGAAACCATAACAATAAAGGTTGTCGATCTGATCTCATCCGGTCATTGCCCCAAGGGGCCATGCTTGATGATATAAAAGAGATAGTGGCATGTCGTCTTGAGCTGGTTAATTCCATCCTTGAAAAACATGCATGTATGACGTACTACTGTTGCCATGGGGCAGACGCCCGGATACCTTATGGGGGTAGGAGGCTCTGGGATCACATGAGCCTGATTTGTGTAGGAGTACGAGGTGATTTTCCAAAATCGCTTGGAATTGGGAATATGATTCTCCCTTGTACTAGAGACAAAAACACCATACCCCTTTTTGGGGTGATGTGGCTTCCAATCGATGGATCAGAAAGACGTAGGCGACATTCATTCCATCCTAGGGGTCAGTTGCAACCGCGACGGGTTCAGCCTCACTATCTTGAATCTGCTTTTCCTTACTATAGTAATAGTCAGTGTCCAGATACAGGGCTTCACAAGAGGCAAAATGAGATGTGTCACCTTGGATCATGCTCACTCGACCATTGAGTGAGTACTTGAGGCACTGGTGTTACATCTAGGGAACCGCCACCTACAAGTGGATCCATGGCCTGTCTATTAATGCATTGTACACGATGTCTTGAGAGACAACCATAAACTTAGTACTGGAAACTAGGTCACCGAAATAGGTCTTCAAATTGATCTTGTTGACTGGGGTCTACTCGGTCCTGTCGTATCCCTAGATTATTATGTCGGATGGAGTCAGGTCATTTTCAGATAACCCCAGTTTCCACAGTGTCTGGGTCGAGATTAAGTTGATCCCAGAGCCCCTTGTCGACAAGACAATAGCAGAAATCCACGCCATTGAAATAATGGATGATGTATAGTGGGAGAATGTGCCCCATTATGGGAGATCCTTTATCTTCATGATAGAATGAAATAATGGCCTAGCATTCAGCATTCTCATCTGCTTCATCTTGAAATGCTTCTGTGGCTGCTACGTTTGTCTCAAACTGGAGGGGGCTTCTTAAAGCCTCATCAAGGGCCTCACGCATGTACAATGACTGGTGAAGGGCCTCCAGGATGGAAAGCCTCAACGAGATTATATCAAGGTTCTTGAGAATATCAGACTTCCATGCCAAGTGCGAACTTCTGCTTGCAGGAGTCTGCTCTATGACCGGAGGAATGGCGTCACTGTCGACTGGGCCAACGACTGACTATTGTTGGGTATATCATGTTTCTCACTAGTATAATCCCATGGAGTAGGTACCGGATGAAGTCTAGATGACTGAGACCTTCTTATAGCAAGTTAAGGATGATCTCGGCATTGTCAAAGTGTCGATACCTGATCTAGAAATAGAAATGGCAGTGGAGGTGGGCCGGATGACACCAGATGAGGAGGTTGCACTTGTTGAGCCTTGCACTAGGCCTGCTGTCTGGTCTCAGTGGCATGAACGACCTAGATGGAAGTGCCAATTGATGTGCCTCTACAACCCATATGGTATCGGTTCTGCCGACAATGGCATCGGCTGGGGATGTTGGGGAGGTCCCCCTAGTGCTCCCCGACATTTAGAGTCATATAGGGATATACCAAGTCCATGGTATTAATCGAAGTGTACCCTTGATTATCACTTGAAGATTCATCCATTACATGGTGGAATATGCGAGGAATCCCCATTTCTGGAGGCATGAAGTCACCAAAAGTACAAAATGAGGGAAGCATTGGGAGGGCGCATTTCTTTCCCTTGCACCATCGATGTTTTCTCTTCTGGGTAGAGGCCGACTGAGATGATGATGCAGAAGTAGTAGATACAACTTCTGAAGGCTCTAGCTGATTCAGGTGTGCACGAATGATACCATGGGCACAAGAAACCATTTTTCGAGCCATCCAGTCTTCATACATCTAGGAATTGCGATTAGAAACCTATTGTCACTCGTCATCGATGCCGATGCTGTTGTCTGGCCTTACAACAATGCATGCCACTTGTGCCAGAGCTAGGCCCAACCTTACTATGCTGTTATCAACCTAGTCCTGAATCCAATATTTGAACACATAGAACATCTTGAGAGAGTGCCTCAGGATTTGATAATAGGGGGAGTAGTTGGAGCGATCAGTGAGATTTGAATCTTCTAGCCATCTGCACTCAAGCAAACACACAATACCTTAATCCAAGGCACTTTGGAAATAGCTGGGGACAGAATTCTCGATGAATGAGTATGTCTATTTTCTTCTTTCTGGATAGGGGGCCTTGGAGCCTAGCCTTGAAAAGGGGCTGGAGGATCCTATCGAGGAGGCAGAGCCTGGTTTTCCCATCAAGGTGGTGGTAGCACATTTCACGGGGGCACATGTTGATTATGAGGAAGCTGTTGTTGGGATGGAGGCTATACTTGTAGTAGTGGGCCTCTGCATGGTTGGGGAGGTGGCTCCATTGGTAATAATTCCAGCAGTCTGGGGGCTCTATTTGGGCCACAGCAGGGGGCTGGGCTCTGGCAGCCCTCCTTGCGGGAATTACTGAGGGCAACAGACGTGTCTGTCTAGCATGTTGTTGGGCTTCTTCCAGGCACTGGGCCTTATTAAAGAAGTCTCGGAATCCTCCAGGGTAGTTTTGGGTGATCAAAGAGGGAACTAGTTCCATATATAAGTTTCATACACACATCGTCAGAAATTTCTACTGAGCCAGTGGCATGTTAAGGGAGTATGTTAGTCCTTTCTACCAGGTGATATAGTCTGCAGCATTCTCATCAGGCCTCTGTTTCCACTTGAAGAGGTCTTTTATGCTTTTCTTCTATGTGGTAAAGCTAAACTACTAAATTAATTACCTCCTGAGGTCCTCCAAGATGGATAACGATCTAGTGGGGAGCTGGTTGTACCTGACAGATGCAGGCCCCTCCAATTTTTTCAAAAAGCATCGGAGTTTGGAGGACCCCAGCTGTGCTGGAGTCTCTAAAATGGGCCCAAACCTTGAGTTGAAGCGGACCAGATGTTGTGGCGGGTCCCCGGTCCAATTGAATGGGGAAAAGGTGGGATTCTTGAAACACGGAGGTGCTCGCATATCATCTACCCAAGCTGGATATGGATTTCCATCAGGTTGTATTGCCACATGTTGCGTTTCCAACACCTATAGATAGGAAATGAGCGGCACCATTGGATCAACTGGGTGGGTGTCCTTATCTTGATAGGGATCCCTAACCAAGAGTGCGTTGGTGGGTTCTTCAACACGGTAAGCAGGCCCAGTGGCTCATGGGTCGGCTGGTGGCACGACCCTCTGGGCGGCTGGGGGTGCCCGAACTGGGTAACTTGGATTGTCGTGTGGTTCAGGAGGGTTTGGAGAGACATACCACGCCCTTTTACCATTAGTTACGGACTCAACTCTATCTGTGGGGGTAGGACGGTCAGGTTCGCCTGGAGTTAGCTCACCGAGGGGAAGTTGTTCCCGGACCTGCTATACCTATCTAGGATTTCCGTAGTCTGGCCGTCGCTCTATAGCGCGTTCAGCCAGGATTTCATCAACCAACTTTTTCTGCTTATCAATTTGTTGGTGCAATGTGGACTTCTCAGGGTCTTCATCTGACTTTTGCACTGAGGAGGATGGGTTGGAGTGCATGGCATCTCTAATTTTCTCTTTACCCTTACCAAAATTCCGCATAAGTACTAATGCCTCGATGGTCATAGGGAGAACTAGTAGGTTCCTTTGCTAGAGAGTAACCCTCTATGATGGGTCCAATAGTGGCGGAACACCCTCGGGGTGTATGTCCCCAACATGAATCTTCACATCATCTTCCTTGTCAACTATGTTAGCCATGTTGACCATGACCCTTCCTGGGGGAATGTCCTCAATATTTCCTAACAATTTAGGATTCCACTAGATAGGACTGAAGAGGAGGGAATCATACTGCCCCCATCCACAGATTTTCGTGTGGGGGAAGCCTCATTGATGATCTTGCAGAGTATATTGAAACTCAGAACACATTTCTCTTTGAGGACCTTACGACGACCTGGTGACTAAGGGATGTTTCCCTCGGAATTTGGATATGACCTCTTGGATGGGAGATTCAAACGTTCTGATTGGTTTCCAACGGTTTTGTTCATAGAACCAAAAACATCCAATGATTCCACATCCATTTGGACCTACTTTCCAAAGGTATGCACTCATTAGTTTGTGGACTGATAAGGCTTAGGAATTTGCATTGGTCGAGAGGATGGGAGGTCGGACTCATCACACCTTTTTGGGGGAATTATTGTTTACTCCGGGACTCTCTTTATAGATTTAAGTTATGTTCGTGAATCCTTATTACATTACCAAGTAAAAATGCGCTTTCCATCAATTTTGACAATCAATGATTAAATATGTAAGAAATTTGGAGAATATTTTATATGTATTCGAGCTTCTTCATCAATAAAGAATCATCTGTATTCATTTAGAGATTCTTGGTCAATGGTATCCTTCAAAACATTTATATAAAAGTCTCTTGGTCATTATGATGACCAAGCTGGTTTTAAATCCACTCTGTGGGGCACTTGAAGTTTATTGTCATTCATAAGGACATGGATTATTTCAGAGTTGGGATCGAACCTGCAGATGGTCTACCTACGTATCCTTTGTTTTGGAAAAGGAATTAGAACCCTTGTAGTTCGTGTAAGGGAGTATGATGTCTATGATTGATGGATCAAAGAAGGATTTCATAATTACTTTTACCCTCTAAGCTCACATGCATCATGCTCGGTGTGAGAAAAAAGAGGTATTGGTAATAAAATAGACAATTGGGCCATGAAAGATGAAATCATAAGAAATGGTTTGGGGCTTATGTATGTATGACTTCCCAGATAAATGAGGATTAAGATTTACATTAGGGAGAGAATCCAGGAACAGGGTCCATAAAGGTATATCTGCTTCATGGAGATTTGAATACTCTATCTTGGGACTTATTCCTGAAAATGAAACCAAGATTACGAGAGGATTGATGATTGGGTTTTACTCTTGAGAAGGAATCCCAAATCAAAGGTAAATTAGGACTGGTAAAAAAGAAATTAAGGGACTTGGGGCTTATTCCTGAAAAGGAAGCCCAAAATTTAGGACTCGGGCTTATTCCTAACAAGGAAGCCCAGGTTAGGGGACATGGGACTTCCTCCAGGAAAGGAAGCCCCAAAATTATGACTGGGACTTATTCTTGAAAAGGAGGCCCATGTTAAAGGATTATGACAGGGACTTACTCCTAAAAAAGAGGCCCAGGTTAAGGGATTAAGGTTTGGGGCTTATTCCTAAGGAGGATGCCCATATGTGGGAACTTTAAGAATTTGGGGCTTACTCCTGAGGAAGATTCCTAGGTTAAAGGACTTATAACTGGAGATTATTCATGATAAGGAGACCCAGGTTAAGGATTCTCTCATCTTAAAGGATGAGGATGAATGAATGAACTCTAAATCTTTAGTGACAAAAAGATATGTAAATCACTAAGTTTTGAGAGATATTCCATAGAATTCCTTTTAGTTAAGGAAATCAAATAAAGAAATCACGCCATAAATGGCTTTTAAGAGTGTCTTGAAGACTGAATCTTGAATAAGAAAGGTGTAATGGATTAAGAGGGGTAAAATGGGCAAGATGGGCACCCAAAAAAGGCAGGGGTGTGCAAGTCATGGCAGACGCGCAAGTACTACGTGGGCGTGCAAGTATTGGTCGCATAGGTATACCTGCGCGACATGTGTAGGGTACTTGCGCGATGTTCAACCAGCATTGAAATACTTGAGCGAATCTTGATTAAGTCCTTTAGAATCCTCTTGAGGTTCTTCCATAAAAGGGATGCGCATGTTCTATCGAAGGAGTAAGGCGGCGCGCAAGTATGGCCATTTCCCTTAAGGGATGGCTACCAAGGCGTGCATGTGTTGATGTGTTTCAAAACTTTGGCCTCCCTCCTCATCTTTAGATCTTCCATTCTAGGTAAGAAATTACCTTAGAAGTGTTCCAGAAGCTTTGAGAAGAGACTTGGGCATTGGGAGCATAAATCCGAGTTTCTAGAAAAAAATTCCTCCTTTTATGGGAGGCCCACAGGGTCTTTTTATAGGCAAGAGAAGACCCCATGCAGTTACCGGGCGGTTATCAATTAGGTCGCGCAAGTCACTTGCGCGCCAAAGTGCGTCGCGCAAGTCCCCTTGTGCGACCATGAGGAAACTTGCGCGGCATATGGGAAAATTTCTCCTTGTTCACCCCTTTTTAAATTTTTGATGTTTTCATCAAAGGTCGAACCATTTTAATCTCAGATCTTCCCCTTTTCCAATCTTTAGATTCTGTGACGTAAGGAGAGTCAAAAAAAGTCCCCCCTTAGAGTTGGATCCGGAGAGAAAAGAGGCTTTGACTCTGAGGTGAGAAGAAATAAGAAATCTGGCAGTTTAATGTCATGCATGTCGGACATAAAGAGGCTAATGTTTAAGGTCGAAATAGCTTTGACCAAAAATGGATTAAAATTGACACAATTCCTTGAAAATTCACTTGAAAACATATTACCATACTCAAGTATGAGGGAAATTATGTATGCTATGACTTAAGAATATTTGAATCTGAGGAATGATATGAAAAAGAGCTAAAAGGCATTAGAAGAAGTAGTTTCCAAGAATGATGTTACCATTATTAAACAAACCTATTAGGGGGTTGAATTATGCAGGGCCACCTAAGGGTATTGGCTGTATAGTTAAATAAAATAGTATCTTTTGGCTAATAAGTCTATTATGTAGATTGTTTATGCAAGGCCACCTAGGGGCACGTGCTGCATGGTTAGGAAAAAGAACTCTCAGAAATTTACATTCCTAGTGCTAAAAGCCAGTGAATGTTTATGGAGATTCAAATCATCCAAAGTATAGAGTTTGTTGTATGGAAAGAGGTACTCGAATATGGAGAAGATATTTCCATACAAGATTATAGAAGAACTAGATGAATATCACTCCTATGAAGGTCTGAACCAAACGTAGGGAAGAAGAATAAACCATAGACTTGAATACTTTCAGATCATGAAAAAGGATATGGGAAAAATATGTTAAGGATGGCTATTTTTTGCGGATCCCTGCATACTGTCGTTTAAGACAAATAAGGACAAAAGAGGCATTCTTCCCAAGAAATGAAGTTACCACTATCTGAAAAACCCGTTATGGGGTTGAATTATGCAGGTCCACCTAAGGGCATTGGCTGCAGAGTCAAATAATAGTATCTTTTGGCTAACAAGTCTGTTATGTGGACTGTTTATGCAAGGCCACCTATGGGCATGTGCTGCATAGTTAGGCAAAAGAATTATCAGAAGTTTGTCATTTTTGTGACTAAAAGTCATGAAAAGGGTTATGAGGATCTGAAAATATTTAAGGTTAGGATTATAACACATAAATATGGGTATTGTCCAATGTATATAAAGATACATAGGTCAATGATAACCATAATCATGTTGTGGCTGGGTCCTGAATTTAAATTTTGAACTTCACTATGTATATCATAAGAATGAGAATCAAGCCATACGTAGTTCTTGAAATGCAGTTTAACGTCGTGCAGGACGAACGCATGAGAGATCTTAGTTTAGGTTCATAGAGTTCGGACCATAATAATGAATACACAGTGTGTGTTTTCATGAGGACTTTTCAGCCAAGGGACTGAAAGTGAAATTTGTGGTTAGGCCCAAAAGACTTGGGGCCGGATTCGAGGGATACTCAAACATTCCTACGTCTCCCATAAGTATGGGAATCAAGCCCACGTAGTTCTATATATACCCTTTGTAAAAATTTGGTTCATACATGTGAAGGGTGAAAGGAGACTTTAGTACAATGATGTCGCACAGTATAGTGTCATGTTGAAATGAAACATGATTGAAAAATTAATGTAAATAATGGTTCCCTCTCGAATGAGGAAATCAAAGAGTATTGTAGTTTATTGTCATACATGACAAAAGTGTTGTATAGTTTAACGTCGTATAAAAAGGACGAATGTGAACCAATGTAATGATATTGATTCTAGGGGCCGTTCCACGAATCCACATCATATGAGATGGAGGTGAACCGATGTGAACAGATTGGTTTTAGGCTTGAACCTTGGGAGGTTGACTACATACTCAGCCTAGAAGGCAAGGATCAAAGTCCATGTAGTTCAATTAAATAATGAATTAATGATCAAGTTGTTCTTGGGGACAATGACCTAAAAAATGTTGTTGGGACTGACACATGGCTAGCGGCCCAAAGAGAGTGTTATGGTTGAGGTTTTCTCTAAGCTCACGTGATTCATGCTCGATGTGAGAAAAAATAGGTAACAAAAACCTTAACTATGCATAGTTTAATGTCATGTAGGACATATAAAGGGACTATGCAGTTTAGAGTCTTGCAGTTAGGACTATTGGTGTTGCACAGTTTAGTGTCATGTAGCAGGAACAAAGTACAGTTTAATGTAATGTAGGACGTATAAAGGACTTTCTGTACAGTTTAGCGTCATGTAATTAGGACGATGGGGACAATATAGTTTAATGTCAGGTTGGACAATAGGGAGAATAGTTTAAGGTCATATACATGGACCGTGGATGGTGCAGTTTAATGTCATGTTGGACATAAGTACAGTTTAAGGTCATACAGGACCTTTGATGATTATGTAGTTTAACGTCTTTCTGGACGTAAGGGACTTTCAAATAGTTTAGGTTCTTATGCATGGACCGTTTCTATATAGTTTAACTTTGTATAGCCAGGACAAACTGGTACTGCACAGTTTAATGTCATGTTGCAGTGACAATACAGTTTAACGTCATGTTGGACGAAAGGGGGACTGTGCAGTTTAATGTCATGCAATGAGGACATATTAGGGTCTTTTGGGTCATATGCATGGACCATGGATGGTGTAGATTAATGTCATACAAGACCATGGTGTAGTTTGAAGTCATACAGTACCTTTTAGGGAACTTTTTCATAGTTTAACGTTATGTGGGATGAAGTTGCAGTTTAATGTCATACTGGACCATTGATGTATAGTTTAACGTCATATAGCAAGGAAGAACTGGTGTCGCACAGTATAGTGTCATGTTGCGAGGACATCTTGTGGATAGTTTAAGGTCATACTGGAACAAGGAGGAGTTTACGGTCATACTGGACCATTGCTGTATAGTTTAACATCATATAGCAAGGACGAACTGGTGCTGCACAGTTTAGTGTCATGTTGCGGGGACATCATATGAATACTTTGTAATTTATACAAAATACTTCTTAAAAAATCTGGAATTAGTTGGAGTAGTAATGAGTTCTCCATCCATCGAGATTAATGAATAAGCTCCATTGGAGTAGATCCTATGTATTGAATAATGTCCTTCCCATTTTGGCTCATGATTGGGAGGTTTCTTTCCTGGTATCATTGGAGTTCTGAGAACTAATACCAATTCTCCCTGAATGAATGAATGAAGACGAGTTTTTTTTAAAAGCTCGTGCTATTCGATTCTGATAGATTTCCAAATAGTGAAAAGTGCACAATCTTTTCTCATCTAACCGTTCCAATTCATTCAATCGCTTTTGGGATTGCTCATCTGTAGATAACTGATCACAAATGGCTACTCTGAGTGAGGGCAATTGAACTTCAATTGGAACGACTAATTCTGTTCCATATACCAATGAATATGGAGTTGGCCACGTGGCATTGCGGGTGGTAGTTCGATAAGCCCATAAAGCATGAAAGATTTTATCAGGCCATGACCTCTTATCATTATCCACCATCTTTTGCAGTATATTTGAAAGAGTCTTGTTAAAGGCTTCTATTTGGCCATTGGCCGCCACATGATACCGAGATGAATGGTTGGATTTAATGTTGTATTCTTGATACAATTTCTTCACCTCAGAAGAACAGATGTTGGTGCCATTTTCCATCAATATGGTATGAGGGACACCAAATCTAGTAATGATGATAGACTTGTTGAAGCTAACAATGCATTTAGAACCGACTTCTTTAAGAGGTACTGCCTCTGCCCATTTGGAAAAGAAATCAGTAGCAGTAAGAATGTACTTAAACTGCTTGGTCGTAGCTGAAGGGTAAGGTCCCACCACATCCATTCCCCATGTGGAAAATGGCCACGAGTATTTAGCTGAATGAAGAAACTCTGGAGGTTAATGAATGAAGTTGGCGTGTACTTGGCATGAATGACACTTCTTTGTGAAATTAACACAGTCTTGTATCATTGAAGGCCAAAAGTATCCATGCTTTCGAATTTGATCATACAATCTATGTCCAGACTGGTGGGCACCATAGACTCATGCATGCACTTCTTTCATGACAGACATTGTCTCATCACCATCAATGCATCTGAAGAGAACTCCATCAAAAACATGTTTGTATAGAATTTTCTGTAGGTGGTTTGGGCTATCATAAAGAGTAAAATTGACCACACGTCGCCAGATTTGTTTTTTCTCGGCTCTATCAGGTGGAAGTGTTCCATTTTGAAGGTATTCCCTAATAGGTGACATCCATCCTGTAGTATGACCATATGGTTCAGGAATGGGACTAATTTCATTAATTTCCTCCGTTCTGGCTTGAACATAAGACTGATGGTTGTATCATCCCGATTTGGATCTTCTAGAGCTATGGCTATATTAGCCAGCGCATCAGCTTGAGCATTTTGTGATCTTGGGACATAAGAAAATGTCGGTTCTGAAGGGAATTCTACCATTAACTCTCCAACGTAATCATACAAAATGATTAATTCTTCTTTTCTGATGGCATAATCCCCATTGACTTGTTTTATTACCAGGTCTGAATCACCTTTCACCTTTAAGTGATTCACTTGTGCTTGAAGCGCTAACTCCAAGCCTATGATAAGAGCTTGGTATTCGGCTTCATTATTGGTACCACCTTCCTACAATAAAAAGGAATAAGGTAACACTGCCTTATCTGGAGAAATGATCACAATTCCTAAACCAACTTTTTTGAATTTAGGATTTTCCATTTTCTTCCCTGTTGGACTTCTGGAAGAACCATCAAAAAATATTTCCCATGTTTGAGGACTCTCTTGAATAGAGAAAACTTCCTCATCAGGGAGTTCAATATCTGAAGACGTGTCTTCCACTGAAGGATGTTCAGCCAGGAAATCAGCCAGAGCTTGGCCCTTTATCGCCTTTTGAGACACATACTGAATGTCGAACTGCTGCAAAATAACTGGCCACCTTGCTAGACGTTCTGTAAGCATTGGACGACTAAGGATGAATTTGAGAGGATTATTGCGAGATACTAATTAGACCTCATGATGTTGCAGGTAGTGTCTCAGTTTCTAAACTGCAAAGATTAATGCCAGGCATCACTTCTCAATACTTGAATACCGGGTCTCTGCTTCAAGCATAGTTCTACTGAGATAGTAGAGGCTATTTTCATTCCCAGCATCATTCTTTTGAGCTAGAAAGGCACCCAATGACCACTCTAGAGCTGTCACATAGAGGATATGTGGTCTTCCTTCAACAGGTGGCATGAGCACCGGTGGAATCAAGAGGTATTTCTTGAGAACATCAAACGCTTCTTGACATTCTTCATTCCACTGGTAAGTGAATACGTTTTTCAATAATTTGGTAAAGGGTAAACTTTTGCCTGCCAAATTGGCGATGAAACGCCGAATATAGGATAAGTGTCCTTGAATTCCTCTTAATTATTTCAAATTTTGAGGAGGTGACATACCAAGGATTGACTTGGTCTTCTCAGGATCGACTTCAATAACACGACGACATACAAAAAAGCCATGAATGTTTCCCGAGGTTACCCCAAAAGAACATTTTAAGGGGTTCATCTTCAAATTTTGTTGTCAAAACTTGTGGAATATGACTTCCAAATCAGCCAAGTGATTTGAAAATTGTTTGGATTTAACCACCAAATCGTCTAAATAGCATTCAAAAAACTTCCCTAAGAAAGGTTTGAAGATACGATGCATGGAGCGTTGATATGTTGAACCTGGATTCTTTAAACCAAAGGGAATCACCCGGTAACAAAACACACCTTGAGGGGCTCTGAAGGCTGCGGATTCCTCATCTTCTGGGGCCATTCAGATCAGATTATATCCGGAATATCCATCCATGAAGGAAAGTACTTCATAACCAGCCGTCGCATCAATTAAGAGTTCTGTAATCGGATCTGGGAAATCATCTTTAGGAAAATACTGATTAAGATCTCTGAAATCGATGAAAACCCTAATTTGTCCGTTCTTCTTCTTTAGAGGGACAATATTAGCCAACCACTTGGGATACTGAACTTCTCTAATGAAGTTAGCTTTGATCAGTTTATCCACTTCAGCTTCAATTTTGGAAGCATAAGTTGGGTGTGTTCTTCTCGCGGCTTGCTTAAATCCTCGATGTTATTTTGGTAAACCCAAATGATGAGTAGCAAAATCAGGATCAAGCTCAGGTATTTCTGTATAGTTCCAAGCCAAAATATCTTTATTTTGATTTAGAAATGAAATATACATCTCTTTCTCTTCAAGGGTCATGGACGCACTAATTAAAGTGGGGCGTGGATCTTTCTCTGTACCCAGATTTATTTCTCTGAGTTCATCCACAGTGTTAGAGATACCCTCTTCAAATGATGGAGGATAATCTCAAAGATCTTCCTCTTCCTCTTCATCATGTGCTATTTCTTCCATTTATACTTGCATAGTAGATGAAAAAAACGAAATTTTCATGATCAGAAGAGATGTCAAAATTTACTCATTTTGAAGAAGAAGCTTCCATTTCTGACCCTATTGATGATAAAGGGTCTTCTTTGGGAAATAAAGAGGAGATGATAGATTGAGAATTGACATCATTATTCACCTCTGATGTTGCTATAACTTCTTCTGGACTGGTTGGCGAAGTAGACCTGTTGGATTTCAGCAGATAAAATGAAAACGTCACCACTTGTGATTTCATCACTGTTTGGTAGGTTACCAATTTCTCCCATGTTGTCTGGCTCGATTGCCGCAATTTACATTATGGATCTTTCCATAAGAGTATTTTGATTTGGGCCTATTTTGTCAATTTGACTTATAGGAAACACATAATCTGTACTCACATGTGTAAATGGATTTATGGGAATCTTCTCCAAACCATATGGAGCATTAACTTTGGTAATTTCCTTTATTGTAGATTTCTCTCTTCCCTTCATGTGATAAAATTCTGCCTCAATGTATTGAGACTCACATGTCTTGAATGGGGCCTTATCACCATACAATGTTCCAACATGACCATTGAAACAGTATTTGAGACATTGATGGTATGATGAAGGGATATCCACATGCTGATGTAGCCAGGGTCTTC